>CM032428.1:6491813-7691813 GCA_019049465.1 Dryas iulia moderata
ATTATTGTTAATTATCCTAAGCATTTTTGTTTACTAAATAAAAAATAGTTTTTATTAATTCCTAAATTAATTACATTACGTGTATCACATCAAAGAATGCTACTAATAACGCCATCTATCCATTTGCCTCTCTTTGTTCATCGTGTGTTTTAATTATAATATGAAAGTTGATAGAATGGTTAGGTAGAATTGTAAAGCTTCCACGAATTTCTATTAAAAATTCAATTTCTATACGCTAAACAATTTTCTGAGATAATAACTTCCTACCCAAGCAAACTAGAGTATGGACAAATAAGAGTTCATAAGTGTTTATATAAATATATCTTGGATTAAGAATTAAATATTATATAACTGAAATATATTTTGAGATTACTATTGCAATCAAAAAACATGTTACTTCTACACTCTTTTAATACTTGAATTCGCATATTTCTCAGTAACTAGAATTTAATATAATTGACATAAAATTAGTAAGCCCTTACGATTTGACCTTTTTCCAATATAATATGTTTGAAGCAACATTTTTTTCCTTAAAGAAACTAAAGTATCACTCCAATTAAAAGCCGACGGTTACTTACCCAAGAGTTAGGTAAGTTTTTATGAAGAAACATATTAGTAGTATTTTATGATTGAATAACTTTAAAAAAACATCACGTTTTTTCCGCCATAATACTGTAGTCAAAGAGAACAAAGTGAATTGTAGTATAAAATGCGTTTTTCATTTTAAGCCAGAATTCAAGATTTATGAGTAGCGGAACCTAAATTTGGAACTGAACCCACAAATAATCTTGTTTTCAGTCAGGCGGCCTAAATAACATTTTTATTACTTAATTCTTGTAATTACTGACAATTAAACAAAAAATGTTAAAAATGACATTGGCAAATATGCCTTATCCAGTATTTAAATACATATTTAGTATTTAGGAAATGAGTATTATTTATTATAATAAAAAAGTTTAATAATTTAGTTAGTCATATCAGATAGTAGACCTGATGAAAATGTACGACAACTCATTTGTAAGTACTGATTGAGTAAGGGCTTTGAGGTCATTAGCGCGACCCCAGTATTTCATTCGAATTCAAGTTTAATCAGGAGTCTTCCGAAAAACCAAACACGATTTATTTCGCCCGCTTCTCCCTTGTAAACGGAAATACGACTACGGAAATTATGCATGTGATTTCTTATCTACAAATATGTGTCTCTCTTATATTAGGTGTAAAATGTAATGAACTTCCTACTAACTACCAAGTGATGACGATAATGATCCACATCACTTCAACATCACATTATATATAACCAGATCATACATTGAAAACTTCGAGATTTTATTCTACGCTTCCCTTGTTCTTTATATAAATATGGAAGACTTCTTTATACACAGAAATTTAAACAGCTTAATATTTTCTGCCCGTTTTAAAAATAATAATTGGAAACGTAATTTATAACATTCACAGATTTGTTACTTAAAAAAATAAAATTCAAAGAACATGTGGTGGTATATAGCTTAAAATTAGATAATATTATAAATATTATAATAAATAAAGTAATTTATTGTCTACACTTGTAATTTCATACGCTATACTATCGTTATAGACTAATCGGCTTTAAGAAAATGTATAAAATTATATACTCGTATCATAAGTCATTTTAAAATGTATTTATTTGAATTGTATACTAAAACCAAAGATGATACATATAGATAATATAATGTTTTTCAAACAGCTTCCTGTACAGATCAAGATGCTCAAATATTGGGTTCAAATATGAGCTTATCTTACCAAATAGTACCCTAAATATACCTTAACAATAATTCCATTTAATATATATGTAAAGAACGTACTATTTCTGGAAGTATAAAAGATTTATGCAGCAAATACAAAATAAACAAGAGTGGAGCGTAAGGAAATAGAAGGAAATATATTTTCACCTCCGTCTTCAGTAGACCTCAGCCTATATGAAAAGCAAATTTTATGAATAATGGATGAATCTAACATGGCATTTACTGGCTTTAAATATTTTCTAGTTTTTCTATGAATTCTTTGGACTTTGCATTTCCTGTACAATAACTTTATAATAATATGTAAAATTATATCTATTTGTAATTCACATGAAGGTTCAATGAATTCATATTAGTAAGTGTAATGGTTGCTACAATATTACAATTTTTATACAGTAACAACTTATCTAGTTCATTCTTAAGTTAATGTTTTATACTTATATGATATTTATATCATTATTAATAATTATATTATAATGATTTTATGCGAAAAAAGTATTAGCAGAATAAGAGATAGACAGAACTCACCTGAAACACACACACTAAAAACAAACAAAAACCATTGTTAAAATTATATTTATTTATTATGGGCTTATAATACACTACACATATTTTACAAAATATATTTAGTAAAATTTTAGAAAATAAAAAATTAAGCACAATGAAACAGACACTAACATAAGTTTTAATTGTTCAAAAACATTTCAGAAACAGATTAAACATAACTTATTTAATATTTTAAGAATATAAATTATTTATAGGTGCATAAATGGATTGTGACTATGGTAAATATAATAATATATTTACCATAGTCGCAATTTTGAATTGTTGTTCATTTTCACGGATCACAGCCTTATTGATTGGATTTAAAGAGCAAAGTTCACTCTTCCAGCGCAAGCAAGCTAATATTGTGCTTTTGTAAAGTACATACATATATTAAATTTAAAACTGCGCCTGGAAATTTTATGCTACCTAAGATGTTTTGGTATGTTAAATACAAACTAAAAACATGAGACAGATTCTTATTAAACAGGGTACAATTTGAAACGTTCAAATATACTTATATTATAAATGCGAAAGTCTTTCTATTTGTCTGTCACGTTTTATGGCTAATCTACCGGTTTGATTTGAATGAAATTTAGAATGAAAGTAGTAAATAATCCAGGATCAAACATTGGCTACTTATTTGTTTAAAAATCACATTCTAATGGGATATTCTAATTGAAATATGAGATGAGAGTTTATAATGAAAAATCTAAACCGCATGACCGATTGTAATGAATTTTGGCATAAATATAGTTGATAATCATAGGACAGTTTATTTAAAAAAAGACACTCCCGGGGTTTGCAATACAACGAAACAGTGATATAATAGTCACTTAAGATGCTTGACAAGCACATATTTTTATCAAAATAAATCTCGCAATTTTGACGGTTAGAAGTCAAGATATCACTGGATCCTGGAGCAACATTAACTGTATGTGGCTCCATATCTTGACTTCTTATTGTTTTCACATCAATTGATTGTTGGCTTTTTTCAAGGTAATATATTATATATATAATGTAACCAATAATTACACTTGAGGCTGGTAAAAACATGGTCGAATTAATACATAATCATTTTTAACTTAATTCTATGTAAACATAGAATTAAGGCTACAGTCTGTAAGCAGCCTAGACAATGAATGGAAACTCCTCCTAGAAATTCCCTTCATAGAGCCTTCGTAGTGCCCCGAAAACTACCGCACTTAGTAAGATACGTAGAATATCTTGTATTAGGTAAACTTTAATTACACTTTTCAATATGGCGTTAGGAACATAAATAGCAATGGACAACTTGTATTTGTGTTCACATAAAATTAAATTCAATTATTCAGATTATTAATTATTTTTATTAGAGGTTGATAAGGTAATAAGAATGGTCTGATTTCTATATTATGGTGTACGGTGCTTAAGCAATGAGATGAGCTAAGATTATAATTTATATTCAATGGACAGTGACATTATGCAAGTATCGCTGTCGTTTTAAGCGCACTTAATGTCAATGAAACGTTCAACCTAACTAGACTAAAAGCTCGCCTAAGTGTCTTATGTAACTATTATCGGAATGACGTCTTTTGAATCTTCAGTAAATCTACAGTCTTATGACTAGTCTTGCTAAGTCATGCCGGAGATTTAACCTTATCGTCAGTATAAGGCAAACTGAAGTATTATCTTTTGGGATACTGAATCACTATTCCACGGAACCACTGGACAATTGAAAGATAACAGCAGGATTGGGGCAGCCACTGCGGCCTTATATACTTTACATTCGTAAATAGTTTGAAACAATTAGGTATTTAAATTATATTTTTCTATTCATTCTCCAATTTTTGTTACTAATCGCTTAAAGTACAGTACAGATAATATAAAAGTTGAAAAGTAGATAATTTTTTGTGTGTGACCTCTACCTTTTTTACGCGTTAATGTAAACCTTTTTGAACGCAAGAAAGTATTACTTATTTTAATATCATCATTTGCTATGACCGGGCTGTGGGTTGTATTCGTAACTAAAAAGTTTAGGACATACTGAATTTATCATAATTGAAGTCTATCAAAATAGGATATATAAACCATAGGAAAGAGCACGTAGTTGCTTGCGTAGCTTAGTTGTAGTCGGACCTCAATCACTGTGACCAAAATCAGTCACGACAGATATAAACCTACGTAATCTAAATTAACAAAATATAACTAAGCGAATAATACTTTAATTTTGTAATGTAATATTCTTATAGAATATTTAATTTTTATTAGCTTCACGCTGTATCCCGCACGTAGTAGGTTAGGCAGAGGGAACCTAGTGTTAAGACACTCCGTTCCCCGTTAAACTTAACGCCGCGTTTTGCATCGACACCAGAGCGTAGAAAATGAAAATATTAAATATTTCCACTAGTAGGAATCGAACCCACAACCAATCGCTTTACCGTCACACTTTGTGCCTTTGCGCCATGTAATGCCCCTTAATATTGATTTAGATATTATAAATCTTTTCATATCGTTATTAATATATGTTGTTGACAGAATAATTGTATTGTATTTCCTTACTCATTAACATGAAGAGTACATAACACAGCGTGTAATAACATAATACCATATACATACGCATAACAAAACAGCAATTTAACACAACAAAAGTATAATTTAATTTTAGTACAGATATGTATAACTTCTATCTCTTGGGTAACAAGTATACGTAAAATATAAAAAATGAGGATAAGGGATCGTAAGGAATGATACCTACAATATCTCAATTTGTGTAATAAAAATTCAGAGTCGGTATGAATGATTTTTTCGTATTATCTCAAACGTTATAATGTCGTTGAAGCTAAAAGTTTTACGAGAGATAATTCTGTCTAAGTATACGCAGTGGCGCCTTATACTCCTACGTTGTTCTCCAAAGGTCATTCAAGGACTAATCGACTTAAATAAGTGTGTGTTATTTTTATTGTTAAATTGAAGAAAACAAACAAGTATGTTTCTGTATATGTTCGCTTATATAGCAATCTCAAAACATAATGTTCCTTTTACGAAAAGATGATATACGTATTATTCTACTCCTACCCAATAATTTATATAAAAAAAAGTAAAATAGAAGAAAAATAGAGTTTTTATATAACTAATTTTAATATAATAACGTGCCTACGCACTAAGTACACATATACGATAACTAAACTCCAGTAGTACACAAAGCTTCGGTTGATTGAACAGTATTAAGAGTAAATACAAATGCTTCACTACTAACATTGCTATTTCTAGAGAACATTTGATATTAAAACAACACTCGGAAACTATTTACTACAATATGCTAATGCGCTAAAATTGAGTCTAAATTTCTATTCCCAGCATTTTACCTAATTCAGTTTAGAATTGTTGATTTCAGTTGATAAATATAAAAATATTATTTTGATATCAGCTTTAATTTAATTTGTTTATGTGGGTTATAAATATTTTTTAAAAAATATTTAGCAGTTACCTACTTAATAGTTTATTTGTTAGGGTATACATATAGAAAAAACGATGGTGTAAGAGGTAAGTTTTGAAAGACCTTATGACCATGAAGTTATGAACTGAAAATGATATATGTATAAGATAATTGTAAAACTTTATATACTACAACTACTGTGGTAGTCACAATGTGAGTGACTATCCAAACCGAATTTATAAACAAAAATTTCTCTGGACTTAAGCAAATGTAGAAAAAACTCATAAAACTTATACAAACCGTAAGCCTTAAATAAATCTAAGCTTAGTCATACAAACCACTGACAGTTTTACAGATGTGCTCTTACTATTTTCTTACCTATGGTTGCATAAAAGTAACATTTTAATCCTTTAATAATACTGAATCATATTTAAAAAATGTTTGGAATAAAAGATACAATGTAGAGTAATATATTTTTTGTAACGCGTTGAGTAGACATGTCTGAACTGCCTTAACATGACCAAAGTTACTCTTTATAAAACTTTCTGTTATAAGTGATTTAGCCCAAAAAAATATGTAAAATGTTATATGACAGATCAAAAAAAGTTTTTTTTTAATTTTTATACTTACTAGTCCGCTAGCAACTTGGATTGAACAATTCTTTTCACGCTATTTCGATTGCAATGTTCCGTAGCTTGAACAATAAAACGTAAAATCCTATTTTTTATTCCCGACAGAATTTCAGTAAATTTCGGCTTCCTCCAGCTGTTAGTTTAGTGCGTTATGCTGTGTCCGTCAATCACGGAAACGGTAAGAAATAGAAATTTTATTTGAGTTAAATTAATTGGTTGTAAACTTTATTTTAATATTTATTTTTTGCAAACTTACAAATTCACTCATATTTTGGAGTATGTAATTACAATTTTCAAATGAAACAGAGCAAATTGACTTTGACTTTTTTCGAATCTTATTTAATGTTAATATCAAACGCAGATATGCTATAGATGAGTGAAACAGCGCAAAGAAAATAAAAGACAAGCACGATAACTCAACCATCCTTTATTTAAAAGAAAAAACGTGCTGAGCTAAAAACTTTAATAATATTTTGTGTAAAGTTTAAAAAATATATATTTTATAAAGTATTCCATACTAAAATTCGTTTTATATGTATCGTCTTATTTTTTATGTTATAAATCTTTCAGGAAAATCAAATATTAAAATAAGATCTTATTATATATATTCACTAGCAGCCCGCTCGCGGCTTTGCCGCTTAACTATATACATAGCTGTTGCGGTGTATTGCAACTCTAGGTGATGGATTTTTAAAAAATAAACAAGCCTACATTTAACCTTGGATAATCAACTATATTTATGGCAAATTTCATTACAATCGGTCAAGCGGTATAGATTTTTCATACAAACTTTCATCCCTTATTTCAACCCTTCAGAGGTTGATTTTTGAAAAAATAAATAGCCTATGTTAGACCCAGTTATTGTTACTACTTTCATTTTAAATTTCATCCAAATCGGACCAGTAGATTAGCCGTGAAAGCGTGACAGACAAACACACAGACATTCCCATTTATAATATAAGTATGGATTACTAAAAAAATATATGAGCATAATAAATGATATTAAAAGTAAAAAAAATATTCAGAGGTATCGCCCCTGAAATTTTTATTATGTTTATTTAAATAAAATAACCATACAGTAATAATTAATTATACCTATACTAAGAAACTGGACTCAAATACAATACTATTTGCCAAATGGCAACTCATTAGGCTTTTTGTTGTTTCCTGAATGTGTTTACTACAATTATAATATGCATGAAAAATCACCGTCTGTAGGAAAAACTTGCATATTATATGCAAAGTTAGAATGTTTATTTGGTTACTATGAGCATTGTCCTACTTAAGAAGTCAGTAATTATAATATGTTATTGTACCTACTCTACGTATTGAGTTTTTAAATGAAAAACAAGGCGTTAAATTTATAATTACGTAAATCATGCTATATTTTGTTTATTACCCAAAGGTAATAAGCGTTGCTTCGCTTATTTACGGCAATTATGAACAATTGAATAAAACATTGTAATGTTTTCGAAACAGGAAACCCACTCCAGTAACAAATTATCAATCAAAGTTGAAAACAAGAGGGGGATGGGATCAGGGCGAACGAATAGTAGGGGGGTTACGAGGGTGCCTGAGGCGCCAGACAGGCTGGCGGCGGCTGCACACCGCGCGGTGCATCTCGCGCAGGTGCCCCCCAGCCTCACCTAAGCCTCAAACGGGCTTATCCCTTAGAACACCTGTCTAAATGCCATTGTACTAGGAATAAAGCGTATCCGAAAATACAAACTCATCATATTGCGACTTTATTCGCGCAATTACAGTGAATTAGTTTCTGACCAAACAATATTTAGTACAATTATTATGATTATTATTCAGTTTTTATTACTTATATTAAACCTCACACTATATCTTTAAATATGCATGTACCTATATTTAATTCTGAATACAAATTACATCACGACGAGTGAGACGTGTTGAACGTGGCAGATCTAAGTTCAAAACTTCATAATATGACCTTTGCATCAGTTTTATTAAACGACATTTAGAATTACGTCTCATACGTGCAAACAACTGATGAACAATAATATATTTGTTACATTAAACTTACCCTCATAGTTTTCTGAAATAACAAACATACCGTAACCTAGTTAATGGAAAAAATAGTCTAAAAATAGCAACGAAAGGGAAACGACCTCATTCTAGGGAACTATACCGCTCATTCACTGTTCTACGCACAGGATCTATAAAGTTGATTTCAGAGGTAATGATTCAAACTTATCTTGGCATCGCATGTTATGTTTGAAATACTAATGAAAGCTTGACATAATAGCTCAAGATCGATACCATCTGTACTATTTTTAGTTAATTAATGCCAAGTCGGAATAAATACTGCTTGTAGGCAAATTGGACCTAATTACTAGAATATTTTTAAAGCAATCTTGATAAGTAATACGGAGTATTAATAAAATAATGACATAAAATTCTTTTCGATCACTATTTTTCAAGTTTAAATTGTAAACCTTATTTTAAAATATATGCTGAATACAATTTATTTCTAAATATATAAGGTGTGCTTAAGAAGCATACATATAATTATGTGAATAAATAAATATATGAAGCTACTCCGGATATTGCCTCGGATGCTCCAACACATAAACGAAAATGTCAAAGGCTAAGCTTATTTTCCCTCGTATAAATAAAATAACGTTAAATATATTAATGAAGATAATCTGCAGGAAATTAGGACACCTTGGAGCACATTCATAAAATAATCGCTTATTACTTATTTAAATATTACTTATTTGTGTCGGCCACTGAAATCTTTTAAAGGAGATTTTCCACCATCGGCTTATTTTAAACAACACGTGCAATGTGTCGAAATCAAACTAAAAATCATACATCATCTTTTTATGAGAGCAAAGTGATAAATTAAATTAATTAAATTATTCCTTAAATTAATTCACATCAAATTGGAACTTTCAGCGAAGTGACATCATTAATGCGTCATTTGAAGTATAAAAATTTGGATTATTTATCTAATCCGCTAAAATCGTTGTACGACCGATTTTTACTCAACAGTAAAACGTATATTTTTTTTAATACAATAGATACAGTTTACAAATTTTGCATTAAATTTTCTACGATTTGTAACTATGTATAAAATTATAAAAGTAACAGGTACAACAACTCGTTATAAGCACAAACAGTACAGATCATACATTTTATTAGTCGAATTTATTAGAGACAAAAATCTTTATTACTAAAATAATTAAATGCTTACATAATTTATTCCTTTTTTTAATGTTATTTAAAAAAAAAAAAAGCTATATAAGAATTTCACTTACATACAGATTCGAATCAATGGTTGAATTATTATTAACATTATTGTATAGAATCATAGATAAATTATACCCAAACAACAATGATTAGATAGTTTTTTTTTATAACGGTATTTTGAAAAGAACCTCATATGATTTGTAATTATATTTTATAGAAATTCACATGTCACACTTCACAAATGTGATTTTTAGATGACCACAAAGCACTGAAAAATTATTTTTCTTAAAAAAATCACGAGTTCTGTAAAGTGTTTGTTCTAACAAATAAAAAGAAAAGGTACATCCATCGCAATTAAACAATCTTTGAAAAGCGACAAAACAATTATACTATGGGTTACTTCTAACATAACAAGAACATCAGAATGTTGGCCGGTAGCCAACACTGCCCCGTGCAAGCATAAATTGTGAGAGTAGACTCACCACTTGCCACAAACCACCCACCCTTAGCCTCATGCAAATATGATATGGAAAAGTGAAAATAAGTAACACAATTTGCAATTGCTTTTCACAATTGTAAATTATTTAAGGACAATTTTCAATTAGTTACATAAATGTAATAAAATTTAATTTTGAAACATACTATAGCATCAATTTAGTATACAATGGAGTGTACCACACACAAAGAAATATTTCCTTAACATTTGCATTAAATGAATTTATAATACTCACAATCTAATAATTAAGACTAATAAATGGTTAAACTTCTACCAGAACTTTTTCTAAGAATGTTTCCATTGACAATTTTATTGCCACTTGTCTTATGTATAAAATATAAATTTATAGAAAACAAATCATTGTCACTATTTTTACACTCTAAAAGGTTTCGTCAGTTTTTGTCTTCTTATAAAACCAACGTTATCGAACAGCTTAATAGCTTCAACATTCACGTAATGATGATAACTGCGTTCGTGAGTTTCAGTATATTTTTTAGTTGTCTTATCTACATCAAATTCATCTTGAGATCTTCATGGAGACCGTCAATTTCATATGTAAGTGTGGAGTTTCATGCGAGGTTGCACGCATTAACCAAGTGTTTTTTATATTTTTTGATAGATCTTATTTTTAGAAAGATCGTCTTTTAGGCCTTCGATATCTTTGAAATTCTTTTCCAGATGCCTTTCAAATTTTCCTTCATTTTTCAATACTTTTTGTTCATTATAGCCCATTTCCCGCAACAGAGTGATCTGTACTGCTGTCACTTTCTGAAACTCTTACTTTCTGGGATAATTGTTCATATCGATATCTTTTTTTTATTATTTAATTCTTTAATACTCTTTTGTCCAGTAGATACCGAGTGTGGTGCCATCTGTTTCTTTGAATACTTTTATTTTCAAACGCTGTTGACAATTTTGTGGAACATAAAGAATAATAACAATATCTACATCTCCCACAATTTGTTTTATTATTGACTATCCTTTCGGTATTCTTTTTAATTATAACTACATTTATTTTAAATTTTGTTTCTCATTCCACCCATATACTCTATCTATATAGTCTATTTATTACGTTTTGTACCTTAAATTTTAATTTGCCGTACACATCCCTCATAAAATAATTTACTTGCAGATGTAATGTATTTTTTTCTCTTTTAATTGTTGCAAACATTTCTTTCCATAGGAATGCTATAGATATTCTCTGTCATGAAGTGTGTCACTTATCTATATATTTCGTTGTTTGGTTTTTAAGTTTGTTTTCTTTTGTTTATTTCTTGTTGAAGATTTTGCATTAGAAGTGGCTAAATTTTTTAAGTACATTGTAAGCTTCTCATATAAATATTCAGTAGCTGTACTATTTATATAACTCACGTTGCACGTGCGTCTTTATTCTGTAGCCATTATGAGTTTTAGCGAATAGTTTTGTCTTAAAAATTATTGTTGTCTTCATACGTACTTTACGGTAGGATAACTAGATTATCGTGGCCGACATAGGTGATGATGATGTTATTGTTTATGACATGTGGTCTTAGCACTTACAGTGGTAAGTCTCATGAGCGCAACGTCGGCTCTCAGCGAAATTGAAAATAGAAAGAATGATTATTAGGACTATAATGAGCCGCTAATTGCACAATATATTTTGAAATTTGTTAATTATAATTTTCATTACTTAGCATAGAGTTTCTTCACCCACTATATAAAGATTTGAAGTAAAGAAAAAGTGAAAATAACGAGAGAAACCAACAAGCTCACCTTGGTATATGTATAACATAACGGATACGAGTAAGAAAAAAGAATTTAAATTGCTCACTTATAAATTGCAGTTTTATTTGCATATGTCATTTTTTTAATTTAAGAAATAATTCCGTAGAATTTTTTCTACATCACATAAGTCTGTAAGTAGAATTAATAAAATGAATTGAATAAAATGTAATCAAATATTATTTAAGAAATATTTGAAAAAAAAATATTTTTTTATCTCTCCATCTTTAACATTTGTACTCCTACAACTAAAAGGCGCTTCCGACACCACGCCGTATCGACATCCAATAGGCGGAACCATAATGTTGTTGTGTGGTCTTAGCAACATATTGCCTATTGTTTGGCATCTTCAACTTTTGGCATCGAATTTTAAATACAATACTAACTGCGCTGTCAGCTTAAGTACATGTTTCTATAAAGCACTTACTCATAACTTACTTGAAAGAACCATTGACTAGTTTACAAAAATTTCTTATTTAATTTAATTGCTTGTCGTCTGCTAGAATTATATTTCAAATGTCAATAAATACTATTTTCATGGAAGGCTATTATTGGATAGGATCTAGTGACAAATTGCACCGATAGCTGTTCAGTAGTTGCGAAACGGGGAGACTGATAAATGACATGTAGTTAGCTAATAATAGAACGAGTTCTACTATGAATACACATTTTCTTGCCCACCAAATAAATATTCATAAAAAGCATACAATATATATATTTTTTTTGTTTAGTTACAAATAGGTTACGTGAATGAAGGACTATTGATAGGTCACACCGAAAATGAATGTTTATTTATAAGTTCTACTAATCTATATTAGAGATACATAATTTATTCTTAGAGACCGCTTCGTGATAAATATAGGTATAAAAGTTTAAACGAGTATTTATAAAATTCCATGAGGTTATTTATGTGATGTATGAAAATAAGTAATTAGTCCGTTTTTATCGTGACCCTTCCATAAACGACGTCGATATAAATATCTCCAAGTTGTTTAGAGAAGTAAATAATTCAGTGCGACGCTTATCGATCGATACGAAGGGAACATTTTTGTCTTATTTGTGTTTTTACTTTATTTCCTTATAATTATATAAATAAATGTTACATGAATATATATAACTTAAATTCGTTACAATAAAATAGAAGCTTGGTATTTTTACATGAACAAAAGCTTAAATCTTGTTCACGGCATAAAATTCAAAGAAAAGCTGAGCTACTTCATTGAGTTTTATATCGTCATTTCATTGAAGCAATAAAGTGCCTGTAATATGATTAATGTGTAAGCAATCTTCAACCGACACTCGCCCACTCACAACCGATTCTTGTTCGTGACTCACATCTATGTAAGTAAATTCATGCTTCTTCATATTTACAAAGAAAATATTCTATCACAAAAAAGGGCAATTCATCGGAAGTTATATTATGAAGTCAATATCCATAGTAACATCAAAGATGTATTGTCGTTCTTTTATATTTATAAAATAAACTAAGAAAAGAACTAAACATCATAACTTTCAGCCGTGAACAGAAACATAAACTTCGCAGATGTATTATGTTTGAAACTTTTAAGTTATTTGTTATATGAAGTAAATTATCTATAGCACTATTATTCATATTATTCGTAGTGTTATTCATACATATGTTTATTATGGTTTGTATCTTAGATACTACACTAAATTGTTATTGCAATGTTTCGTAATAGTACAATATCAATATTTTATTACATATCTAATTTATAATCTTTGGCGGTTTAAAAATATTTTCTGTAACAATACTGCGTAGCATGTCTACGAAAAGCGTTGTAGCATGTTATTACACACAATCTCGTAATTGAATAAGTGAATTACAATAGTTGAATGTAATTTAATTTACTTTAATTTCTTGTATTGGGCAGTAGCACAAACGTGTGACTGTAAACGACTGGTTGTGGGTTCGATTGCCACTGGACGTGGACTGGAAATATTTAATAATTCCCATTTCTTCGCTTTGGTGTCAAGGCAAAGTGCGGCGTTAAGTTCCGCCACTTAACACGCAATGCCTCCAAAATCGGCGGAAAGTAGGGAACGGAGATTCTTAAGTCACTATGTACCCTCTGCCTACCCTGCTGAGTGCGGGATACAGTATGAAGCTAAAAAGAAGACATTTTTGTAAGCAACACTGAATAACAATATTTAATTTCCTTTTAAATTAAGTAGGTTTATGTAAACATTATCACAATTAAAACAAAAAAAATACTCTAAAGTTTTAAATAGTTTGTAACACGATAATGTTATCAAAAAGCTGTATTATTGTTACATGCCATTTACATAAAACTAAAAGTAAGGTCCTTTCATGATGAAGTGAAGGAATAGGCGGAGCGAATAAAGTTGAGCTTGACAAGGAAGCCTTTGCGAGCACGTACACCACTGCTGTCGTAAATATTTATCGGGTGATACTATTTGCAGATTCTTTTTCGATCAGTAAAATACTTTTTACAGCATTTAAGACAGATTTAATAATTAAAATCTTATACTTATTTATTAGGAAACAAGTGTTGAGCATTATGCAGTATCATTTATATTTGTACAGCGAGTTATCTCAATATTCTCTTAAATAAATATCTACTACACTATACGAATATTTAAGTTGCTTATTATGTATAATTTGAATTAAAAATATAATAAAAGCTGGACGACTAATTACAAATATACTATTCATAATAATAACCTTAAAATAATTACTTCTCGCACTTATTTTTTAAATATAGATCTACGAAAACGTCTACTAATATTTATAATTATTTTTATTTAGGAAGGATGGCTTTACTTTATATACTGATTATCGGTTAATGGAAGCTACAGATTGGAATTGAATTGACCTGTAAATTGCAAGAAACTTGCAAATACTGCAATTGGTAAAAGTTTTAGTGTAACAGGTACAGAGGTGGCTGCTTGAAAATCAAAGAACGTACTGGCTAGATCTCAGGAATCAGGGGAATAAATTAGATACTATTGTTTCCTTGAATTTCAAGTAACTGAGTCAATATCGTTCGTAGTAGTGAAGTAAATTTTCTAAAGGTCTTTAAATAAACTAAATTTAGTACTTGGATTTGTTACTTAAGATTAAAAAAAAAATTTTTCAATTCATACGGAATATCATTATGGTACAAGAGCTAAAAAATGTTAACCTTATATTTTGGCCTTATTTGGTACAAACCTTATTTGGTAAATATATTACCAAAGCGATGGGTTACTCGCTCACTTATTAGTCACGAAATGAACCTATGAACATAAAATTTAATGGAATGGTAGTAGATAGGACTTTCAGCTTCGATTCAATTTCACTGAAACATTTATCTGAAAGCTATTAGGCTTGAAAAACGTATAGAGTATAATTAAGATGGAGACATATCTTTTCCACCTATATCTTTTCCACTTTTATAGTTTTTACAGTAGCGTCGGCAGTGTTATCTGTCAGAAAATCAGTGAGTAACGGAAGAATTTCATACATATTGATGATCGATGACTTCGCGTAGTGGCGAATTGTAACAACTCTGAAAAGCTAAATAAATTAAATTTATATAAAAGTGATTATATTGATTTTTAACAACTAGAAGCTCGTAAAAATGTATAAATGTTTTTATTCAATACTTTATACGTCGAAGTAACGGTTAACTTAGAATATGTTTGGCGCCACTATGTCTGTAGACACACTAGATCTCTCGATTACCTCCACGTTCACGTTGTTAATTTGTAAAGTAAACGAGGAATTGCTTGAAAATCAAGGAAGTTTTAGGCATAGTGAAGTTACAAAATGTTTTTTTTTTATATTTGGATAAACTTATAAGTTCGACGACGACGTTTTCAATGTGTCCTCATATTTAATTTGAGTTACATTTTAAGTGCATAATGTAATAAAAATATTGTTAGTCCAAATACTCATTATTTATAAATTTACAAAAAAAATATGTGACAGCAGTTATATTTCACTTTTAAATTAGCTTTGCCGTAAGGTTTTAAATATATGTATAGAGACCATAGGCTTAATTCGCTTTAGATATCGATCAAACAATTTCATCATTATCTTTTATTAAAGCGCCATTTACCTGTCTGCTACGAATATTTTCATTATTTTATAGAACTATAATATGATAACACATATGGAAAATAGCTTTTAAAGATAGATTAAATATTATTACTGAATAGACAGTCATACGTGACCAGACGTATGAAGTATGATTCAATTATAGGAAATCCATTTCATATAGAAATAGGTTAGGGGTATTTTGAAACACGCACCCTATATCATAAGAATTTGTACGTTGTTGAAATGCTGACAAAGTTTGTAACCATAGATAAAACTATAACAAGAAGTAGTTACGAACTATATTGCAGCTTTTAGTATAAAAATATTCGAATGATTTAAAAATAATTTTGAATGTTCAACTTTTACGGTAAACTTTGCAAACATTTTGTAGGCCTCTTCACTACATTTCTCAAACAGTTATAAACTTTCAATTGTATAGTAATAACGAAACTCCACGTCAAAGCAAACTGTAAGTACAACAACTGAGCTATGAAAACTTTAAAATATACATATTGCCTTTCTAAATTTGCTTGGGTCAAATTTATAAAAAGAAAATTAATCTGTAGCTAAAAGGTATTCGTTAAATATGTGCATAAAATATTACTAATACAATTCTACAAAATATCAATAAAAAGTCACAGTCTGTAGTAGTCATTAACGAGTATGGGAGCAATAGTAGTAGAGCTATAAGAGCTGTCGCTGTACTGATATCTGTGACAAGCCTTTGTGGAAGAAGCTTTAAAGCTAACGTCCGCGTCATTCTGAATTCTTTATACTGTCGTCGGTACCACATTGTGCAGTGCCATAGGCAAATTACTGTAGGAACATTGGCAAAGAATAGTGTTACTAAAAATATTTTACATGCTATTTCTTATCAAAGCTCAGTTAATTAACATTTTAATTATCTTGAACTTTGTCATTCAATATTGTGTGGTAATTTTATGACTATTAAAATTGTTATAGCGTATACTAAAGAATATGACGAAGATAAAAGGAATTAGAAACTGAGAGACTAAAAGGACTTACGAGGCAGATTTTACATTATACCGTATCGTTTTTTTCTCGTGGCACAGTTTTCCTATTAAATCTAAGAGAGTAATCCTTTGAAAGCAATTAGAAGAAGATTAGACGAGGTAGTCCGAACTCTATTAAGACGGTTTGTTAATACTCGACGGTACGATTAAAGATTACCCTTCCATTTGAAGCAATTTTAAGAAAGATAACGTTTGTGAACTTTTATGTGTATAATTTAATTAAAACCTGGTGAAAGCTTGATTTGACTATTATTTTATTTATTAAATAAAGTATTATTATTCTTTTATTTCACTGAACTCTATATTGTATGAACGTGGATAGGTTTATGAAATTACAAGTAATTAAAATTAGAATTAAGTGACTTATAGTACATTGAAGGCAGTTTACCTGAACGATCCTACCCCTGTTTACGAATGCACAAGACGTTGCGGCTATAGACACTCGTATATACATAGAGGGCGCCCGCTCGCAATCGAGCTGTGGCCTCACTTTCCCCGGCGCGGCTAAAAATAGACGCTCAGCACTGAGTACCCGGCTATCTTGGTAAGCGTGGACTAGGCTAACATAAATCTTTATAAGTATAGATCGCTTTTCATTCAAGTGATAACTTTTCTGTTAGTGTAAGTTGTTGTCTCGCATTTGTCATTTCAATTTAGCTTACTTATTTTGGCTTCAAGATATAAATAAAGATATTAAATGAATTATACGTTTCACAATTCTTTTATGAAGATAAATGTAATTTTAAACACAAATAAATCATCGAGTTAGTACGCTCGCTTACATAAAACCAATGAACTCTTCTCAATATTTTGAATCTTTTAATTAACGTTATTACATTATATTTTATTCAAGCATAATTCTACGCCCACAATTTCATGTTTGCTTTATAATAAAATCTGATCTTATAATTATTCTGACATTCTTAACATAATATTTAAAATAGACTATAAAATCTGCGGAGATTATTTAAATTATTTCAGTACACTAATTAAAAATATATAAGCATTATATAAGGAATGGCATATAAGGACCGCTTGGACAAAGTATGACTGAAAATACTATAGTTTTAGCTTCTATTCGTAGTCGAAGGATTATAAGCATTAAATATGCCTTTTTTTATTTCACCGCTGTGGTAAGACAAAGTGCGGCGTTGAGTTCCACTCATAACGCAATCTCTCGAAGTCATCCTGTAAGTTTAGAACGAGTGAGGAACATATAAACGCTAACATTCCTAACATAATACACAGATGTCATAAATAGGACAGAATATAAAATCTAATACTAAATAGTTACGATTAGGTATTTACAAACTAGTTATATTTTTAATAATAACAAATAGTATAAGAAATATTATTATTATAATAAAAAAAAGTAGCATCACGTTTTTTAACGCACAGCGGAGTTACTACACCGCTGTGCGTTACTACTCTCTTACTAGAGAGGACCTAATTTCAAAGCATTACGATCTCAACTTTCCGCCCGAAATTGAGACATTGTATTATGAGACATAGCGCCGCCCTTTGTCTTAGGTACCAGAGGCAGAAAAAAAATTATATAATTATTTACCTGAGTGAGAATTGAACCCACAACCATTGCATTTATAGTCACACGCTGTCTTACTGCGGTCTCGAATTATTATATATGTTAATTTATTTATATACTTATTTCGTCCGGAAATAATGAAAGAGAAACATTTATTTTATAAATTTGCAAATAATCCCTTTTCATAAAAGTTGTCTTCGAGTGACAAATCCTAAATCAATGTATTCAAACAGCCCCTCTGAACCCTTGGTTCGTGATTAGATTACCAACATATATTACATGGGCTTAAGGGAGCTTTTCTCTGTTTTATGTATCGAATCTATTAAACCCTTTGGGACATATACATCGTGTAAATTGTTAACTACCTTGATGTCCTATTCAATTACATTCTACCAGTAAAATGTTATATATTTATATCAAAATATCTTGGCACTATGTGATATATATACATAGACAGCAAATTCCTACGATTTCATAGGTACGTATGCTGTAATTTTTACAGTATAAGTTCTACACTAAGTTGTCTACCTGATTTTTTTTCAAGTAGATAACTAAGTGTAGAACTAAGAATCAAAATATGAATGTTCCGTTTTGCACTTTCCGTCTGTAGCCGTCTTAAGCGGCGGGCCAAAATGAAAATCGAACCCACATGCAGTCGCGTGTACTTATTGCTGTCACACTACGCCACAATAGCCAAAATGATTTTATCGATAAGTTTAATTTTCCACTAAATAAAAAAGCATTAGTTATATCTAATAGTATAAGTTAATAAATAGATAGTTACCTACATGATATGTACCTAATTAGTACTTTGTAACATACATATATTAGACGTACATATTAAATAAGTTTAAACTAAATTATTCCGCAACAAATGTGGGAGTAGTGCGTACTTAATTTTATTGTTATATCCCAGTGACAACTACATGAAATAATAGTTAAAAAATAACTTTTTAATTTTTCATTCATTCACATACATTCATATAGATAGAGTCAATTTTCAAACTTTACCTTTAGGAGTCTAAATTGGGGGGTGTGGATCATATACTTTAGCATATGCAATTTATTTAGATTTTTTTCATAGTCACGTTGATGATGTTATTACAAATCAAGCTCATATATTTCATATTGAGATGTTTTTAAATTATGTTTAATCCACTATATTAGGACGGTGACTATCTTGTATTTAAAATAATAATCACATGTACATTTATTATTTTTAGAAATGTGTATTAAGTGCAAGTGAAGAAAAAAAAGATTAAATTTCAATTACTTACCAGGCTTGTTATTCGAAAGAAAAAAAAAAATACCATAAAGAATTAATTGTAACAAATACTTATTTAGTGCAAACTAACCATTGTTCGATTCTCAAATCTGCGAGATGTGGTATCCACATCATTATAATGACCTGCCAACCTGTGTCGGTATCAAAGGGGTACTTCTAACCACAACCACCTCACTTTACCACATGTCAACAATTTAAACGTTCAACATATATGTACCTTCGTGTATTTACGATATAATAATATATTTATAAAAAAAACAATTAGTTATTTTTTAGCTCTTACCGGTTACTTAAAATAAATGTTTGTTTCCAAAAAGTATGTTTGCTTGTGTCCAAAAAGTGTGGCTTGCACACATAATAATCATTTCTTTCATACATTGATTTCATCATTTTTTGTTTTTGTTTTAATTTAAAAGAAAATAGCTGTTAGTATTACTGGTATCTATGTATTTACATATTTATAATACAATATTTTATTATTGTACATATTTGGTTGATATATGGTAAAGGTAGTGTATAATATAATTATTGTAGTCAATAAAATATTGTAGCCTTTAGATGTACAATATTTTTTTTTAATAAACCAAAAGCAAAAATTCAGCAGCCTCTTCACAGCATTTAATTAGACTTTATATATAGTGCCTGACAATCTCGATAGAGCTTATGTTAAAAGTTCACGAACTCAATTAAAATTGTTGTATAAAGTTTTTGCACGTGTCGCATAATTCACAGCTACTGTTATAAAAATATATTTGGATGTAAATTTTAATTTACTGTCCTACTGGACATTTCACTGTTAAGTTTTTTTGTAAAAATGTGTTCTGTAACCCAACCCATATGTTTGTGCAAGTACATAGAAATTCGTTAATTCTTTTACGAGTATAAACGACGTTATTTTTAATATTCAGTTATTACTTTCTTTTAACATACAATAAAACAATAAGGTAAACGGGTATATTAAAGTAAAAGTTTCATTATAGTGCAGTTTTATTCCTAGTGTATGTATCTTATATTCGACATGAAATTGGAAGTTAAGATTAATATTTCATAGCCTGAATTTTTTTTAATATTTTATTGCCTAGTTGTGGAATTTAACACCACGCTTTTGTCTTGACACCAGACAGAAAATAATGGAAATGCTAAATATTACCACTCCTTGAGTGGGAATCAAACCCACAACCAGTCACTTTACAATCATATTGTGCCTAGGTGCCACGACGGGCTTCTAGTTTTTTAAAGAATATAAAATCCAAATTAAATATTTCGTAGCCTAGTTTTTTTAAATAAAAAGAAAAATAATAAATTAAAAAAATGGAAATATGCATTTACGTTACTTATACATAGAATTATTATCAATGTCAAACTATTATACATAGGCATAGCAAAAAGTATTAACAATAATATAGCAATTAATATATGAAGATAAAAATACAATACAAAAAACAATGACCTTTATTGAAAGTAAACGAAAATTTTCCAATAAGTATACATGCTAATTTTAATTATAATTACAGAATGTCCGCCGGCTGCGGACGGCATGGAACGGTTCGCGTGTCCTACCCCCGACCGACAGGGCCGCTACCGTTGTATTGACGATCACGTACTGTGTGATGGGTTCATCGACTGCCCTAACGGCGAAGATGAAGATAGACAGGCGTGCATGTTTTATAAAACGGTATAAACTATATTATATATCGATACGTATAAAATGCTTATTGAAAAATGTAAAATAATGTTAATGACACTCTTATAGCCCACATTGTATAATGTATATGCGAGTTTTAATATTACGGTTGTTTTCAGACGAAGGCCCACTTGGACGTCCTGGCCGACGCGCTCTTGCGATGGGCGCGCGGCCGCTAATCGAAGCACCCCTCCCGGACCCTGTAACCTCAGTGCTGACTCACCACATTCCGACAGCGCTGCACGGATAGACTGACATTTAATTGATCAACATGTGCACTCGCGTTCAGTGATAGCTGCGATATCCCATTAGAAATATTTGGACGCAACCAGTCATGTTAACTAGGAAATGCGATGAACGTAATAAAACATATCAAGCAGTGGTGCAATCTGACTAAAACGGCCACTAAAAGTGTAGTGTAAGGATCCAGCGAGCGAACTCTAGCCCGAAATGATATGTATCGTTAAATGTATGTGTGCAGAGTATGTACGAGCAGCTAGTCGTCGAAAGCGAGCTAGTAATGCGACCTGGTTTCGTCCTAATAATATCCCGCAGCCAATTTATTTCTCATTTCGTACCTTCTAGCACTTATTAAACTAAAATGTGAGACTGGTAGTCGACATTGTTAGTCGGTAGAACGTACATAATATACATAAATATTTTAGAATAAATAGTTCTTCATTTGACAAATCGTAAATGTTATTACGTATCTGTTTGTTAAAGTATTTATTCACTTGATCTATTTATTCTATATTAAGTTATTAAATTCCTTATTATGAGGGTTGTAAAGTATATAAGGGATCGGTTAAATATGTGTATATATAATCCTAAAAATATTTGAGTTTCACTATTATTCGGCCTATATTTGGAGACCGGCGTCTGTTTTCAATTCTTAAGATGCAAACAGCCGCCGCAAGCAAGACTTATGCAACTTTTTCTAATTTTTAAACATATTTCTTTTAAAAAGGCACCTAAAATATATATAATATGACTTCGGAACAAAGAGTCTTCATTCCGGCAGCTATTAATATAATAAAATAATCTTAAATTCAAGTCACAATTCGGTATTGTTAAGTACCTACTAATTTAAATGATAGTTTGAAATAATATTTAAGTTCTTATAAGTAAATAGCATATTAAAGCTGTGACTGACAGTGCTCGTTATTATAGTTTGCCGAAGAAGTCTGAGAGATACGATGTCTACCTAGTCCTTAGATTACTTCGTGTTTATACCTACCCTTCCCCGAAGTAATACTTTCCATGTTTCTAATAGTAAATAAGTTGTTATGTTTTATTGTACCACATTTTATGACATTTTTATATCGGTCTAAACTAGTTTAATGCATGTTAAAACGAGAATTCATTGGTGAATTAATATTATTAGCTCATAATAATAATAAATTATTTATGCGTTTCACATACTTTTTAGTTTTACGGTATTATTATGTTAAGTAAGTTTAGTGCTTAAATATTTCTATAATTGTGCGCTTATAACAAACATTAATGTTCGCATCCATTTTTAAAAGAATTAAAGATTCAAGATCAATCAAACTTAACTCAATTTATGTCGAAAATTTAATTGTTATATATGTATTAATAGTTTTAAAATCATAAGTGAGTAGGCAAAATATAAAATATATGCATATTATGAATTTATGAATAAGAAATTGTTGAAAATATATAATATGTAGTAGAATTAGGCAAATTAACACCATAAATTCATTCAATTATAAAAATATAATCGATGCACAAAAATTCGTTTTAGATTGTACAATGTATGAGCACCATATTTTTGTGAGTGAGTAGTTTAGAGTAATAACTTATTTCAAAAATATTTATCTAGAATAAGCCCACGATTAATCAAATTTAGGATAAGGGATTATGATAACACTATTTTAATGTATGGGATGCGAACTTTGATGTCTTAATGATAGGTCTGTTTGTGATTAAGGAGGCACATCAGAGCATTGTTGTTTATTTTTTAAAATACATCGAAACATACACGAAATAGTATTAAGCGATTTTTAAATCCAATAAATACCGTTGTAGTCTGATAGAACATACGTTCTTGAGCCATCAGTCTCTGCGGTATTTACATTTTTAATACATTATACGCTAACAGCAAAATTCAAATGAATTATTAAATTCCCAAAAAAATTAAACTACTTATGCTTTGGTGTATGTATCACAACAGATTTATCATATTTAAATTTTTATTCCTTTTTATATATTTTTAGAGATTTATTTATATAATAATATTTGTAATATTAACCCTTCAAGCTTCATTATAAAAAATATATAATACATTTAAATTTCTATATATTACAATCAAAATTAAATACGCTTTGTTCCACTTATTTTACAGTAATTGTTACAGATTAATTGCTTTTAAAATCTTCCTTCGCCAATGGATCCTCGAAAATGCATTTATTCGTGTCTAATCTTGTGTCAATTAGGTATACCAGTGCACACAAAATTTTCATTAACCAATTAATGATAAGTTTCCCCTTAGTATGAAAATGAATAGTTCTAAGACCTATATTATTTTCAGTGTCTAAGACTATTCGGCGACTACCCACTCTCGTAATGGTTCCACAACTACTAAACTAACACTTGTTTCTTGTTTCCTAAATGTATATGATTTATTAGAAATAAAAGTAACGCTAATAAATATATTAATGTAATTGCACTCAAAATTTGCCTGTTTCGTATGTGCACAGCAATTTATTGTGATATTTTTAATATTATAGGTTAAGGCGCAAGTCATGATCTCAAGAATAGACTAAATACCTATCAATGTGATTATTAATTTATATACGTGTAATATGTTACAATGATGCGGGTCTGTATGAGATACGGGCTAATCGTGTTTACTATTTAGGCTTGCGGACAGCTATTTAAAAGTTATGAATGTCATTTTTCTGCATTTAAAATTAATTCATTGGTCAATAGAATGGTTTATTTATATTTACATATAATTTAGAAACGATTAGCAATTTTGGTCAATTTAATCAGAATTATGTAGATATTAACTATAAGTTTAATCGATATTGTATTTTAGTTTTGTTTGTGTTAAGTCTTTGTGTGATTAGCTCGTTCTGTTCTCTAATATCTCATTAATCATCGCTAAGTCCACGCCTTGTTATCACTATAAATTATATTGGTATACATATTATTGCATTATGATGCAAGCACAAACAATCAGTACGACTCCATTGCATATAGCACAGCCAATTAATTATTATAGTTATATTTTATGCTTGCTGATGAAAATATAAAAAAATCATGTAATTTTAGAAAATATGCTCATTAGTCAATCTCGGAATTACATATTGTATAAATATTCTTGTAACTTTTTCTCGTAACATCTTTACGAAGGTATCCATCCTCGACCTGTATCAAAGCTCAATTAAGAGAACATAAATACCTTGAAAAACGTCAATGGAGTTTATTGTTGAAGAATGATATTTTTAGACACCCTTGTAGTTATTATTCTTTTATTTTTCAAAAATTCGCAATATAGATTTTCAGATAGATGTATGCAGACCTGTAAAGCTATTTTCAACAGAAACGGTTGTATGATTTCGTCAGCTGTTTTCAAAGATTTTATTTAAAAATGCAACTATTTTTGTAGATACTTATATACGTTTGATTACCACTAGATAGAGATTTACATATATTTTCTCATACTGTTATGTTTGCCAAAAGACAAACAATAAAAGTATTCTTTATAACCGCACAAACTAAAGATAACTTGCTGAAATTTTGAGACAATTTAAATTTCTACATATTAGAAAGTGAGAAAATAAAAAAAGCGTTCTCCGATTTCGTAATATTTTTCACAAGGGCTATACGCTTGAATTGTTGTTAACTAGCCTCCGTGAAAAATACTCTGACTGTTTTGTTTAAATGTGACCATTCCGTAAGCGTAAACACCATAATTAACTATTCTCTCTGAGAACATTCCTAACTTTCAACTGTGTCATTGATGAGTTGCCTTTACATTCGCAGAATATGTGCAAGCAACTCATGTGGCGTTAATCTTATAACGACTACGCTATTTTGTAGGCGTAATATACTTTTGGACTATTTATTATGTATTGTTAATTACTATATATGTTGTATTAAGATAAAAAAATCGAAAAATAAAAATAAATGTTAATAAATGCCTCAGCCAGACGATCGTCTTTTTATTTGATAACCTTCGAAATAATTGCATTTAAAAAAACACCAGAACCTAAAAAAATTGAAATAATTTTATTGAAAAGTAGATAGTAGGATCACTATATAGTGATCCTACTATCTACTTCTCCTGTCTCGCCCAAAATCAAGAAATCGTTATTTGGTTCCTATCGTAGCAAAAGGATAATAAATTCTAAATAGTCATACCCCTAGTTAGGATCAAACCCACAACCATCATGCTTATAGTAAGATGTGGTCACGCATTATCACGGCGGTCCTAATTTTTATTTGTTTTAAGTAGGTACCTGTTGGTGATTAAGTATACATTCTCACAATTGTTAAGAGTTGTTTTAGCTTTACGCTGTATCCCGCACACAGCACGGTAGGCAGGGGGAAACTAATGTTAAAACCCTCACTTCCCCACTTTCCGCCGAATTCTAGAGCCATTACGTGTTGAGTGGTGGAACTCAACGTCGTGCTTTGCCTCGACACCAGAGCGAGGAAAATGAAATCCATACTTATATTATAAATGCGAATGTCTGTGTTTGTCTGTCACGCTTTCACGGCTAACCTACCCGTCCGATATGAATGAAATTTGAAATGAAAGTAGTAAAAATTACTGAGCTAAACATAAGCTACTTATTTTTTCAAAAATAAACCTCTAAAGGTTTGAAATAGGGGATTCAAATTTGTGTGTAAAAATCTAAACCGCTTGATCGATTTTAATGAAATTTGGCATAAATATAGTTGATAAGCCAAGGTTAAACATAAGCTACTTTATTTTTCACAAATCCACCCCCGAAGGTTGCAATTTAACGTAACAGCCGTGGAATAAACGCGGCGAAGCCGCGAGCGGGCTGTTAGTATAAAATATTTCAATTCCTTCAGTGGGAACCGAACCCACAACCAGTCGGGCTTATAGTTACACTTCGTGCCCCTGCGCCACGACTGGCTTTAATATTTCATATTAAGAGTTATTGTTCAATAATTCTTTAGACAAATATTGTACTATGTAATGGCATTGAACTTTCTAATTTTTTCTTCTAATTCATATCTAGGCGCGGTATTACCACTATAAAATTGAAATATTTATTACTGTATTTTTAAATTAATAAATATAAAAAAATAATTAAAATTACACATTATTTTTTTTATTACTTTTAATTTGTCACATTTCTTATTTAACACTGGTCTCAAAAATTGAAGATAATAATAGTAAAATATACGTATTATACGATATAAGCTAGGGATTTTAATTATACTTTGGTTCACCTGAGAATCGACTCTTTAATTATAAAACTCGATATATTGAAACTCGTTCATATTTAAACTCCCAGTTATCATTATCAACCAAGAATCGATTCTTACGATCGAAACTCGATCCTTAAGTGCCAGTGTATTTTATTTTTATACAATGTCAATAATGTATAAATGTTTATTTATTTACTCTGTAATGATATCAAACCAGTTCGGAGGTAATGATAACTCCATATTTTTAAGAATTTTTGCAATCTTTTTTTAGATATGTTCAACGAGATTTTCCATTTAACAGAAGCGGTTCTTGAGGTTGAAATCGTCTTAAGAATAAGAATCGATTTTTTTATCAATACATATTTCAGTCCTAATTAGTGACAGTTTAACAGAGAATGATAAATTATTGCTTTTATGTAAATTATTGATTAACTTCCTTTCCATCAAAGGATGAACCCTTTATTGGCATTATTGTAGGGTAATAGTTAAATATAAAAAAATAGAAATAATTTTATTTCAGTTAATTTCGAATCAGAACAAAGTTTATTATCTGTAAAATTAGAAAAAAATGACATATTGACTTTGACAGCCGCGTATGTGACATGTCTTTGTTTTCAATCTTTGTGAAGGAAGCGAATCGATGAAGATCAGTTTATTTACGGGTAAACAAAAGAATTAAAATCATAAGCGATCACAACGCATCAAAATGTCGGCTTGTGAAACTCAAAAGACAGAGGCGGCTAAGGACAATGTTTCGACTCATTCCGTTGACGAAGGATTACCTCGTGAATTAAGTCAACTCAGCCTTTCAAGTGCATCAAATTCAGATGAATTTCATTGCAATAAAGGGCATTCTGAAATCACAATGAAGAATATGTTTGGTTATTATCAGTCACAAAAACTATGCGACGTAGCTTTAATTGCAGGCGGTTGCAGGTAAAAGTTAAAATAAATATTTTAATTTAAAAGCTAACTTTACTTATTTTTAACATTTTTAACCTTGCATATAGATAGCATATAAACTTATTTAAATCACAATCTTCATATTTTCAACTATGCACTAATTAATCTTTTACCTTTTCCTCAGTTTAATAAATAATCAGATGTGTTAACAAATACTAATTAAAGAAAATAAAAGTGTAAATCTTTAAATTTGGATACAGAGGTTGTCATTTGTACATGTCTAAGATTGATAGAATATTTTCTTATTTTTTGAAATTTTAATAGTAACTTATTTTTTTAATTTTTATATGTTACCTATCTTAAGCTTTTGTATCCATTTTTTTTATTTATATTGCTTATCATTTTCTTCACACTTTCCAAATGAATAGAACTTGTTGTATTCCATAACTTGTAAAAATTACTAATTCAAGTTTAATAACAGGATTCCAGCACACAAAGTTGTTTTAGCATCTTGCAGTGAATATTTTGCAGCCATGTTCACGGGCTCTCTACGAGAAGCTCAGTCATCAGAAATAACTTTAGAACGAGTTGACTCACAAGCACTTAGATCACTTGTTCATTATTGCTACACAGGCATTATAGGTATTTTGGCATGATATAAATAAATTTCTTTGTAGTCTGTGAATCTTTGGCTTTATTTTATATCTTTTGTATTATGTTTCCAGAATTAAGTCAGGAAACAGTAGAGATTCTCTTGTCTACAGCCAGCTTACTCCAGTTACATTCAGTTACAAAAGCTTGTTGTGATTTTCTTGAAAAGCAGCTGGATCCATGTAATTGTTTAGGATTTGCTTTGTTTGCTGAACAACAATCATGTATGGGCTTGCACAAAAGCGCTTTGGAATACACATACCAACATTTTATGCAGGTTATTAATATTAAATAAACAATGTGAATTTTACAGTTTATTTTATGATAAAATATATACAAACAATATCTATTTCCTAGGTTGTCAAACATCAAGAGTTCTTAACTCTGCAATGTGATCAACTGTCTAGTTTACTAAAATCTGATGATCTGAATGTGGTCACCGAAGAAAATGTATTTGAAAGTCTTATGGCCTGGGTTCAACATGATAACCCCAATAGACAGCAACATTTGCCATCTTTACTAAAATTAATCAAGCTGCCACTCCTATCATCAGAGGTATGTGATATTTTTCTATTTATTGTAACATAAAACTATGGAGGTTTTTTAATTATATCTATGTTGAATAGTGCTTAAACTTTGTTAATTATACACTATTTTAGTTTAGTGTGTAAACTAACTTTTTCTAAAGCTTTATTCGATCCAAATAACAATTTTAGTTTAGGATGTTTCTTTATCAATATCATATTATAAAATTCATTTATTCAAGTCTCTTAAATGCTAAAAAAGCATTTTCTGAATGGCAGGTAAAATTGTAAAATTTATAACATCATTCTTGTTTTTTAAATATTTTCACCCATTCCACTATTTTTTATCCACCTTATTTCTGTATAGCAGGGTTCTCAAAGAGAACCTAATGCCAGAGAGACATTTCTTAATATCTCTACCTGCTTTATAATAAAAACGATTTTACTTTTAGTTCATATATCACAAGTTCATTACACATACACACATAAATTATGCCACCAGGAAATTTTTATTTAATTACTAAAACATACTAATAATCCATAAGAATGCAGTCTCAACAAACATTCATGGTTATTATTACAACATACTTGTTTAATGATATAGACATTTGTTACACCTGCTTCCTATTTCCTTATATGTAACCTCTATAGAAAGAGTGCACTGATATTTACATAAGTGTAGCATGACATTATGTAACATTGGATTCTTTTATCACAATTTACGTTATATAAAAGTATTGCATAAAATATAACTTAAAACAGAAAAGCTTTTATGGAGAAGAATATAATATTAAAATGGACGGATTCAGTTCGTTCTCGCGACGTCAATTTTTATAAAAAAAGCAGCTTCACATTATTTTCCGTATAACGAGATCAGAGAGAATCTGGTGTCAAGACACTCCATCCTCCACTTTCCGCACGAAATCGAGACATTGCGTGTTGAGTGGTGGAACTCACCGCGTGCTTTGTCTTAGATCCGTGGGGGGACGGGTTAAGAAAACAATTCCCCCCGCCGCTGGGTAGCGTCCCGTAAAAGGCGGGTAACCCAGTAGCTTGGTGGTAGGAGATTCGTCCTCCGACTGGCTCGCGACCACTATTATGTCAAAGACGAACCGCCAAATATCTGATGATGTGTTCCGGCTCGATGGCATGTAAGCCAGCTCTCCTTATTCCCACCATTCCCATCCTTCCTCCCTTCTTTTGTCCTACATTCCTAAGGCTGGCAACGCATCCACAACTCTAATGTTGTGGATGTTTATGGGCGAAGGTAACTACTTAGTGCTCGTATTCCCCCCGAGTGGGAATCGAACCCACAACCATCACGTTAGAGTCAGGCGCTGTCCGCCTGCACCACGACATGTTTGTATACGTTTTCTAATATTTTTTTTATATGCTAAGTGCATGAGTAAAATTTTAATAATTTTTAAATATTTAATGACTTATATTTTGTTTTGCCAAACGGTTTTTTGCAAAAATCTCTCTACAGACACTAACAAAAATAAATCGTAACTAGCGTATATGAATTTCAACAAAGCTAGGATGAATAAAACACATGGATTAGTAGTCAGAGCGCTTGGACAGTTACCAAGAGGCCCGAGTTCGAATCCTGTCTTCTATGCTAACACACTTTGTTCGCCGTATTCAAAACGTTACGTATCGAATGCCGAAATTATGTCACACTTTGCCTTACCAGAGTGAGCTGATACTCAGATATTACATCATGCCACTCGATGGATAAGTTAATATTTTGTAAAGATTTGTATAACTTTTAAGTTATTATGACACTTTAAAATTATGTACATATATCGTTAGGCGCCAGTCGTGGCGCAGTGGCACAAACGTGTGACTGTAAACGACTGGTTGTGGGTTCGATTCCCACTCGAGGAGTGGAAATATATATTATTTCCATTTTCTTCGGTCTAGTATCGAGGCAAAGCGCGGCGTTAACTTCCGCCACTTAACACGCAATGCCTCCGTATTCGGCGGAAAGTGGGGAACGGAGTGTCTTAACACTAGGTTCCCTCTGCCTACCCTGCTGTGCGCGGGATACAGCGTGAAGCTATAAAAAAATATAATATATCGTTAACACTAGTATCTCTTTGGCTCTAATTCTATATGCGATGAAATGCATAGAATACGTAGAAGAAATTCTAGTATTAAATTTATTTAATAAAAATAATTGTTATTTAATGTAATTAATATTATATTTTTTACAGTATTTAATTGACAAAGTAGAGCAGGCCTGTGGAGACGTACCTGAATGTCAACCGCTTATAATGGAAGCGGTCAAATGGCATCTCTTACCTGAAAGACGCTCTTTATTACTATCACACAGAACAAGGCCTCGGACATCAACTATTGGTAGACTTTTGGCTATTGGAGGCATGGATGGTTATAAGGTATACTTTTTTATCTTGTATGCTTCAAATATCCTATACATTTTTTTATTTAATTACTTAAACACTACAGACACCCGTTCTCGTATCCTTTTTCCTTAAATCTTTGATTACAATTCTTAAATTACATTCGCATGCTACTCACAACTAAAATGTCGTTTTAAATTACCTAAGCGAGTTATCATTTTATATTGACTATACTTATTTCTACATTTTAATAATCCTATCCTATTATGCTTATAGTTTTTAAGGTTAGTTTGATCAGAAATTAATATTTTTCATGTTGTATATCTGATTATCGAATTTTCGTATATCGTATTATTTACATGTTTTCGTTTATTATAAGAAAGAAATATGGAAGGGACGTAATTGAGACTTATATATGCTTAATGGCTGTGGTTTACGTCTCACATGGGAAGGTTGGAACAGAACTTTTATATAGTTATTCATCTCTTCCGGAACTTTTAGAACAGAAGTATACACCATACTGTATATGATATGTTTTCTTTTCTTGGTTATCATAACAATTAATACAATATTTTTTTATATTCACGCTGTATCCCGCACACAGCAGGGTAGGCAAAGGGAACCTAGTGTTAACACACACCGTTCTCCACTTTCCATCGATTTTTGGGGGCATTGCGTGTTAAGCGGCGTAACTTAACGCCGCGCTTTACCTCTCCACCAGAGCGAAGAAAATGGAAATATTAAATATTTCCACTCTTCGAGTGGGAATCGAACCCACAACCAGTTGTTTAAAGTCACACGCTTGTGCCACTGGGCCACAACTAGCCATAATTTAATAATAAAATTTCGTGCTTCTGTAACAGATTCAATCAAGCTCCGATTTGAAAATAAATCCTTAAGCTCTTACTTATTAATTAATAAAATTTATTAAATAAATTATCTTTTAGGGTGCAAGTAATATGGAAATGTATGATCCACGAACAAACACTTGGGCGCCGTTTATGAGAATGGGTGCCAGAAGACTACAATTTGGCGTGGCTGTGATGCTAAACAAACTGATTGTGGTTGGAGGAAGAGATGGTCTCAAAACACTTAATACTGTACGTAGTTACATATTTTAATTCATAAAATAAAATATTGAGATGTATAATATACATTAAAATATAATTTTCAAATTCGATTTTGCAAGTGGTTTAATGATATACACAAGATAGTAGTAATTTGACTAAAATGTACTTAACTATAACTTGTAAAACTTTAACTTTAGTTTTTAGTCGTCTAGTAGTAGTGTAATTTAAATGAACATTCTAGTCAGTTCTTTAGCTGTAGTGCTTTAAGTTATTCTTGTGTAAGTTGAGCTTATCATATCTTCGCCAATAGCACATTGTAAGGACAAAGATTTTGATAGAAAAAAAGATATAAAGTTACAATATTTTAGATTGTAAGCTTAGAAGAGATCTAGTATCAATGCAGCAAAATAGAAAAATATTTACCATTTATGTATAACGTGTTAATTTAACAAGGAAAATATTTTACAAAACACTCGATTCTCTACTTTCTGCCTGAAATCGAAACTTTCGGTGTTAATGTAAATATCATATTATTTACTCGAGGCGGACATCAGAGAATTCGAACCCACAATCAATTACATTTACTATTCCACTGCGCCACGATTACCTGGAATATTTATAATTTATTTTTTTTATTTTAATTTAAATTTAGTTTTTTTTTTAGCTTCACGCAGTACCCCGCACACAGCAGGGTCGACAGAGGAACCTAGTGTTAAGACACTCCGTTCCCCACTTTCCGCCGAATTCAGAGGCATTCCGTGTTAAGTGGCGAAACTTAACACCGCACTTTACCTCGACAACAGAGCGAAGAAAATGGAAATATTAAATATTTCCACTCCTCGAGTGGGAATGGAACCCGCAACCAGTAGCTTTACAGTCACACTTTGTACCTCTGCGCCACGACTGGCTTCAATTCAATTTAAATGATTGAATTCGTTAATAGTAGAGTGCTACCTTTGTACGCATAGGTGGAATGCTTCGACCTGACGTCGCTTAGCTGGAGCACGCTAGCGCCCATGAACACGCACCGGCACGGGCTGGGCGTGGCCGTGCTCGGCGACGGGCCTAACTCCCCCATATACGCTGTGGGCGGGCATGATGGATGGATATATCTTAATTCTGTTGAAAGGTATGTTTTTATTTCATTGTGGTCCCTAATATGTTGGGATGTACTCTATATGTTTTTTTTTAATATTTGTATAGGAGTAAATGTGTTTTGTTTAGTTAAATTTAGTACAAGGTAACATCAATAAGTCAGAGAATTGCAATACTGAAAGCAATGATGTATAAGATGATAAAAAAATATGTTATTTAATTTTAGCCTGGTACTATTTTAATTCAGTTATTTCACCGAGGTATTTGTATAATAAGTTATAAGAAATATAATTATTTTTTACAAAAGAGCGACTTCAAATAACATGTTGATAGGCGCACAAGAATTTCATTAAAAGATTTTTTTTTGCATTTGTTACCAGCTTAATTAATTTTTTTTATAGTTATTATTTTAATTAATATAAATTTATATTATGAATTAACCTTATAAAGTAATATTTACCGTGATATAGAAAGAATATAATAGTTAATAGTTATGTTTTAGATCTCGTTTGCCATAGGGATATCAAAAAAACTTTTACCATATGAATGATCTTCATATCATTATAAACTTTTATTAGATATTATTATCTCATTTTTCAAATCGATTGCAGATAGGTATATACCATCCAGGACTTTTTTGTAGATATTAATATGTTCTTTAATATGTAGTACATTGTTTTGTTCTATCATCTATGATTTTCGCATAGCATGCGGTGAATTACATTTTATTACTATTTTTTAACACCTTATGTTACATTAACCAAGTTTTAGTAAAGATTTCGAATTGTTTCTAAAAATAATTATAGCACTTATTACTCAGTGTAAATGTAACTTTCTAATAGTGAAAGAATTGTTTAAACTGTTTTAGTATTTTTGTAGTTTTAAATCCACGCAAATTTCTTCTAGCTATAAAAAATGCGTAATTTCCATACCATTTTATCGTCTTTTTCCATAACAGTTTCCATTTTACAGTTCGTTTTTCTAATTGAAAAGTAGTCTATAGCCTTTCTTATATTTTTAACTATCGCTTTACTTAATTTCATTAAAATCGGTTCAGTAGTTTAGGCTTAATTAAGTATAATATAAACAGACAAAATTTTATAAAATTTGAAATAATTATGAATAACTCAAAAACTACTGGTCAAATCTTAACAAAATCTAAATGGAATTATACGACAGGTATATGCTATCATGTAAAAAGGAATCATCTAAATTTATTTACACTACTTTACCACACATCTAAGTAAAAAGATATATGGTAAAGAACTTCTTTTTATTTTTTTTTTATTAAATACTGAAACTCTACAGACACCCGGTCTCGTATCCTTTTTTTCCTTAATTTTTGTTGGTAAAGAACTTAATAAGTACAATTTCTTTAAAAATCTTATACATTTTATGATGTTAAATATTAGCTTTTATATAAAAAAAATACCTATCAAAACTGATTCTCTTACTAAAAAGATATGCTGTAAAGTACGTAAACAAAAGATTCGAATTGAAAACCTTCAACTTTCTTTGAAGTTGGTTAAAAAATACTAGTCTGATCTTAACTAAATTTAAATTTAACCCCACAGCATGTGTTAGCTTCCATATAAAAAAAGAGTTATCAGGATGTCGCTTAAAAATTATATATATTAAAATAAAAAAGTAAGTTTATTAATAATGTTATCAATAATCATTTATTTAGTTTCATTCATTCGCTTTTTCCCGGAAAGCATAGTAGAATTTAGTGTCTAGACAGTCCATTCTCTACAATTCAATTGTAACCGAGATATTGCTTATTAGGTGGCGAAACTCAATGCAACTTAAAAGCAGTGAACCGGAAATAATCAATATAATCGCATAATTCACAAAGCGCTTTGCCATATTAGCAGTGAAATAGACGTTACTAGTGAACAGCTAATCATGTTTTTCACTAGTAGTACATAGTAGTACATAATTAGTTGTGAGTTCGATTCTCACAGAATGTTTATATTGAATTATTGGGGAATTAATTATTCACCACTCCACCACTTAACACTCAATGTCTCGAGGTCACGTGAAAACCACTTTCGACTTTGTCTTAACACTATATAAGGTTTCCTCTGACTACCTTGCTGTGCGGGAAAAAACTTAAAAGTATTAAAAAAAACAATCATTGCCCAAGGATGAATCTATTCTATAATGTATATTTGTCTCGCGTCAGATGGGACGCGTGCTCTCGCACGTGGACGATGGTCTCGCCGATGGCGGGCGCGCGCAGCACGTGCGGCGTGGCGGCGCTGCGCGGCCGGCTGTACGCGGTGGGCGGGCGCGACGGCGGCGCTTGTCTGCGCTCCGTCGAATGCTACGACCCCGCCACCAACCACTGGGCCAACTGCGCGCCCATGACGCGCCGCCGCGGCGGTGTCAGCGTGAGTACACGCACACATACACACACACACACGCGCGCACGTACATGCAAACACACACGCACGCACACACATATACACGCACGCACACACATATACACGCACGCACACACATACATGCACACACACACACACACACACACACACACACACACACACACTTTTATATAATAAAAATGTGAACGCAACGAGAATGGAACCCGCGCCTTTTGAAAACTGTTCAAGCAATCTGAGCACTGATCCATGCGTTCTACATCTGGTTGTCTCGGAATTGCATACAGTTCTCCTTTTAAGCCGTTTTATTTAACAAATTAAAATTTTCCTATTCCTACTCGTGTGTCTGTATTATTATTATACTTAATAATATTTTATTCAGACGTAAAAGTGATTAGCATTTATTATAAAAAAAAAAATGTAACGTCAACTTTTCCCTAGTATGGAAAAATGTGTCTTGTTTTATGCTGTTTAATTTTTGTCACTGTGACAAATTATATTTTTTGATGGACAATCTCATATTGTATAGTAGTGTATGTGTACAAGAGCTTTGTTCTAAGTTTAACAATATTAGGTATGAAAGATTTTAAAGATTGTAAAGGCATTCTTGTCTCTCATACACATAGTGTATGAGATGAATTCTTGTTTCTCATACACATAGTAGGTGTATGAGAAACATACTCATAGGAATGCCATTACTAATGATAATTCTTGTCATTAAAAGAATCATAACATTTGTTATTGAACAAAGCTTTTACGGTTGTTTTAAATGGCACCATAACAACTTTATGTAAGTATATAAAACGGATCTTTTATGGTTATACCTCAATATATAGTTCTTGTGAAGAGTAGCGGGTTACTGAAATATTCAATTAGTTCATTTTAAATTGAGCTCCTCCTCCGTATTATAACATTGGGGCCAGTCGTGGCTAAGTGGCACAAACGTGGGACTGTAGACAACTGCTTGTGGGTTCAATTCTCACTTGAGGAGAAGTAATATTTAATATTTCTGTTTTCTTCGCTCTGGTGTCGAGGTAAAGCAGGGCGTTAAGTTCCACCACTTAACACGCAATGCTTCCGAATTCGACGGAACCATACTTAATATTTCCATTTCATACCAGATAAGAAATGGAAATATAAAGTATTTTCACTCCTCGAGTGGGAATCGAACCCACAACCAGTCGTTTACAGTCACACATTCGTTCCACTGCGCCACGACTGGCCCCGACTGGCCATCTAATTCAAGATTTTAATAATAAATTACAAATGCGTAGACTCTTAACTAATAACTTTTAATATGAATTTTCACGAACTAGACACCTAAGTAACATACCTTATAATAATAACAACATTCAGAGTGATCAATTAGTATTTTAACAGCTTCATAACGTTAGAAATAAGAGCATTTCCCTAAACATAATGGTAACTGTGTATTACACGTCAGGTGTGCGCGGCCAGCGGCTACCTGTACGCGCTGGGCGGGCACGAGGCGCCCGCCAACACGGTGGGCGGCCGCCTCGCCTGCGTGGAGCGCTACGACCCCGCCGCCGACTGCTGGGTGCTGCTCGCGCGCCTCTCCTACGGCCGGGACGCCATCGGCTCGTGTTTGCTGGGCGACCGTATTGTAGCTGTTGGTGAGCTTGTTTGTTTGTTATAATTCTTATATGTGCAGATTATCTTTAATGTTATAATTCGCACAATTACATTAAAGTGACCTAACTCAAAATTGGCAAGTAAATTAAATAGAATCTTAATATAAGCTTTTCGTAGTCGTTTTTAGCTTAAAAGGCAGTTTTGAGTTAGATAGGTTATAGGTATTATGTTCTAAATAGTCTGATATTCTGTAAATTACTTGCGGCTTTTTCGGCTTTTTTATACGAACTCTGTTAAAGGTTTTATTATTTTGTTTTTAATAATAATAATAAATTATGTTTTAAAATAGTGATCAAATTATTGATAAATTTTCGTATCATTTTTTCCGTAATCATGAAAGAGGAGCACAGAGGAACATTGTCTGACTATACGTACGATCATGATTTCAACTAAAGAGAATTATCAAATTTTCATTTTTTCGCTCTGGCACCGTAGACACAGCGCGGCGCGGTTTTCAACTCACAATATCTCAATTTTTAGGCTGAAAGTAGAGGACCGAGTGTTTTATCACAAGGGTCCTCTCTGACTAACCCGCTATGCGAAAATAATAAAACAATTATAAAATACACATAAAAAGTCTAACTATACCAATTTGTTGTATTGAATCGAGTAAACAATTTACTGATGTTAACCCAAGAAATTGTTACATCGACAGGCGGTTACGACGGCGTGCAGTACCTGTGCGTGGTGGAGGTGTACGACTCGGAGGCGAACTGCTGGCGCAAGCTGGCGCCGCTGAGCACGGGCCGCGCCGGCGCCGCCGTCGTCGCCGTGCCGCCGCCGCGCAACCTCTTCTGATACCGGCGCTACCAGCTCGTCGTCTACGTCGTCGCCTAACTCCCGAACTTACCCGACATATCCCGAACTACGTCGTCCCCTAGCCCTTCGTGTGCCAGAGAAAAAAATGTTGTTTATGGTCTGAAGTATGTCTAGATTGAAATGCAAAGTATTTTGATCTGTATTTTAAGTGACTTTCGATATATTATGGCCTGTGTCGTTTACGGACATATAGGTCTATGGCATCCAGCACGGCGGGCAGAGCTGGGCTACGGCACACGAGAGTCTAGACTGCGATACTCTCCCAAACTCCTTCGACATTTCGCAAAGTCTCCCGAACTTACCCTACGTTTCGAGTCTATTTGACAGCTATAATATTTTAATGCGTGTGTCTTTTTTATCTGTTGTAGTGTTTTGCTTAGGCATTCTAAAGTACGTGCATATTAACTTGAATCGTCCGAATTTATCACAAAACCGACTTTTAAGTTGAGATTGGTGAACGAACGAGACAAATACTAGTATTACGCACGATGTGATATGTCTCAATCACTCGTATACTCTCATTGGCTAGCTAACCGTACCTGCGCGAAATATCGGAAAGCATTGATATGACTGTTCGAGATGAATGCACGTACAATACCGTTCAAATTCTAAACATTTATTAATCTTTTCTAAACTGCGTCCCTTCTTTTTCCTTAATACCTTGTTGTACAAGGGCGTTCCGATTATGTTTTCTTTTTTTCATATTATGCCATTCTCCAGCCCTTCAGCGGCAAACAACGTGGGTTGTTTAGGTGATAAAGTTAGACTATTATTTTAAACTATAGGTATGTTTCAGATTGTACTTAAATATACTTTAATGTTAATTTAATACGCTGCCAAGATCATTTGCGTGAACTTTCGAATATATCAACTATCTATGCGTAAACTCTATTATTAATTAGTACGCCTGTGCTCATTTAGTTTTATTTTAATTGTAGTTAATGTTTGTTAATTTTAGTACATTGTATTAATAGATACAATCATATATCCATCTAAACAACCAGAAGACGGCGTATTATATAATTAGAAACGTAAAGTTAACTTAGTATGGCACTAGTATTGCTAGTATAGTAATCTACAAGTTCTTTGATAGGAATTAGTTTTATTACTTATGTCACATTTACATTTATAAATAAATGTGTAATACATATAATTACTAACCTATAGAATCTCCATTAAAAAACATTTTTTTTATTGTCATGCATTTGCCATATTTAGCGGAATGTGTGAAGAATAGAAACACCAAGGAATACTTTTTTCTCCACTTTATTACTCATTTAAAAAAAAATGTGATTAAGTACAATTATTAAAAATATTTGCAATTTACGCCAAATAACTAAATATTTTAAGTAATTTGTAAATTACTTAATGTCATGAGCATTTTTATTTGAGGCTGCCCAAAGTATTTATGGATTTACTCACATTTCATATTTGAATTGATCTCGTTATACGGAAAATTAAACTATTGGAGTATCTTTTTTCAGATATTTAGTCAAATATTCCAATTAATCCGGTTAAAATAGTTTTATTTCAAAATATGTACAATAGTCACGAAAACAAAATATCTTATGACGATATACCAACTAGTTCCAGCAGTTAAAGCTTACACACACACACACACATTTAATGTTTTTTGTTTGTCTTTTATACTTACACTTAGATTCACTTTGATGGCAACAATTATTTATAGATTTCATGATTCGTTTTTTTACACGTTTAGATATATAAATATTATATTATATTGAATTTTCTTTTGTGATCTCATTGTAGGCTCTTCAGGAGGGTTGATTTTATTTTTTATATATTATACCTATACGTTTATTCTTAATATTGGTTAAATAAAAGACTGTTTTAATTTTTATACTGTATATTTTGATAGAATATAATTATGGAAAATATTTTTATTTTTTTTTAATTTCAAATACAAAAAGAATCTATTTATATTGCACAGATTACATTTTTTAAATAAAATTTCTGTTATATTTGTGCATCTATATTTGTTTAAATACAAAATATTACGTTGATGTAAGTTTATTTGATGTATAAATAAGGCCTAAAGTTTTTTTGTTATAATGAAAATAGTTTCAAAAAGTTTTGCATTTATGTTTGTATGTATAATAAATTCTGGTAACTTTTACATTATTTTAAGACTTACTTTAACTTTCAAATACATCACCTAATAAATTACTCAAAATATTATTAAGAGGCTTGCATTTTAACTAAACATTGTGTTTATTTTCCATTGAATACAGTATTATTAAATTACACTTCACTTTTTGGACTGCCTGTGATGTTAGCTATAGAATAATTATATATTATGAAACTTATAATAGTACATAGTTTTAATTTAGATTTATTTTCTACGACAGTGATTATACATGGTATGTAAGGTGATTCAAAATGACAGCGGTTTCTCATCTTTGTGTTTATAATATAATCTGTAGAATACGCTACGTAAAATAAATGGCGTTGGCGCTAATTTTAATATTTCAATAGCGTTATATATGTATAGTAATCTTATTGTTAAGTATTCTACGAGATTCCAAATCCAACAATTTAAATTTTATTCTGTTTCCACAGTAAATAAGGTTCTGTGTTATTTTTATCAATATTCAGTAAGTAGTAATTTAAAAAAAAACATTCAATGCCCCAAAATTTATAAAGCTATTTAGAAAAACTATTAGAGATAATTTTAATGAAAAATAAAACTATTTTCATACAGTTTCTGTCAAACGTTAAACATTATGCAGTATGTTAATCTAAAAAAAACGATGTACTCTTCTTATAAATTATGATTTATGATTATAATTTTATTAATTTAGTACACATACATAATGTGTATTACTCGATCTCCACCAAAAATTACTATCTCTAATTATTTTGTGATCTTCAACTTTAATAGTTTAAATGTGTCTATAGACTGAATAAATGGTGAATATGGTCCAAAATTTCCTAATGTCTTTTGACTTGTTAAATTTGACAAATTAGTAGTATTTTTAGTTAAGTAAAATATATGGAAATATATAATACGTGTTTCATTTTTTATCATATAAAAACATTTTTTTAAACTTCCCTGCTTGTAACTGGCCTCAATGTTAGTACGACTGTATTGCAGCCAATGGAGACTTCTTTGAATAAGTTTTATATATTTTTAATGATTATATATTAAACTTAACTAGTACTAGTAGTAATAAACGTTACGTGCAAAAATTCGTAGGTTTCTTTGTAAAAATATTTATATGAAGCTATTAGGAGATATCTGCTTCCGCTGAAAAAATATTTGCTCAATTTAAGAAATCTGTTTTCTTTCACTACGTTTTTCTTTTGTAAGCCTTTTACGAAGTGTTTCTTAAATCTATACTTATAAAATACATTGTCCTGATTCACGGAATGACTAACCGAGTGTAAACGTGTTGTAGTTAGGTCAGTAGAATTATTTTAAGGCGTATTGGTGGCGTTCTGGGTATCAGAAAAAATATTTTTGCAAATTTAACCCCTAACATCCTATATCCTAGTATCCCATAGTAGGCGCAATGCCTGTTGTATACTCGCTATTTAAGTACATTTTTTTTTTTATGAACAGTTGGCAAACGAGCAAAAGGACCACCTGATGGTAAGTGGTACCTTCGCCCATGGACATCCACAACATTAGAAAAGTAGTGGATGCGTTTGGATGCGTTGCCGACCTTAAGGGAGAGGAGGAAAGAAGGGAAGAAGGATAGAGATGGTGGGAATAGGGAGAGCTGGCTGACATGCCATCGAACCGGATCATGAGATCAGACCACGTCATCAGATGTTTGGCGATTCGTCTTTGACATGATAGTGGTCCCATGCCAGTCGGAGAACGAATCTCCTACCACCAATAGTTAGACTTGAAAAACTAAAAACACGAGTTATTAAGTAACTTTAGTATAGCATGAATTGAATAATATTATAATAATAAGTGGCCAGTCGTGGCCCAGTGGCACAAGCGTGTGACTGTAATTCGATATATTCGTAATTCGATATTTGTGTCCGATTTCTACTCGAGGGGTGGAAATATTTAATATTTCATTAATATTAAGAGGTGGCGCTTTTTGATTTCCCATACAAATTATATGGGAATATTTTTTTATTTTCTTTGGATTTTTTGTGCGTGTGAATGGATAGCTGTTGAGTAAAAACAAAAACTTATTCTTGTACAGAATTTGACGATCTACAAAAAGGTCTAATATGATTTTTTGCTAAGTTGACTCCTTTAAAAGTTATTCGAAATTTAATCCCAACTCATAATTGTAAAAAATCGTATTTACAATTTTTGAACTTTTTAATTAAATAATGCCTCAAAATCATAAAATATCTAACTTTTCATAAAATATAATTAAACTTTAATAAAATATAATCAGAAAAATATATTTTCTCTCACTTAATTGAAAAATAATCAATAGGAAAAAAGAGCGAAAGAAGTAGCCATAGCCATAGTGTGTTTCAGGATATAATTATTCTCTTGGAGTCATTATTCAGGTAAAGTAAAGTTTTGATTTTTTTCAATTAAGTGAGAGATATATTTTTCTCATTATTTTATGAATGTATACACGATACATACCAAACTATACCAAAATCATATTTTTTATCATTTTTGGCTGGTTGTCTGTATGTTTGTTCCAGCGAATGTCTGGACGAAACGATATTTTCACAGGACTTTCACTGTGAGACAACTGAAGTAACAGGATATAACATAGACTATATTTCAAATTTTCGGATTGAGAATCTGTAAGAGTACAACGAACAAATACGACGACGACGAAGCACAGTAAGAAAAGCTCTGTAAAGTATAATTTTCCTTAAAAGCTTCTGATAAAGCCTGGAGTTATTAAACAATGTATTTTGCACACAAAAATCATTTTTTACTATCTAATTGAATATTTCTAAGATGAAAATATTTCTATATTTTTTTACAAAACTTTTTCTCTAGATTACTACAGCAATTTGCGAAAATGTCTATGAACTATAGAACAAAAGACCATGTGCGCTATGAAATGTGAACAGTTTCACCGTAAAGGTAGAGTTTTTATCTGTGACAGTGCTCTGGCCTCTATGGTTGTTCATATCTGCGGCATAGCTTAGAAGATTCTCGTGATTCTTTTTGTTATTATTTAAATATATAAAACAGTATTTAAAAATGGCTTTACATATACCAAAAGCCCCAGGAGTACCCCAAATGTTAAAAGATGGAGCACGAGTAAGTTTTGTATAGAAGTATTTATCATAACCAAATTGTTTTATAGCATTAGTCATGTGGGATCGGTGTCCGTATGATTTTTTCTTTTACGATATCTTTGAAAATATACTAGAAAACACCGATTTTCCACATCTCAATTAATCTTTTTGCTGAAATATTTTATTTATAATACATTCTTAATATATCATCTCAACAATTTTGTTATAAATCGTAAAAATAAAAACAACACTCTATATAATGTATTTCAGATGTTTTCTGGCTTGGAAGAAGCGGTGTATCGCAATATAAATGCCTGCAAACAATTTGCACAAAGTGTCCGTTCAGCTTATGGTCCTAATGGTATGAACAAAATGATTATCAACCACATTGAAAAGCAATTTGTCACAAGCGATGCCGGAACTATTATTCGTGAGTTAGATGTCGAACATCCAGCGGCACGACTAATGGTCTTAGCCAGCCAAATGCAAGATTCTGAAGTAGGTGATGGCACAAACTTTGTAATAGTTCTATCTGGTGCGCTCCTTGAGGCTGCAGAAGAGTTACTGCGCTTAGGTGTAACTACAAGTGAAATTGCAGAAGGATATGAAAAAGCTCTTGATAAGTGCCTAGAAATACTACCAGAACTTATTTGTCATGAAATAAAGGATTGTAAAAATGTGAAGGATGTGGTTGAAGGTATAAAACCAGCCATTATGTCTAAGCAATATGGAAATGAAGAATTTATTGCAAATCTTGTAGCCAAAGCTTCTGTCGCAATTCTACCTGAAAAAACTACATTTAATGTAGATAATGTCAGAATATGCAAAGTAAGAAATATATGTGATTTAAAAAAAATATATATATTTATTTGATTTATATTAAAATAAAATTTATACTGTATATACATATATTATTTCAGATACTTGGAGCTGGCCTACTGCAATCTGAAGTATTATCAGGAATGGTATTCAAAAGGGAAGTTGAAGGAGACATTACAAGTGCAAATAAGGCTAAAGTAGCAATATATTCCTGCCCAGTTGACATCACTCAAACTGAAACCAAAGGAACTGTGTTAATTAAGTCAGCTAATGAGCTTCTTGACTTTAGCAAAGGAGAAGAATCCCTATTAGAGAAGCAAATCAAGGAGATTGCTGATGCTGGCATCAAGGTTGTAGTGGCTGGTGCTAAATTTGGTGATATGGCTCTTCATTTCCTGAATAAGTATGGTATAATGGCAGTTCGGCTTAACTCCAAATTTGATCTTCGTCGTGTTGCAAAAACCGTTAATGCTACTGTAAGTTTTTATTATTTACTATACAATGTATTACAATCTATTCTGATTGTCAAAAGTAATATTATTTAGCGTTAATTAAAATACATCTTAATTTTCAATCCTTGCATTTTTTAGTACAACTAAAAGGAATTTGATAAGTAATCCTCAATTTCCTGCAAAGTATTAAAGCATGTTGATAAGTAGAATCTAAGCCAACTATAGTTTATTAGTTCGCTTAGACTACTGATCAACAATAAAACAACTATAGAAATACTAATAATATTAATAAGTGCCCTTTTTATGCAAATCATATTCTAATGTAAAAAGTTAGTGGCATCACAGTTTTATATTTGTTAAATATTTGAAATGTTGATATTTTTGATATAAAAATATGTTTCACAATTGTTTCTCAGGTTCTGCCAAGATTGACAACCCCCACTGCTGAAGAGCAAGGTTACTGTGACTCAGTTAAAGTAGATGAAGTTGGAGATACTAGAGTAGTTGTGTTCATCATGGAAAGCAATGAATCCCGGATCTCCACTGTTGTTATCAGAGGATCTACCGAAAACTATATGGATGACATTGAGAGAGCTATTGATGATGGTGTTAACACTTTCAAAGGCATTGCTAGAGACGGAAGGTATTTACATTAGTATTATTTACTTCACTCAACTTCTTCACTTCAATCACAAGTTTACTCGTATATTGAGCATGTATTACACCACCCCATGGATAAATTTGATGATAAAAATAAAGAAATGTACAAAGTTTTTGTAGTGTCCAAGTATATTTAACAATTTGTTGAATGTGTGTAAGAAAATTAAATATTTTATTCCAGATTTGTTGCTGGTGCAGGAGCCACAGAAATTGAGCTGGCACAACAACTTTTACAGTATGCAGACACTTTGCCTGGATTGGAGCAATATGCAGTGAGGAAGTTTGCTGTGGCTTTAGAAGGCATTCCACGTGCTTTAGCAGACAATTCAGGAGCAAATGCAACAGAAGTTATAAACAACATCTACAAAGCTCACAGGGTAAATTATCATAAAATTATATGATTAACTTCTGTTAACCCACTAATGTTTCATACATTATTACTACTTTTATTATATTATATTGCTTTACTACTTCTGTGTTACAAAACTTCATACTTATTTATATTTTTAGGAGAACAACAAATATGCTGGATTTGATATTGAATCAGCCAACAATGGTGTATGTGACGCAAAGGAAAAAGGAATTTTAGATTTATTTGTATTGAAAAAATGGGGCCTTAAATATGCAGTAGGTGCAGCTACTACAATTTTAAAAGTTGATCAAATTATTATGGCTAAGAGAGCAGGAGGGCCAAAACCAAAAGCAAAAGCAAGCAGTGATGATGAATCCTAATTCTAAAACTTTAATTTGATCACAAACTAGAGCTCTTCAGAGCAATATCTACTTTATTATTTTAACTTAACACTATTTTACTGATAAATGCTAATTTTACAAGTTGAGTTGCTTTAAATTGAGATACTTATTTTAGTATTCAACAATTTTGTCTTGATGACAACATAATAAAACACTTATTAATATCTTGCAGTTTTATTTTTAATCTTATAACAAATAAAATCTTAAATAGCAAAATATTATTTATTGGTTTTTAAGTTTATAATTAATGTATGCTGTGTGTATACAAAGTCCGCACAAAGTAAAAAAATATAAAGGTGTTTGTTAGCGGCAAATACAAATATGACCTCAATATATCTGTAGAAATATATTAGACATGGGCAAAACCAAACATTTATAGGTATGGTGCTAAAAGATAACCAATCATAGTTATGGCGACGACCGTAGTGTCGCCATAACTTTGAAATATACAATATATGAATAGAAACCATACCTGAAGTAGTTATTCTATTGGTAGTAAGAGAGCAGAATAATATAGGTACCAGTAAAATTTATAATCTACAAATTGATAATTTCAGAGAAGTGTTTCAAAGCGACATTAGTTAAATCATCAATAAAATTACTTAGAGAGAGAGAGAGAGGAGCTCTGACAACGAAGGTGACCGTTAATACGCCTTTTAAAGGGCCCTGCCTCAGCCTATACTTTAGTATCAACTATCCAGTATTTCTCCGAGCCTCTGAACTTTTCTCTCTTTGCAACGCAATAGTAGATTTGCAGAAAAAATATCGCTATACTGATATTTTTGCTCAATATAATTTGTACTGATATATCGATACAAAACTCTCACTCCAAACACATATACAGTATCAAAAATTATGTAAAAAAAGCTATATTTTTTATTTAACAAAATTTTTTTATCTAAAGTCGTATAGGATAGGAAAGATTGGGAAAAGATTATATGTGCGTGCTTGTTTCAAGGTTTTATAGCGATTTTAATATATTGAAATAATGTATATTTTGTATAAGTGCCTTATTCATATTATTAACTTGCCTGAACTAAATATATGTACTATTATTTTGAGCCTAAGATGTTTTTAAACATTAATTCGATATATCGATATTTTTCTTGGAAATATCGACGTCTATATTAATATTTTTATATATATCGATATTTTTTTACTTTCAGTATCCTTACGCGATGGGCGTTTCCGGAACCTCCATTTAGTAAAAGCGATTCCGATTATAGCCAAGAATCGATTTTATAATCAATAAACTCACTTATTTAGACTGAATTCCCCTTGGATTCTTATCAGAATCGATTTTTCCAACCATAAATAAATAAACTTCATGATGTAGCTTACATTTTAAGAAAACATTACAAAACAAATGTGTAGCTTTCGTTCTTTTTAGATATTTATTCCACACTTTACACTACTTGGAATTGATCTCATTAATAAGTGTGTTAATTAAGTAGTGAAAACTTAAGTGTACTGGTTTTTTTAATCTTCATTCATCATTTATTTGAACAACAAATGTTATTGTTTAAGGTTTGAAATAAAAAGCTACTTTTCAACTTACTGAAAGTAGGGCGAACATAAACGAAAACGAAAAAAGATTGCACTGTTACACAAATATGAAATAAAAATTAATGAAAAAATAAGCAGAATAATTTTAAAAATATGAAAAATTCTCAAATTGTGTTGAACAATTTATAATCGTCAACCTTATTAATGTCGAGTAGTTTATAAACTAATTTCGATATACATTTTAATACCTATACAACAATAAAAAAAATTGGGCTTGTGAACCTCACTGACAGTTGACAGATAATAATTAACAAATGAACATCGAAGATTTCAATGATTGATCTTCTCGACTGCTTAAAAACGTCAATTTAAAAATTGTGACAGACGTATGAGCGTTTCATAAATAGTATTGCTACTATTTAGCAGTACCAAAATCGGAAACCAAAGTTAATAACAATAAAATAAATCAATATGTCATCCTACAAAGTAAGTGTTTTATATAGAAATTATTATTAGTAGTAGACATTGTTAATATTATGCTTGTTGCATTACAAGATTTTATATACAATGGTAGTTCTCCTTCAATATTTATATTGTATCTAAATGTACAAGTTATTTTTCTTTTATAAAATATAGCCCATTGACTCTAAAAGGGAAGAATTTCGTCGCTACTTAGAGCGAGCCGGTGTAATGGATGCACTCACTAAAGTTTTGGTAAGTCTTTACGAAGAACCAGACAAACCAGAAGATGCTCTTGAATATGTGCGGAAACACTTAGGCACTGATGGAGGTGATGATGAGTTAGAAGCCGCTCGAGCTCGTATTGCTGAACTTGAAGCTGAAAATGCGCTGCTCAAAGGAGAAACAGCTCCAACAGAGGGATAATAATATGTTATTTATCATTAACTGAATGATCTCAATGTCATGATCTCTTAAAATTTTATTGAATGTAACATAGAGTTGTAATGTTATGTATGAGAGGTATATTTTTGTTATAATTAAGTAAGTTCTTATGCAAGTTGCATAATTTTGCATTGTTTAATTTTAGTTTGGTCACAAAAATTTCATTTTTCTTAACTTTATGTATTAAACATAAGTGTTATTATAAAACTGTGCAGTTCTCATAAATGTCACAGTAAAATATTTTTTGTTAAAATTATAGAATATATTGTATTTAAGTTCTCGTGCAGTGGGCACAAATAAATATTTTGATTTCAAATTGAGTATTACTTATTTTGCCATACATATATTATAAAATTCATTACATGTAAAAATATACGTATTTTTACATGTATAGTTTAGAGATTAATAAAATAAGTGTCAGTTAGTTAAATAATTATATGAAAATAATGCTTGATCACACAAAACTAATAAAAACGCTACATGACTTTCAGTCCAGTTCTAAAGGTTAGTTTTCCTAATATTTCTAGTTTTTATTCTAGTGTTTGCTTCATCACTCCGTTTTCTCGGAGTATCAAAACACTTTATTCACCACTGTTGGTATTAACATATTAAGTCTTATTAATTATGTAATAATATATTACATGTTAGGATAACTTGAACTATTGATTGATTAAATTACTTTAAATTGTATATAGTAGACTGCATTAGGAATGGTCTTTGTTAGAAAAAAAGTCAGTTCATTGATTAAAGATGTTTACTTAACAGAAATATGGACTATTGATTCAGAACATAATAATATTCAACTACAGAGTTTTCATAAATAATTTAAACGGCTGCACTGATGAGCTCAGTGTATTTTTTGACTTTGCTGGCAACACTCATATCTACATACTTGTCCCCAATAGACACAACCATGCCTCCAATCAGGGAAGGATCAACTCTTGCGGTCAATTGCAGAGTCTCATTGCCTTTAAGGAATTTCTGAAACAAAAATCATTAATTATTATACTATTCATACACATACAGTCACAGGAATATCATACTGTGTAACTCAACATGTGAAATGGATAATCTGAACTTGACTATTTGAGTTTGATACTGACATGGTGGGTTTTTGCATAAATTAATAGATATTTGCAATGCCTACTTGAAACGTAAGATAAAATGGCACATCACAACACAAAATGATCCCTTAGGCTACAATAGAGTTGTAGGTCCCAGGCAATGCTACAAGTTTCTCTCTTGGCAGCAATGGTGCATCAACAGAATACTAATCAGTTGTAATTGTATATCAATAAATTAATCATTACATAATGATAATCTATAACTATATGTATTAGGTATCTATTTTTGTTTTACAATATGCAATTGTATACCTTAAGTGCAGCTTCCAAATTTTGTTTCTGTGCTGGATCTAAAGGCTTAGCAGTGACAACTTCACAAGTGACCTCCCCACGGTGAGCAGCCATCATGATTTTGAATGCATTAATGACAGCTTCAAGTTTATCCAAGCGACCATTTTCAGCCATTAAACCCAACAAGTTGCTTGTGGTTGCAGACAAGCTGGTCTAATAAATTATATAGGATTAATCCTACTGTTACTTTATCATTACATACATCATTTTTACAGATTCTAACAGAAACAAATCATTACAAGTGCAAAAGCACAACTTTACAGAAGACTGATTTGAAGGTTTGTAAATGTTTTCATTTTATTTTTATTCAAACAAAGTGATTAAAACTGCAGTATATGCACCATTAAGACAATTTAATCAATATATTTGACCAAAGAGAAATATTATGTTGCAACTTGTAACTTACAAAGTGCTCTCTTCTTTAACTTACACTTGTCCACTTGGACACGGGTCCCATGTAGACTGATACAAATGTATGTTTTATTTTATGTCATATCCAACTTATTTAACAATGTGGATGCATAATCAACTCATACTCAAGTATATGTTGTGGAATACTTGGAACATAATTCATTGAATACAACCTTTGGGAATTCAAATACCAGTTAATTGGAATAATTTAATTTATTATCTTAAAATCTTCAGAAATAATCTTGTCATTTATAAACCTTAATCATAAAAAATTGCATAAAGGTATGGTGGATTGTAAAGTTAGTAATATTTGTAAATATTTATTATCTAAATAAATTTATGAAATCATCTGTTTACAAATGAGTCCTTACCTTTGAGGCAACATGTTTTAAAGCATCAACTTTCAAATTTCTTTTCAGAGTTGGATTTATGATGAACTCCTTGAGTTTAGCATCAGATTTGATGGATTTTTGAAATTGAGACAGCTCTTTTTCCACGGCATCTAAAGATTTGCTTTTAGAAGCAGCTGAATATAAAGCAGATGCATACCTGCCCTCCAAACCAAATACTTGTACAGGAGGTTTGACAAGTTGAGCTGCAGCTGATGAGGTACTCAACGAGCGAATCTGTAAAGTTACGTAATGGTGAATCTTATGTGAATTTTATAACTTTATATTTTAAATATTAATAACTTATTTACCAGCATGTTCGTCTTCGTCATAGACATGGTGATTTATTAAGATAATGCGCAAATATTAAAAATTTCGTAATTTTATGTGATCAGCCCTACGCCGATAACATACCATGCTATGGAGGTACAGATAATTCTTGATTTTTTTCGATTTTGACAACTGGCATACAGATAACATATAAACTGTATCTTATTATTTTTTTAAAACAACAGTGGACATCCGTCCACTGTTGTTGCACGTACATCCGTACGTGATATATCATTATTATTATAAAGTAACAGTAACGCAGTAAAACAGATTACTGTTACTTATTAAACTAGGCATGTAAAATAAATTTCACTCAAAAACACATATTTTTATTATTTAACGCACACGATCTTAATATCGTTATCAACGCTATTAATGATTTTGATTCTATACCGTTTTTCCTTTTATATTGGCTAAAATTTATTTTTTGCATTAGCCTTTTCAGGACTTAACGTGATTATAATGTAATTGTTTAACAAATAGCTACGTTCATTTTCAAGTTATAATGCTTAAAAGTGCTATTCACAGTAATAGGATCTTTATTTATAAAAAAATGTAAAACTGTAGTTCTTTTCTCTCCTCTAGTGATTTGATTTTTTCCTTAAAACATCTTTTCACACATAGACGATAGAGTAAAAACGATTTAACAAAACATAAAAACATCGTTCGGTTTTCGCAGTGTAAATAATTTATCGAATGAATTTAACCGATGTGCTTAATAATGCTTATGGAATATCCTAGTACAGATTATTAATGGAAAGAATTTAACTTCCAAATATACGTCAAAAGCATTATTTAGCGTGCGCGGCAAGGAAAGACGGCCTAGAGGCCACGCAATAAAACAGATTCTTATGATCCGAAATTTACAGAAACATAAAAGTTTCAATCATTTATTTAATGTTCATTTGGATGTGATTAATATTTTGTTTAATTGAAAAGTGTAGTGTATTCTGAATTAAAATGACTTCCAACGAAGGCCGAGCTCAATCAAACTTGCATCAGCAAGATTTGTCTAAACTAGTAAGTTAAAACTAAGCACGTTTACTGAATGTACATTTATGTTAGGTTTTGCAAATAGCAGTGACCATTTATATTTGTATAATTTACTAATTGTATAAATGACAAGTTTATATTATAACCTATAAGTCTTACAATTGATAAATCTTTGTTATAACATATTTGATAATGGAAGATTTATTAATATTTTTATAAATTTAACTGTTTTAGGATGTTACAAAGTTATCTGCTCTGTCACCAGAAGTAATATCTAGACAAGCTACAATTAATATTGGGACAATTGGCCATGTAGCCCATGGAAAATCAACTGTGGTGAAAGCAATATCAGGAGTACAAACTGTCAGATTTAAGAATGAATTGGAAAGAAATATTACAATTAAACTAGGTAAGTAACATAACAGATCGGATTTTTTTATAAGATTATCATTACTTCTGTATATTTGTTTATTTAGTTATTTCGCCATCGCCGAAATCGGCATGGAAGAAGATTTTTGTCTATGTTACCAAGGTAATATGATACAATAGTTTTACATTTTATGATAATTTCAATAGGTGCTCTGAAAAAATGATTACACAATGTAAATAACCATAATTTTATGGTTAATATTAAGATGATACTTATTTAAACAAAATTGAATGCTTAAAATGACTTGAAAATATTTATTTTTAACAAACTTTTATTTCACTGGATAGCTGTTGGAAAGTTTATCAGGAATTATAACAATTGGTTGAAATAATTGCAACTATAGCCGAAGTTTTACCATGTTTTCACATGTACGAGAAATAGTTTGTGAAATAAATCTAACTTTACAAACAGTTGAACAGCATTTATAAGCTTATTCATTTACAGCTGCCTAAAATTTTTAGTATCTTAAATTATCTACAAGTTAAATCTATAACACCAAAGCCTTTATTATTATGTTATCAGTTTATAACTCTAAAGTGATTTCATATTCCAACAAATATATATTTTTAATTTATATGTTTTGTAAATAGTTCAGGATTGTTCTTTAGTTAGGGTGTTATGGGAGTGCCATGGTTGTCAATAAATGCTTACTTAAAAATATCCATAAGAATTTACTGAATAAAAATAAAATATATTTTTTTAATAAAGTATTATAATATCTTTAACACTATAATTTATATAACAAAACATTTCATCATATGTAAGGCAATTGTATAGGGTTTTTCCTGATTCTGTTTCTTTTATGAAACAATTAAAAAACATTACTGATAATATCATCAGATTCTTTGTAATATACCATGTGAGATTTATATTAAAACCAGTATTCTTTGTAATTAATTAAATATTATGCAAATATATAAATTAACTGTTAATCTAAATCACATGGTATGTTGCAGAGCGCCTGGCTGACTCAGTGATAAAATTGTACCGTGAGAGAACAGATGAAAGAAATGAAAACCTATTTTTTGAAAAACTAAGAAGAGGAAAAAAGAGGCCTTTGCATATTGATACAGATGTGACACTAGAAAAAATGACAAGCAAAAAAAGAAAAAAACAGCAACAAGAACCAGAAGAGTACATTATAGAAAAAATTCTAGATTTTGCATTTGAAGCTGGGAAAGAAAAGTTTTATATAAAGTGGAAAGGGTGGAATGATAGTGAAAACACATGGGAGCCCATTGAAAATCTAGATAATTGCCCTGAAATTTTAAGAGATTTTTTAATTAATAAAGAGCTAAAACATTGCAATGAAATGGAAAAGCTTAAAGAGGAGTTATCTTTTGATAATTTACTAAGTGATGATAATCTTGCAAATCGACTAGATGAGTTTGAAGAATTAGAACTGCCTAAGCTCAAAGAGGATCTGATACTCAAATTGCTCAGTATGATTCATCTTAAAGAATCCGAAGAACTTTATGCCTCTGACCTTGTAGAAGACGCTAGAAATGTTTTACAATTATATTGTATGTACAGAAAACGATGTCAGCAACTTATGGCCTTAAAAAATTGGGAAGAGTATTTAAACCAAGTTGACAAGTGTAAAAAGTTAAATGTTGAAAATAATGTAGATTTGACCGGCCCACCTGAAAATTTCACTTACATTAATGAGTCTATTCCTGGGCCTGGTGTAATTATTCCTAATGAACCACCAATAGGTTGCGAATGTGAAGCTTGTAACTGTCGATCTAAATCTTGCTGTGGAATGCAGGCTGGCCTTTTTGCGTACACAGTTGCTAAACGACTTCGTGTAGCTCCTGGCACTCCAGTGTATGAATGTAATAAAGCATGCAAATGTTCTTCCGAATGCAGCAATCGGGTTGTTCAAACCGGCCGAAATATTAAGCTTACTATATTTAGAACATCAAATGGTTGTGGGTGGGGAGTTAAAAGTGAACAAAAAATTAAGCAGGGTCAATTTCTCTGCCAATATGTTGGAGAAGTTATAACTTTCGAAGAAGCAGAGAAAAGAGGACGAGAATATGATGCTAATGGATTGACATACCTGTTTGACTTAGACTTTAATTCTGTTGAAAACCCGTATGTTGTTGATGCTTGCAATTTAGGAAATGTGTCACATTTTATAAACCACTCATGTGATCCAAATTTGGGTGTTTGGGCTGTATGGGCGGATTGTTTAGATCCAAACTTACCAATGTTGGCTTTATTTGCAACAAGAGATATTGAAGCAGGAGAGGAAATATGCTTTGATTATCTTCAGAAATCTTTAGATAGTGATGAAGATGCCACTGTTACAGTTCATAAAGAAATAGATCAAGATGTCAGCATTCCAAGTGCATCTGAAGCGAACTCAGCAGTTATTCCAGTTTCACCTACAAAATCACGATTTGAAATTCAACAGCAAAATAGAGCTATGCTGAGAAATCGTACAGAATGTAGATGTGGCACTTTAAAATGTAGAAAATATTTGTTTTGATTACATTCAGTAGAGGCATTGCGTGTTAAGTGGCGGAACTTAACGCCGTGCTTTAATTCGACACCAGAGCGAAGAAAATGGAAATCCATACTTATATTATAAATGCAAAACTCTGTGTGTTTCTCTGTCACGCTTTTGTAATGCATTTTGGAATAAATATAGTTTATAATCAAAGGTCAAACATAAGCTACTTTATTTTTCAAAAATCCACCCCTAAGGGTTGCAACATAACAAAACAATTAGGCAGTCCACGCAGCGAAAAAATGAGTAGGCTGCTAGTATTAAATATTTCCACTCCTCGAGTGGGAATCGAACCCACAACCAGTCGTTTACACTCACACGCTTGTGCCACTGGGCCACGACTGGCCACGCATACATATTATCTATACTCATTTTTTTTGTAAGCTTAGAAAATATATTTTGGTTTTAAGTTGCAATGTCAATAGTGTAGGTTATATTTAATAGTTAAGAATCTCTAATCACATTGCCAATTTATTACAAAAGCCTTCTGTCTCTTGCAGTATTGATATGATGAATTATGTTGTGTATGCTTGTAGAATTTAGCAATAGTGGCTATGCTTGTACATTTAATATTAGTGTACCATACTTCACAATAACTAAATTAAAATTTATAAAAATTTACCTCATTTATAATAATTATGTTTGAATAATGTTCAATACGAAAGTTATACATATTGTATAAATATTTTTTGCTAACTATGTGTTACATAATATTATATAACTATTGTTTTCAATTTCTTTTTTTATGGGTTGGGTAATAATCCTTAAATTCATGTTATTCTAAATTCTAGAATATAAAGTATTATATAGTAAAGTAAGTAATTCTGTTAATAAACTTTGTGCTATCTAATTGTCATCACATTTCATAGATGCATATTATGTCTATAATGTTTATAGGCATATTTCGTTTTTAGTACATATATGAGTAGTTAAATCTGCAAAGAAGTTATATGTAAGGAAATGATTGCCTTCAAAGTGCCTTTCTTTGGACCATGTTAGTTACTAGGCTTCAAATAAGTATCTACAAAGTACATAGTTTTATTTTTAGATGCATATATGTTATGTTTTACCTTTAAGAACATTAAACATTTATTTCTAGATTTTATTGTAATAAATAAAATAAATTATTAAGATAGTATATTGTGTATTTGTATTGTACCAAGAACCAAAATTACCTTATATCAATACTTAAAAAGTTATACCTTATAAAGTAATTTAATATTTCTATTAGCTTGCGAAATTGTTTGTAATATTCTATTGATATCAATATTTGTTTATTTTATTTATAGACCTCCATGTTTTTATTTGCATAGTAGAGTAGTCACAGAGTACATCTGAAGATCAGAGTGGATCTTCGCTTTTCACACGAAATTAAGAGATTGTGTGTTGATTGGCAAGAACTCACCAACGCCAACTTGTCTCAGGTACCAGAGCGAAGAAATGAAAGGAAAATAATTAGACTACGATTAACCTATCGAGTATATACATATATATACATATATATATATATATATATATATATATATATATATATATATATATATATATATATATATATATATGTATATATATACTTTTTTTAGCGTCACGCTGTATTCTGTACACAGAACAGGAAATCTGCAGGCATTGGGTGTTAAGTGAGGCGGAATTTAACGCTGCGCTTAGAAAGTGCCAGAATGCTAGAGCGAAAAAAATGTAATATAATATAAATCCATTCCTCAAGTAGAATTCGAACCGACAACCGTTAACAGTCACATTTTGTGTCCCTGCGCCACGAGTTGCTTAATATATAATAAATATGTATATTTAATATCAAATAAGGTGTATGTAAGCGAAATCAATTCACTTGAAAATGTTTATGGAAATATTTCGAAATTTTCAACCCAATTTTTTTGCCCTTACATCCGTTTTTTTCTCTCGCAAGGTTACGCAAACGCGAAAATTTACAAATGCGACAATCCGAAATGCCCGCGTCCCACCAGCTTCACATCGGGCGGTTCGTCCAAGGACGACAACTTCCCGTGCCTCCGGCCTGCCTGTACCGGCCGCTTTCAGCTGGTGCGTCACGTCAGCTTCGTGGACTGCCCCGGGCACGATATCCTCATGGCAACTATGCTTAACGGTGCCGCCGTTATGGATGCAGCGCTATTGCTTATTGCTGGTGTGTATTTTGTTTGAGGTTTTTTTTTTTGTGTGTTGGTGGTTTGAACTACTAGCGATCGATAATGATCATAAATAAAATAAAAAAAATGATAATAATCTGTCACACTCACACATATGAATAAAGTTGAACGGTTTGTTTATATTATTATTAAAATTTTTGAATTGCTTTTTACTAAATGCATATCATACATACATATATATGATGCATATACAAAAATAATATTTTGAGTTCCACGCGGCCAAAGTCGCCAGCACAGCTAGTATAAATATACTTAATTTAAATGATAACTAAAATAGAAAATAAAATACTTGTACGTCAGCATCATCTGACTTTACTGAGTGTAATCTTAATTAATAAAAAACTGGTGAAAATTTTAAAATAACTTAAAGAAGGTATATGACAGGTCATATAAACAATTAAAATAAAAAATAAGATAAAAATGTGAAAAATACAAAATAATTTTAATTAAAATAACATTATTACAATTATGTAATTTCAGGTAACGAATCTTGTCCTCAACCTCAAACGAGTGAGCATTTGGCTGCCATAGAAATTATGAAACTTAAGCATATTATTATACTGCAAAACAAAATAGATTTAGTGAAGGAAGGTCAAGCGAAGGAGCAACACGAGCAAATAACCAAGTTCGTTCAAGGAACCGTCGCTGAGGGTGCGCCCGTCATACCCATATCTGCTCAGCTCAAATATAATATTGAGGTAAACGTGATGAACACTTGCTTAAAGATATTTTAGCTTAAGGTCTGTTAAACCATTAGTAACCGTGTCGATGTAAGTTAATAATTAAGTAAACAAATAATAACATGGGGGAAAAAGTTGTTGTGGCCAGTCGTGGCCCAGTGGCACAAGCGTGTGACTGTAAACGGCTGGTTGTGGGTTCGATTCCCACTCGAGGAGTGGAAATATTTAATATTTCCATTTTGTTCGCTCTGGTGTCGAGGTAAAGCGCGGCGTTAAGTTCCGCCACTTAACACGCTATGCCTCCGAAATCGGCGGAAAGTGGGGAACGGAGTATCTTAATACTAGGTTCCCTCTGCCTACCCTGCTGTGTGCGGGATACAGCGTGAAGCTGAAAAAATAATAAAGTTGTATATAAAAAAGATGAACAAATCAAATTAAAACAATTTGTTCAAATTATATATAACAATGAGTGTTACATGCCTATAATCACGTTACAAACGCAAAAACACAACTTTATAAGAAAATGATTTGAAGAACCTTCTAAGGCTATACTTTTGTTATTCAAAGTGAACGATTCTAATTTCAGTATATTCAATATTCAAAAATATATATTACTTATTTTGTTTTACTACATTCGTTTATAAGATAAATTTCCTAGATGTAAATATAACTATAATATATAAATATAATAACAACCATTGGTTATATAAATAAAATAAAATGATTGATATGAAAAAAAAATCAGAAAACATAAAAATATTCATCATCGTAGTAGGATTCGATTCCTAATGTTAAAGTGTGTGAACAACACTATAAAATGTTAAAACAAATCCCACTTATTATATGCTACTTATTATCCCACTTATTATAATAACAACTATTGGTTATATAAATAAACTAAAATAATTGATATGAAATTACAACAAATAACATTTACTTATTGCTCAAGTCTTGCTTTGATTTATTTAATGTCTCGCGCTGAATGTGAAAGAATAAAACAATGGCGGTTTTACGCGAGAGACAATAATTTTACCGAAACACACAACGGAAGAAACAGAGGTCTTTACATGGCCCTCGAGTTTTTGACTATAAGAACATCATGCAGTGACATGTCGACACGAGGGCCGATGGATGCCGTGCTCGCGTTCTTCCCTTCGCTTTTCTCCTCACCCTTACACCTATATAATATACAACAAAAAAACCCAAACAAACTCCTAATAGACACATTATAATTAATTGTAAACAATTCCTTATGCCTTAAAATTTAGACAGATCAGGAATTCGGTTTTATTGTGACAAATTACGTTTTTATTATACCCATCTTCATCATTCCTCCTTATTCAAATCAAACACGAAAAAAAAAATAGTACTCAGAAGGAATTTAATATAAACTTTAACTAAAATACTCATGTGTAGACAAATACATTTTACTGTTTTTTTTTAAATCGCAGATTTTACTACCTCGGTCAGGCAAACCTACCTTATGTACAAGAGTTGAGCCGGCTTCTATTTTATTGTATGTAGCTTGAAATGGTAGAACAAGAATTTGAATATTGTATTTACTTGTACAGCTGTACCACACAACCATTTGTTAGAATTAGAGTTAACTAGTCGTCTATTGGTGTCAACTTATTGTTCATGTTTACCATATAGCTTGTCTACTTATCTCTGATGGACGCAGACCACAATTTCAATACTGGACTAGGTCCGCTAACTCATGTCAAACCATATTTTCATTGCGAAAATAAACAAATCAATGCAAGTTGGACAAGAGAGACACGCAGGCATATCGTTTTGATTAATGCTGATTGCTAAAGTGCGTCGGCGCATGTATAAGTAATGCAGCAGCCCACCGCTGCGTTTCCGTCACAACCGGTTGTAGAACAATGTGCCCAAACATTTACTCATTTGCCCAGAGTTTCAAATGTTTCACGAGTCAATTGTCACTTCATCTTCAGACCATTAATTCCAAATGTAAAACGTCAACGCATTGGCTAGGTTCTAATATCATACTATACACGATTGCGCTTGTATCATTATACATCCATCATAAGTATTACTCAATTTTATCATACACAATAATAATTGTTAATTTTATGAATTTCATTCATAAGATATAAATAAAATTACTATGTTAGTAACTATTGAAGTAAATTAACTTACTAATATTCTGTATATATCTCCTTTACGCTCTACTTAATTAACTACTCATCATGTTACTATTCACATTTGTAACACATTGTGTTAAAATACCATCCTCCTGGTAGAATTTAAATTAAAAAACTCATAATCAGACCTTATCTAACCTAAATGGTAAAATTTTAAATCTAACTATAAATAAACGCAATAACGAATTAATATATTAATTATATAGTTATGCAGTACAAGTGTGGAAATATACGCAAAACTCTCGTGTCCTACGGCTAAGGAAAACTATTTATCATCGTCCAGACTTGTAATTGTAAGCCATATTGTTAGCGTGAATTATGGACCGGAATGTGCTTCTTCCGCCTGCATTTAACACCCATCACAAAATAACCTTTAGTTTGTGCTTGCTTGCAAATTGGTCATATATTATTAAGCATGTAGTCGCCACGTACTTATACCATACTAGGTATTTTGTATGAAATGAAAATGAATTATTGCATTATCTTATTAAACATGGAATACTTTACAAAAATATTGTTATAATTCTCTTTCTTTAAGGACATTTGTTTTCGCAGTACGTTTTATAAACAGTACCATATATCACGCAGGGGCGTACCCCACGCGGAGTCACTAGACAAAAATCGCATCGTCTCTCCATATATCTATCTTGTCATGCGGAGACAAAGTAAAGGATTTTATATAAGTAAATATAAAATATGGCGCACGCGCATCGAGTAGCCTCGGCCGGACCATCTGCATTGTGTTGTGACGAAGTGTGCCTGCATTAGTGATCGAGCTTCGATTTGTCGCTATTTTGCGCAAGGAGGACTTATGACTGCCCTTATCCACCATCGCAGTACTGTCAACGCTTGCAATCTAGCTTCTCGCCTACCCAGTATTTCACACCAAAACAATGAGCTTTTAAATTTACCCAGACACAAGAATGTACGTAGCAACAAGGATTTTCTTTTCTTGACTCATAAAACTGTTGTAAAAAGTTGTATAGAAATATAATAACTTTTAATAACTGTATATAAAAAATAAACAAAACCGTATGTTGCAAAATCAGTTTTTAAATAATTGTCATCTTTTGTAGAGTCAAATATGTAGACACGAGCCATTTAGTTGGTTTTTTTATAAACTAATTGAACCAAAGCACTGTGTTGTAATATGTAGCTTTTCTACCTATTTTAATTATGTACTTATTCAACCTTTAACTTTATTAAATATATTAAGTTTTACTTTATTAAGTATATTATGCTAGAGACAAGCTCGCGGCACCGACTCGATAAATTGAAGTTTCAGTCAATTTAATAAAACAGTTATTTTATAGTCATTTTATCAAACAAAATCCTAATAGTTGTAACTTTTTTTATTTATAAACCGATTTAAATAAAATAAAAAGTAACTCTTAAGAGATAAGAGCACAAAAATGTAATAATCATAACTGCATTTAGATTGGTCTTTCTGGCATTGGCCGTTTCTGTGTTTTTTTAGCTTTACATTGTACACATCAGGTACATAGAGGGAACCTGGTGTTAATACACTCCGTTCCCCATTTTCCAGAGAATTCAAGAGACATCGTGTGTTAAGTGGCGGAACTTAACGCCGCACTCTGCATTGACACCAGAGCGGGACATAGATAAACATTTTAAATAATTTCACTTTTCGAGTGGGAATCGAACCCACAACCAGTCATGTTTATAATCACACTTTGTGCCCTTGTGAATAAATCTTATATAAATCTTATATTATACAAATAAAAAAAAACAATATTTATATAAGTTAACACTATACGAGATCTTTTAATACAATGCGAGCGCGCGACGAGTGACTTCCACTTCCAGCACAACCTATAATAAAGAGCTATCTCTTCAATATCACCGCCGAAATCAATTTTAAACAAACCCAGGTCACAGCACCTACAATTATCATTGTATCGAACAATGCGTACCCACTAAATATTGTTTCAATGTTAGAGGTCAGTCGAATCCATAGACATAATAGTCGGGTCTTTTCGATCACACGAGATACCATCGTGATGATTTGTTGATTGTATACAACTTAAATATTGAAATTAACATTCGTTTGTGATATTATCTTATTTCCATCAAATAATTTATACTTAGTCGTATATGATAAATTCATAAAGCTATCGTATGAGTAGAAGACCTATTTGGATGAAGATAATGTCGCAAGTTCATCATAAATACTGATTTTGTACACATTAAAACAATTATAAGCCTAATTATGTTACAATTTAAACCAACATTTTTTATCTTTTTGTTGTTTGGTTCAAATTTCAACAACTATACAGTTGTATGATCGTTACAGATTAATTAAACTGTAATATGAATTTAATTAAAATTAAAAAGATTCAATATTATTTTAAATAATATACAATGGTAATATGAAGGTAATTAAAATTTAAAAAGTACGATTTATAATGGTCTATTCTATGGATACAAATCAAAAACAAATATTTTTTATATATTTATTATCATTTCTTCGGTGCTCGTCGGATAGACCGGAAAATAAAAAATTCGGAGTATTAAAATTTAAAGCTAATATGAAGCAATCAAAGAGTTAAAAATATTTTTTCTTATCATATTTCATTATCAAAATAGTGTCATACTTAATGGAATTATTTACGAAGCTAACCCCTCAACCATTATAAGAAAAGTTATGTTAGTGTTGTCTAATGGTACAATTTCGCAAGCTATATAAAATATACATTGACGGTTAGCAAGTCTATACTCAAGTGCAATTGAAAAATGACTAATAAATACAGAATCAACAACCATAATTACCGTACGACACAAAATTGCTTTAATTGAAAGTTAACAAGGACAGCAAGAAGAGGTTCTAGGAGAAGAGACGCAATTGATTTATCGCTAATGTAAGCAAAGAAGCCGCAGGCTGCATGTTGTCGATAGTAAAACTAAAATTAATGATCATGTAAATTTATTTGTGAATATATAAAAATATTAAGTAAATCAAATAATTTGTATTATTGTAGATATTGCAAGATCACACATGATCTAGTAGCAGGACACAGTTAGCACTTTATTGCCATTCATACTTCTTGCAGCATTCCGAGAAAGTAAATTACTCGTCGAGATCGTAAAATTAATGCCTTATACAGTAACACGAACACTTGGCCTGTCACTGTCAATTTTTATGATGCTATCATTCGATATCCTGGCTTATTGGTATCTAGAACTTGTTAAAAGTCGTATGTGCTGTAAAGTGAAAGATAAAAATGTAATATTTACCCTATTTAAAATAAAGGTTTATATTACAATCGTGATTCATTACGATAATATACTAAAGATTGAATTAGTTATAGGCCATATTTAAAGACGTACCACTATGTGTAATAAATTAATAAAATTAAAGAAGGTAAGTAATTTAAAATATACCACTATGTACCTATATGTACTTAAGTTAATTTATTAATTGGCAATTATTAATAAAATGATGTTACACGATATTACCATTCGTATCGTTTTTCTTTGACAGCCAACAAATTGATCGGTATCTTGTAACATCGGGCTAGAAATTACAGATACAGACTATTTGATCTTATTTACTAAATGATAACTTGAAAATATAGTACCTGTCTTGAAAATTATTTATATGTTATCTATTTCTGCGTTTAGAATAGGGAATATTAAGTGTTACTTAAGGCAAATGATACTTTACTTATAATACTCGTAGTGTCATAAATTGGTCTGATTAGATTGATATTATTTCTATACTGCATACATTTCATTCAAGTCTACAAAACCTGTTTTTTATAAAACTTATTATTAAGCTAGGCACACATATTGTATATTCCACTACATTATTATAGATACCATATTGGTATATTATAGCCATTAAGTCTTCATATAAATACAATTGGAGACGAATTCGAATAAACAGTATATTTTAATATAATTATTAAAAATAAAAAATAGCTTCACGCTATATCCCGCACACAGCAGGGTAGGCAGAGGGAACCTAGTGTTAAGACACTCCGTTCCCCACTTTCCGCCGAATTCGGAGGCTTGCGTGTTAAGTGGCGGAACTTAACGCCGCGCTTTACCTCGACACCAGAGCGAAGAAAATGGAAATATAATTTCCACTCCTCGAGTGGGAATCGAACCCACAACCAGTCGTTTACAGTCACACGCTTGTGCCACTGGGCCACGACTGGCCACTGGCTATATTTTAATATAATCGTCTTTATGCATGAGAACCATACAACTGTAGAATGAACATTAAAGGTTTAGCCATATGTACGAGTAGATAGCAAGAGCATGATTTAAAGCGCACCTCAGATAATTTCATGAAAACTCACGAGAGAATCATTATCGCATAATGCTTTCCATCAATCGTCTCTGCATAATTAAGATGCGAAATGTAGCCCGTGCTGGAGCAAGAAACACATACATACATTAAAAGATAAGTCGTTTAGTGTTTCTCTGTTGTATTGACATAATATATTTTTAATTTGTTTAATGATACTGGTATAAATTGTTTCCGGCTATAAGAGTTTCTAATACCGAACTGTTTATATCTACCTTCTAATTAAATTAATGAACGTTTAATATTTTAATGATAGTTAATGATAGTTATTACTACTGCAGTTGACCAAGCGATAAAAGAAATTTTCGATTTATATTGTTGAGTTAATATAGGTTCGACGTTTATTAGTGTTATTTGTTTATTTATTTATGCTATATAGAGGAGGTGCGGAGTGACATGTCGTGATCGCATGTCGAGGTGGAATATATCAATTGGTAGGGAGAGTAATGGTCGTCCGGAGCGGCGACGTCCCGTCAGACCAGCCCTGCTAGCCTGCAAATGAACGCCTCTCAGACTACCGCTTTACAAGCTTTCTGTTTGAATCTTAAATAGTTTTAATTAATTCGCATAATATCTTCTTGTCTTAAATCTTGCTTTTCATCGATACTTTGCCTTTATATATAATCACATATTATGTGGTTTAGTATACAAGTACCTTTGTTATAAAAACACTAACGTATCATTTCCTTGTATCATTTTCATCCAAAATAAAAAAGCCAGCACAAAACTGACCAGTTACGTACATTGAAAGAACGTTTTAAACTATCAAGTGTATAAGTCGACGTCAGATTAAACTCAAATATGTATTTACATGTGTACAAAGAGAGAGAGAGATAAAAGTTTCACCTTTTACAAGCAATTTGAGGTTATTTATCATGTCGAGTGGAACACAGCGGACGCGCATCTGAATTTTGGTGAGCAGCTTCTTTATACAGAAGCCATTATAAGTATCAGTTTCAGATCATAGATCATAACGAATATTCAAAACGTGGACGTCGGAGTACGGGGGGTCCTATCCCGTGACCCACTCCATTCAATGTTGACTTTTTATTGTACAAAGCGTGTCACAATTTCATAGACTCTGTAAAGCACACATAAATATTAAACAAGAATGTTACGATTCAGATATACGACTATTTATATGAAAGTATTAAATCACCAAAATATAACGCAACTGAGTCGACTTATCTTCATTTTATGAATATCGTAAATTAAATTTGATTTTAATAACTCATTCATGTTTACTTGTACTATATATATTATAAATTTGGATAATCTGATTCCACTAGACTTTTATTCCAGTCTACTATTTTAAAAATCTACGATATAAATATATGCGTAATCAAGTCACTTAATCGCGTGTAAATTCTGAAACGAGAGATTCAAAAATAAACACTTGCCATTTATGTCCATTTAGCATGCAATGGATTTCTTCATCCAGTTTGTTAAGTAAAATCAATATTATTATCTAACTATAAGTTTTATTACGATGTACTCGTATGTACATAGCCTTCATTTAAATTATACAGCATAGTAAATTATATATAAAATATCTAATTTTCTACAATACCCAAATAGTACAATTTCCAGAATTTCTTGTTTAATAAAATTTACTTTAATACAAATTTAAGCACAAAGCAATTACATTGTTGAGTCCTTAAATTTGTCTGTCTATTTACAAAACCTTCAACGTGTTTTACATTCGATTTCAATCACAAGTATTTTCATAACAACTAACCTGTTAGGTGAGCGTAAACTCTTTCAGACTGAACAGATACAGTCTGCATATAATTTATTGTCTTAAATATTAAGAAATATTACATATGAGAAATTCAAAAACATAACTACGATGAATTTTATAACAATAGATTATAAAGAAAGGGATATATTTTTATTGAAAAAATTAAACCAAGCCACATTAGGTAGGTAGGTTACTTACAATAAAACTTGTTCGATCTTGTAATAAAATGTTAATAATGTTAATAAATCAAGATAACGTCAAGAGTTAAGAGACTTCGACACGACGAAATATTCCCGAGGTGAGGAAAAGATTCTACGTACGAACATAACTCTTCGCACTTTAACCATCACTTAGTCTTAAAAATATCTTCTTAATTACTGTTTCTCAACAATGCGACAGTTGTCTGCGGTGCATTGCACGTAGTTTTACGATTTCATCATATTACATTAACTTTGTGACTGTATTTGAGACAGGTAATTTGCTACTTTAATTCACTCCAGGCAAAATATTTTAATAAAGCTATTACAGATTTCAGAATGACCGACAATATTGATATATTAATACTTAATTAATGGCTGGTATTTATATATCGGAGATAAATTTTACATAATAATTATGTATATAAAAGTATAGAAAAAGAATTTTGTCTCAACAATCGAATTCTTTACGTCCAAAACAGAAATTAACTTATAAAAGTCATTCAACAATACAAGCAACGCAAATATTTCAGACAGTTGCTTTTAAAATTAGTAAGCTTTAAATAAGTTTATTATAATAAATTTATCCTATAGAGCTCAAGCGTACCTACATTATACTGTGAGGTTATGTTTTATGTACGTATTTGAATAACAGCACTTGATCTGTACCACAGTTACACCTCCGTCGTATATGGACATGAATAAAAACAATACGCTCTGAATAATTGTTACATTACCAAGTATAATTATATAGCTTTATGTATGAATACATTTCGCTTGTCAACTATACAGATTTGAACGTACAAAGTTACAAAATATATACTCAAAACTCAATATATGAGTAGCTTGTTATTGTTGGATAAGTTTGAAGTACCAGCATGAGTCAATGTTATTATCTTAAAAATAATCACAAACAGAATACTTTACTATATATGTGTTTACATTTCATTTAGGTGTAACACATTAAAGCGCCAATAAAGCAATTCGACAATTTTAAAACCTATATGAAGTTATATCACAAAAAAATCAATATTTACAAATCTATATATGTAATAAAAAACGTAATTTACCCTGCGGTGTCATAATAATGAGGTTATGGAAGTTTAGCAGTAGAAAATATAAGAATACGAGAGTTAGTGTAATAGCTCGTTAAGAATAAATGAAGGAATATTACGTACTATTTTATTCTCAGATGTCATATTAACATTATGTATGATGGCGCCCGTGGCATTTTGAACGTCAAAAAGCTATTTCAAAAAGGCAGAGATGCGGCGGCGACGCGAGCCATGCACTAAGATTGTATTAAATCTACCCATAATAAATCACATTTCACCTATAAAATATAAATCAACTGAGACATAAAATACATTTATATTGTTTTCACTTCAAAATGACAATAAAAGGTATTAAATTCATGACAAAGTTAATGTATTAAGTCGAAATAAAAAACATTTATCTTATAAAATTTACGTACCTCACGTTAAATTACACATATGGGTATATATATTTTGTTTTTAGTGTCGAATTATATTGCTATATAAACTAATAAATGCTTGAATATATGTATATTATTGCACTATTGTATTTGTTCGACAATTATGAAAACTTAGAAAATAAAACAGGCGTTTAACGATATGAACGTATTAGTTATATTATAAATATGTATAATTAATAAATATATGATTTATAAAATATATTGCTACAGATAAAAATATATTACTTAGTCATACATTTTTATCAAATACAAGAAATGACAAATAATATTTCAATATTTGGTTTATATAATTCTAGTAGAAAATTTATACGTTTATTTAACTAAAAATATCTGAGTAATTTATTAAAAATGAAGTCGAAATTGCCGTAAGGTATTTGTATGAAATTAAATCACGGTAAATATAAAGACATGCTCGGAAAATAAATATAAGATCCTCTACGGGTTATCGGTGCCATAAATATTTATGTTTAATTAATAGAGTTTATATGAACATTCCGATCGGTAGGCTTAACTGGTGATGTGGTGTTTCAGTAATGTAATGAACACGCGAATTGGGAGATATCAAGATGTAATAAAATGTGACTAAGTCCGGAGCAGCGCGCGGCCGACTGAGTACGAAGGTGCGCGCCTCTGGGTGGCCGCTACTTGTCTTACGATAAACTTATCTTTACAATCGATCCCCTCGATAAAAATAAACTCCAATGTCCCCAATGTCGAATGCTTGACGCGCTGCGAAGCAATAACATACGGAATTTTATTGAAGCAACTATCCACATTTGCATCTCTATAAGAACCCATACATTTCCTTTACATATTATTATTAGCATTCTTATTAAGTAGAACTTGTCTTGTTGGTATTTTGTTACCTTTTAATGATACATTTAACATTTCATAACTAGGAGTAAACAAAAATTATATTACTTATAGTTTATTACGCAACTAAACAAATTGTATTACAACATTAAAAACGGATTGAAATATCTGCAACATGTTGTTTTAATGCTAGTTTTTTTTTATTTCATAGAAATTGTATCCTCTAATCAATAGTATGACATAATTGTTCAAAATAACAACCAAAAACAGACAATAAACGGTAACAATATTGCTTATGACATATGGTCTGTAAATATAAATCACAATTTAAGTATTTACCCATGATATATGTATATAGATATCTTTGTTTTGATTGTTACGTGTAATCATAGCATAAGAACACTCAATGTCATTTAGTCCAGTACAGATTCATTGTCATAAATAATGGTGTATTGTATGAATGGACAGTAATGCGGCGTCCGCTTCGCGTCGGCCGCGCTGTCCCACATGTGGTAGAGAGAGCACGGGTCAACGGCTGCGGTGATCACGCGCAGAGCAAATGTCAAGGCTTGTGTCGCAGGATTGTTTAAGGATCACATTATATTCAATCTACGATCATAATTGCCAGCACAACTCTTAAGACAAATTTATTAAAAGTGCATACTTATTAAAGATTTATTTATTAAGTTGTAGAAATATAAATATCTTTTTCTATAGATCAGCTTGCGAGATGTTTTATTTATATAACTTATTGAGATTATGCTCTAGTCATTACATAGGTATAACATGTTAATATGTATTCATGTTTCATACTTACTATTCATGACTCTTCCTTAACAGAGGGATTAAGCTTGTTATTTTTAACAGGTATAACACTAAGTCACTCCAACTCATATATGTACGTACACTTGTACAACAATAATATAATCACTTCTTAATATTTTTTTCCTCTTAGGTATAGGTATATACATTATACATATATGTTGATTCCTGTATTTTTTATTTTAAGAAATATAGAGTATTCTTTTATATACCATACGACATGTATTACATTTACATCTTATATAATAAACTTGTCTTGATGAACAGAAAGTATAGAATTTACACTTTTAATGTCGTGTGCGTTCGTTGAAGTCTTTTCTATCGAAACTTTATTAGAATGGTTAACATTAAACAATTCGTCATATTTCTACATCTGTTTATGTTCAACTTAATACTTCGATGTACTTAATAGACGTCATTGGAAAATGAAATGTCTATAGATATGGTAAAGCATTTAGTTTATTCACAGGCACGCAGTATTGTTTGCAATTTGCGGGGCATTCGCTTGTAACTAGCTTACTCAATGGCTAGACAAGAATGAATGAAGCAATCTCAGAAGCAGTAAATGTTATTTATATAGTTTCTCTTCCATAAATGTCTCGGCCATTGAGACAGCCGTTAAGGGGCAGCAGCTTCTGTTTGATAATTAGGCACGAGCCGGACAAAGTCAACAATTTCTGCTTATCATCACTCAGTAGTCGTGTATCACAGCACAATCTCACGAAAACGCAATTTCGAGCTGCACCTGTCATAAACATGTGGGGTCAACGACTTCTAAGTTTCAATTAGTCATATAAACGTACAATTTAACATAGGCTAGATAAGTAAACAAACGCGATCCCGAGGCTATTTGGGTATAGCAGTCTCTCATCAATAATGCTTCGGATGCGATTATATCGCCGACGCGTGTCCCGCGTAGAGGAACCTCCAACACCGTTATTAACCTCACGATAGTCATCGCGAGCGAGAGATGTTTTAGTGATACGCTTTATATTAAATTACTCGGTCGTGCTTTGATAAAATATTCTACGTATTCTATTACCGAAAACGAGATAAACACTGCCGGAGGTATAAGAAGTTTTTGTCAGCTTGTAACAGGGAATGCCGGATATACCTAAGGACGTATCAATAGCGGAAATGTTTAGAAAATAGATTGGATAATTATTGCGCATATAAATAATGGAAAGGAATGTAAATGGACGCATTAAGGATGTCGCCATGCGTCAAGTCGCGTGTCGATATGGAATCAAACGTCGCGAGCTTACGCCAGTTAATCCTCACGCGGCTTTTTGCTACCGATTGAGCAGAATTGCCTTATTTAGTGTCACATTGAGTCGATTGCGACATTTATACAACGTTATCACGCTTCTCTCTTAATTGCAGATTAAAAAATATTTTATTTTTAAAGCAATAGTATATCATCACTATTAACAGAATATGTTGAATATTTTGTATTCACAAAGTATTTTCAGTTAACTATATAATATATAATTTAAGTAGATAATTCAATTTAAATTCGGTTAGCTAATATAGTATCCTATTTGGTCAAAAATTTGCATATAACAACTATAAATATATTGTATATAACAACTATTAAAATCTTTTCCATCATTACTCAATGACTGTTTCAGTATATGTGCACTAGGTTTTCCGGGAAAGAGAAAACTTGAATTTAATATTATATTGTTCATTAAGTAAAAGCAAACGAAATCGTGGGCAAGGAGTCATTAATTTTACCATTTCTTAAGAAATAAATTATAAAATATAATTAGCATGTAAAGTCAATTATCATATTACAAACTGAACATCTTCGTAATGTAAATGCTCATAAATTTGAAAGTTCAGTTATTAATATAAATGATAATTAATTATTTTACGAGCTAATCGTGTGTTCACTATTAACATCTAAATTGAAATCCAATCAAAAATCGAATTTTACAGCATTTGCGTATTAAAATTCATGTAATTTTTATCTGGACACAAAAATTAAACAGCTTTAATATTACTTCCATTAAGGCATCATTAATTTCCAAATTCACGCTCTGGGGCAAACTGTTTAAGCTGATAGGTATTTGATTTACTGCAAGTCCAGGACAGCGAAGAGCGGCCGAAGCCACAAAAGCCGCAAGAGACATAATTTACTTCTCACCACAATACTTCTAATTAAGATCATTCGTGAACCCAATGAAGCTACATACTATGTACTCACTGAACAAACTGGACGTTATAAATAACTCAAATCGTAAGTCATACCCTTTTCGTGCTACTCACAACTTTTCCATTTCATGCAATATGAACTCTACAAATATTACATTAAGAATGAGAATAGTAAATGTGGTTAGAGATATCAAATATCAAAGCGCGGTTAAATTTACACTAAAGCTCTTATATGGAAACAGTTTAAAGGAAATAAATATATTGACTTTTTAAATAAAACTATCGCAATAATTAAGAAATAATAGTGCGGTGATTTTCAAATTAATTAATTATTTAAAGTTAAATGTTGTTAAAAATATATATATCGTTAGTTATTTACATGTATAAAAATACTCGTATATTAAATACCTGTAAGAACGTAAGACACATTGTAAAAAGCTTACAACATTTAACTTAGCCAACACTTCCACATCGTTAGAAATAATTTATTATTTTATGGCAAGTTGTTCAAACAAATAAGCAGCTTGTTCATCATAAAATTTAATATGAAAATGTATGTAAAGTAAGTAAAATTAAAATATAGGAGGGTATTATCATTTGAGAATGTATCTATCGACTACAAAAACTCTGGTTCTCTGCCAGAACTTTGAGTGGCAACTTATGTCTTGATGGTGTCATTTGAATAAGTGTATTTGCAAATAAAATAGGAACAGCTACATTAAACCGCAATAAACCTTCTCAACTTCTTTTTTTTTTTTTTCAAAAAAAGATTTTTTGGTTTAATAATAATTATGAATGATAGATCGTGTGTATTCGTTACGAGACAATTGCAAAACAAGTAAAAGCGTTGTATAAACCTCCAAGGGCTGTCAATCGAATCAATAGAATACAATAAAATTTCTCCTTTCAGTGCAACGTAGTTAGGTCTAAATGAGGTTTGAGTAATGTAGCGCGCACACGAAACCCTCGCGTGGCGTAAGGCATTATTGTCTACATCTCTACGCAATATTCAACTATTTTCCCCAAAGCCAGTTTTAATGAAAGCAAATAGACATGCACGATAAGCAACTTAGTTGTAATTTTTTTTTAACCTTTTTTTTGACGTTAAAAGTGAAATAAGCCTTTCGAATTTACTCGATAGTTTTTTATAAATTTGTTACATCAAGAGATTATTCCGCTTAGCAGTAGAGTAATTACAGAATTTCAATTTTAATTTCGAGCTTGCTCTTATATAAAATATTTCGAATTCATCCGTTACGATACCGACAAAGGCCGATGTGGAGACCGCTTCGTCAATTTATAATGCGATTAACAGAAAGAATGGCGATACGACTGATTGCACGGATCCTTATGCGCCTCACCAAAAATCTCAATCAGAATAACGAATGCCCTCGAGCTAAATAGAGAAACATAAATATTACCAGGCTTACTATGAGTAATTGATTCGTTTTGTTTGCTGCCGTTCATCTATTTCACCACAGTAGTTGAAAATGTCTCAATTAATATTTAGCCTAAAGTAACATTGTAATGAAACCTTTATTATCTACGCACGCGTAAGCCGAGTAAGCATGCGGATAGTGATTAATATGACGAAGTAAACCCATCGATCGCGCCGTGTTGCTGCCGACCACACGGTCGCTGCATGCGCCGCCACACATCCCGATCGTATTCGTATTCACTCTACCGAACTGACGACTATGAATTAATACTAAGAGTAATTGCATCGCAGCCCTTTCATAAGATTTCACGTGAGAAGGGATTAACACTCGTTTGCTTGGTTAATCCGTCGGTGAGAAATTTCATTCGTGATGATCGATCTTTTATGTTTTAGAGAAGTGTTGATGTAATACGTTAGTCATTTTTTATCGAAGTGTGATCGAACCTGATCTAATCCCGATGATGAAATTAGGAACACGAAATATCTCAGATGAGATTTTACTGCTGTTTATGACTGTAAAAGCTACAATTTCAAAACTCGTTATATGGGTATAATAATAATCCAAGAAAGCTACAACTTACGACAGCTTTGGGGAGAGCAAACAAACAATAATAAATTGTAGCAACGATAATAATAAATGTGTAAATATGGAAGAGTAAGCCTATTCAAGAATAAATAATATCGTATTTAGTGAGCACCAATGTTAGACGTCGTAAAATAGAACCAAGTTTCCTATTACGGCAGCACGACTGAATCAACACACAATAAGTGATGTTGGTCAAACATTCAAAAAAGATGTTATCGAACCGATTTATCACCAATCGAAAACGGTTACGAGCGGTTAGCTTTTCTCACTTCACTAATTTAGACGTTTTCAAAGTAGCCCAATGTTAAACGGAGGTTGAGCTGGTACACGGTAAATACGGTCAGTTTATATGACTGGCAAACAGCGACGTGAACTGTACACAAGATGATTTTTTATTTGTATAGTTGCTAGTTCTGGCTCAAATACCCGTGAGAAGATGCATGCCTCCTAAACACGTGAGACGCGGAAACGCCACTATAATCATGAATGACACATCACAGATTGTTGAGACTATCAGCACCTACGAGACACCTATATGGCAGTGATGTATGTAGATCGATTTAACAGATCAATTTTATTAAATACAGTAAGAAGTTATACATTACATTTCGTTGGCTAAAATATAAAAATATTCGCAGTCATATACATTATCAGTTATAATTATGTAATAATAAACAATTCAAGAGTATGTACACTATACCTATGTAGTCTAGGCGCTAAAATTTATATATTTTTTCCTTGCGTACGAATGGTACTACCTAGGTACTACCTAGATTTACCTAGCACGTAACGAAAATATGTCTTTATTCCACTACAGGTAATAAATATATTTAGTATAAAACACAGATATAGAGGTACAATACAAGTTAGGATTAAAAATACAATTAATTAACATGAATTAGATTTGGATATAATAACGACAAATAAGAAAGGTCACTTTATGTTTCAGAAGGTGTCAAGTCGCATGACACCATTAACTCAAGATTATGTAGAAATCCGACGAGTGAGAAATTTCCTCAGACCTTAAGCGAATGTCATTTGAATATAAATTGTATCAGACAGTGAGCTGCGGCATCGAGAGCCCGTGTACCTCTCATTGTGCGTATAACAAGATCAGTATCGACTTAATGACAATATATTGGTAATAAAATTAGATAGTCCATACCGTCACCGAGAGAACATCACCAGTCGCGGCCCCACAGTTCGACTCTCATATTTATTGCAAACTAACTAGAAACATTATCGAATAGCGGCTGAATGTGCTCTCAATACTTAAAGTTCCCTTCATGATATATAAATTATAATATGAGACCTTAACACCAAGAACTTAGCTTCATATTTGTTACGTAAACATGAACGCGGAAAGCGCGCTAGATGCAGGCTGCGAGGTCATAAGAACGCTAACTTATTATATAACTATTATGACATTTTTATCTGTATGTATACAGAAGAAAAGTAAACATATACAAAAGTAAGAATAAAGTCCATAAAAAGTCATTTTGCGGCGTTTGGATGTCAATAAAAACTGTAAAATATAAGTGTATGGAATATAGATATCGGAAATAGAATATTTATACGTAGAAAGAAGTACTTATACCATTAGTTTTTATGCAGTCATGATATTGGATACGCTTATATTTTTCAACAGATATGTTGAATCTGCCCGCACACAAGTAATATTTTTTAAATTGAAGATGTCTCTGATTTTCATTAATCATAAATGTCAATGAAATATTATCAAATCAAAGTTACAAGTAAAAGCCATTACCATTCGTATTAGTGTAAAATATGATCACCAATCATTGAATTTATTTTATTATTCTGTAATAATACAAATGGTCAGTTTTTGCCGTCAATTTTTGAATGCGCATGCGCAGTGTGCAATATACGGAGGCCGAGAGGGCAACACGCGATCATCGATAGATAGCGATCTCAAAGATTAACTGCCTGCAACGTGACAGTGCCGTAATTACTCACACGATGATTCTTATCGATCGATTTTATTATCCCTATTAAGGAAATGCCATATGACTTCTACGATAGATGCTGATCAGACATAATATGCGGATTTTAATTTATAGAAATGATCGTCTAATTGAATATAAATATTTTTGCAATATATTTTTATATAAATAATTATAGTTTTTATTTCAAAAGACTTTTCGCTTGTTTTCAATCAAAGTTTATTTTACTGGAGGATCACATCTTTTCTCGTATTGCAGGGTAGTCAGAGATAAATAAAGGTATCAAACACACAGTCAGTCAGTTGTGTTTACAGTCAGACGCTCTCCTTCTCCGCCACGACCTCTCTTTGGCAATAGTAAATATTAACAGCATATTCCTAAACATTATTAGTAATAAAATATAATATCAATATTATATTATTAATAATGTTTAGTATTAATAATATTATATCTGTTTATTTTGTAATCATCATTTCCTGAAAATAGTTTTTGACCCAGGAAAATGAGATTATGCCAACCATGTTTAAAGCACTTAGACGCTACCATAAAATACACTAAACCCAACTGTATTCGAAAGTCAGTACTTTCTGGGTGAATATAGTGATACGTTTTCATTTATATCGATCAGGGTAGTAACGAAAATCAAGGTCAATATAGTATATGATATATTGTTAGACTAATAAGCACGCACAGCACGCACTACGTTCATTTAGGTACTAATAAACTTTGTATTCTATTTTAGCTTAATGACAAGTTTATTCATTTAGCGAAAATCTTGTTAAGTCCTATTACTATTCTGCTGGGCAATACCGGCCAATCTGTAAAATTTAAAACAACGTAAAACAATTTAAAATGGAATTGATGCTGTCTTAGGAAATATAAAAATAATAAAAAAATATAGAATATATTTGGTGCTAAAGACCCATTCGTGGTTTCGTATGCGTAAACTAAACAAATATAAGTAGTTCGAGTTTTCGCCCACTTGCGATATAATTTAATTTGAAATAAAATAAACACTTAATGTAGAGGGAAGTTTACCAAAATACAATCAATAGTCGAAACTTCATTTAAATCGGTTAAGCAAAGGGTGTTCTAAAGAAACTTCTTATTACTACCATACATTGAAATCACTCTTAAATTAAAAATATAACTTCCAAGTTTCAAAATCATCATACCAAAGGAAGGAGGAGGAGGAGGTGCGGGTTCGAATCCCGCTGCGTTCAAAGTATACGTTTTCTAAATGTCTTTTTCAATTTCCTAAGTGTGTTAATAACTCTTTAAAAATGTTAAAAGTACACTCAGCTTATTCGGCAAGAATCCCTGGCAGTAAGAGTGGCGACGAAATCACTGGTGGTAATTTCATATATGTACCTAATAATTCTGTCAGCTAACCCAATCGTGCTACTCAGTGTACTTAAGTGTAATATTATTATTTTTTTTTAAGCTTCACGCTGTATTCCGCACACAGCAGGGTAGGCAGAGGGAACCTAGTGTTAAGACACTCCGGTCCCCACTTTCCGCCGAATTCGGAGGCTTGCGTGTTAAGTGGCGGAACTTAACGCCGCGCTTTACCTCGACAACAGAGCGAAGAAAATGGAAATATAATTTCCACTCCTCGAGTGGGAATCGAACCCACAACCAGTCGTTCACAGTCACACGCTTGTGCCACTGGGCCACGGCTGGCTACATTCGTATGTAGTGTTGCCCAAATTCAGTCTTGGTCTTGCAGTCTTGGTCTTGTTCTTGCGTTTTTGCAAGACCAAGACCAAGAACAAGACCGCGTATTTTTAGCAAGACCGAGACCAAGACTGACCGTGCAAGATTTGAGCAAGAACAAGACATAGCCTGCAAGACTCTTGCGTCTTGCAGCTAGGACTTAGCGCTATTTCACTGAGTATTTGCCGCTTTTCGAAAGTACATGGTTATGATACACGCGCCGGCGGCTTCTTTTGAAATCTAAAACAATCGTTGCCGCCACGCCGAAATCATAACATTTGACACTATTTGATTGCCGCCATAGGGCGTAGGCGTAGGTATACTCATGCAAAATAATTTCGAATTTTAAGAGTACCGACAGGTGTTCCTGTTGGTGTTTTTTTACATGTTTTAGCAAATGTAAGCTTATAAATCATAAATGTTTATTAAGAAACAGTTACTTCCATGGAAAACGACATATAGGTCAGTTGATTTTTCGAATTTCTTATCAAATCTTCAGTTATTTATTAATCTGATTGATCTTTACTATGGCTATGTTAATTCAAGCTCACAATGTTCCAATTCTAATACGTTTTTCAAGATTTAAAGTTAACTTTAATAAATAGTAATAGACTAATAGGTAATTGCAAGACTTGCAAGACTCTTGCTGCAAGACCAAGACCAAGACCAAGACTGGGAGCGCAAGACCAAGACCAAGACCAAGACCAGGTGTATTGGCGCAAGACCAAGACCAAGACCAAGACCAGGTGTATTGGCGCAAGACCAAGACCAAGACTGGCTTGGTCTCGTCTTGTTCTTGCATTTGGGCAACACTATGTGTATGTATGTGTAATATAATTTACATTAGACTCAAAAACAAACTAATTATTAAATTAAATTATTATCTATTTGTATATAACAAGGACTTATTTAACATACATACATTTTGATCTACATAGTCTACATGCTTTTTAGCGTTAAACCCGCCTTTTGCGCAATTTTTCTTTTGTGTACAATAAAGAATAAATAAATAAATACATAAAAGATAATATAATGGATTACGGAACTATTTGTAACTGTGGCCAGTCGTGGCCCAGTGGCACAAGCGTGTGACTGTAAACGACTGGTTGTGGGTTCGATTCCCACTCGAGAAGTGGAAATTATATTTCCATTTTCTTCGCTCTGGTGTCGAGATAAAGCGCGGCGTTAAGTTCCGTCACTTAACACGCAAGCCTCCGAATTCAGCGGAAAGTGGGGAACAGAGTGTCTTAACACTAGGTTCCCTCTGCCTACCCTGCTGTGTGCGCGATACAGCGTGAAGCTAAAAAAAATAAATTAAATAAAATAAAAAAAAATCTATTTGTTACATCCTTTTAGTGGCAAGCATCTGCTGTACTATTAAACGATTTACTTACTTGTGTAGCAACGTTTTTTCAAAGCGTGTGACTGTGAACGACTGGTTGTAGGTTCGATTCCCACTCGAGGAGTGGAAATTATATTTCCATTTTCTTCGCTCTGGTGTCGAGGTAAAGCGCGGCGTTAAGTTCCGCCACTTAACACGCAAGACTCCGAATTCAGCGGAAAGTGGGGAACAGAGTGTCTTAACACTAGATTCCCTGCTGTGTGCGGGATACAGCGTGAAGCTAAAAAAAAAAAAAAAAATAAAAAAAAAAAAATCTATTTGTTACATCCTTTTAGTGGCAAGCATCTGCTGTACTATTAAACGATTTACTTACTTGTGTAGCAACGTTTTTTCAATTGAAACAATTAAGGTTATTGGAACACGAAACATCTAAATGTTTTTTCACTATTAATCTACAGCAATGCTATTATTTGTGTTTTAGTAATTTCTACCATGTTGAGGAGTCGAAAAATATTGGAAAAAGAGCATTCTAGGTGCCACCAATTTTATCAATTAACTTCTTTTTGTATTAAAAATATCTTACGTATTCCATTCTATGTGAAGAGCTACCGCATAAAATTCGGATAGAGGCCAGTAGTGGCGGAGGGGAAAAGAAGTGTTACTGTAAAAGCGACTAGTTGTGAGTTCGATTTCCACTCGAGGAGGGGTAATATTTAATATTTCCATTTCGTTCGCTCTGGTGTCAAGGCAAAGCGCGTCGTTGAGTTCCGCCACTTAGCACGCAATGCCTCCAAAATGTGGAAAGTGGGGAAAGGAGTGTCTTAACACTAGGTTCCCTTTGCCTACCTTGCAATGTGCGGGTACAGTGTGAAGCTAAAAAAAAATAAAGTTGAGACTCTCCTAAAACAATTTGAATAACATAATTAAAAGCCATAACAAATTATCGGCATTCTTTAAGTTCGGTTATTGGCATTAGAAGTTATTAGCATCATCCATTCAAAGATTATATATAAATTGATATCTCATTCTTGCAAACTAAAGCCTAACTGTTGTTGCAAAACAATTGAACTTGTTACTTCAATAAGATATTTAGGAGTAATTATGGATAGCCAACTTAGCTTTAAGCCACATATTCTTGCTGTATCTGGTAGGGTTCGGAAGTTACTACATATTTTCAGAAACCTCAGAAACTTTATTGAACCGATATTTTAAAACGTATTTATTTAGCACTGTGTCAATCTCTTATTTCTTATTGTATATCTTCGTGGGGTGGCGCATCAAAATCCATTTTAAAATCTCTTGAGATTGCGCAACGTTCAGTCCTCAAAGTCTGCACATTCAAACCATTAATATTTCCCACTTCGGAATTATATCAGTATTGCCAAGTCCTTACAGTGTGACAACTATTTTTGCTGAGCATTTTGTTAAAACAACACACAGAGGTTAAGTTTAAACCGTCAACAATGCATAAACGTAGAAATTATGTAGTGAGCGTCAATTCTGAAATGTTTAAAACTATGTTTATACACAAATTTTACTCTTACTTGAGGCCACATATTTATAACATCATAAACAAAATACTAAATATATATTCTGCAAATAATAAAACATGTAAGATTAAGGTCGTTAATTATTTACTTAATTTAACATATGAGGGTTTCCTCATTCTGTTTAGAAGGACTTTTGTGCTTGCAATAACCGTTCATGCGCTTCCAAACACACATTCACACACACACACACAAACACACACTCACACCCACACACACACACACGCGCGGTTACACATACACTTTCCAAATTTCTAAAATGTAAACTTTTTTTAATTTGTTTTCTTCTATAAACCGTTAAAGTAATAGTTTAAGCTTCAAGTTTATATAAACAGTCAAAATTTTTTGCACTATATTGTTTAAATAGCTAATTTGTTATTAGTTCTAAGGGGTTGGTACTGTCCGTCGTAATACAGGTTTCCTAGTACGGCGACAGTCGCATCCATAAATATTTAGTGAAAATTGTAGCTAATTTAAGTTTTAGTAATAATTGTGAACACTGTTATTTTATTTTGTGGAAATAAATTAATTTATTTATTTAAAAAAAAAAGATTATACTCGTATTAAAAAAATTGACTACTTAAAGTCTTTACGAAATTGTTTTGAAAGCTGTGCCCGTGACTTCTTCCGCGCGGAGTTATAACTGAAAACAGTTATAATTGTAAAATCAAAGAGGCCTAAATTACTCCATATTATATAAGCTCTTTGACAGTGAAAATTGTAGTTATGGTATTATGGTATTTTGGCTATAAAGGCTGACACATAAGATATAGATATATACTGTGGCTGAGTTTTTTGTAGAGCAATTTAAATTAAACATTTCCATCATACGTTACATATTATGTGTAACTCTAGCGACGTTGGCATCGACGTGACGACCAGAATAGCTCATAGATGATATTTTTTTCTAATTTACTTCATATTATGGACAATTCACACAATATCTTTATAAATTGTAGTATGTATTACTCTGATGTATGAGCTATATTATTGTAAAGTTTCAATAAAATCCATTCAATAGTTTTTACGTGAAAGAGTAATAAATATTCCATAATAAACTTCCGCCTTTATAATATTAATAAGATAAGAACACAAAGTAATATTTAATTTTTAAAACAATTGGAATAAACTTTTAGTTAAATTGTACAAACATTTCGCATGAAATCAGATCACTCAAAAAGAAAACACTGAATATTCCGAGGTAGGGTATATTTGTTGTTGTTAAAATACTCTATTTCCCTACTGCATGTTAGACACTATCATTGTCATGAGTTGAAAGAGCGACAGTGATAACGTTTCTCTCTTTGCTTTACCTATAAAAAGCATTTGCAGTGTGCAAAAGTATAAAAAGTATACATTTAATATATCAGGGTACTTTAATTTTAAAAATAATATCCATAACAGTGTACTTTAAGTATCTGAGATATTGTCAATTTTATATGCTATGAGTATATTAATAAGTAGAGCTGATTGTATGTAGGTAAACCGCCTACTGACCAGCACTTGTCGTTGATTTCAAGAGGCAATCAGTAGCGAAACACTTGATCCATTCATTCTAATTATCGGATGGATATCAGCTGTGGATTGACCGTTACCATTAACATTCATAGTGCGTCGATTCCGTTTATTTCATCAATTATACTTCGAAATGCGTATGGAGTTCGCTTGAGTGCTGTTAGAGGTAGTCGTATTTAAAGTTTATCTCATTCATTAATCTGGTAGCGCGTGCTGATGTAGATTAATGGGGTGGCGCGGGCGCCAGCGATACTATCGTAGGATACCATTTATTCCGGGACTGATGCGGATCTCGGGAGCGTAGTGACCGACGCTGCACGCGACCAGCGGCACGCTCCTCTGTAATGCGGTTATGTTTCACTAATTTTTTTACAGTTTTCAGTGACAAACAAACCTTTCAACACTTATATTTTCTACAAATATGTCAATTTGATAAACTACATAAGAATTCTGTCTTCAGTGACCATTTTTAACAGTAAAATAATTATAGTCATAGAAAAAAAAAATAAGTGATGTTTACTATATCCTTAATGTTAATGTAAACTAAACATGCTATACTCTGCTTTTTTTATCCTTTTAAATTAATCTGAGATCCTAATTGTACAGAGTACCTACATATAATAAATTGGATAGATGTCACATCAAGAATTCGATATATTTAAGAAACTTCCATTAATTATCCAAATAATCGATCGTAGTCGTTAGGTGATTTATCTAGCTTCGATAAGATTTTAATGAAGTACTTTGATTGGGCGCACATGGATGCAGACGCAGTTATCGCTCCGTTGATAACCTGCGCATCAATGCCTTCCTATACCTATCGTCGTATAAAGTTATTAAATTAAAAATAAAACACAGAAAAACTTCATTGATAACGAACCTTAGCGTCCATAACTTTTAGTCTCTTTCACTGTGTACAAACTAATTAACTAGGTGGATCATTGAGATTAGAAATTGGAAGATATCGGCACGTCGTTCATTGTGAAAACTACTCACGATACTATTGTACGATAAGATAAATTTAATTAAAGTTTTTTTAGATTACATTGACTTGTAGCGAGTGCCACAAACAGTCATGATATTATTTAATAAGCTGTTATAATAATACGATTATTTGATGTCATATGAATACAGATATAGAACTATCAAATTCACTCATATGCACCATCGTGTCGGGCTATAAAATGGATTCGATTCCCGTTCGAGGAAATAATTATGTATTATTTTCACTTCTGTCTCGCAGCTAAGACAGACAGCGGCACTAAATTGGCGGAACTTACTTAACACACAATTTCACGATTTCTGGTAGAAATTGGAGAACGGCGTCTTGACACTAGATTCTCCTCGACTGCCCTGCTAGTTGGAAAAACGTAAATCTGCAAAAGTAGTAACACCAAAATTACAAGTAATTAACGTACACAATTACAAGAGAAATACATAAATCGAGCATAAATTACATAAATATTTTTTTAAATAGATAATTAAACTTTTACTTCACCTATCTGTCAATTTTAAATATGTAACAAACGGAAGATAAAAATTGAGACATTGAAATTTATAAGTAACGAGCAACTAAGTACAAACATTGTAGGATTAATTAACGAAAAGTAACCTCAATAGAACGTGTTGAGACTAATGATCGAGGATAGTCTCATTTGCATGAAACAGGCGACGCTGGTCTTAATTACTGAGAAAATTACAAATTAAACAAAAATTGATGAAACACACGATCTAGTAGATATTACTTTAAGATGTTCTGTTATAATTATAACTAAATAGGCATGGAGTAATTATTTGTTACAACTTACACGATAACTTAGCTTCAACGTATGAGAATAATTCCTTCGCAGACTGGTATAGGCGGTAAAACACAACTTCACAGTAAAACAATTTGAAGTTTCCAAAGGTCAAAACTTTTGTAATTATTCAAAGGAAATGTTTTTGTGGTGAGTATTACGTATATTGACATTATACTAATACATATAATTGGGCCAGTCGTGGCGCAGTGGCACATATGTGTGACTGTAAACGACTGGTTGTGGGTTCGATTCCCAATCGAGGAGTGGAAATATTTAATAATTCCATCTTCTTCGCTCTGGTGTCGAGGCCAAGCGCGGCGTTGAGTTTCGCCACTTAACATGCAATGCCTCCAGAATTCGACAGAAACTGGGGAATGGAGTGTCTTAACAGTAGGTTCCCTCTGCCTACCCCGCTGTGTGCAAGATAGAGCGTGAAGGTACAAAAAAAGGACATAATTAAATACGTACAATAATTATTATGATGACATGATAACCATATATTAATTTACTTAAACGTTTATATAATCAAACATAATTTATATAGAATACTAGTGAGCTGCTCGCGGTTTCGCCTGCGTGAACTATACAACTATTTCACTATAGACATGCGCCGCCGCACCGACACCACATTAGAAACCTATAAATTATCAGTGTTTCTCTACTATATTATGCATGTATTATACATACAAACCGTTCTTTTGAATCATTCTATCTTAAAGGAAACTGCATCACAAAATCTGTTGCGTAATTTTGAAGATCTAAGCATACATACAGACAGACTTTGCTTTATACTATATAAAGATACTAGTTAATACTTGAGGTCATCAAGGCGCAGTGGAATAACGTCTGACTGTAAACGTGATGGTTGTGCGTTCAAATGCACTAAGGGGAACGAATATATTTAAATTATTCTTCTATTTCCCGCTCTGGTAAGACTAAGAGAGACACCATTCTATCTTGTTTAGGGTCACTCCATTCTCTATTTTCCGCCGAATTCTGGAGGAATTGTATCTTAAGTGGCAGAATTTAACACGCTTTAAATTAACGCTTTACTTCGACACTAAAGTAAAGAAAACGATAATATTAAATAATTCCATTCCAGTAGGAATCGAACCCACAAACAGTTGCGTTTACAGTCGCACTAGATAAAATATACTGACGAATAAGTGATACAAGCCATAAATACGTATATGTCGGTAATATTATACTTATTACCATACATTCTCATTATATAGTAATGTAATATAACGGCTAAAAAGGGTCTTGTAATACCCAAAATATCTTATAGGCATCTACATTTAAAAATCTACATTTCTTTGTACGAGGCCATTGTAACGCAGTGTGAAAATGTGTAACTGTAAACGCGATGGTGATGGATTCGATCCCCACAAGGGAAAAAGATAATATTTAAATTTTAATTCCTTTGCTCTTTTGCCTAAGACAAGGCACGGCGTTGAATTCCGTCGCTAAACACGCAGTGTGTACAAGGAAGTGAGTGAAAAAACTTTAAGCTTATTGTTTATTTTTTTACAGGTTTTATAGTACGTTGTGTTGTGAGTTAATTAGCGAAACTCACCGCTGCGCTTTGTCTTAAGTGCCAGAGCAGAAAAATCAAAACAATGAATTTATTACCCTGAGTGGGAAACCAACCCACAACCATCGTGCTTACAGTTAGACCTTGCCCCAACTACATCCTCAAATGCATATAAAATAATATACACAAAAATAAACGAGAAGTAAATTTACCGTATAGATTACAACCTATTATAGATTATGTAGGAGTTACTAAGATATTTAATGTAGAGAAATAGCTAAACATTGCAATAATTAAAATACACTGCAAATGTTTAAAATTAAAAATAAGCAAAATTAAAAATTTTGAAAAAACCCACGACGGTGTAATTGAAATTGTAAAAGGATAAAATAACTAGAAATCCCCCGCCTAAAAGAATATATGTAACGAGATGATAGGGACGACTTCGTCGGGGGCTGTCATTATTGGCTTTAAGTTTGCACAAACCTTCTCATAGGTTTTCTTGCTGTTAAAACAGGTTTGTCAAAAAAATTAAATATTAATATGAATTTACAGTTTTGATAACTGGTATTTTAAAGACTTTAAAACGAAATCTATACTGTTAGCTACTATATTTAAAATAGAGGTTGCAACTGGCAGCCCCCGACGAAGTCGTCCCCATCATCTCGTTACATATATTCTTTTAGGCGGGGGATTTATAGTTATTTTATCCTTTTACAATTACAATTAAACCGTCGTGGGTTTTTTCAAAATTTTTAATTTTGCTTTTTATTTTAAACTTTTTAAAGTGAATAGATACACATTATATATTATTACATAATATCGAAATTACTTTATATTAATCTTCACGCAAATCCAAAAGAAATTATAAACCCAATGCTTTCTGGTTATCAAATGCTTATTGCAGCGCCTCCTGACAGATTATTAGCTGAGCAGTAACATTTTCACGAAACTTAAGTCTAATCAAATCAGTGAAAATCACAAAACCCACTAGTAGTTTTGATTTTGAACAAACTAATATATACTGGAACGCAGTAGTTCGTGATATGGCATATAAAAACACGCAGCAATTAAACCAGAACCTATCACAGAAAACCGCATCTAAATAGGTTTCACACAAAAAATAAAAGCAAATGCTTACTGCAGCGCCCCCTGGTGTAGTGTCACCAAGACACATATACGAGAACACGCGCTAATTAAGCCTGATCCTATCTTTGATAACTGGATCCAAATCGGACTTGTAGTTTTAGCTTTGTATTATTAAATGTTTAATGCAGCACCCCCTGGCGAGTTCGTGACGTAAAAAAAACCTAAAAAGTTACACCAAGTAAAGGTAACTCTAATACTAAAAACTCTGCCCAATCGGCATAGTAGTTGTGGTTTAGCATTAAATATGTATACAAACAAATGTTTACTGCAGCGCCCCCTGGTGAGTTAACACGATAAAACGTATCCAAGAACATGCACTAATTAAACTTGAGCTTTTCATTGAAACCGCATCCAAATCAAATTGGTCATTTTATCTTTGCACAAACCATATTTTACTGCAGCGCCCCCTGGTGACTTGTCACCGTAATATAAATTTAAAAACATGCTCTAAGCAAAGCGGAATCTAATACTGAAAACTCTTTCCAATCGTACTAGTCGTTTTTGTTTTACACAAAAAAATAGAAGCAGCTACTTACTGCAGCGCCCCCTAGAGAGTTAACACATACATGAAAATATGCACTAAGTAAACATACATGACACATAAATGAAAATACACACTAAGTAAACTTGAATCTATCATTGAAAACTGAAATCAAATCAGACTTGTAGTTTTAGTTTTACATAAACAAATGTACATACTGCAGCGCCCCCTGGTGAGTGGTCTCCGTAACGCATATATGAAAAGAAGCACCAATTAAACTTGAACCTATCGTTGAAAGTTTCATCTAAATCGGACTAGTAGTTTTTGCTCTGCATAAACAAATGTTTACTGCAGCGCCCCCTGGTGAATTTTCACCGTAACAAAAAAACAAAAATCTTAAAATATGCATGAAGCAAAGTTGAATCTAGTTCTGAAAACTCTACCCAATCGGATAAGTAATTTCGGTTTTAGACAAATAAAATTTTGGTTTTGCACAAAAAAATACAAGCAAATGCTTACTACAGCGCCCCCTGATGAGTGGTCACCATAACAAGTATATGAAAAGACGCACCAATTAAGCCTGAACCTACCCTTGAAGGTTACATCTAAATTGGACTAGTAGTTTTTGATTTGCATAAACAAATGCTTACTGCAGCGCCCCCTGGTGAGTTTTCCCCGTATCAAAAAAAGAAAAATCTTAAAATATGCGCCAAGCAAAGCTAAATCTTTTTCTGAAAAATCTTTTCAATCGGATCAGTGGTTTCGGTTTTAGACAAATAAATACAAAAAAAGTACAAACAAATGCTTACTGCAGCGCCACCTGGTGGTTTGATACGATAAAACATATCTAAGAACATCCGCCAATTAAACCTGAATCTATCACTGAAAATCGTATCGAAATCAGATTACTATTTTTTGAGATAATTGAAAACATTCGTTTTCACGTAAAATGCTTACTGCAGCGCCCCCTGGTGAGTTGGGACGATAAAATATATCTAAGAACATACGCCAATTGAATCTGAACCTATCATAGAAAACCATATTAAAATCGGACTTACAGTTTTGGAAATAATTGACATAGTAATTTGCACAAACACACAAACAAACAAACAAACAAACAAACAAACAACCTCTCACCCCAAACACATATACAGTCGCCGTTCCGTCCCGGGTAAAAATAACGCCAACTACAATTAATATTACATTTTACGATCAAAAAGCGAGGAATCAATTATGTTAATAAAATTATTATGTAGGTAATTGTTTATGCTTAACAAAATATTATAATTAAAGTCCAGTATCTGTTATAATAAAGTTTGTAAAAAATGGTCAAAAGATAAACTTAATCTAACTTAACGTCACCCTTTTATTTCTTTACCAATACAGTTGAAAAATAAACTTTATCATTATCTGTGAGAGTAGGAGAGTCTTTTATACCTTATTATGCATTGTTATATAAAAAAATATATTAAAAATACAAAACATATCGTCCCTGTACATAATAAATATATGTATATCTTATAAATAAATATGGATAGTCAGGTGGCAATCCAATAAATCATTTTATCTTCACATAAAATCGAATCTAAGGGCTCTCCGTTCAAGAATATGATTTCGAGGCCATAAATTAATCATGTAGGCTGTCGCTAAAATATCGCATTTCTAAAATGAACCGTGTGGTGGCGCGGGCGCATCGTATCGGCGATAGAACACGAACGCGCAGGCGCTGAGTCGCGCGCTACAACAATAAAACCACGCCAGTGAGCCGCGGGCCCGCTCGCGATCATTTCCTGGCGACAAAATCTACCGATACCATCAAGCCTTCATGTCCCTTCTAACGCTTAGATATAAATCAACCGTAAAATATCGTCGCCATTGGTCAAATACGAAGTACCTTTAAAGTTTATTCAAATAAGCTATCAACACGACGGCGTTTAATGAACACGAAATTCCAATAAACCACGAGAAAATAATAATAGCACGCGGCGGAGCAACCGAGAGGACTCATTTGAATAAAGAAAATTACGCTCCATGTTTGAAAATATGTCCACCATCAATTAGACGACGATTTCTTAATTGTCTATTAAAATAATAGAAAGTCTCAATTAAAAATACCAGTGATTTGGATGCAAAATAATTAAGTGATCAATTAAGTTTGTCTTCTTTATCTACATAACCTTGTATCATTATTTATTTTATACTTAAGTAATGGGAAAAATTGTTATATATATTTTTAATATTTGCTTAATTAAAGTGTATCATCATGTCTAATTAGAGAAGATTATTAGTTGATATAGCAAAGTTGGAATGAAACTGCACACTGTCCATGTTGATAGTGTGAAAGATGATACATCACTAATGAATGTAATATATCTAAAGATGGAGACTGAAAGTGCAATAATTCTATCTATACCAAAATATTGGCAAAGTGTTTTATTTTAAGGAATTATATAATAATGACTTACGATTACGTCAGGATATGTGTAGAACATCATCATATGTTATGATAAGAAGTAAAACAATTTAAAACAGACCAATTATATAACTATTGTAATAAATTGTATTAGATCTCAAAGTACCATTTATGTATTTTGCATCATTTATATATTATTTTACGTTACGCATTCACATAATTTATTATATTTATTTAATATAAATGTAATAAATTCTGTGAATGCGTGACGAGTAAACCAACGGGAATTAATCTTTTTTTTTAATTTCAATACATACGTACCTATATAATACATTATAATATACAATATATTAATAACAACATTAATTAAGTATATTTTAAAATTACAGCTATAAACGATGTTTACACACTTTCTAAAACTGTCGTGTTCAATTTTATTGCTTACTCTAGCAATAGATACTTGTATTTAATATTAGGGAACGATAAACGTCGCTATTCATTCGATGTTGACGTAACATAAATGAAGACATCAAAGCCTACGGTTAAACCACCCATGGTCATCATAAAAATTGCTGAAATTATACAGTATGTACACACGAAATGTTGAATTATCACTGTAATTACTATAATAGTTGCTCATTGGAACCCGCTGGTTGGTGGCGACTGGTCCATCTCTCATACGTACTTACGCTCGCGTAGCTATCATGCTTTCTTTTGTTGTATATATTGAACCTAATATCGAAAGGCTGAGGTCAACCACTTTATTACTTTCAAATATAGGTGACAAGAAAAATCTTACTGTTTAAAATTATAGACTAATCTTAAAACGTTGTGCTTGTTCTCAATTATTACTAAAATATATTTTTAGTAAAATATTCTTGGCTGGCTGTTCAAAAGGGTACTGTGAGCTCGTAACTCGTTATATATACGATTTTAAGCGGTTTCTTCGTAACTAAGTTTTTAATATTTTAAAGTTTTCTACAGTCTAAGGAAGTATTAAGGCTTCTTTGTACGACAATCTTTTATGACTGAAAACATTTACTAATTTTAACTTATCAAATCAAATTAATAAATTAGATTAATTTCGTAATTTAAGTAAATATAATTTTTAATTTAAATCAAATGCACGTTCATGAGATTTACATACGTATAATATGTTGTTATATACTTTTTAATATTTTTAAAGTGTTATTCCACACTTTAGAAAAAGACTTTTAGAAAACGTATAAAAATTTGGACGCAGCGGGACTAGAACCCACGCCTCTTGGAGACCGTCCAAGCGTTCTGACCGCTAAGCTGTTCGACTACCAGCTGCGTCGAAATCTTTATACGTTTATTACAACTTATTTACGTTGTTAGCAGTACGAACAATCGTTTAGCGAGAGAGAATGCTATCTATAAAATACTTTTTAAAATTTTTATAGCGTTTTATATCTATACTCTACCTAGCTATAAAAAAATATATATTAATATTTTAAAACATATTAACAAAATATAACAGTGGCTCGTGATTCGTCTCGCGGTTAGGACCTTTATTATTGTTTTCGTAAGTAACTCAAGATCTTTAAGAGATTCAGAGGTAACAGTGTTTAGAAACGTTCAAGTTATATTATATATTAAATCCCATCAGGAGAGTTGACAGCAATTGCAGTATCATAAACTTTTCCGTTGTAATCGACCACAGCTTGTCTTAGGGAAAGCTGAGATCACGTCTTATTTATCCTCTCGTTACAGCTATCTAATTTGAGAGTCATAACAAGGGGAAAAATAGCTTAGTGGCCCCACCCCGCCACATGCCGTGAATTCCGACCGATCGGCGGACCCGACCGACCAAATATTGAACCCTCCGAGACGCAACGGAACAGTTCACGTATATGATACTTACAATGCCTCAGCAAAAGATCAATTATTAGCTAGCTGTCCGTCCGTAGTCGTCCCTTATCGTTTTATACGAATATTTAATATTATTAGTTACCTTTTACTCTTTATATTTAAATTAGATATTATATTTCTAAGGTACTTGTGACGCTTCTTATATATTATGTTAGATTTGTGATTTGCTTTTGATCGGTTTGTGAGATCAATATAATTCATCGGGTTGTGAGGCCGATATACGTCATTGATTTGTTCGATCAATATACCTAATTCATCGGGTTGTGAGGCCGATATACGTCATTGATTTGTGCGATCAATATACCTAATTCATCGGGTTGTGAAGCCGATATACGTCACTGGTTTGTGAGACCAATGAATTCGTCGGGTTGTGAAGCCGATATACGTTACTGGTTTGTGAGACCAATGAATTCGTCGGGTTGTGAAGCCGATATACGTTACTGGTTTGTGAGACCAATGAATTCGTCGGGTTGTGAAGCCGATATACGTTACTGGTTTGTGAGACCAATATAATATAAGTCACTGGTTTGCATATCAGTTCGAACGCACAACCACACGGTGGCTGTTTGATTTATTTAACCGCACAGCACACGCGTAGCAGTCGTTTGTCAAAACCAACATTTAAACTTAGTCAAACGTCTCCGACATCAGTTATTAGTTTGCTTTAAGCTTACGGAACCCCGACAATCGTATGCCACGAGTTATACCAATATCCGACTTTGTACAAGTGCTTATGTAACACAAGACAGCATCAGACAAGATACTACAAACTAACATTCACATAGCGGATCACTTTACCAAACATGTCGGCCTCGGTGCTGCAAAGCTACATTGATTGTGTCATTGACATCGCTTATCAGTAAGCTATAAGCTATAACCGAACCCTGACAGTCGAGAGACAGTACATGCATCGCCCCTGTACATGTAGTTTATATTTGTTTTTTAAGATTTACACATTCGTATGAGATCGTGCCAATTATTGCCATAAAAGACCCAGCTATCAAACGCTATATTAATATCTTATTATTATTATTTGTACTACATGCATCGCCCCTATACATGTAGTACATTTTTATATTATTTTAAATTTCATACATTCGTATGAGAATATTTGCCATAAAATATGTTATTATTCAATGCATCATTTATTTCACTCGCAACTTTCAATTAATTTATAAATTTATAATATTTAGGAAAATGTAAACTATAGTGTTCATACAACACTATTTTAAGATGGCGCCGCCATACGCCAAATATTTTAATTAATTTGTACTGCAAATTATACGATTTCTTTTCATACAACTAATATTTAAAATATTTATTGCCTTTAATACTATTATATTACTTAGTTATTATTATTTTAATATTCATTTCAATATTCGCTTTTTTTTTTTTTTATATTATTAATGTAATAAGAACTCACCAAGCAATTCTTCATAATTAACAAATATGCATCTTACCAAACTTGATTATTATATAATTATTATATTTCGATCACTTTGCATTTAATATGTTAAATTTATTTATTAAGTATCCATTTCCTTGTATACAATTTATATTATTTGCAATTTAATATCAATAATTTTCAGAGCGTCACTTTTACCGACGCCACGCTCCCGCCATGCTCCCTTTCTCTTTCTTTCTATTCCATTTTTAAAAATTATAAACTATAATCGGCCAGCAACTCATACAGCCAACGTTGCTTTTTCTGAAAATATTAATTAAATATTTTTTTATTATTTGTTTAAACTATTCCATAAAATTGTATATATTTTTTTATTATTATTAAATTATATTATTTAATATTTTTTTATATTCCTACGTTTATTTATACAAAGTATGTATCGTTACATTCAACCCCCTAAATTCTATGAAGTTTATCGGAATAGAATTTACAAATTCATTCTAATTTATTATCAACCCCCAGACTTTGCAACCTCTCAGTCTATCAACCCCCCTATATGACAACTCTTAAAACTATCAACCCCTCAATATGACAACTCTTAAAACTATCAACCCCCCGGACCTTACAACCCCCCAACCATAAAACTTCCAAACACTGTAAACCTCCTCTGTCTCATTCCATTTCACGGACAGCAATTGTAGGCATAAGCCCATTTTTAATATTTATTATAAAGCCGTTTGACCATCCTGGTCACGGCACCAATTGTAACTGGTCTCCCCCCCTTCAACGAACTCACTCCTTTCATCGATCTGATTGATCTGAAATGTTTGAAAATATATTAATCAAATCATGCCTTGGCTCATGATACGTCTTGTGGTTAGGACCTTTATTGTTATGTATGTAAGTAACTCAAGTTCTTTTTGAGATTCAGAGGTAACAGTGTTAGGAAATTCTACGTGTAATATATTAAATACATATAATAAGCCATCAGAAGGTAATCTTTTTTAATTATAGTTGCCATCAGAAAGGTATTGACTCTTTTATATATAAATTAGCCATCAGAAGGTTTTCCTTCTTATTTATTAGTTTGCCATCAGAAGGTATAGACTCATTTATATATTAATTAGCCATCAGAAGGTTTTCCTTCTTAATTATTAGTTTGCCATCAGAAGGTATAGACTCATTTATATATTAATTAGCCATCAGAAGGGTTCTAGACATGCAAGTATCTAACACAAACTATCCGTTGCAATCACCCAGAGCTCGTCCGAGGAAAAGCCCTAGGATCGTCTCATTTATCTCTCACTTACAACTATGCAAGATAGCTATATTAAGAGAAAAAATGGCCGTGTGGCCCCGCCCCGCCACTTGCCGTGAGTTCCGACCGATCGGCGGACCCGACCGACCAAATATTGAACCCTCCGAGACACAACGAAACAGTTCACGTATATGATACTTACAATGCCTCAGCAAAAGATCAATTATTAGCTAGCTGTCCGTCCGTAGTCGTCCCTTATCGTTTTATACGAATATTTAATATTATTAGTTACCTTTTACTCTTTATATTTAAATTAGATATTATATTTATAAGGTACTTGTGACGCTTCTTATATATTATTTGTGATTTGCTTTTGATTGGTTTGTGAGATCAATATAATTCATCGGGTTGTGAGGCCGATATACGTCATTGATTTATGCGATCAATATACCTAATTCATCGGGTTGTGAGGCCGATATACGTCATTGATTTATGCGATCAATATACCTAATTCATCGGGTTGTGAAGCCGATATACGTCACTGGTTTGTGAGACCAATGAATTCGTCGGGTTGTGAAGCCGATATACGTCACTGGTTTGTGAGACCAATGAATTCGTCGGGTTGTGAAGCCGATATACGCCACTGGTTTGTGAGACCAATGAATTCGTCGGGTTGTGAAGCCGATATACGTTACTGGTTTGTGAGACCAATATAATATAAGTCACTGGTTTGCATATCAGTTCGAACGCACAACCACACGGTGGCTGTTTGATGTATTTAACCGCACAGCACACGCGTAGCAGTCGTTTGTCAAAGCCAACATTTAAACTTAGTCAAACGTCTCCGACATCAGTTATCAGTTTGCTTTAAGCTTACGGAACCCCGACAATCGTATGCCACGAGTTATACCAATATCCGACTTTGTACAAGTGCTTATGTAACACAAGACAGCATCAGACAAGATACTACAAACTAACATTCACATAGCGGATCACTTTACCAAACATGTCGGCCTCGGTGCTGCAAAGCCACATTGGTTGTATTACCGACATCGCTTATCAGTCAGCTATAAGCTATAACCGAACCCTGACAGTCGAGAGACAGTACATGCATCGCCCCTGTACATGTAGTTTATATTTGTTTTTAAGATTTACACATTCGTATGAGATCGTGCCAATTATTGCCATAAAATACCCAGCTATCAAACGCTATATTAATATCTTATTATTATTATTTGTACTACATGCATTGCCCCTATACATGAAGTACATATTTATATTATTTTAAATTTCATACATTCGTATGAGAATATCTGCCATAAAATATGTTATTATTCAATGCATCATTTATTTCACTCGCAACTTTCAATTAATTTATAAATTTATAATATTTAGGAAAATGTAAACTATAGTGTTCATACAACACAATTTTAAGATGGCGCCGCCATACGCCAAATGCTTTAATTAATTTGTACTACAAATTATATGTTTTCTTTTTCATACAACTAATATTTAAAATATTTATTGCCTTTAATACTATTATATTACTTAGTTATTATTATTTTAATATTCATTTCAATATTCGCTTTTTGTTATTTTTATATTATTAATGTAATAAGAACTCACCAAGAAATTCTTCATAATTAACAAATATGCATCTTACCAAACTTGATTATTATAAAATTATTATATTTCGATCACTTTGCATTTAATATGTTAAATTTATTTATTAAATATCCATTTCCTTGTATTCAATTTATAATATTTGCAATTTAATATCAATAATTTTCAGAGCGTCACTTTTACCGACGCCACGCTCCCGCCATCCTCCCTTTCTCTTTTTCCATTTTTAAAAATCATAAACTATGATATGCCAGCAACTCATACAGCCAACGTTGCTTTTTCTGAAAATATTAATTAAATGTTTTTTTAATATTTGTTTAACCTATTCCATAAAATTGTATATATTTTTTTATTATTATTAAATTATATTATTTAATATTTTTTTATATTCCTACGTTTATTTATACAAAGTATGTATCGTTACAGTTTTATATCTATATATAACTTTATCATTTAGATGAGATATATAAAAAATGTCATATAAGATATATAATCTATCTAATATCTAAATGATAAAGTGTATGTTGTTATATATTTATTTATTTTTTAGCTTCACGGTGTATCCCGCACACTGCAGGGTAGGCCGAGGGAACCTCGTATTAAGATACTCTGTTCCCCACTTTCCGCCAAATTCGGAGGCATTGCGTGTTAAGTGGCGGAACTTAACGCCGCGCTTTACCTCGACACCAGAGCGAAGAAAATGGAAATATTAAATATTTCCACTCCTCGAGTGGGAATCGAACCCACAACCAGTCGTTTGCAGTCACACGTTCGTGCCACTGCGCCCGACTGGCCCCTATTTATTTTATTATTTTACTATGCGATTATTTATCAATTGATAACAAATATATTCTAAAATAAATGCATGTTCTTTGGAATAGCTAGCATATCGAAAGCTTGTAAAAATTAATGGTAGTTCAATTAATGAAGAAGCTAGTTCGTTCGTTATTGGCATATATAAATTTACCACAACCAGGCAGGCGCAGTAGGCTGCTCGGCGGCCGGTGCTCCCGCCGCGCCTGTCCGGCACGACACTAAATGCTTATAAACATTGTGCCGACTGAAATCAATGCCGATTTGATTTTGCAACCTTCATTAGGGATCCGGTTTTTCATTTCAATATGCTTTTGATCCTTAATGATTGTGCGGCAACAACGCTTTTATTCTGTATAATGCCGTATTTAGGAATCGGCGCTTTTGATATCATCATCGACGACGTTCGCCGATTGGGATGTTCAATTCGATCCTGTCACTTTAGATCGTATCTTTAATATAATGCACGATAGAATTCTGTGCAGCAAACGAAATAACTTGGATTGTTATATCTATATACAATACAAACGTTTCATGCACAAATGCGATTTACCCTAACGATGAAAGATAGAAAGTAGCATCGGGAGACTGTGTGGTGTGCACGATCGGCTGGCATCGAGAGATAGTGGCAGTCCAACCAATTAATATGCCTAATGCTAACATCATTATTACTAGGCAGAGCGTACTTAACATACTATATCCATTTACATTTTGATTTGTGTAGAGCTGCAGTGCGATTAATCGGTGAGCGGCGTGCGCCGGCGCCGCTGATTTATAACAAACGCGCGCCGCGACTGCGCACAACACGCTAACCTTTTCTTGATACACCTATATATAACAACATAGCTAAAATACATAATGAGAGAAATGGAGCTAGATACATATTTATAAGCATACATGGATAGTTTTATTCAGTTTTAACTAGTTTTTTACGTTTTATGTTGTGTCAGTTTTAGAAATATTTTTTTACCTAAATGCTTAGCACCAAGACTGGCTTGCTTCATTTGTGGCTTGCTTCATTTGTGTCTTGTTATATTTAAAGACAGCTAGGGGCCGTTCAAGTATTACGTGAGCACTATAGGGGGGTCTCTGCTTTGCTTTCTTTTTGATGACATGGGGGTAGGGGAGTGTAGATGATGATCACGTAATCTAAAATTCTTATAATAATGTAATTATAATATAAAAAAATATATTAATTGAAAAATGTTTACGTGAACATGGGGGATGGGGTAGTAAATAATTGTAATAAATCTTCTTACGTAATACCTGAACGGCCCCCTAATATTATATAAAATATATATTTCAATTCTATAATGACATATGATGGTTTTTTTTTCGCACCTTATAGATTTTTGTTTACTTATGTAAATAAAATTAACTTATTTTATAACAATACAATCAGCGTTATAATCTTTTTTAAACCGATTTTCCCATAAACCGTCCATTTTTATTAATTCAAAGCATATTAATCTAATAGAAACATTAATATAAATAAGCCATGGTTTTACTTAGGAAATGCATTAAGCTGTCGTACATCAATTTTCAATTTATGATGGCGCGTGAGATAAAAAGGTATTTAAATTGCTCTAGAGTAAGGAGCATTCGAGTAATATAAGAGGTCGTAAATGTAGATTCTCATTTACTCCAAGTGCTAAATCTTGATTATTAAGATATTTAAAATAAATAACCCAGAAACAGATGAACTCATTATGTACCTATAATTTTCTGGACATAAAGGCACATTTATTGATATTTTCTCTATAATGTGCGCATTTAAACGTTGAAAACAATTTTTAGAAAATATATATAACGTTAAAAATGTAAAGAGACTAGCATTTGAAACCGTGCCTCTTGGAATCTGTCCAAGCTCTCTGAACCCAAAGTCATGTATATCATGCCTTCATGTTTTTTTATTAGAACTTAATTTTGTTGTTAACATCTATGTAGAGAGTTTTTTAGAAGTTTCTGCTATTCTAGGAACAATTGTTTGCCAGATGAAGGCGAAGTTCCAATCCCGCTGCGTTCAACTTTTTATACATTTTCTAAAAATGTTTTCTAATTTCCTAAGTGTGCAAATAACGATGCTTTAAAAATATTAAAAATATTACAAACAGTATTAATTGAATCACTGTGTCCTTAATCTTCCTTAATTCTTCCCTAAACATGATTAAGGTGAGATAATGATATTAGATATGCTCGCCTCATATAATGCTTAATACAGAATCGAATCAATTTTCAAATTACAAGTCGCGTAAAATCTGCAATACGTTTACGGCTTGTTCGCTGGGAGCATTAAATTAAGTATCAGATGATCAGAGGCAGGTAAACGGTAGCGGTTGCGGGAACTGCCGGGAGCCGATCCGCCCACTCTCGTGATTTATCCGATCGGCCCGTCTATCGAGAGGGATTTACTATAGTACGAAATATCTGAAAACCCGTTAAGAGTGTTTTTACGTTACATTATATGGGTAAGTATACCTAATTCTCTGTCTCTCTCTCTCTCCTTCTTTCTCGATTCTCCAAATTTTACTTTTTGCTAGGAACCATTATCATCAGCTAAATTACAACTTTTTATTGCACTTTTATTGCCTTTTTTGATTAGAAGATTTTTTTTTAATTCGGTCACTTTTTGCTACAAAGAAAACTGATTTTAGACACATCGTTTTCCGTCTTTTCGCATATTTTATTCTTATGGAATTGCACTTCGATTTCATAATTAATGCTATTCCATAATTGTGCTCAACATAAACAGTTTTTTTTTAACAAAATATTTTTTTTGACCCAAAATAGCCCAAATAAAATGAAATAACCCAAATAAAGATCGAACGCCACCACCAGGTATACCGGTCGAGTATTTCTCCAAAGCTACACGCGTATATTTACCCATGCCTTTATAATCATTAATAAGTAATCAAAATATTTCTCTAATACCTAATTATTTCTAAAGTTTCTATTTAAGACTACTCTGACAAATAAATTAACTCGCACAAGTAGATAAACATTTTGATAAAAACTTAATATCATGTTAATGTATTCAAAATACAAATATACTCGTCATCAATTACATTTCGGCACTTAATTATTTATTATTGATTTTTATACCAGTTATTGTAACTATAAATTATGATAGGTTAATAATGGTAATAATTTTAATGAAAATTCGTCACACTAAATTAGTTATGGACTATAGATAGATACAGTGTATGATCAATATGATCGTAAATCAACAAAAGAGATTATTTTATTTTTTACATATTTGAAGAGAAATAAATCAAAAAATGTATGTAGAAATCTCTATAAATGTTTTTTTAAGAACATTACAGTTACAGGCCATCAAGGTGCAGAGTCACAATGAGTGGCGGTAAACGTGGTGAGTTGTGGGTTCGATTCCCACCCAGAACAATGATTATATTTTAATTATTTTCATTGCTCCGCTTTGGTAAAATCACAAAGCGTCTGAACTACACGTTCAGCCACTAAACTCACAGTGTATCGATTTTGAACGAAAGAGAACGGAGTGTTCTACACTACGTTCTCTATACGGAAAAAAAGAGTAAAGCTGCATAAGATTTCGCTAATTAACTTAAATTACTTAAATTAATAATAGATATAAACTTCTACGGCTATCGTGACCGCAGCATCAAGGTTCAATAACATCGCTAAGGAAATTTATTTAAATACATGTATGTACCTATATGTTTGTAAATAATTAAAAAGAGTTGTTTGAATTTTGTATTTTAAATGATAATTGACAATTTCTAGTGGGCAAAGTGGAGAAGAGACTTAACACTAAGTTAGTCTCTACACCCCTAAAAACGGCACCTAAGTAAAAAAAATAATTTCATTGGTATTTCACGTTTGATAGTCATTTTAATTTAGAACAATACGTAAATTTATTGTAGAGCAAGTTTAGCTTAGACACACCGAATATAAACGTAATGTTTAAGTGATAGTTGGAGGTAAAGAAAGCCCACAAGGGGAAATGATTACAATTTCAAAATATTATTTTCTATTACGTTTATTATATATTATTTATTACGTTTCGTTACAATAGTAAGATAATATTAGGAATTGTGTTCAGAGTATATTGGTTGGGGAGATTTGGTTCTCTCTGATAAGGACTACCCCGTAAGAAAAAGCGTCAACATAAGAAAAAAAATAAGAGTACGAGTACATTTCAACTATTTTAACGCTTCTCAACTTCTAACTGCGAGTTCCATCGAGATCAACCTCCTCTTAAGTGAGTGAAAAATAATAAAGTATGCAGTAAGCTGACATAACCATTCCTGTCGTTTTATGTGGTTTCAAAGTGTTTAAGCGCCCACACCGCCGCTCAGCAACCATTTAAATTTATTACTAGTAAGGATTATTGCATATTGGTTCAACTTTCAGTACAAGGGGATAAAACGAAATGATTTGCAGGGAGCATCATATATCTGAATCAAGTTTAAATTTTAAATAAACATGATGGTGTTAATATTGTAAGCGGTAATATAAAACCTCAATAAGCGACATAACATCTCAAGCTATTATCTTTCAATAGAGCTGCGCGGGCACTCGACTTATCTAGCAATTAAATCGACATTCAGAAGCCAATGCGGCTTTAATTCTGTGCGAGCACGCCACCAAATACTTAACAATGACTCGGATATATGACAAATAATGTTTTGATTGGACACTCGGTACGCCAGAATTTCCACAACGCAAAGTTATTTGAAAACAATTTATCAAAGCTTATTATAGACATTAACAAAATATAGTTATATTTATATAAATTTTCATGATAATTCACTTTTTGCCAATAAAAATTACAATAGAATATAAATATTTTTAACCTTTTAGAAATCTACTTGAATATTTTTATTTATTACAATACTTAAATTTAATTTTGGACAGACATGTTATCTTATTTTTGAGAATATATTTCAATGTGAAAAATATATATCAAATGCCGTCTCTGGCATAACAATGGATACTCGTCTATAAAAATGATGTAGTCATCTGCGTCGTTATTACGCTCAATAATGAGTATAGTGTGATGAACTTTCCTATCAGATGGAGGTGGGCCATGACATTTTAAGCTGTTCGATATATCTCATTGATACCTTCTTCTTCAACTATTTGTGTTTACCTATATATATTTCACCATAAAAAAATGTCAATATTATTATGACTAATGACACAATAAATAAAAAAACGTTTTATACAGTTATTATGAATGTCATCTGATTGTGGGTTAAGTGTGAGCCGAACCTGACCAGTGCAGGGCGTGTTCCTAAACAGGACTCGTAAATATTCATAGCGGCAGCCGGCGACAAAATGCTTTTCATCGGCACTGGAACGGCCACCCGACGCGCAAGTTATTGCCTGCAGTTCCGGGGATGACGTGCATCTATACATCCTCAAATACAAGTCTCAAAAGGCTTTATGAACAAAATTGTCTTCCCCGCCTCTTACCTTTCCCTATTTATAATCACTGCATTCTGACCATAATGAAACTCAGCTTTACGACTTCATTCTGAGACACAATTTTCTTTCCTTCTTTCGCTCACTAACTTATAAAGTCGTGCTGGGCGAATCATGATTATTATGCGACAGCGGTGACCAACTGCTTAGAGGATATTCATGAGTTCGTAGTTATACAGTCGTTATTAGATTTTAACAGGTTGCTTTTATTTTGTCCAATAATTTTATTCATTGCACTTATAACGTGTTATATACGAGTTTGATTATTTTATTCCCACACTTTTACTGCATATTAGTATGTATAATAATTTTATATTTCATTTGAATATCTACTGATATATTTCCTAATATTGTACGCTGTTAAACAGAGTATCTATTTTTAAATCTATTACACTACTTTCTTCTCCATTTGTTTGTATTTATAAGGAGGCGGGTGTCAGTTTTCTAGTTCCCACAATAAATCTTGCAGTCAAAGGTCACTGCCTAATTGCGCAGGGTTATCGACACATCGAGGCGCTCCAGGAAAATAAATTTATCAATAACATGTAATTAAAATTATTTAGGTGGATCCATAGTTTAGTCCGTTCTTTTATGATCTACGATGTAACTGTAATTAAATATTAGTAGACCACTATTAAATACAGAAACACTTTGTGTAATAAGTATTTTTATTTTACTTCTTCGCGATCTTCCTTATAACATCTGCATTTGGCGATGTGGTGGATAATTTCAATAGGGGTAAGTGTGTAGTTAGTGCATTTTTTGCTATATTCTTAATATGACATAGGTACTGGGTGAAGAACCCCCACGTCATATTTTGTTTAATAAGACCAGGGGAATTCTATTAATAATAAAAATAATTTCCCGAGTATAATTCAAACGTAAACAAACGCACGACTATCTTAGTTGTAGATCGTTACACAATAGGGCACTGTCATAGGTGCAATTGGTTGCAGGTTCTCAATTCAATTATTTATATTTAACTGCTCTAGTAAATAAGGGGGTAGTCCATCACTCACAAAGTTTCAAATTCAGGTAAACAGAACGGAGTATCTTAACACTATAATCTCTCTTCCTATCCTGATATGCGGAAATTTTCTATAAAAATAGAAACTTTTATTTAAATAATGAGTGCTGGAGTAGCAAAGCATAAGAGAAAAGGTTATTGGCGGAAGATGGTATCCGATAGTGAAGGTATATACTGGTCAGGTATAAACTCAAATATCTAAACTTTTTCGATTGAATGTCAATGAATACCTATACTACCTATAGTATGCATCCTAATGCATTTTCAAATGTCCTTTCACCAATATAAAAGTTTCAAATGGACCTTTCGAAATTAAGATTCGTATTTATTAATAAGACAACATTTTTTAAGTAACGAAAACCAATATTTTTCATTAAACGTAAGAATACTTTCTTTTAATATTATGACATGTAAGGCCGTGGGGCCGTGGTAAAACTAATAGGTATTAAAATATCCTTGCATACAAAAAAATAATCGATATCAATCATGTAATATTCAAGACTGACATTAATACATTTTCAAGCAAGAGTCTACATTAATATCGATTCTAAAATTATTTTCCGAATATTAACAACCATTACGTATGCGTATACGTTTGATACGATAATACCAAATATAAATAACTCGGCCTCTCACTAGTCCCCGAGGCAAATTATTACACATTCGCTCCAAGAGGTCCGTGCCCGTCATTAACCGGGACATTTTTATACTTCTCTCTTTAATTTCCGTCATTGCACATAAATGATGGTGCTAGTATCGCAGAGCGCCGCGGGGACTGTGAAGCCATCTTATTTATGGCATACTGTTTAAGCTAACCACAATCTATTAATAAAATTACTTGTGTTGAAATATTTTTTTGGTAAAAATAGTATTTTTATTAAAAATAATTTCAAAGATCGCCATCCTAATTGTTTTTGCTGTTAAAATAACCACGCAAATATCAAAATATTCCTATATGTTATTGAATATTTTAACAATAATTTACATTGTCTTAATATATTTAATAACTAGATACATTTCCTTAAATTAATGTAAGTACGGATGAGATTTTATCTAAAAAGTGTATAATGATTCCAATGTAAATAGATAAACGTCAAAGACAAGCCGAGTGGCGAAGTGCATTTACAACATCATTGTAAGGTTCAACAGTAAGCTATCTGATAACATGGCACTAAGTGGTCGGGTGCTCGCAGCGTCCGACCACTTGATGAATTACACAAACACCAATCAGTTAATTATTTTATTCACGTCGCTCAATTTCTTATCTGTCTTTGTGTTCAACATAATTGATATGTTAAGTCGATGGAACAATCAGAGCGTCAAGCCGGATCGACTTCACATGCATCTCCTTGGGAATCAAACGACCCGCGCGCCGCCAATCAAATTACCATTTTACGTCAGTATCGACACAAAGAACTATTTTAACGTAACACGTCACATGCTGATCTGCTATTGTCTGATTTCTAAGCTTATTGACGTATCAAGTACCTTATTAATATAAAGACATGTAGTCGCTCGGCAGATTTTATACATTGTCATACAAGATGCAGATAAATTATGATAATATCATATTTTACAGTATATAAAGCTATTTATGCAAAAATGAAATTATTTTAGTTTAGATAATTGCCAGAGTAGTATAATTAATAAGTGGCGCACGTGCTGACAGCATCGTAAACATTCCACGTCGGATTTATTTGCCTCCATAAGAAGCGGCAATTAAGTCATACCCTTTTAAAGTGCCTCGTCCGTCTCAACGACTTAACTTATCTGAAATGCATAGGATTGAATTATTAGTAGCAATTAAAGACGTCTCAAAATATGTGTTATCAATATTTTAATACAGTAGCTGCTTATATATTTAAATTTTATGTACGCGTGACTGAGTTCATTATAGAAATATTCTCGGCGTCAATATGATAATGAGGGTCTTTAGATTAACCGCGCAATAATTACCACGTATTCTCCTTTTTTCATGTTTTCGCCCGATTTTAACTCACAATATGTTGTGATATACCTAGTAATCATTACAATAATACTTGAAAGAAAAACTTCTGTTAATAATATTAGATTTAATGAATGAAAAAATTGTAGAGAAAGCCATTACTTTTTATAATCACATACATTAGAAGTATATTAAATTAATAAAATATATACACACAATATCATGCGATGTGTTTGAGAAAGACATAAAATAAAATTTCATCTACCTTGCTTAGTTGAAATTTTTTTTCTTCATTTTAGACAGCAAAGGATCTAAGAAAAAAATGTCTTACTACTTAAAACATTGAATATTATAGATAGCAATGTTAGAAAAAGAAAGGAAATTAACCACATCCCGAAGATTTATTCTAAGTTGCTTTTAGGCCATAGAAGAACTTTTACTTATATGATCATAATACTGTAAAGTATATTGTCTTCTGACGGTTTTAATGAATGTCAAAGCGCTCTAATTTCCAAATATAACTTATCGAGTTATACACTAGCTGTCGAAAATAAAATTTACTATACAATAACAAACTAACAATATCTGTTTCTATAATCCATTAATAGCAAATACTTTAAATATAGTATATTTTTATTTTTCATAAATGCTTTTAAAACCTATGATATCGATATAGTCTGATGTAACTTCACGTCAATAGTTCGTATCAAAATCTCGGAATGCGAGCCTGGCGACGAGAATGAGTGTTGGGTTAATAATTTGTTAATATTAAATATTCATGAGGCGAACCGTCGTTGCGCGAGTCATTCCTTTTCTTCAAGATCTAAACTTATTACTATTAAAGAAATATACATTTCTATTAGAAATACACAATTGTAATGAATAGTTCCAATTATCCAGGATGATAAAAATGTTATTTTCATTAATTAATATGTAATATAATTATACAAGGAAATAGTAGCATTATTAATACTGGACACCGTTGCAAAAGTAGGGAAATTTAGGTATAAAAAATAATATTACTCGGCGACAAAAATTAAGAGTCCAAAAAGTTTTGCATAATACCTGTATGCTACGTCATCTGTATGTACTAAAATTTTACTTATTATTTTAAAATGTTATCACATAACTAATGGTACAAAATAAATGTATAATATAAAATATTCAATTTATAACATAGGGGCCAGTCGTGGCGTAGAGGCACAAAGTGTGACGGTAAAACGATTCGTTGTGGGTTCGATTCCCACTCGAAGATTAGAAATGTTAAAAAAAAGAAATATTTAATATTTCCATTTTCTTCACTCTGGTGTCGAGGCAAAGCGCGGCGTTAAGTTCCACCACTTAATACGCAATGCCACCAGGATTCGGCGGAAAGTGGAGAGCGGAGGGTTTCAACACTTGGTTCCAAAACGGAAAACGGTTGGAAAAAAAAACGAATATGAAACTATTTAAAAAGTAAATAATTTTCTTTTTATACATTCCCAATGGTTTGTATGATGCAAATAAAATATTTTGTTTATTAAATATTCTTTTTAATTTTATTCTATTATATAATAATATTTACTCTATGAAAACAATTTAAAAAGCAAATTGATATACATATGTACGTATATACGTATATTAAAACTTCTCTACAAATTATGCGCACAGCATCCGCACGCCGTAACTTTTATTGCTTTATCACTATCGATATCCGATCCGACTGCTTCGGTTCTCGGCTTAATTCTATAATTGTCTTAATCACATAAATCATATAACTATACACATATATATTATTAGCTGGATTTGAGCACTAAAGTGATAAATCCAGTGGCGGCAATGCCTAAAGCCTGACTCCGGTAGCTATGCAGAGGTGCAACCGTAACAAATGAATGCGTGTGGGTAGAATACGTCTATATGTTCTAGGAGTAAAATAATCTCATCAATAGGAAACGTCAAACCATAAGATTGAATTATCAAGCTACTCATTTGGTTAAATGTAATATAAAAATACAAAACTAAAAGACAGAAAATTGTGTATTTCATTTTATGTACCTAGTATATTCATGGTAGTTGCTGCTAGCAGAATTAATTTTACTCTGTCTGCGTTTAAAGTTGACACATTTTAATGTCTATTATTTTCATATTTCTTTTATCGAGAGATAACACACCCCGTAAATCCTTACGGGGTGTGTTATTGGTATTAAAGAAGAAATCAGTTATGAAGTGACACACGCAATTATTGATTTAAACAATAGTAATACATAAAAAATAAAAAGAAATGAATAAAAAAGAAGCAAAGAAATTTAAAAGAAAGTGTAATTTATGCCATGTAACTAAGTAAATAACTAACACAAAACTTAATCAAAGAAAAAGGATATAGAGTTCGTTTGACCAGCCAAAATGGAATATAATACATTAAATAATTTATAAGTACGTTGCTAGAGAGAGAGATTTCAAGTAATTTAAGAATAGTACAGTTAGTCTAAAACAACAGTGAGTTTATAAAAAATAGAAAATTTTGAAATTCATACGAGGAAGCAATAAAAACACGTTTTAAATACTCTACCGTCGTAATGACATTAACAACGAACAGACCGCTAAAACAATAATTTCATGATTGTGACAGCTATAACTACGTGTGGACAGTGTAAACGAGTAAAAACGTCATAAAAATATGAAGTCGCACTGTGTCGACATGTCGCTAGACGAGACGAAACGTATCCGTAGATGATATAGAGCGAGCGGCGAACTCATACGACGCACGCTCTGCGAGCGGCGCGGCGCCAGTACCGGCCCGTGCTGCGTTTCGTTGACTTATAGCCCTTGTAATGTATCGCAATGCCTCTATCGCTCATGAATATTTATCGAAAAAAATATGTTCGTATTAATATATAATGTCGTACGTGCATGGACATTAAAGCAATAAATATATCACGGAGATCGTTAACTCAGAATATTACTGTGTAATTATTTATTTTTTGTAAATGAAATGGACGTCTAGTCTAATAAGCGCATTAGGGATGTTATTAAATACACAAAAAAAGGATTTAAATGCATGTACTTCGCTGCGGGCAAGAAAATATTTAATTGGTGTAATTTGATTATCAATATTTCACTAAAGGAATATTGTACAAATGGATTGAATTTAAAACACTTTAAGTGTTTTATTATACATTATATAGCAACTGTCAACAATAGGCTGAAATATACGCTTGTCTGCGAAATTGTTTCTTTGTATTTTAAATACTAAACAACCATACTTTGTACATGATAACGCTGATATAAATTTCATTCTCATTTTTATATGTCGTAAACTAAGTCTTGTTTGCGTTTAATTAATATTAGTATAAAATAAAAAGTGTTAAGCCTATAAAATAAAATGTATATACATTTTTAATCTGTATCATTTAAAAACGAAATCTCCCGAAATGAAACTCTGCTTCTCGTGTCTAATAAAGTACATTTAGGGTGGTCATTAAAAAAATATTTTACCGCTTTTAAATAGCAAGATAATGATCTGGAGAAAGTGACGATACATTTAAATCGTTACTATATAGTCCCATCGTGAAACTGAATCTGTCGTATGGTTTATGTGCCTCTTTTAAAAATAATATGAAAAAAGTAATTTAAAACGACGGCGTCATATCTAAATAAAAAGTTATAAGTATATATTTTTTCAATTTATATTATTATTTTTCTTTTTGCACCTTTACTCTTTTTCTGGTATAGGATGAAAGTCAAAGAGGTCTTGTGTCAAGACACTCACTCAGTTTTCCACTTTCCGAAATCGAGACATTCTTAGCTAAGTCGAGGAATTTCCTTCCAGCTCAATTGCATATCTACTTAACTATTATATTAATTTAATTACCTAATAACACAATTTGACGAAACTGTACAGATATGCCTATATAGTGTATTACAAGATAGTAGAAATAGTGTAATATTATAAAAGCATCAATAAAACATCATAAATATCGGGCCAGTCGTGGCGGCAGCGGCACAGACGTGTGACTTCAAACGACTGGTTGTGGGTTTGATTCAAATAATTAAAATTTACATTTTGTTCGCTCTGGTGTCGAGCCCAAAGCGCGGCGTTAAGTTCCGTCACTCAACCGTCGAAAATTCGGCGGAAAGTGCAGAACGGAATGTCTTAACACTAGGTTCCCTCTGCCTACCCTGATGTGTGCGGGATACAGCGTGAAGCTAAAAAAATATATAAATATGATTCGCAAAATATCCAGATAATCAAAAATAAACGAAAACGTAAAAATATAGTAAAATATCCATTACAGACGGCCCCTCACGTCTTAATGAGGTCGATACGTCTTCCCGTGCATTATGGGATCAAACGAAGGGTCAAATTAATTTAATTATTAATTCAAATGACTCCAATTAAACGCAATATTCCACACAAAATAATATAATTACAAAAATTATAATACTGAAACTAAACTAAAACTAAAAGATTGCTTTAGTACTTAAAAATAAAAATCTATAATGGATTAAAAATAGAATGGATTATTAAACGAATTAAACGTGAACAATTTAATTAGATTAAAGTTGTTGTATCTTTTTTTCATCATCAAGCATTTTTGGTACTTTGCTGCATATTGGGCGACAGAACCTATTCTATACGAAACTGTAATAAAGCAATAAAAATAGTGTATATTGAACAAACTTACAAAAAAATCTTTAACTGTGGGACGGCTTAAAATGGCTATTTTTTGTTGCTTTTCAGTCACGGCAATATTTAGGATATGTTTGATTTTGTGAATGTCTTCGAAGGCATTCTAATATATAACGTAGAATTAAACTAGATGGAAGATACTGTCTATGACCACAGACTACTGTAACGTGTTCGAAACGTCGGGTTTTCTAAAAATATATTTTCGAATACCAAAAATACACGTAACAATCCGGTTAAAAATAGATCGAAGTAATCTAAAAATGCTATTTTAGTAACAATTAAATAGCGTAATAACTATTTTGATGATTTAAAATATCAAAAGTCTTATATCTGTTTTAGAACTCCGAGAGATCATCTATGTTGTATTATTACGGTATTTTTTTTTAACCCAATCGGCTACGTGGCCTTTAAGGAATTATTAAGCCATAATAAGCATTCACTTATTAAATTACGCACATGTGTCTAGTAAATTAAGTGGAATGTACCTCCGTGAGGCGAGCACAGGAACAATAAACAATTTTTGATAAATTACAATAGTAACAAATAGATATAGCATAGAAAAAATCATAAAGTGAGTGCCAGCTATTTATGAATATATGTAAGTACTCACACAGGTGACCTTTGAATCCAGAGCCATACCTCTCAGTCAGGAAAGACAACTTGAGGTGACAAATACACCTTGAGGCTTCTCATGCGTTATACTAAAAGAAATCAATTAAAAAATGTTAATATAGTATAGAAATTTTGTAGTTGCAGTCCTAATTGCAGTTGAAGAGATGTACACATAAATAATCCGATGAGCGGCTCCGCTCATTTGTAGAGGCAGACGGTTGTCATGTAGTCATATTAATATCGATGCATAAGAAATTCGTTATGGATGGGTTACAAGGTTGGCTATTACTACGCCGATAACCCAGCCTCACATAGCAAGCTCAACATCGCTACTTCTCTGAATTTATTTACCTTGATAAGTACACTGATTACTTTTCTTGTTAGACTTTAAAATTTTGAAATATTGTCACTGTTTCTTATCAACTCTTTTCTTTTTTTTTTATTTTTACTTACAAATTGAATATTAAGTGTAACTAAGAACATTCTGTAATTTCTAAATCTCTTCAGTATAGGTAAACTTGTCCAAATTATTCTTGTTTCGTAATGGTACCCTAATATTTTCTTTGAAAACTAAGCAATATGAAATGGCGTTAAATATTTATCTAAAAACACTAATAAAAACTATTAGTAGGTTAAGTCCAAATTGAAAAGACTGCAAAAGACTTATCTTTTCCAAAAATTCAACAAACTTTCGTTTAAAAATACATTATTTATAAATATATTAAATCAATAAATGTTTATGAATTTACATCAAACACGTTAACATGTTGCTAAGGCAATTCTTTTTTTACACGATAACGACTCTAATAGAGAAATTAATTATTCAATATAAGGCTATAAAGCGTAACTAATACTTGAAATTCAATTTAAAAACATATGATATGCATATATTTTAAATTTAGCCGGAAATTTTACTTTTTTCGTATTTCTGTACAATCTAATAGATACCATCGTAGCGCAGTGACAGTGTCTGACTGTAAGAAGACACAATGGTTGTGGGTTCGATTTCCACTCTAGGAAATGATTATATGTTATATTCATTTCTTCGCTTTCGTACTTAAGACAAAGTGCAGCGTTGAATTCAACACGCAACATCTTGATTTCGTACGGAAAATAGTGGACAGAATGTCTTGTCACTATGTTGTCCCTGACTACCTTTCGGCTATGCATAAGCGATGAAAACGCGTAGAGCTGACATTCAGGAAACGTATAAAAATTTGGACGCAGTGGGATTTGAACCCGCGCCTCCTGAATACCGTTCAGGCGCTCTCACCACTGAGCCATGCGTTCTACTACCAGCTGTGTCGAAATTCTTATACACTTTATTACAACGAATCCCGCTGCGTTCAAATTTTTATACGTTTCCTAAATGCTTTTTTTAATTTTCCTAAGTGTAGAATAACACTTTAAAAATGTTTTAAAGCGTAGAGCTGTTATTATATTATATAGCTTATTTCTATACTTTCTCGAAAAATGATTTTGTCCAATTTTCGTCATCTAAAGTGGTTAACTAGTGACAAAGATGTAATACATTCAAAAATTGCTACAACTTTACACTGTTTCCCGCAAAACATGGTAGTAAGCGATAACATAATGTCAAGACTGTACGTTCTTGACTTCACGCCGAATTAGAGACATTGCGTGTTGAGTCGTGGAACTCAAGGCTGAGCTTTGTCTTAGGTACTCTGGAAGATGAAAACAATGGGAAAATGAAAACAATTTAAATATTCACCATTCCGCCGAGTGGGAATCGAACCTACAGCCAATTGCATTTACAGTACAACGTTGCCCCACTGTGTCGCTATGGTCTTTTTTCAGAATAAGACAAACACATATAGTGTTTATCCTGAAGTAATACAAATTAAACGAGTTTCTCTTTATTTATTATATTTTTTTAGCTTCACGCTCTATTCCGCACACAGCAGGGTAGGCAAAGGGAACCTGCATTGCGAGTTAACTGGCGGGACTTAACAGCGCGCTTTGCCTAGACACCAGAGCGAAGAAAATTGAGATATTAAATATTTCCACCCCTCGAGTGAGAATCGAACCCACAACCAGTCGCTTTACAGTTACTCTTTGCGTCTCTGCACCAAGACTGGCCCCCATTTATTATATGTAAAATGGAAAATTATTTTACATTGACACAACACAGCGTGCTATCTTGTTTTGCATGTTCTTTACTTTATTGATAAAATATTTAAAGAGCCTTTTTATATTTGCAGTGTTGACAGATACGCCGAAGAATCAAAAGCAGCATAAATAATTTGATTATTTTTATGGAATATAGGCAAAAATTTGAAATTTAAATTATTGTTAATTAAAATTAAAATGTAATAGGCATATTAAAACGGATAAACACTATATAGGTTGCCGACAGATCGTGTTCGCAAACGAAGCGTGCAGCGTACTGTGCGGGGGGTCTATGCCGCCGATCCATCACGAACCGAAACTATACGATTATACCAATAATCGACAATCGATTATAACCAATAATCAGTAATCGATTATTAAGTGAAATTAATTTTATTGGGTAATAGCGGCCCAAGAGTACGGGCGAGTCGTTTTAGTAGCACGGTTTGAGTGGATGCCGCTTAGTCTTCGAGACTGCTACAGAGCGCCGCTAAATGCCTTACTACTCGTAACAAGCTTATTACTGTTTAACTTGACAATAACATTTAAATATAAATTATAATGTTAACTGTAACGATATGTTAGATCATGCACCTATACTTAAAAGTTTCGTAAAAAATACCATTCACAAGCTCGTCATAATGTATTTAATGCTATATATAGAATCAATTCAATTAGAATAAGTATAGTATCAAACTAAAATTTGTATTTTTAAGAATTACGTCAAGGCTATGTTAATATTATTATAGCAACTATAATTGATATAAAGCACCGAACAAAGGCGGTAATGATGGTCAATGGCATTTGCTTGTCAATGGATAGATATAGATTATAAATTACATCATTTTCCTACAATGTTGCCGAGATAATGGTGTTTCCAGTTTAGCTCACAATTGACCTAGATCACCTATGGCCGTTAAACAATCTTAACCGCAGCACAATGCACTTATGACTTGATAAAATAAATGATAAATGTGTCTTCAAAGAAAACAATTGAATCTTTTAACATTGTGAAGTATGAATACACTAAACTAAACGAACGATACGATACAATTCATACGTTGTAGTAGTAGGTTAGCTAAAGTTACTCTTATCAAACAAAATAAAATTAAAGAGTGAACAATGATCTAAAGTAAATATCGCAACGCGTTGTCGAACGGTCCGAATCCCCTTTAAAGCTAACGATATTCGTGACCACAGTCAATTTTACGTTTCAAAACACTATATAACAAAAATATTCTAAGTGAAATACTTTAAAACGAATTTATAAAAATATACATACAAAATAAATCAAATATGTGAATTATATACGTAGTTCGTAAACTTGTGTTGTATAATGTCCTTAATACGTGTCATTCTCTTTATAAATACTATAAAATATATAGATACATTTAAACGTAAGTTTTAAAAAAACTATTTTTTTGAATAGGTATTTAGTTTGACATATTAAACAATTCAAGTTAGCAATTACGTTTCGTAGCTTTTAGGTCGTGATATATAAAGAACAGCTTAATGGGTGCGCTATAAAGTAAGCGGCGTGGCGCGCGTGTGGCCACCGTTACCGTCACACAACAATGCCCGGCTGATATAAAGAAAACATTTTTTATTTAAATTCCATTATGCACTCTGGTCATTATATAACGGTACGCAGCCATATAGGCCCATCTTAAATACGAGAAACACATCACCTTAGGTACCTTATTGTATTATTATTCATATAAATGTCATAAAATCTTTTCATGTGTATGAAATATACATAAATCTAAATGTATAAGCAAAACCAATCATTTGCAATCTATAGAAAGTGTATTCATTTAAATTTTGTAATACGTCTGTTTGGCCGAAAAACGACAAGCGTGCAAATTGAACTCATTTTCTTCTCAATAGCGCGTGACCCTTCTGTCTTTATTATTAGTAACTTGAATATATCAAATGCAAGGTAGATGTCGCTCAGCTATTTCTCATTAGCCGCTTTTGTTACGTCCAACCGCATGCAATAGTGGAAACCGCGACAGCAGACAATAATTAATAATATTAATGACACTATCCTCTTATAGCTCCAGAAACATTTGATCCGTTATAAATCAGTACGCTATGTCGATGTACTCAGAGCTCGGAGCCTGGTGCTCAGTAGTGTTCCAATTAATTAAAGACATCAAGGGAGCCGGCCGATCACGAGCTCAGTAATAAAACAGTTCCAACGTGTTTATTTTAACTTAAAACGTTATGAAAATACAACTACATATTACAATATGACCTGCAGTTTATTTATCTTATATTGTAGTTATCTAAATGATATTTTTTTGTCATAAGTTTATACTAAAAATTTAAAATTAATATTATTATTTACTCCACATATCATATACTTACATTGTATTTCCCTTAAAGCTGTTGTATGTACTGTTACTCTTCTACCTTATAGTTCACGGTGAATTTTATAAGCACTATTTATCATTCGCAATCAAACTCAGCTGTGGTAGCGTGATTAACCACTTGTATTATCGCCGGGGACGGCGAACACTCGCATACGCATGTACATCATTCCGATACCCATTCGTCATACTAATTCCGTCTACAACCTTCTAGCTAGATGAAATTTATTTCTTTACATAAATTAATTTATAAATAGTATTGCACGTAATATCACTGGTCAATCTACGTTTGACAAGTTGCGTAATTAATATAGTCGCGGTTTTTTCCCACTTTTATATAGATAAAGAACACGATTCTGTGCAAGAAAAATATAACGAAGGGAACATGCGAACATTTGCAATCAAAGTCACTTTACACAAGTTTAACGCGACTCGGGCGGCACTACCTGATAAAAGCAGTGCTGCCAGCCTCCCAATGATTTGCTATATGTAATTATTTCAACAAAATTCATAACTTAACTCCGGTTCTGCCCCTTCAAATGAGAATGAGAGATATTTCAGGTATTCGACGCAACGAACCTAACGTTGTCATTTTACCGCACGTTGCACGACAACTGTTAATAGAATTTAATTGCAGCTTGGTATCAGATTTCTAATTCTCAAAGCGATTCGTAATTATAAGCAATTTAACAGCACATAAATCAATATAGAAATATGAATATTAAATACCTCATAAAATATAAATATCTGAAAATAATTGCTATTTATAGTAACAAATATAAACATGTCGAAATATGTTTTGAAATTTTAAATGAACTAATCCACTAAAGTTGTCTTAGCAACTGTAGCTTTTATACATGTCATTTAATGCTAATTTTATGTTATAAATTAAATAACGTTCGTTATCTATTAGTTTCCAATAAGCTTACAAGATATTACCACTTAATAATTATTACAAATATGTTTTCAGTCACTTCTTCATTTTCATTTCTATTAAATTGTTATTGCAGTATGTTTCAAAATACATCTACAAAAAAGCCCGTTTCCTAATATTATTTTATGATAAATCCTGTATCTTAACAAAAAAGACATTAAATATATAGTCGTAACACGCTGGAAAGAGATAAGAACAGCATTACTAAAGTCTGCAGCTCAAGACGTTAATACACGCGAGCGTGCTTGTTACGGCCATTGTGAAGCCGCCGATGATACATTATTTTTATAACAATAAATCGTAAGTAAAGCACCGCGCATTGCGCACTCGGTGGTCCTTACTATTCGCCTGATATTTCCCGAGACTTCCAATGGGTAATTTAAAATGAATCTAAGAATAAGCTAGATGAATGAATAGAATATGCATATATGTATATAGCTTTTACCGTTAGTAATATTTTTCAACGAAATAGGTACTTTTGATTAATATATCAAGTAGTTCTTGCTGATTAACTGTACCTATACCAGGACAACCGATAAGGCATAGTCAAACAAAGATCGTAAAATCTAATAGCACCTGACAAGAGGCATTTAATTTGTTTTTTAATTAGCGGATGGTGTCGATTCAAACGCCACTAGAGATATTAATGATAAACAAAATGTAAAGTCTCCATTATTACCCCATATATCTCATACGAGATAAAACTGTGGCGTTTAGAAGACATGTTGTTTTAAATATTTAGCTATAAATTTCAAGCTGCCTCATACGCTCTACTACTCAAAATACTCAAGTACCATTGAGTTTAATAAACTTCATAATACTATATATACCGAAATACCTTTGTAAATATTAATATAAAACTGTAATATTGAATAAAAAAATCTCAAGTAAAGAATGTTTTCAGTGAATTGGACTTACTGTTCGAACTAATTTACAAACCGTGTATTGGGCCATATAAAAATGTTAGTCTACGAATAATCTTTTTTTCCCTATCACCATATCTTTTTAACCTTATTTATATTAAAATTGAACCCATAACGCGTACATAAATATTGAATTTGCTTAAACCTAATTAAAATTGTAAGTTGTACGCAATCAACTATGTATAATCTGTTTAACAAAATAAGTTATACCGTTACGCCTAAGATCAAATTTTCGATTAGTTAAAAGAAGAAGCCACTCTATATCATTTGATTCAAGATACGTAATTTGAGCATATTTATTATAAAAATACGCAATTAAGAAACCAATAACGCTGAATATTCCCTTAATCAAATGTCAGATTTGGTCAATTTTAACTTTAATGATAGAGGCTCTCAAGTTAAGCTTATATGATTAATATCTTCAGAGGGGAATAAAATTTAAATTCTAGGAAAAGTGCAGGTAATGTGTTGTGCGTGTGTGCATGACACTACTGATGCTACGCGCACGGAAGCAGTATCACCCGCCCATCACGCGTGATTTATTACGAACCTTGTCAAACAACATCTTGATTTAGAAAAAAAAATAAAACAAATATTATATATTTTTTTATTATTATAGATTTTACATTAAACACTAGCAGAAATAATTAAAGGATCGGTAAAATTTTCCATTTATTTGACGCTTTTTAAGTGGCTGTATTTTCCTCAAAAATGGTCGCATTGAAATAAAAAAACAAGCATTTTAAAGCTTAAAGTTTCTAGTTTTGAGATATTAAGATGGAAAATATTTTCAAGCAACGTGTTCCGCTATATCCTGATGAATACCGAGAGAGAAAAAAATTTAAATTTTCAGTTCATTTTTTTGATCTAAAAAGTTAGAACATTTTTTTTAACTTAAGTTATCCGATCCATATAGTGGATATGGATCGGATAACTTGTTCATCTAGCTTTAACTTGCTATTGTTAAATATTCGATACATATACTTCTCGCTGAGATATCGAACTCTGACTGGAAAAGGATCTTTTTGTCTTTAACCATAAATATCTCATTAACCGTTAATCGCACAAGAAACGTAAGGAGTATTTTAAAATCTTCAGTAAATTTCTTTACATTAATTTTAAAAATTATTAAAAGAAGGACTTTTTCTGGCTTTTGTGAAAATCAGGCGCTAAGTTGGATATATCAAAAAAAACTAGTAATGTTGACTGTACGTTTTACAGTTCAATATATTCACAAAAACCTCAAAAGGTTTCGATTAAATCCATCAAGCCATTTTTTTGTTTCATTCGATCAAACTTTTGAAGAAAATTAAAGGATCGCGATTGCGACTTTGCAAAATCACCTAATCAAACTAAAAAACGAAATGATATTGCAGCTTTTTTTATGTTTAAATTTATAGTGTAAAATAAAAACACTATTATCAATAAAAAAAGGAAGGAAAGATCTGACAAATCATCACGTTTTTAATTTCGCTAAAAGTCATTTTTTAATATAATATAACGAAACAATTAGGCAGTCCACGCGGCGAAACCGCGAGCGGGCCGCTAGTATAACATAATTATACAATCTTATTTTTATGTTTATTGATTCCTCCTACATTACAGTATTAGGGGTAAATAATTCCGTTTCCTACTTTTAGCATAATGCCATTATATGATAAACAAAGTCGGAAAAGTTAATATTATAAATTATAAATTTCCCTAATGAAATTGGACCCCAGGTCCATTGGGTCCTGTAAATATCTATGCAGTAAAAATCTAAGTGCGTCACCATAACGTCAACTAAAATTTAACAAAATGAACAAACAGGTTAAATCTTTTTTTTAATTTTATTCACGTACTCAGGATATTAAAAAACATTTTGACAAAACGTATAAAAAATTACCATATCATAATAATAATTTTAACGTAGCCGGATATAGAACACATGACTTAGCGAACAGAGCGCATGGACAACTTCCAAGACGCGAAGACGCGGCTTCAAATCCCGCTGCATTTAAATATTTATAGATTTTCTAAAAATGTTTTTCATTTAACAAACATTCTTACTTACTTTTGAGCTTACATCTCTTTTCCTTTTTTAAGAGGATAGAAGATAGATCCTAGCATCTGATACTACGTTTACTACAGTACATTTAAAAATGGATAGTGGAATATAAGGGTGGCCGCTGTTCTCTGCGAGACAGGGAAATCAGTGTATGAAATATTTCTCCACTTCAAGGCATGGTTATATTTAAAAAAATGATATGAAAAAATTGTACATTTTTTTTTATAAATATCTGGTCATATTTAGCAACAGTTATTCATATTTTTCTCCCCAAGTGAAATTCAAAACCTCAACTATTCTGTGCTCACTTAAACATTTCCTATTTAACTATGACGGCATTGGCATCAAGTTAAATGGGAAGTCAAAATTAAAACGCATACGATAATAATACTTTAACAAGAGCCCAAAATATTATTACGGGAGTCTATAGAAATAATATCAAATTCAATACTTAGTCAATGAGCGGCATGTGAGATGTCGGAATCTGATGCACCATTATACCGAATGACGGCGCGCGTGCCTGTGGATACCCAACCACTTGTTTAACTAGACCTCCCGTGCCCCCCTAAAACTAACCATCTACAAAGATTTCAAGGGGAATTCACGACACCATTAGAGGTCATATTTAAATGGAAACATTACAGCCGCCGTCGCCTTTAAATAGGAAACGACACGTTTATCCAATTAGAAATTCACCATATCTTTGTGATAGTTGAAGAGGAAATTTGAGCAATCAAGTTGCAGAGCGCCTCAGCGTTCCTATCACAGTTTATTCAATTGAGTTAGTAATGAAGCGAGCTATAAAAGTATGAAACAATGCCGTCGTGAATATTTGTAAATTGTTTTAGAAATAACATAAAACGTATGTTGTAGTTGTCAAAACACTACACTACTGTAGGATAAGAAAAAATTATAAGAGAATATGAATTTTCTTGTTAAAATGTTCATGAACTTCTGTAACTACTGGACCGTTTGAAATTAAGCATTTTTGGTATAATTCAAGACACTAGAACCATTATACAATTCCGCCTAAACTATGAGGAAAAAGGAAATAGCACCTCACAAAGGTATTAAGCGTAAGTGACATTTATCAATGACACAAAAAAATAAAAAATCTGGGACATCTGACATGATAGGTATTTTTCTATTTCTCTTTAGGCGTTGTAATGACATTGAAGTGATAGACAATTGAGTCTATTCATAAAATATGTACGCTGTATATTACCGGGAAACGTGAAATGTAGTATAATTTCGCTCTCGTCGTTCTTTATATAACGTTCTTTATATAAGTAATTTAATAGTAAAATTAAAATACTTTCTATAAAATAATAAATGTACAATTAGTTAGACATAGCTATCATAAGTTAAAAGTCGGCGCGGCGGGCAAATGTCGTCGTGTGCCGAGCGCGTGGCGATTGACGCCATGACGCGGAGTTGGCCGACCTCACTGCCACTCTGACCTCATTCGTAAATCATTTAATCTTATTTCAAAAGAGCGGGAGCCCACCGCAAGCTATAAAAATAATCCACCTCAAGATATGTTATCCACTGACAGCCTCATCGATGAAGTTGTTTTGTGTGATTTAGGGATATTGTTTCTAATAAACAATTTTATCTTAATTGAACCATATGTAATAAATCAATACTTGTAGTAGTAATACAATACATTATTCTTCACCTTATGGAAAGAATATGGTTTATGACATATCTAATTTAACCTTACGTGTTCTATTTTTATTAAATTAAGAGAACTTGTACATAGGCTATTTGGAAAACAGAATATTAAATGTGGCAAGCATATTAAATGGTTCAAGACTAAAATAGAGATACCAGCGATAGCAACATAATATAGAAAGTAGTGACAGAAAGAATGCAGGCAAACTGTATTACAATACAAGAAATACAGAGAAATGCAGAGAAACTATATTACATTGGTCAAAATGCATTATGTTGTTCGCCAAATAGTGCTTTAGTGCACGTCCTGTATACTCTCAGTTAGGTGTTACTATATGTATTTAATCATTCATAAAGTCATAGGATGCAACCAAGAAACTACAGTCAATAGCAAGTAAGCAGCTTATCTAACCGACTCCGACACGCTTTAACCGGCGCATACTTTAACAATACGCTACATCATGCTACAAGCACTCCAAATTAATATATCCTGGCTCGCGCCGTGATTCCTAATATTATATATAGACGTGACACGCGCTCGTTTGTATCAATTGGCCCCGTCTACCGCACTGATATACGGCCGACGCTACTTTAGAACAATGACGGCACAAATTGCACGATTACCTTCTTTAAGCACCGCCCCGAGACTTGCAACGGTATCTGCCACGCCGGACGTAGGAATTTATAAGACGGAAATATATCATAACTCATATATTATGCAAATTCTAGACCTCCATTATATTGAACATCTGGGTTAACCATTTTTTCTCTCTTTTGTCATAGTAAAAATGAAATTTTCCTTTGCTTTCTATATCATTATAAAAAAATATATTTTTATTACATTTTTTTATTGAAACCATGAATCAATTTTATGAGTCTCAGAAAATATCTTACAATGTAACTGTCTCTAAATTCTACTTCGAACGTGTCGTAAACACTAGAGTCGCTATGTCCATGTATTCAGTAATCTTGTCATACAAGCTTACAATATTGTATTATTTGTAAAACAACGTGGTAACTATAACACCGGTGTTATATTACATTGTTTGGTGACAAAGCTACAATAATATAAATATATGCTACGACTTTAAGAGGCTGTAAATAAGTCTGTAATCTATATATTGTTATCTTTATAAGAGAATTTACCCTGTAAGGATGATAGTAATTTAACTATTTGTTACTTTCATATTATTACCGCAACGCAAATCAATCTAATGAAATAAATAGATCCTCTGAAAGCCTTTTAATTTCCCATTTGGTGCAGCCACTGATATCACCTGACTGTTATTAATATAGCGGGCGGCCGGTCGCCGGTGGCGGCGCTCCCGACAGCCTCGATTACGTCCGACCTTACGGAGGTATCTCAGGCGCTCTCCTCAACTTATCTCCTGCTATTAATTACGCTTAGATATGCACCGGACAAGTTTTAATGCAACCGCTTCATTTGTTGCTGCACTAAAAGTGCCATATCGCAGACGTTATAGAAGCGATAACTTTATACTGATGACAGCCGGTCAGTCACTAGCGCCGGCCCTTTACCACTTTGCGTCGAAACAACGCCTGTTACCTATCGATTCTGTCTATCAGCCTACAAGTAGATGACTGATAGCTTTCCGGTAAAACGTGCTCTATACATTTACACCGATACTTATCTAAAGCTAATTCAGTAACTTGTATTTTGCAAGTGTTTTTGCTAAGGTATCTGGTCACAGTAATACAATTTTCTGTTCTTAAAAGAAAATGAATTCAGATCGAGCAAAGCCTCGGGCAACTTTAGCAAGTGGCTAATAACACCCCACTAAGAATATTGCCCGCTATTACAAATCAAACAGAACAAGTATTGCGTTCTATTCAAATTTATATGGCTTCGTTTATTCTGATACTGATTTTATCTGGATTGCATATTTAATGCAGCTTCTTTATACTTAACTTCCAGTAATATGGAATTCATATATTGTAATAAATTTGTTAATTATATATTAATAAGCTTTATTTATTTATTATTTATTTCTCTTCACTTTAAAAATAATTTAACTTGAATAAATTTACATTTTAATGATGAAATATGTATATATTTTTTAAATTTTATAATTACTTCTAATAATGAATTTAACTTATTTATTTATCTAAGAAGCTAAAAAAATATCTTAAAGTAATCAGAAAACAACACATATATTGTATTAATATGTAATTTAAGTGATATTTATGAAGTTATAACACATATACAACCTATCTAAGACATAAATTAACTAACATTAAAATAATAAATAGACACATATCTCACTGAAAGGTTCAGATGGCAAATGCATTGGACTGTCAAACGACAATGACACATTGATCAGAAGCACGCAAAATGTAATCGAGAGCTACGATCAATGAGCCTATGTAAAAATAATTTCGTAGGCTAGCCTATCAATTTCCTTTTCGGAGTAGCTACAATAGCATATTATCATTATTAAAAATATATATATATTAACCACTATTGTTTCTTATATAATTCAATCTACGATTATTCTATTCAATAAAAATTAAGGTATTTATTTATGTTTCAAAAAGAAAAAATCTCAAATGTATTCAAATATCGTTTATTTAAAAGAATTTTGTTCAAAACCAACACTAATGTTTTATTAGTTTATTGATAAATCTTACTAAATAATGTTGAGACCTTTCCACCTGAAAGTTTCGTCACTTTACATCAATGTCACCGGACCGTTATATCTGGCGCCATATTTCACGTTGCTCTGGAGTAAATATGTCCGCTAAAATATTTATTTATATGTGCGATGTACTTTGTTAGTTATCAATTTAAAAGTCATCTGTTTTTTTTTCAGCAGCAGCAGTGTAAGCAGAGAGTACCTATTGTTAAGACACTCCATTCCCTATTAATCTGATTTCTTTATTATATTTTATAATTTTTTGCTACTTTTATTACCTACACTTTTAATTACAATTCAATTTACAGATACTTTATACTTAACAACATTTATAAAATGTCAATATCATTTCTTTTTTTAGGCCTTTAAAAACTGTTCACTTGTAATCATTTAAAAAAGTGAATGATATATAAATTTGAACGAAAAAATGTCTTTTATTCGTCTTAGATAGAAAGAAAATAAAGAACATAAATATTTTTCTTAAATTTTAATTATTCATTAAAATACAAACAACAACGTACAGAGCTGTAACTTACCATTTAAATTTCAAAATTTAGAAATATCTCATTAACAGAATGCATTTTTTAAAGATGATATCAGAGGACATTATGTCTGTGATGAGCAGTCAGCAGCATCCTTATCTAGTGACAGGGTTGTAATCAGAGAAGAACACCTTTAGGGCTGCCAGTGCTATATTTAAATAAAATTGAATAGAATTAATAAGATATTTATTATCTTAATGTCCTGGTATATTATGTTCTTAATAACGTTCCGTATGTTATCTTTTCTGCTATTTGCCGAGACATTTTTGTAACTTTTTTGACAGCCCTGAACACCAGAACTTCTGTTGCTATAACTCAACTCGATAACACGTCTGGCGTCCCGCGGAACTGTTAACAACAAATAACATAGATAACGAAACGGCCACCTAAACGACCATATCTGACATTCGATAATATTTAATAATTATTTACTAGTACTTATCAGATAGAACAGTACGCGTGCGGTGGCTGGTGACAACATTTTGTCGTACGCGAGGCAAGACAAATTAAACCTTAAAAAAAATAATTCTACTAAGTTATTATTGATTGAAAATTGGTAAGTATTATTTTATTTACAAATGTATTATGAGTTGTTGTTTATACCATATGTTTAAATAGTATATTAAAGCTAGACAGCTGATTTAATTGTTACGTTGAAATGTCATCTTCATGTGAGTTCAAAGTTTAGTGCCAAAAGAAGACCGTATAGTTTTCTAAGTTCGTCGTACTATCGTAACGATATCTACTTGTGCAATATATAAACATATATAACAAGAATGACTGGCGACGGTGAATGAGTGAATTTAACGCCATAAATTTAAAGTAAGTTTTATGGTTATATCTAATTAAATAAAAAAGTTTTGATGTTTGTAATAAATTTATATTGTACACAAGTCATATAACAGTCAAAACATGGTTTCTATAATTTGACCTTAAACTATTACTTAAATTTTCTAAAAGTCACCTCTGAGCTCGCATCCACTTATTGTCATAAATAACTTTGTCAATCTGCTAACTTAATAGCATAATTTATCCGTCTCAGGACAACATAACGAGCAATGCCGATAATAAACCAGAAAAGCCATGAGGTGATAATAGCTGTCCGTAAATAATGATTCCTGATTGCCGGTCCACTCCTCGAGACAGGTCGCAGTCCGCTAAAACATAATACCGTTGGTGCGTCTTTGAGAAAATTTTAGCTTGTAAGTTAAGATAATAGAACACTTCCTGTATTTTGTCCGAGGACTGTGATCTGACCTCAAGAGCCGCTCATGTCTTTGATACAGTAGAATGCACAAGAAGTCTAATTAACGCCAATACTTACAGCCAACCAACTCTAGGGATGTCCCGATTAGAGCAGCCTGCCCGTTAAGGAGAAACAATCACATCTCTTACAAGGAATGCTCGAGATACACTACTTCCTTGTCTTATTATTTAGTCTTGTAAAGATGTATTTGACGTAAACATGAGAACAATAGAATATTTTTTACAATTATATTTATTTTATTAAGTTGAAATTTTATTTGAACTTGTATTTTATATTACGTCAAATAGGGCAAGTGCATTGGGCCGTCTGAAAAGCAAAGTGCTAGTACACTTGAAAGTAAGCGCGAACTAAGTACACGGGTGTCGATACGTTTCCCGATAACCGGTGCACCATTTATTCACGGTGCAATAAATTCAAATTACCGGATTAACAATACTCTGGATAGCATCTCGCGACGATATTGACGACGCGAGCTGCAAATGCGTTTATAAATAAGCTGAGTTAAATCTAATACAGTACTTACACAATTATTTTATATCTAATGTGAATATATAATAAGCCTTAAAAACTTAAAAAAATAATGAAATATTGATATTTTTTTTACCTAACTTATTATAATCTTACTTTATTATCACGATTTGTATATTGTATTGTGATGATTAAGCATTGAGTGAGGAGGATCTCACCGCTAAGGACTCTTAGTCTGTAAACAAGATGAAAATGAAAATAATTACTAGATAAAACATAAGTACATTTATATACATACATCTCATAAGAGAAATTTTTATATAAAAACTACTACTATCCGAAAATATATCATTTTACATTAAGCATATCGCCTATATTTTATAAAAGTAACATTATTAAATTACTATCAATAAACGTCGCGCCACGTAAAGTATAGCTGTAAAAGCTCATGAGCCTTGTATCGGCCGAGGTTGACGCGATATAGCGCAATGAAATCCTACACCACGACGAATCGAATGCTGTCCTGTCGAGTTTGAAATTTCTGCAATATTTCGCCCTTTTCACGCAGATATCCTCGGCCCATGTCTAAACCGCCGGACGTGAAACACAATATCTCCGAGTATACTCCATAATTTATACGCACTACACCAAGTCCGATGCGGTTTATGTATTAGTCAAGGTGTAATCTTAGATTGTTGTCTATCATATGAGTGGAATTACTCCAAAAATATAGCTTCTTGTAGTTAGTTTGTAGGGAACTAGTCGCGTAATACGTAATTGCCACGGCGCGCGTCACATTCCTGTGGTGAACGCGGCGTTGCGCCCGTTTACCTAAATAGATTCAAATGAATGCGTGCGATTAGAGGAGGCAATCGGGCGCACGGCCGCAACTGAGTACTTCACTAAAACCGGCACGGGCGCGGACGAAGACGCCGGAACTGGTTTGATGTGTTACTACATTTAATTGGGGCTAGAGCAGGCGACAAGCTCGTTGCATACGATCACCAGCAACATGATATGTAATAAAATGTAATTAATATTTTCGTAATGATAACAAAATATAAGTGTTTTTTTTTATTAATTAAATAAGTTGTAATTATGATTCAAAAATTAGATAAGTGATACAGAGAAGGTATAAATATTTTTTTTTTTTCTTCAAGCTGTATCCCGCACACAGCAGGGTAGGCAGAGGGAACCTAGTATTAAGATACTCCGTTCCCCACTTTCCGCCGATTTCGGAGGCATTGCGTGTTAAGTGGCGGAACTTAACGCCGCGCTTTACCTCGACACCAGAGCGAAGAAAATGGAAATATTAAATATTTCCACTCCTCGAGTGGGAATCGAACCCACAACCAGTCGTTTACAGTCACGCGTTTGTGCCACTGGGCCACGACTGGCCACTCTAAGGTATAAATATTTTATAAAAGTGTCCAAACGTGTTCAGTATATCAGTAATAGTTGTAGCCTCATCATATTTATAAATAAATATAATGTACAGAACAATAGGGAGAGAGATGAAAATTCTTCAAAAATGTAATAATTTGTATATATTAGTATATATACTCCGAGTCCTAATAAAACCTTTAATAAAAATACTTATACGTACGTAGATCTAATTTTTCCACATCCTACCCATACATTATTTTATTTTACAGAGATGCTATTGTTTCATGTTTGCCATTGTGTTTGTTTCATGCATTCACTAAAATCTACTGACTGAACAAACGGACGCTCCTACCAACTATCGAAATGTTGGTTGGTTAGTTTGATTAGGTTAGGCTTGATAACCATCATCGTGTTAAAGAATCTGAACCAACAAGCTTCACGCTATATCCCGCACACAGCAGGGTAGGCAGAGGGAACCTAGTGTTAAGACACTCCGTTCCCCACTTTCCGCCGAATTCGGAGGCTTGCGTGTTAAGTGGCGGAACTTAACGCCGCGCTTTACCTCGACACCAGAGCGAAGAAAATGGAAATATAATTTCCACTCCTCGAGTGGGAATCGAACCCACAACCAGTCGTTTACAGTCACACTCTTGTGCCACTGGGCCACGACTGGCCAACTGAACCAACAAAATCTACGTAATGAAATGTAATGATAAAAAACTAATGATCAATGTGGACGACAAGGAAAACTCCAAGATAAGTAGGAAGGAGGAAAAGGTTTTCATTCCAAGGACTCGAATGATCCCACTCGATATTCCATTTTTAGCTATATAACATATACAAAATATTTAATTGCTAATCCATTTTACATTGCATGAAAATTACCTAATCACATAGCTGGTACATCATTGATGGTAAATTTATCTGTGGACATCGATTCTAAAGTAATAACAATGTCGTTACAGACAATTAAGAGCCTGCATAAATTAAACTATTTATACAAATTGTCTTTTTCTTAAAGTTGTAAATGTTTTTACTGGTCTTAAAGATACACTATATAAAAGTAGTGTTTCACGTGTCCACAAGTATAATAGAAACTTTTGTGTAGAATCTAGTTGTGAGATCAAAACGATCTCACAGCTGGACTTGAATTCAAAACAAACGTGAAAAATAATTGTTTTAAAGTTTAGGTATGTGTATAATAAGTTTGGAAAATTATAAATATAGAAAATTATAAAAATAATAGCTGTTATATCTACAAAGTCTAGAAACTACGTATTACTGAGATCTATAACATTAAGTTGAATTACGATACAATCTTAGTCTAGGACCGATAGCCTGAACGTCTCCTGCATTATTTATTGGCATATAATGGCTTCTAATGGGGGCTATTCAATCCGCCACCTGGACATCCTTTATGTTCAACAGGTTCGCGAGAGGGCGTGACTCTCGTTTTGATGCATGTGGATATTAATAAGTCATAATATTGCACGATTTCGATACAAGGGTGATTTAATTAATACCCAGACTGTATCGCAGACAACTACATAGGCAGGCTAAACGTAATTGCTCGTTATGCTTCGATACTCGATTGTTACTCGATAATAAAATTGAACTGTATGCAAATATTGAAAGGAGAATTTCAAAAGTTCTTTACTAAAGAAATTATTCATGCTTATTCATCGCTTATTATTTTCATACAAATGAACCTTCATGACATAACGCCATATAACAATATTGAAATATTGTATCTGCGTAAGCTTTATTTTCTGAGCTCGATTCAAGCTCGATGATGATATCTACAAAAGTGAACAACAAATAAGTACATATTCAAATTTATTTAGACCTTTCGTCGATAGCACGTAGTACTCTGATTCTTTTATTTGTACAACACGACGGACGCAAGTGCAATTTATTGATACTGTGTTCGATAGCCAGTAGGTACGTCCCACGCGAGAAGCGCACCAAACACAATGATCACGAGCGCGCGCGCACTGTCCATCTCTTACAAGTATTGGGCCCTACGGAAGGAATTGTGATGCAGACCTATGCTAAATACACTCCATAAATAGTGGAGGTTATGGTGTCGTAAAAACAAAGTCAAGCTGCGCGGATAGCATCGCTAGCTATAAAGAACCTATGTCATCGCGCCTCGCACCAACGCACTCTTTGACTCCATTTCGCTCATTGTCACTGTTTATATAAAATATTCTACAATAAATATACTAATATACTACGATGTACGATTATTGTTCTTACTTTATAAATTTGTCTTTTTATAAAATAAGAAGATTTTCCCGATCACAAGTTTTCGCAAATAGCTATATATATATCGTTAATATTTGGATTTTATCACACGTCCAAAGATGTGTGCGAGATTTATGTGATACCAGAGTATTATTGTAGAATCTGTATATATCAAAATCACATTGCAAGAGATATTCAAGCGAAAACTCATTATCTAATATTACCTAATAGAAATAAACTTTCAAAATATCTGTAAATTTAACTTCAATAATTATTATACTCATATATGTACGTTATACAATGACAAGGCTTTTAAATAAAATATTTATAACTATTTGGTGTTAAGGGTCTCATAATCATATGTAATATGATACAGTAAATTCATAATGGTGTTTAACCATTTCATTAATATCTCATGATAAAAATTGAATAAATTATGTTGACTCTTGCTTAATAACACTGGAAATCGATATTAAAACTAAGAAGAGGTTTGAGCAGGCGTTGAAGATGGCGATTAGAATGTATATTAAGACTATCACCTACTGCGTGGCGACACATAAGAATACAACTTAAAGTATCATTTACATTTGAGTAACTGTAGCCATTTAAACATGCTGAGTCGAGAAAGCTGATAGATATAAAATTCATGTCATGATCGCTTTATGTAGTGTAATGATTATTTTGGAGCAATATAGTACAAAAAAATATTTTAATGAAATTAATAAATCTTGTACTATTATAATTAAAGGATGCCAATAATCAAAAAAAAATGTATATAAGTACATTATAACGACATATTTATATAATTATATATATTATATACTACAACCTGTAAACATTTACTGAACGAACTATTCACATACAGATTTTTGTAAGAAGAATTAGACATATTTTGTTTTTGTTTGTTTGATGAAACAAGAAAAAAATGCATTAGCACCAAAATAATGATTTCAAAATATCTAAGCTTATTTCAAAAGTTTACATAAAGTTCTTAAAGCAATCTAAACAAATAAAGTAGTTAATATATTTTGTTATGCAGTTTCACGGTTTTCACACTTAGCAGAGTCATCAAAGAGGACCTAGTGCTAAGACACTTCGTCATAACTTCGATGGAAAATCCAGACATTACGTATTAAGTAACGGAACTGAACACCGCCCTGCGTTTAGATACTAGAATAAAAAAAAAAAATATATAATTATTCCCCCCAAGGGAGAATGGTACTCGTTGCATTTCCAGTCAGAAGCTGTTCCACTGCGCGATAAGTTCGAAATTTCTTTATTTGTTGGTTATTTCAAACAAATGGATAAATATAACAAACAATAAAGAAATGTTTTTTAATTAAAAATTAAAATAAACATTTAATATGTGAACTCCAGAAAAATAATGTAATCGTGTTAAATATTTCTTTAAATATTTAACACGATTACACCTTAAAATAGTAATATTAAACATTTTTGGGGTAACATATGGGTTTTCAATTTTGTAGTTACATTTGCAATTATCTAGTTACATTTTTTAAAAATAATTCACTATTTTCTCTACTGAGTTCGATAACTCTATTGTTATGATTTTAATAATTCTATCGTCAATACTTACTTACCTACAGTATATATTTAGTATAAATACTATCGTTCGACTGAGTACTATTCTCACAAACAAAATTAATAACAACGATGGCTACAAGCTTTCTCTCTGAAGCTATAATTTTCACATGCCCACTAAGGAGAGATCATCGAAATTCGCGTGCAAGGCTATGAATTTGTAAGAGCTAGTGCTTGAGTACAATTACAATATATCCCCGGGCGTAGTAAGCTCGTTACGCGCTCCACTCTTACCACCTCCTGGCTCTTGACCTCCGCTCTGGCGTCCACCAAACATCTTTTACGTATGCATTTTAACCAACTAATTTGCGTTTCAATATACCTTTTTTAACATCGCCATATAAGTTTCGTAGTATTCATTTTGTTCACAGATAAGAATAATATTACGGTTGAATTTTTATAAAGAGATCTTTATCCAATTACTGTTCTTACATCATGATTCCAATTTGAAGCTAATTGAAAAAGGAAAAGCGGAACTCAGACACAAATTACCGACACTATATCAAGTGTTAAATGGCACTTATCGACGCCAAAACGGCGAGAGGCTGACGGTGAAAAATACACAATTTGAATCAATAAATCAACGTCATATCGAACTCACGCTCGCGGTAGTCTAAAGCTTTTACTCTTTATTTATTATACCGCGACTGATTTTATGGGATGCTTGTTTTTAATTATATTTCAAATGTTAGTATTTTGTTCTGCTACTTGTAATTTGTAAAACATATGAAAAGTTGTATTTACACAGATTATATTATTATTTTCATTTCCAACCTTTATCAGATTTCAACAGATTTAAAGACATTTCTATTTTATATATAATATAGGTTTTTTAGGTACGACTTAACAGTAGTAAAAATCGTCGGAGTCAAGTAGTTTTAAATTATTGTAATTTGCGTACCTATATCTTTCTCGTATAAATTTTAATAAAAAGGATTTACAAAATTTTATTCATGATTACCACAAATAGGTATAACCAAAAATTCGCAAAAAAATCTATAAAACTATTTATAGGTACATATTTTGGTTTAAGAGTTTATTATTAAATTTTTAAAATGAACTAGAGGCCTGGCTAAAATACGAATTGGCAATAGGAACGTGTATTGAAATTTAACATTTATGCGTATAACATTGCATAGTAGGATATGAAACATTTATTATATTGTTCTACTTTTTTTACAGCTTTACGTTATTTTCCGCCTAGCGAATAGAGAGTACCTAGTATCAAGACACTCCGTTCTCCATTTCCCGCCCGAAATCAAGATAACACGCAAGTGTTGAGAGCTCTCAGCGCCTTTGTCTACGTACCAGAGCGGAAAAATTAAAATAATGTATAATAATCATTACCCCGAGTCCGAATCAAACCCACAATCATCGCATCTACGTTCAAACAATGTCCCACTGTACTCCGACAGCCTCTAATAGAGATTATCATAAAATACATATTACATGTACACTTTTAGCAACTATATATTATATATACAGAAGAGCACCACATACATCTCAACAGTCTCCATTTACATTCAGTATGCATGCTCTAATACGGTCCGCAGTCCATCGGCAGGCGAGCAATTTATCTTTGTCGGGAATCGAACCCCAGCTTCGCAAACAATTGTAACAACATTTCCTGTTGCCTTGCATGACGCCAAATTGCTTCTACAAACAGCAGTGAATGCAGATTGCTCTATTATTGTTTTATTGTAAACGTACGCCGCGTATCTCGATGTCTATAAAAGAGATTTGCTCGCTGGGTTGTAATAGTGATTGTAATTGAGTGTGTTATAGTTATTTTTAGATTTTACGTATTATATATTTATAAAGCGTGTGAGTAATTGTAATGTAACTTGTGAGTAATTGTAACGCAGAATATAAGGAATTTTGAAAAAGACATTTAGAAAACCCGCGCCTCGAATATAAGGAATTTTTAAAAAGACATTAAGTTTCGAACCCGCCCCTCCTCAACACAGTCCAGGTCACCACTGAGCATGCGCACAAGTGAGCATTCGCTCAGTGGTGAGAGCGCCTGGACGGTATTCAGGAGGCGCTGGTTCGAATCCCGCTGTTTTCAAATTTTTATACGTTTTCTAAATGTCTTTTTCAATTTTCCTAAGTGTGGAATAACACTTCAAAAATGTTTAAAAGTATAAGAAATTTTGGTTTATATAATAACAGCATAGCAGAGAGAAGAAATACTAGTGCTAAGACACTTTCTTCACTTGCCGTCCGCAATTGAGACTAGGACTTGAGTAGCGGATATCAACGCCACGCCTTGTCACCTTACCAGAGCGGAGACGCTGTCATACTGTACCACGATGGCCTCTCTACTAGATTTATATATTTTATAAATCATTACACTATTTATGTATTTCTGTAAAAGTGATTATAAACAAAAATGTAACATTGTGAAGAAATCAAAAAAAAAAAAGAAATAAGTATTATCGTATATATTATGTTTGTGGAATAATAAGTCATTTCTTTTTCAATATTGTTTTTTTTTACTAGAAGGATATATTCAAACTCTGTATAACCAATAAAATTTATGAACAAAATATTTTATGTAAAAGTATAAATAAATATTTTCCCATGTAATTCAAAAGATATTCTAAAATCAAAATCAAGGCCTACTATCTAAAACACTGGCAGTCATCAGCATCTTATAGCTGCTAGATTTGAATGAAAATCAATTATTTTAATGTATACTCGTACATATAATACAAATGTAACTAATTGCTGTTTGTAAATCGAACATACATAAGAAAAATTGCTATTGGGGCATTTTTTTATTTTTCTGTGCATTTGTTTACGTAAATATTCTCATTCTGTCTCATTCATTCTCGGAAATGGCTTAACCGATTTAAGTGCAGTTTTGTCTACTGGGTTTTAGTAATTAGATTTAAATTTGATATTGTCTTTATTAATAGCTCATAAATGAAAGAAAATACAAGAATTAAAATTTTATTCGTCAAAATTGCTGTTTGTTTCTTTCATTAACTTATTAACTTCAATTTAAGCAGGCAAAGCCACGAACAAGTCGCTAGTTAATAGTATATTTTGTACCTTAGAACATAACCATTTACTGAGGCTGACACGTTTCCATTATTTAAATAAATTTAGTAATTCATAACTGAATCTGTTTGGAACATTAACATAGGTAAGTTTATTATTCACCGTGCATGTACACTGTCATAATAATTGATAGCTAGCTCGGTTGGCATTGTAGAGAATAATCGAAACCGCCTAGTTGTTAATTACCCGCAAGCACAAATTAAATGATCGCGTTATCCTTGCCATAACATTATGTCTATTTAATGGGGTCCACCTGTTGTTATTTACATTTTAGGCCTAATATAATATGTCGAGAGAGAGACTAGACATTTGAAATTATATTGTTCTCTCATTTACAAATAGGGTGTTTTTCTACTTGTTATTGGAATCAAGTAATGTCTAGCAAATGCAACAATCTTTCATTTTGTGTTTGTGTTAAGTTGATCAATAATAATATTTCTTTTGTCTTATTTTCACCTACGCACTTTTTCCGCATATAAAGTTTGTCAGTAAGAACCTATGGTCAAGACATCGTGTCACCGAGTGGAAATCGAACCCAGAATCAATCATGATTACAGTCAGACGTTGTTCCACTACGCATATCGATAGCATCGATTTAAGGAATAGTCCAAAATAAGAACTTAGACTAATCAATGTACTTAAAAATTATTAAATATGTATAGCCATTAGCCTGCCTATTATAAATATCCATTTCTTTTAAACTTGTACAGACGTGACTAATTCGGCAAGTCAAAATTGATTTTCCTTACCTAATAAAGTCAGGCTGGTCTGTTTTAGTATGTCTATATAAGTACATGCAGATAGCAAATGGTTCTTTTTTATTTAAAAGTCAAACAGCAGATCGGTAGTTAATCGGGCGGTGACGTAGCCTCACGGCACTACCTTATAAGTAAGTCTTCCTATTCGCCCCCGCAGCGTCCTAACTCTGTTACAAATCTTTACCATGATTGCGGATCTGATACAAACATTTCCACAAGTGAAGGAAAATTTTCTATACTTTACTAAATGTTTTTATAATTAGCTCATATACGTAAGGGAAAATTAAGTAGATTATTTATGTATTTTTTTAGGAATTACATATGCTTAGATAGTAGCAGTGAAGCAAAATAAAGTTAATTAATTTATTATTTAAAAAAGAAAATAATATTAATTTCATAATAAAGAAAACTCAAATAACTATATATTCCAAGAATTTGTAGATTTTATTTAATCTGTTGGCAACAAAACAAAATACTAGAATTAAGGAAATATACAGACTAGTCTATACTCTTAACGATTACCAACAGCGTCAGTTATAATTATTATACACAGTTTCACGTGTTTCCCATATAACGAATGTCTACCCAGACAGAGAGAACCTAGTGTCATGACACTTTTGTCCTGAATTTAAATCACGGTGTATTTTGTGGCGAAACTAAACGCCGCTCTTTTAACTTAGATACCAGAGCTGAAAATTTAAATTAATATATAATCATTCCCCCAAATGGGGTACAAACCCACAGCCAGACGCTGTCATACTGCGCCATGACAGCCTCAATTCAGATCAGGTATAAAGCTCCCAATTAAAATGACGTAAACAAAACTCATTGTATAAATAGCCATTTTTATATTAAAATAAATTAGATCCCAATATGTTTTTATCAACCTTCATTATCTAAATAGGAAGTTATGAAACGAGAAACGTCATTGTTGGTGACAGAAAGCTGACGAAAGTGTGAGAACAAATGCGTCATCCGCCCCCAAACGTATGTAATGCTACTGACATCCATGTCCGTGTGTAGGCTGAAAATATATTTACTAGAACAAATAATTCTATACTTGTAACTGACTATAATTACGTTTTTTGCTGTTATAAAAACACACACAAAACTGGTTTCAAAATCTGCTAATATTAATTATCGACCTTTCTTCTCTCTATACTTTGGATAGTTTACACTACAATGTTTTCAAAAGTTACTATTGTAAAAATGATTTATCATTTTTCACCAACATGTGCACGGTTACAAAGGTATTTTCGGTCTTAGCGTTAATTTACGTGTGTGTACTCATTACATGAAACGTGTGAACTCGTTATATAAAATACTGGAATAGCTTGCAGCTTCAAATAGATACAAATGACAAACAAATACTGCTCTCCTAACGATTTACTCTACTTATTATGCACGACACGTTCTCGTAAAGCTAGTAATGATTTTATGAACAGTTTTGATGTGTAAAAAGTAACGCAATAATTCCGAAATTTATTATTTAAATAAATATAACTAAGCAAGTCTAAATTTATTTAAATTTTTTTACGTATAAGAATATTTTATGTATAAGATGAAGGTAGTTAAAATTCTTATATAATGAAAAAGAAAAAATGTTGTGTCTGTCCTTTGAATATATTTACGGAAAAATATTTAGGCGAATAAAAAAAGTAATACAATATGTAAGTATGATTTTAACATTTATAAATTTTTAATTCCACTGATATTTAAAAATTTAATTTGGAGCAATTGACAGAAGGATTTTCGTCAATATAATAGTCAAACTATATGAAAGTAAGTAAGACTCCCTAAAAAAGTTCAATTATCAGTTATCATGTTAACGTTATCACATGATGATTTTACTTTATCTACATAACAATGGACAACAACAATGGAACAGATATGAAAAATCTGATGAAGAACTGTGATGAATCAACCACAAGAAATAAGAAAATGTTCGGATCTGGCGGATCGTTTTCATTGAGAAATAAATTGAGAATTTATTGTGTTTATTTTTTTAATTATATTATAATACATTAATTAAGGACGAACGTTAAGGCCATTGTGGTGCAGTCCGATTACTATACGAAAGAATTTATTTTAATTGCTTCTATTTTTTGCCCGGTAAAAAAGAGTTGTACTTTGACTACCGGCATTAAGTACGCAATGTCTCGAATTGGGATAGAAAAAGGAGAATGGAGTGTCATTAATTCCATTTTATCAGCCAAAAGTGAAAAGTGTAAGTTTTAATAAAATGACAATTGACTGAAACATGTTATATGGAAAATTTAGAATCAAGAAAAGTATTATTAATTAAAATTAAAAGTAATACAGGCAGAGGGATTTCCGCCGAATTCGGAGACATTGCTTGTTAATTGGCAGAACTTAACTCCCCGCTTTTTGCCTCGGATACCAGAGCGAAGAAAATGGAAATATTAAATATTTCCACTCGAGTGAGAATCGAACCCACAACCAGTCATTTACTGTTTACACGTTCGTGCCACTGCGGCACGACTGGCGTCAACTATTATTTTCAAGGATATTGTTATATGGGTTCCAGTTAATATAACTGGTAAATATGGAGATGCAACATGGAAGTAGTATGGCATAAAGTTCACGCAAACAGAGTAGCGAGCGTGAACTAGTGAATAAATATAACATTATTCTAAAGTACTTGTGATTGTGTTTTATTTTAAATTTGGAACCATTAACAATTTGTTTTATAATCCTTAACGTGGACTGAAATAGCTCTCTTTCCAAATATATAAAAAATCTTTCGTTTTTATATTAATGGGGAAATTTGAATAATTTTTCCTAGAAATACGCCCAACAAAATGTATGGCTGATAAACATCGCTCATAAATTTCGACGTAGTGCAAGAAAATCTTTTAACTGATTTATTTATTTATTAGTTACTTATACAAATATGAACGTAAAATATTTAAATTCGTTCTATTCAAGTACTACATAAAATATTTTATATAGTACTTGACAAGTCTATTGGCAGGAAGTCGATTGGCAGAAGAAGGAAGCCTTTGCTTCCTTCTACTGCTAATCTCTCTCTATTTTTATTTAAATTTTAACTTTTTTAAGTTAAAATTTAAATAAAAATAGCGACAAGATAATTTATTACATTAGCTGTTATTGTTGATGGTGGTAATAGGGTAATTAAGATTGTTGTATTTAGCAAAAGGCAATTTCTGTGATAACGCTTAGTGGCGTCTAAGGAGGAGCACATTGAGGCAGATATAGTGACTCTAGTCTACTGACCTTGTTTGGAGCCCTGAAGAATCCCTAAGAGTCGGCTAGACGTAAAAGACAGGTCAAAAAACAAATCAAATAACACCTAGTTACATATCAGTAGGTCCCCATTATTCGAAGAAAGAGAGTACATATACAGTATCTACACGTATATATTATGTCTTAAACAACCTATCCAATTGTCAACTTTACTCATTGGTTTCTACAGTAAATTTAATTTATTCATATGTTCGTGGAAACATAAAAGAATTCTGCTACTGCCTCTGAATAGCCATTAGAAAGCGAAGGTGTATGAATGAAAATTCTAATATATTTGTTTTATTTTTTTTAGCTTCACGCTGTATCCCGCACACAGCAGGGTAGGCAGAGGGAACCTAGTGTTAAGACACTCCTTTCCCCACTTTCCGCCGAATTCGGAGGCTTGCGTGTTAAGTGGCAGAACTTAACGCCGCGCTTTACCTCGACACCAGAGCGAAGAAAATAGAAATATAATTTCCACTCCTCGAGTGGGAATCGTACCCACAACCAGTCGTTTACAGTCACACGTTGTGCCACTGGGCCACGACTGGCCACATTTTTATATATATGTATTGGTTAAAATTATTACACGTATAGAGCTAATTAATAAATTATTTGACTTTTCCCTAATACGATAAATTTATAAGTGGCACATTTTCCCTTAACCTTTAGCAGTACATAATCTCTCGTAGGCGCCGGACACGCGTAGGCATACTCGTACTTCACTTAATTTCATACACAATATACGAATGACTTTCGTAATTTGTTTAACTAATCTATAAATATGCCTACATATTTAGACAAATATACAGAATTTATACCTACACTTATATCGTGGGTTCTATATAATATTATTGATACAATAATATAAGGCTTACAATATTTGATTTAGAATTTACGAGGAATACATCTCACTTCATTCACAAGTGGGCGTGCCCTTTTCAAATGATTATTTTTAACTTTATAAAAAGAAGAAAGTACAAACATCAATTTATTTACTTAGCTGAAATTAGTAATCTTTTCTTAAATTTCGAACTAGTGAGTAGGCAGTAAAACCCACTTAACATTATATACGAGTACTTAAAATAATGTATATTTGTATTCATCAATTAAAATGTCTAGCCTCACTTAGCCGTCTGCAGCACTTTGTATAACAAGGAGAAGGAATAAACGTGTTTATTAGTTGTAAGTATATGTCTTCTTAAGATTTCACGCTTGTTCTGCATATCAGACAAGATAGAGAGAATCTACTGATAATACACATCGTCACTGCATGTTTATAACTATTTTAGCTTAAAAATATATATTATATAAATATTTCCTTAGTGGTATATTGAATGAGTTTAAAACGATAGCTTAATATCTACCGTAATCGGTCAGTCAATTATATATCACAATAAAAAAGACTCCTATCAAAGTGTGTATGAAGCTGTTCCCAAAAGAGCAATTAACAAGGCGCCCACTCCGTGCTCTTTGACATTTGCGCTCTCGTGGATCAACAGCTGGTTGCCATGCCAACGCCTAAACAGTTCACAACCTTTGTGAAGGTCACTTATCCGTCTACTCCAACGGAAGGAAATTTACTTTATTAACTTTTATAACAAAACATAAGTAGATTAGCTATTATTTCAATAATTTCAATAATTTTCTTTATTTTATCCTTAGTTATTCATAAAATTAAATATAATTTAATTATTTCTTCATCAAGAATGATACTAGATTTTTTGTTAGCGATAAATATTTTAAAATATAGGTGACGCTTCTTTAATAACAATATTCTTACTTACAATGTATTTACCTGTACATTAACATACTACTGTTACATTACCTACTAAATTAAATACACTAAATAATAATATCCTAATGCCGACTGTCATAAACGTTACGTCATTAACTCATTAGCAATATGACCAGAGCTATATTTAATTTAAGCCGACTCAATGATTTATCCGAGCTACGTAACTTCCCGACTATCTCATCCGGGCCGGCGACGTCACGGGAGCGCGTGGCACGCGGCTAATTGTAGCATAACCAAAACGGTCTTCGGGTGCCGGCCAGCGCGCCGCGTAGCGTACGAAAGTGGAGCGTGATTCAGCGCGGAGAAAGTGGCGGCGGGCAGGAACGGAATCGCGGTGACGCGCTCGCACGCGGCGAGCCTCCGTGCCCACGCGCCTCCGCCACATGCTCCCGGTCAGCACTACACTTGTGCCGGCGGCAGTTTTCGCGCGCCTCCCTTCGTCGTCGCGACGCCGCGCCATTTTCTCGCGCACGTGGGCGACGACGGCTGAGCGAGGGCGCCCGGCTCCAACGCCATTAACGCGGCCGTCGTGAATGAACGCCGACCTCGGCGGGTAGCTGGCGTCCATTGACAGGGCGCCTCCACGCACGGGGGCGGCGTGCTGCACGCCCTCGCCCGCCGCCGCGCGCGCGCCTCAGTCGAGGATGTGGCGCTCTCGGCGCGACGACACTCTCCGCGTGCGAAATCTGTGTTCATTTATCAGTAGACGCTCGTGACCCTTCAGTGTGATTACCGTGCCGCATATTTGTAGTTTCCTATATACAAGCTATACGTAATGTTCTGTGATCGCGTCAATTCGTTTAGGACACTAAGTAAATAAGTTAGTTTAGCGCGCTTTCGCGGTCGTAGTGTGAACGCGTGTGCCGGTGTGGTGTGTGGTGGAGTGGTGGTGTTGGCGCGGTGCGGGGATGCGCTCGTGCGATGCTCTCGGTGATCGCGATGCGTCGGCCGGAGGACGAGGAGCTGGGCGGTCGCGGCGACGGCGACGAGTTCGTGGACATCTCGCACATGCAACTGCTCGTGGAGGCGGGCCCGAGCGGGCTGCACTATGGCGGCCCGCCGCCGCCGCTCGCGCAGCCTCAGCCCTACACGCAGTCGCCCGCGCACACGTCATCAGTGACTGCTACGTCTACAACCGCCTCCGTCGACGATTTGTTTGCGCTCTATTTTACACCAACCACTCCTGGTGAGCATCTGTATTCAAAACCAATGTTTAGACCAAATAGTATACACCTTATGCAATTATGCAAAAATAATTAATTTACAAAAAATATATGTTTTACATACAATTTCTTTTTGTTATAATACTTTCTAAGTATTATAATAAAAAACTATAAACATAATGTTTTACTATTGTATTCTATTATAACGTATTGTAAAATACAGATAGGTTCCAGTTCGATATCGTATAAAAAACACTACATACGTAGACTTGTTTGTATTTACGAATATTTAATATTAATAATAATTATAATTTGCCGCACTGGAGTGTATTTTGGAGACATTGTCGGAGAACATAGTTTAGAGACATTGGTTAGCGGTACCCAACGTAACACTTTACTTAACTAAACTATTAAAACGATTTTTTTTAAATGAAAGCGTCCCACCCATGCGAGAAGCAAATACACGATGATTTTTTTTAGTATTGTTTCTATAAAAAAATAAAAAAATACATTGATTGCAAGAGCAATTTATTGAAATATTGTTTGTATTTTTTCGTTATTTATCGCCTTGGCTGATCTACATATCGTCAATATTGAGAGAAACCCAAAGTGTGAAGCGATACAAAACGATTTACTCCCCATTACTTGCTTTCTATTATATATACTAGCATGTTTGCAAGTTAGGTCTGCTGCCGTAAATAAATAAAAAATTACATACGTCTTGAAATATTCTAAACAAAAATTTGTGTGTATAAGATAGAATATATTTTATTGAGTTTTATAGTCACAGGCAAAAAATAATTCTCCTACAATAATTATAACAATGATTTAATGAATAAAGAATTTTATGTCAGCGGCATCAACAAGCGAGCGAGATAGTAAAATTTTGATCAGCATTCCGTTCATCGTTATCTGGACCGGACAGGGCTAATCGGCTTTGTCTGTGGCAAAACACTATCGAGCTGCCCTGATATTAGTAAACATTGCAATTCTTCTTTCAATTGAAGACATTAGCAATCATATTTACAATAGAAATATAATTTCCACTGAAAAATGTCTAACCTACATACATATTATGAAATTATATAATTTTATGTATATGGGATGCCTAAAATCTTGTTCTTTAATATATAAAAAAATACTTACATACTATCCATACTTACATCTATAAGTATACTAATACAATAAGAAGGTAAAGTTTATAACTTTGTTTATAAGGTAATCTTCAGAAATACTGAACCGATCATAAAAACTCTTTCACATACAAAAAGTTACTATATTCAGCAGTGCTATAGGCTACATTTTATTATGATTTAACAGAAGGTTCGGTGAATCAAAAAGGGCTCCAATAGGGAATAAAAGCTGCACATGACACAGTGAAACCGCAAGCGGGTCGCTAGTATATTATAAATCTGAAAGTCTTTCAGTCTGTCCGCTTGTCTGTGTGTTACGATTAACAGTACGTCTTCATGGCTAATATTTCAAAAAAGTAGTTGAACATGATTATTATTATTATTAAGATTCAGGATAGAATGTAGGGTACCTTTTTGTTCAAAATTTAAAATTGCTTAAATAAAAACTCTTAACGGCTTTACCGATTTCGCTTAATTTTCTCATGAAAATAGTTGATGAGCGTGTCGCTAGAATTTAATATAATCAGTATATTTTTTATTAATTGTGGCCAGTCGTGTGACAAGCGTGTGACTGTAAACGACTGGTTGTGTGTTCCGCCACTTAACACGCAATGCCTCCGAATTCGGCGGAAAAAGTAGGGAAAAATTATCCGATCCATATAGTGGTTAAGTTGAAAAAAATGTTCCAACTTTTTAGACCAAAAAAAGAATTGATAAAACTTAGATTTTTTTTCTCTCTCGGTATTCATTCGAATTAAGCGGGACTCGCCGCCTGAAATTTAGTTTCATCTTAAGATCTCAAAACTAGAAACTTTAAGCTTTAAAATGCTTATTTTTAATTTCAATGTGACCATTTTTGAGGAAAATACAGCCGCTTAAAAAGCACAAAAAAATTGGAAAATTTTTATGACCCTTTTATTTTTTCCGCTTGTATATATTTACAACACAGGTGCTGTTCAGTAACTTTAAACATTATTCAGTAACTTTTTAACAAAACAATTAAACCGACGAAATGCCTTAATACGGGACAAAGTATGACAGGGACACAAAACTGTAGCTACACATAAAACCGTATGGTACTCAGTGAAATCAGTAAATACGCAGTCATTCCCTGTTTCTACTTGTTAAAAATATTTATAGGATCAACTTTGAAGTATAGCTTATCTATTAAAAAAAAAAATATTATAATTATGCGTCTAATATAAAAATATACGTGTCGAATACGAGTCGTTGAGGGTCTTAACCTCCTCCTTTTTTCCGCCGGTTACCCAAAGAGCTGCCCATATTGATAAAATATTTTGTAAATTTATTAACGTACGTACGAGACATGCAATTACTTGAACAACAGCAAAAATCAAGGTATTTTACACTCCACTTAAGAACCTGGGCTACATGGTCAAGCACGTCGAAATACAAGAATATAGATTGACAACACTCATTAACAAAGATTTTGAATGCGTTCAAATTCACGTCTTTTGCTTTTCCTATAAAGAAATTTTCAATAAATTAATGTAAGAAAATAGCTTATCTTTAATATTCCTTTTTTAAATTTGACGACTTTTTCGATATGTTACTTTAGTGCATGCGTGTTTTTTTACTATTTAATATTTTATTATTTAATTGTCCATGGTCCAATTAAATGGGAGAATTTGGTCCTTTAAGTTATTTATTTTATTAAAAACACACACACACACACACACACATATAGTATATTTAAGAACACTTGAAAAATAGGGGATATTATTGATATATTTTTTAATAATTTACATTAAACACCACCAATTTTTTTATACTTACTTATATACTTCTATAGGTGCTTATATATACTTATACTTATATACAACTGTTACGAACTAATGAATGTGTATAAGGTATGTACATATAGACTGATTTGCGCTGTCTTGACCGGTAAAATAAAAATATGTACGTTGCTTTTTTTTCATTTTATTTTATTAAAGCTAAAATAATTGAATCTAAAAATGAGCACAGATATATTAAAAAATCAAACAGAATTTAAATAGGATTCTAATTCAAAACGATATGAGACGGTAGTCTGAGATAAATAATAAATATTTCTCTTTTGGTACACTAATATCATGTCGGAATGATAGAATCTATTCTAGATATCTTCATTTTATGTAGAGGGGCGGGGTCAATAAAATCTACGTCTATGATTGGGCGTTGAAAGCAGGCATTATAACGGTGAAATTGCTTTTTTCAGATAACGGTCGTGCGAATAATTTTAGCTGCCAATACCTAGTCTCTAATAAGATTCGCTATTTCGTTTTAATTGTTTGTTACTCTCACACATCTCAGCCATTTTGCAGAGTAGGTAGGAAAGAATTATCATGTACTTATTTTATTATGACTATTGTTCATCTAGAACCGAATACTTCGGCTAAAGAATGAAATACACATAAACCTGTTAGTATGACGTCTCGTCTACGCTACCACATATAACTGCCTACCTACTTATCAATAAGGTGTTTAAATGTTTCACCATTAATTGAGAAAATACCACATCGATCAATAAGTCCCGGAAACTAATAACATTAATAATTTCTTGTTTATTCCAAGGTTCAAAAGTACCAATCGTCAAATAAGATGTGCCAAAATTTCATGTTCATCGGAACATAACCAAGAAAGTTAACGTGGTTAAAGTGACGATGCTTCTGTAATCGCAAAAATTTGAACCAAAACGATTTTCAAGTGTTGCTAAAACCTCGTTTTTAATAGGAAAAAACAGTGTTCAAGCTCAGCTTCGTCGAAAACAACCATTTGTCGATAGTATTCTGAGGAATGAATAATGTTTAAAATTCTATTTTCAAACAGCGCACCCAAGCATCACGCAAAAATGATCTGATAAAAAACATAACATAAATGAATGAGTCTCTAGCATGTCATGTGTGTCAAAAATGGTGCAACCCACGCTGCAAGCGTCACTCCGGGAACAGCGGCTCGTCAGAGGTGCCCACGATAAGCCATTACACCTTGGAAGCTTAGATACTAGATAGCTGCAGAAGCTTTGAACAGCCCGCTGTGCACTCGGGGCCACGGACGTGCCTTTGAGCCAGCCCGCGCCGTCTCACGTCACTCTACATAAATTGACAATCTAGTATTTACCAGGCGAATGCTAACTTTATTTAGTCACAATTATATATTTCTTAAGTGACTTCTTTATATAAAGAATAGTGTACCTTCATTTTTTTTACATTGTGAACAAAATATATTATAAATATGCATCTACTTGCTTTTGAGATTTACTCTGGCGCACCTGCACAGCGTGGTCAGTGATGAAGAACAATTGCTATCATTAGGGCCTATCGAGCCTACACGCTAAATATTCAAATAGACGCAATGACAATGCGAGTTGATTTAAAAGTCAATAAATTATCGCTAATGCCCAATTTGTGTCGACCGGTTAACAATGGCGGTTCCCGCAATTACTTAAACGCATGTAACTGCGAACGATACGATCTACGTTTGCCGGCCAACGTCATTGTCTCACCCGATACGAGTACATGCTCCGCAATTACACTGTATCGATTACAGCTGACTCAGGCGACTCCGATCCAAACGATTGACTGCGCTATAAAACATTGTTTTTAGTAACCATAATTAGTGTTTCGTTTAAACAAGATTACCCTTCTTTGGAAACAATGGAACTTTTAAATCTACCTAACATTCGCATGTCCTTCATTGAGTCATATATAAAATTCAAAAAACGTAGACTAAACAGCTTCTGGAAATCACAAGCAGCATAAAACATTCACGTAAGTTCGCAATCTCTTCCATCTGTCAGACCGGAAGATGTTAGTTGAATATTACCGCTTTAAGGTCACTTGAGATTCTTACATGCGTACGTTAACTCAAAATAATGTACTTTATAATAAGACTTAAAACATATTTAACGGCTAGGTACACTCCAAAATTAAGGAACAAATATCCGAAAATACAACTCGCACTCAGTATGCACGGGAGTCTTAAAATGTTCTGTCAGTAATCCTCCGACACAAAAAAATGTACTTATACCCAGCTGAACACATATTATTTTTTCTTATGAAATTAAGACATAATATAGTTTATTGGTAATTAAATAATTAAAAGTACATTGGTATTAAATAATTAATTACTATAGACATACGAAACGTATCATGACTTCCATATGTATAAGTTCAGGTTTGGAATACGCAAAGTTTTCATTGTTGAACCTACGTTTTCAAATATAAGGTATTTAATAAATTGGTACCTTATGACGAGGGTCACACAATTTTTGTTCTTTAATAAAGCACATAACAAGGAATTATACCGTTGAGTTTTTTCTGTTCTTAAATAGTAATGAAATATGTAAGACTAAAATATAACATATCCGGATTGTTTTCATTGTATATATTAAAATATTTATTTATATTATATATTAGGCACCCATTTTACTAAATTTATACACAAAACTAGAACAAAAAACTTCCATGAATATCAAAAATTATATATGATGCCAATCTCCGGTCACATTCCATCGAGTGCGAGAATCCTGCGTCCCGATTACGTGACAACTTTGAATAAATGGTTTCTATCTAAAAAACAAGTTTTACACAATATAAAGTTATATCAACATGTTTTTGAACCAATTACATATATAAAGAACTACTTTTAATTTTCTTAACATATGCAACATTCAAAAGTGAAGTGGTGTACGTTTCTATGGCTATGAAAATCATTTCTTAAATTAAATATGTTTCGTCTTCTTATCACTTCAAATTAGGCAAATAAAATAAGCTTTATTTAATTGGAGGCTTATAAATATAATTACTTATAACAGCTTTCGCTTTTTTCTGCATGGTAAGGTCTGCACAGTAAGGTCAAAAGTCAATGGGTGCCAAAGTGCTAGTGCCAAAACACTCCGTTCTAGGTAAAAGGTAAACGTAGGTTCCATCAAAAATTTTGAAATATTACGTGTTAAGTGGTGAAACTTAACGCTGGGCTTTCTCTTAGGCATCAGAGAAAATAATGCTTATATTATGTAATCATTCCCCTGAGTGGGAATCGAACCCACAACAAACGTATATACAACGATATATAGGTATATTGCAACGGTAAATATTTTTTTTCTTTTAAGTCATAAGTATTGGACTTTATAATATACTGATCACTCTTTTGTGTTGTGATATTTTTTTAGTGGACTATTAAGAAATAATTTTAGTTCATAACAGAATACTTTAAAGAATGCGCGGCGAACCTGGATAAGAGCCAAAATTTGACTCATTTTAAATTTTATGCAATCGCCCTATTTTTCTAAACTGAACGGTTGCACGCGACACTATGTTACGAGGATTGCCACATTTAATGTTTTGTCACAGCGACAAATTATGTTTTTATTATTGTCAAAATATGTACATTTAAAAACATTGCTTGTGTGTTTATATAAATAAAAAAAATAATAACACCAATACAAAAATAATTCTATAGAATTTAATAACTTCTGTCATGTTATGCTTTAAATTTTTACTGTTCCTAATGTCTCCTAATCTTTCTTTTTTTAGCTGAGTATGACGCGTATAACCATAGGTACTTAAACTAGATTTCATGATAAATTTTTGTATACATGCTAGATGCCCCGTTGACGTCAAAATGGCCTTAGGAACGTGTACGTCTTGTTCTCACTTCTATTTTGTTTGTTCATTTGTCAAATGCAATTTTTATTATTATTACTCAAAATATTGGCGTTCTCTGCTTTTTCTTTTTTCTTATTTCTCCATCCACCTTGTTGCTACAAAAAGAGGCCGAAAATTTTCCACATATTAACGAGCACGTACCGTATTAATATATAAATATATGGAGATAATTACTTTATATCTGTCTGTGATAGACTATTAGGTATAATTGAACAAATGTAATTGAATAAATTAAATGTTATAATATGTATCATTTTAATCTCCTATTCAATATAGTTAACATAAATTTGTAGACAAAACAAAATAGAGCCTTTTTTATCGTGCGTTGCGAGCGTTGTTACGTGGGATTCCGGACTGAGCCCTCTGTGTGTATACCCACTAAAACCTCACGCTGCTATTCGCCAATCTTCCACGTACCCCGGGAGCATACAAAACAGAGGCTAGGGTAACTTCAACTGTAATATAACATACTTTAATTGATTTTTTTGCAATAAGAAGTTATGAAAATAATCTATCTAATAATATAAATGTGAAAATTTATCTATCTGTCTATCTGCCTGTTACGCTATCATGGCTAGACCACCGGCTCTATTGAGGTGAAATTCGATATCAAAAGGTCCTGAATCAAACACAGGCTACGTTTTATTTCAAAATGAACCTCTAAAGGTAAGAAATAGTGGATGAAAGTTGCGCTGAATTTTTCTCAGGAGTTTATGACGCAAGGTCAAATATTGGATACCTTTTATTTGAAAGCCAACCCTTTAATTAAGATCAAAATCAAAAAACAACTACAGTTGTATAGATAACACGGGTGAAACTAAATCAACAATGTTACATTGATGATATACTCAATAAGCAGCAGTCTATATAAGATGCAGGTTATAGTGCAGGTGCGTCGTATTATAGATAACTTTGACAATTCTATATGTGTTCCATACATGCATACTAATTATAAGTGATAATAACCTTCATCGGAAGCACAGCAAATTCTTTAGTCACATTTTTTTTATCTATCCGTCACCATTAAAAAATAATACTATAAATATAAAAATAATACTATATAAACGATTGGAGGTTGGTACCTCCGGAGATCAGTCAGTTAGTTAAAATTTATGTTTGCATAAGTACTCGGATTTTACATGCAATTATATAGTGCAGTTACAATGATCAAAGATGATCAGTGGTTCATAATTTTCATTTTCTGAACAAACATCTTATTCAATTAGAATCACGTCAAAACAAAGTAGACTAACTAAACAAGACTGAAATTAGGTGCATAAGTGCATAGTGCATAATAAAGCACTAAATATTTTTGATTACTTACTAAAGAATATTTTTTATACACAGAATGTTAAAAGACCAGTTTTGCGTTGGTATTCTACTCGTCTCATAGAAAAAGTGCTGTATAGATTTCAATAAATTGTCCATAATTTAATTTCTAATACGCTTGGATCAAGGGAAAAATGGTTATTATAATATCTTCATTAAATTAAGATTGTAATGTATTTTTTAACATTGATGAATTTTATTTTATTTCTGCACATATTAACAATTTTATTTTAAATAGCTTCAAGCTATATCCCGCACACAGCAGGGAAGGCAGAGGGAACCTAGTGTTAAGACACTCCGTTCCCCACTTTCCGCCGAATTCGGAGGCTTGCGTGTTAAGTGGCGGAACTTAACGCCGCGCTTTACCTCGACACCAGAGCGAAGAAAATGGAAATATAATTTCCACTCCTCGAGTGGGAATCGAACCCACAACCAGTCGTTTACAGTCACACTCTTGTGCCACTGGGCCACGACTGGCCACATTAACAATTTTATTTTAAATTCTAATAAAAGTTACAATATTTTCTTAATATAATCATCAAAATATTATCACTAATCCCTATTTTTTTTTTGTATGTCTGTGATTCTCTTATTCTCAATATTATAAGAACAAAACATGTTTTAAGACGCGAGACATTCGTTGCTAACCACTCGCGAGTAAGTGTTCATTATGCATTTAATTAATTAACGTCATCTCAGTCGCGTGCCCTCACTTTTGACTCATTCTTGACCGAGGAAGACTAATGTAATAAGCAGCAATAGAAAAAAAGCGGATATTCTAATTGATGAACGTGAACAAGGTCCCGGCCGTGAATGATCGCTAGTTAAATTAGTCGACACAAGAAATTACAAAGACTTGTTTTGGTTTTTTAAAACCTTGACAGCAAAAAATAGTTACAAATTGATAGAAACAAAATTATTAATATTATACCTATGGGATGAAGCTCAGAACAAAGTGTCTTGACACTACATTCTCTCTGTCAATTCTACTTATACAAATTTACTGTCTTTGGAAATTCTGGGACGGCATAAAATTTTATACATAAAATAATAAAAAACTTGGTCACATAAAAACATAATTAAAAAAGATAATAAAAAATAAATGAGGATACAAATGAAGATATGTATGACTTTTAAAATTGAAGTCGGGAAAGTGAAAAAAATCTTGGTAACGTTTATAAGCCCTAAACTTTGTTTTTTATTCTAACTAAACCGTTTCTAAATGCACTAGGAGTCTAAATGCACTACAATACATTAATGAATTATTAAAATTTACTAGATGTTTTATTCTTTATTACGCATAGGCTATCTTTTTATAACTAACTCTACTGACCAATATTATGAATGACTCAGAAGAAGCGTCCCATATCGCTGATTATTTATGGGGAGTAGTGCAGTTAGTAATTGCGGTCGAGACCTCGCCACACGCTCGTTTATCTAATTATTGGACGGCACGGGCGCGACCGTCTGCAAGTATATACATTTGAAATCCTTTGAAATATGTGTATACGTATTAAGTATAGTTACGCAAATTCAATGCAATTACTAAGTTTGTGTTATTTGTATTTATTATTTGAATAAAATTAGTAGTTCACTTACAGTGTCCATTGCCTTTCTGCTTACTTACAAACATTGAATATGATCTGTTTATTTAAAGTAATTAATGATATTATTTTAGAATATAAATATAGGTATACGTTTTAAGTTCGTATGTAAAACATATTTAAAGTGGCACAAGAACAGTATATGTGACAAAAATCTGTAATTTACAAAATATTATTTAGTTTTTTTTTATGGAATAAAGGAGGCAAACGAGATGAAGGCCCACCTGGTGTTAAGTGGTTACCTTCGCCCATAGACATCCACAACATTAAAGTTATGGATGCGTTGCCAGCCTCGGGAATGTAGGACACGAGGGAAGAAGGATGGGAATGGTGGGAATAGGGAGAGCTGGCTTACATGCCATCGAACCGGAACACATCATAAGATATTTGGCGGTTCGTCTTTGACATGATAGTGGTCGCGAGCCAGTCGGAGAACGAATCTCCTAACTGCTGGGTTACCCGCCTTTTACGGGACGCTACCCAGCGGCGGGGGGAAATTGTATTCTTAACCCGTCCCCCCACGGGGTAAAATAATATATATTAAACAAAATATTAGGTTAATGTTAATAAATTCTGTAGTTTAAAAATAAATGGGAAATGAAGTGTATTAACACTAAGATTCCTCTGCCTACCCTGCTGCTGTCTAAATTGCAGAGAAAGGTAGTTATTATTACGATAATTAATAATATTATAAATTTACATAAGTAAATAACAGTGTATTATCATTTCATATATTTCGCAAATAAGTACAAAGTTCTTAAAGAATAAAAGATTTACATTTTTTTCTTGCATAGACAGATACGCAGAGAGACGCCTTATTACACTTTATTTTTGTTGTTAGCATCTCTAGACAGATTTTTACAAATTTCTGCTACCCAAAGGTTCTACGAACAATCGTTTGGCAAGAGATAATGCTATTTATTAATTACATTTAAACATATTTAAAGTGTTATTCCTCACTTAGGAAAATTGAAAAAGGCATTTAGAAAACGTATAAAAATGTTGAATGCAGCGGGATTCGAACCCGCGCTTCCTGAACACCCTCCAGGCGCTCTCACCACTGAGCCATGTGTTCTACTACGAGGTGCGGCGAAATTCTTATACGCCTTATTACACTTTATTTTTGTTGTTAACATCTCTGTGGAGAGATTTTTACAAACTTCTTCTACCCAAAGATTATTCTACGAACAATCGTTTGGCAAGAGAGCATGATATTTGTTAAATACTTTTAAACAGTTTTAAGTGCTTTTCCACATTTAGAAAAATTGAAAAAGACATTTAGAAAACGTATAAAAATGTTGAATGCAATGGGATTCAAACCCACGCCTCTTGAATACCATCCAGACGCTCTCACCACTGAGCCATGCATTCCACCACCAGCTGCGTCGAAATTCTTATACGCCTTAATCCAACTTATTTTTGTTGTAAGCATCTCTGAAGAGCGACTTTTACAAATTTCTTCTACCCAAAGTTTATTCAACGAAGAATAGTTTGGCCAGAGAGCATGATATTTGTTAAATACTTTTAAACAGTTTTAAAGTGTTAAGTGTCAGCGTTCAGGAGGAATCGGTATCCAGGCGCTCGGCCGAATCCCGCTGCATTCAACATTTTTATACGTTTTGTAAATGTGTTTTTCAATTGTTCCAAGGGAATACGTAGGGACCTATATACGAAACATTGTGAAAATATACTTAAAGTAAAAATTATTCTGAAGTACATATTTTCTAGCATAAACATAACATCAAGAAAAAACTTTTATAGAAACAATATTTTAAAAATTGGGAAGTGGACTTGCAACCCTCTGCCACCTTTCTCAATATTTTGTCCAATAATCTGTAACCTTCAATACTTAACTAACATGAACATTTCAAATTTACTTCTAAAACATTTATCTATAATGCATTACTATCCAGGCTCAACTTTATTTTTAGTATTTAGTTCTTAATTAAATAAAGTAGCACCATCTGTTTAACCTTTACGAAGATAGTGAGCAGACTTGCGAGGAATACTATTTTACCTTAAAACTAGTGCCGACGATATCGATTCTTCAAATATTGTTAGTTTAACTATCCATTAGGAAGTGTCATTGTAATATTGCGGTTTATATGTAACTACTCGCCGCAGTGTCTACGCTATTAGGTATAGCTATTTCTTTATTTTGCTACACTAAAGTGGTCTATGGTTAACCCGGGGTTGCCAAATATTTTTATTTGAAGTTAATTACAATCTCGACTAAGTGGTTTGATATTTCTTACAAAATTCGGCCATTTCTTATAAATATTTCTCACAAAATTCGGCCATTCAGCCCGTTGCGGGTTGATTTTTAAAAGTATCGTAGTTGAAAAGTAGTCTAAGTTTGACTCTGGATTTTTTACTTTTATCCAAATTTCATAAAAATCGGACCAGTAGATTAAACAAATTACATTTTGTTTTTTTTTTTATGTTCCTATTTTTTTGTGTAAACATTTATAATATTTATAAGCGAGTTTAAGATGCTACAAAGTTCTTTACGTTATTTATTTTTCATCTATTCAGTAAAAGCTGATCATCTTATGAAATAAATGTATATAAATGCATATGAATACAGGAATGATTTCATAATAGTGACCACAATTCGTCTGAAAGAATATATCACGCTAACATTTATACATAGGTATATAAAAAAGAAGATATTTTCACTTATAATGTATCTCTTGAAACCGAAAGAAAATACGATGGAATAGATCTATTTACCAGCTCTATGTTTAGACGAATATTTATAGAATCTGTGCTGTGTAACGCTACTATAATATATGTTTTTATACATAAGAACATCAGATCTGTCGAAGGTCCTTAACTGCGTGCCTCGTAAATGTATCTGGTGGGCATTGTGATCTAAAGGGATCCCTGGGACCTATATTAAAATTATTAGGACCGCTGTTGACGAAACGAAACCATTTTCAAATTCTCTTGGGGTTCACCAAGGCTCGGTTCTTGTCCAGTGCTAGATAACAGAGAATGACACACTTGAGAACGGCTGTCTTAAACTAAATGTGACGAAAACCAAGTATATGGCTTGTGGGAGCCCGGACTGTGGCACTATCCATATAGGTGCTGAACTTTTTCGACTTAACCAGCCGTTAAGTCGAAAAAGTTTAAATACCTTGGTTAGGCCGTCTGACATTCATTCGAGGTAGTTTTGAGTTCCGTGACGTAGCAGATAAGCACCAAAAGGCCAAGGTTTTGGGACTATGTCGGAAAAATATACCTTGTTATACCTCTCTATTCCTGGGGCAAGACCCCCCCTGAACACCAAAGAAACGATGGTAATTACCGAGGATGTTGTAGACCGTGCAAAGTGGAATAGTTTAAGGCCCAAGGCAACCACAAACAAATTTTAAGTATACCTACCTAAAAATATATGGAGAAAGATGATAAAAAAACAAGTTTCTTTATAATAATTCATTAGAAATACATTAGAGACTATTGTGGAATAGCGTCTGATCCTCCAATAGTTGTGAAATCTATTCGCACTCCGTGGAAGGATTGTATTTAAATTTTATTTTTTTCATTCTACTGCCTAAGACAAAGCGCGGTGATGAGATTTACATTGTATTAGATAAAATAACATAAACTTTGCAATTTTATTCGAGTTCTTTGGAATAAATAATCTTTCTGAGACAGTCAAAGTCAAAGTCAAAATCAAATAATTTTATTCAAAGTAAGAAGTTACATGCTTCATTTTTTGAACGTCAAACAAATTACCACCGGTTCACTAATGTTAATGCCTCAGACCTGAGAAGAACCGGCGCAAGAAACTCAGCGGGACGATTTTTTTTTTTAATATATATATATATATTTATTAAGTCAAGCATTTACAGATAATTATATATTGATAATGATACCATTGGAATAGCCTGGAGCGAGCATTTCATTACCAAGGTGTGTTATCGTTCAAAAATTCATTAATTAGGTAATAACCCTTAACACACAAACGTCTCTTCACAATTTTTTTGAATTGTGATATGGAACATTCTGAGACACATTGTAAACTTTCATTTCAATAGGCTTATTTATTTTTGCAAATTAAACACTCAATTTCTAATGCAATGGCTTATTATTGCAATTGCACGTAATGCCTCCATTTCAGACTTCACGCTTTCTCCCGCAACGAATGGTAGTCAGAGAATACCCAGTGTGGAGCTCCGTTTTCCTCCCGTATTCAAAATACGGCATGCCGAGTTACGATTGGCACAGTCGAATATTGTTCCAATATGCTACAATGGTCTCATTAATACATGTAAAATATTTTGATGTGAAACTTGAAATATTAAAACAAAACAATTTGATCGTATCACCTCTATAAATCAAAAATTGTTGAAATAGAATAGTTGAAATAGAAATTTGTAAACACAATCTGCGGATAGATTACATTAAAATATATAGAAAGGATACAGAAAAACATTTTTAGAAAACATAGAAAAATTGGAAGTAGCGGAATTCGAACCCGCACTCCTTGGAAACTGTCTCCTAGATTTTGACTCCATGGCTTTGCGTCAGCGTTAGTCAGCGTCAGCGCTTAGACGGTTTCCCAGAGACGCGAGTTCGAATCCCGATACGTCCAATTTTTTATACATTTTCTAAATATGTTTCTTTTTTCGTAGTTATGTGAAATAAAAAAATACGATTTTTTTTAAAAAAATTAGAAAGTCATACTGTTTATTTTAACGACGTCGAATATTTTTGCTAATTACTTAAAACCTCAACCTCAATAAACTACTCACATAAAACATCAAGATGAGTCAAGGGCTAAGACATTTTGCGGCAGATGGCAACGGCAATTGCTTAGTGTGTTGGCGGAGACAATACCTCTAATCCGTGTCGCTTAAAACCTGCAGGCCTTACCTTGACTCCTACGCCTCACTGCTCCGTTTACTAAGCAACTAAACCCTGTCAAAGTGGATTTTCTACTCTAGTAATATGCAGTTACGTATAAAAACAAGGACAGTTTTTTTCAATTAGGGACACCTAAGTCTACACAGTAGTCCAGGTCCAAACTATGCTATGCACTCTTAATAAAAAGTATGATAAATTGGAAATCTAAAAATTATAAGATGATTTTTTAGAAGAATCCAATCCAATGTCTGATAGTAGTCGGCTGTAGAGCTTTGCTTAAAACAGCTGTATTATAATTTGCGTAACAGATTTTGTTATATTATTATTCATGAGAAATGGCCTCCGAGCTAATGAATGAACGGGCCACGCTGCTCGCCCACGGTAAGTTCATTCATACAGGGCCCTGCGTGGTTGCGAACTGCCTCAATGTCGACCTACTATACCACGTATTAACATTATTAACAACATACGAAGAGTTAGCTATAAGGTATCATTACGCAACTCTACATTATATAGGTACATATATGCATATGAGGTGTAAATATTTTTTAAATATGAAAATATAGCTTAATTTTTTTTAGATAACATTAATTTCATAGCTTTTTACAGGTTTAAAAAGCTTCATGTAAATGATTACTAACAAATTAGGCAAACACGTTTACCATTCAACAGGTTGCTCCGTAAAGGTCAGAATCGATATGAAATGGCAAAGTTGAGAACACCAGCAAAGCGACACCGCAGTATGAATGAGAGGGAGGCAAGGGTGGCAAGGGGTGGGGTAAGGAGGCTTTCAGTGCGATTTTCGTGGCCATGGGCACGGTATGACGTCCGCGTCGACAGGACGCGTGCGCAGTCGATGCCAAGGTTCAAGGATACGTCATCGATCGGCAGTGGCACGTTGTTCGCTGCCACGGCCACACACTGCTCAATGCTGCCTCCAATGCCACTGCCATGGACGGACGACGAACGGCCTTTCAGTCTGTTGCAGTCACAACTAAACCTTACCACTTGTTCTCTACTTTGTATATCAAAATTATTTTTTTATTTTATTTGTTATTTATAGAGATTATGAAAACTTTTTTAAAAATATATCATATGTATCTATCTATACACAATCAATAGATAAATAGTCTTTTTCAAGTTAACAGAACTAGCGTACTTAAATACCTCTATTTTAATAATTTTAAGCAAAATTAATTATTTCCTTCACCCTTGGAGTTAAAATAAAAACAATGTGCACAGCTTAAATAAATATCTATTAAATACAAGTCAGTTAAAGTCATATCGAAAATTTTATTCCTGAAATAAAACTATACTGTGCGCGTAATCCGCCGTAAATAAGAGACGCGTGCGCAGCGCTGATTACATTACTATGAAGCAAGCACATCGACAATTCAAGAGTGGCTTACATATTTTTTATTTAATATATTTTTACACAATATTAGCCCGTAGTGAAATATGGGCCCGCCAGTCGTGGCCCAGTGGCACAAGCGTGTGACTGTAAACGACTGGTTGTGTGTTCGATTCCAACTCGAGGAGTGGAAATTATATTTCCATTTTCTTCGCTCCGGTGTCGAGGTAAAGCGCGGTGTTAAGTTCCGCCACTTAACACGCAAGCCTCCGAATTCGACGGAAAGTGGGGAACACTAACCCACTGCCTACCCTGCTGTAAGCGGGATACAGCGTGAAACTAAAAAAAAATATATATGTTAGCCCGATACAATTTATGTACTAATCTACTAGTATTCGTTGTTTCATCAAAGGCAGACTTTCTATGAAACTTACGCTATGTGTTACTCTAGATGACATAAAAAATATGTTCACAAATATAAAAAGTAATAATAAAGGGTCAACGCCATTGGTAGTATACTGATTGCAAATGCAAGTATTGCAAGCGCGTGTCAAATTGCATCGCGCCCACACAGCAATGTCTGTGCATCCGACTCATGATGGCAACATTATGTCGATAAGGGCTGCTCATTTAATTCCTTTTACTTTTCCAGTTGATTAAGACAGTCAAAGCGGCTAATTAAACTGGTTTTAAATGCGGCCTCTGATAGTCTTATAACGTCTAAAAATTATAAAAACGAATATTCACACGTTTTTTTATTAATATAAAACTCACACCGAAGAAATTATAAGGTGCTTGGTAGTGTGCGCGCCATTCATGAATTTCCCATCTATTACCAGAAACAGAGCTAGGGGATGGGGAGGTAGCGAGCGAGTGCCAGAGGAGGGGGTGCCTCCCTATTTATGAATGAGGACACACGTCATTGATATCGATCGCTGCGCGGCCCCAGTTAAGGTTAACATACAAGGGCAGCGTCGTTCAACAGGTGGCTACTTGACGCACGCCCTAGAGTTTTCCGCAAAACTAATACTTTGTCACTTTATTAATGACGTCATAAGCGATGATAAACACTGACGCTTTTACTTATCAGTGCTATCACAGAAATAGCTTATCTTAAGCTCTACATTATAATAATAATTTTGCACAGAGTTAACATTTGCGTCATTTTCTAATCAGAATGTATACATTCTCAAATATTGATGCCCAATCAGACAACGACGTACTAGAATTCAATATGTATAAATTAATAATTTAACACTTTGGAATTACAAAAATAAGAGTTATTGAATTAATTCATTCAAATTCTGTTTTTAACAAGAAGATATATTTTATTACTAGGCCATAACTATTTAGTTTTACAATCTGATAGACTAAACAAATTATTTTGATGTCTTAGACATTGTAAAGGTTAATTAAATAGATACTATTGTAAGGTAAAAATACATTAGTTTTGTTTTATTTTAAATTAAATATTTTCATTCAATGTAAAAATGTCTAATAAAACGATAGCTATAAAAACTATTTCATAAAGGTAGGACTTCATTCTAGGTATTTGATAAGGTCTTTGTACATATTTTAATATCTTGCAATAAGCAAAAATGTGGGACATTTTGCTAAATAGACAGGGGACCCTTCTAATAAGTTATTCTGTTTAATATCTTATTAGAAGGGTCTCTCTTAAATCGTCTTTCTCTCTCTAATCTGTCTAATGTTTATAGATCTGAAACATAACAAGATTTTATAATATATAGGTAAGTGAATGATTACCGAAGGGAATCTCTCAATTGGAATTTATACCTGCAGCCATCGGACCATTATCGCCGCCACTGCACCACGACCGTATCAACTATATATTTTTTGATAAGAAAAATATACACGTAAAAATGTAATTATCTGAACACAAAAATATGTTCCATATCATGAAACTTTAGTGAAGTCAACAAAATCGTGCGTCAAGCGAAAATGGTGAATCGTTCCACCCCGAGGGGGTTCTGACGTCATTTAACTTCCACCCCAACCTCCTATTGGCCCTCCACTTCAAAATTACAAGTGATACACGCTTCATAATATAAAACTCATCTTTATAACAAGTAACTATTACTAAACAAACAAATATTTTTATTCCATTGACATTTTTTTAGTTTTTGTTGATATGATAAAGATAAAATATGTTCAAATTAAAACCAATAGTACCATTTTCCATTGGACATTCAAGTGCAGTCAGTAGTTACGTTATTTTTATATTTTGATCTATAGACTGATCATGCATAAAGCTTGCGTAAAAAAATTACGTTTAAACATCGATTTACCCTATTTCGTGCTGCTGCGATATAAACATTGCCTCTATACGTCAACGGTGGTATATCTGGACAAAATTAGAGTTTTCGAGTGCAGCGTAATTATAAAGGTGACATGCCAGAGTGACGCGGGCTATCGTAACGTATGCCAACATTGTTTTTCGATGAGATTGGCTAATTCCGCGGCCCGCGTCACTTCGTTTTATTTTTACGCAAGTTATTAATCGATACGTAATACTGTAAAAGTGATTTATTCAGAAACGAATAGAACTTTTTGCAGTTTCGATGAACTTATCTACGTACATATTTTTTGTATGCCTTCTTGTTATCGATTTGTTTTTTTTTTTAAATATATAATCTCTATGCATACTGCCTTCATTGACAAACTGATATAGAATTCTTATGAAGTGATTGCTACCGTTGCTTAAACCTGTAGATATGTGCAGCATTTAGCATATGTATATACATTTATAACGACAATGCCAGCTTGCCAAAATTACAAAACGGTGACAAGTAGCTATTGCTCTGTAAGAGTAATAATTATTATAACGCCACACAATAAATATAGTATTATAAACAGGTGTAATCTTTAAATATAAAATTCTATTTTTGAATACAAGTCTTAGATATTAGTATCAATAAAAATAATAATATTAGAAAATTATAATAAAATAAACTATTTCCTATTCGAAATTTTTAATGTTTACTAACCTTCGTCAGATTTTCTTCCAATTCATATTTAAAATATTTTTTCTAATTGGATTTAAACCCACGATCAAATAGCACTATTTGATCGTGGGTTTAAATCCAATTAGAAAAATATTTATAATGTTAGAGTCGTCGTTAGTCAACAGTCGTAGAACAAGATTTGACTGTTAAAGTGATGCTTATGGGTTCGATTCTGATTCGGAGGAGAGATTAACACTAGATTTAACAAGACCAGTCAAAATGACTGGTCTTACAATTTCAATTTAAAATTTCTACTGCTTGTAATATTTTTTTCTCTATAATGATATCATGACTTATGTAACTATAACTAAATAAGTAATTTGATGGACTTTATATTCCTTTATATATCATAGTAATAAATATGTTTCTTGTAAATATAAATACTTAATTTATAAATACGTGGTAAATCTAGTGTTAAATCATTTCCATTTCTCCGTTCTACTATCAAATACAAAGGTTGCTTTGGAGTTCTGCCACTCAAGATGCAATGTCTCTATTGCGATAAGAAAGTTAAAAAAACAAGTGGCTTTACAATAGATTCTCTCTTACTACCCTTCTTGAAAAAGTGTAAAACTGCTAATAAATTGTAATAATAAAATGCATTTCCATCATCCGTACTCAAGGATATAACATTTCAAAAATTTGAAAAGAATGAAGTATAAAGGCATGTAGACATACTTCTCTATTCTCACGTTTCAGTTTTGATGCAGGAGAAAAATATTTGATCGCAATTGTAATAATTGTTTAGTCACAAGTTGAATCAATGTAAGCTATTTTGACTTACAATGCATACGCGAGCCAGACGTACACCCACCAAGAGCACCGGTAGACCGTGGGAAGCACTAGCCAATACAAAATTGTTTGCACACATCCTATAAGAACGCTCGAAGTGACATGTTGTTCAAACTTTACGCATGACCCACTCAGAGTAAGACCTTTAATAGATGTTATGTGCACTGGAGATACAAAAAAAATATTGATTATTTTTAAGACGTGCTTTGCGTTTCTTTTCAAATGTATGAAAAGAAATATTTTAAAAAGTATAAATTAAATTTAGTTACAACGGCTTACTAACTCCGATTGACAAATGTTTTTGTTCTCTACAACATAACATATGACGTCCATGCGAATATAAAAAAACTAGATGTAAAAAAACAGTCATACCATTGAAATAGATAACGAGTATTAGGATACCGTGCAGAAATAGAACCCCGCCTCCGAAGTCCGAACCAAAAGTAGTCAAGATAATAATAGAACGATTCCCGCAGGGACGTTTTGATCTCGTGATTCACCTGCTGAAAACTCGATTGTTCGCATTTTACGTCAATCGGTTGCGTGGTGTTTACGAGCGCTCGCGGCGCGGGAGCGTCAGCTGACGGCCAGGAATAGCCCTGACATCGCGGCCACGCTATGCCGCTTGCGCCCGCGCACCCACAAATAGCGCGCTATAATTAGACGGCGGTGAAATCGTGGGTTTGTTATTTTTCTTTATCGTCTCCGTTACGCGATAATTGGGTTAGCCGCTGCATGTGGGCCTGATCGGCGTCGGCGTGTCTCGGCCACGGCGGCCACCGCGCCTCGGCCATTGTCCTTACAACTTGCATTTTATGTAACACTTGCGCTTAGTTACTTTTAGCGAATAAAAATTTAATTTAAACTATTTTATACTCGTTTTACTAAATATTTATTTTGTTATAAGAATGACATCATAATTTTTATAATAATTTCAATATATGTCATTTCAATTAGAAAATCGATTAAATTTGAATCGTTTTCGGTTATTTAATTATAGGTACTAAACCTATAAATAAAAACTAAAAGTATATACAAATTTATTATATTATTCGTTATGTTTATTCTCATATCCGTCTTAGGCCAATCACAAACTAGTGGTCAGCGTCTGATTGTAAACGCAGTTGGTTGTGGTTTCGATTCTCACAGGGGGAGTTTAAATATTATCAAAGTTATAATATTTCCATTTCTCCCATTCCGTGACAAGGCAAAGCACTACGTTCAGTTCCGTCTATCAACATTAAAGTCTGGATATCGGGTGAAAAGTGGAGAACGTAGGTTGTTAACATTAAGTTCTTTCTGCTATGCGAGAAAACCTTGAAGCTGTAAAAACAATTATACTGAGATTATACTTTATGCAGATAGTAGTTAACATTACATACATTTTAACAGTTTCTTTATACGAGCGAAAAGTATATACTAGAAGCCTCCTTGACGCGATAAACACGCATTGCCTAAGTGACATGTACCTACATATGTCACTTTATACAGACGTCCATGTCAAACGTATAGTAGTGTGTGTAATATTTGTTTTATTAAGTTTATGTTTTTATTGAATAATAAAAAAGTATAATAACTTTAAAAATAATAAGTAGTCGTTGTAATAAATTAAGGTCGAAGTCGTTGTAATAAATATAAGAAATATGTTTATTATACAAAAAGGGATTTTGCCTGTAAAGTTTTCCAACGGAAAAGAAACAACTAGCTCCATATTATAAATAATAACTTAAAAAACACAGTAATTTCTTGTTCTAGAGTTCTGTATCAAAACTACTGACTAACATAAACCTCATAACTGATTAAGCATAGATTATTCTAAAAAAAGTATTCTCATTATGCAGGCCACATCCAATTATCGTTTAAGTTGTAAGAAGAAGGCAGCCGTACTAACTAACACCCTACGTCAATGAGTTGCAATATCTTTAAAAATACACACAACTCTATGTATTTACTTATTTATAGAACGACAAGTTACATACAATGCTATAAATAAAACGCTATTAATGGACTATAGAGTTAAGATTTATATAAAACAGAATATGTACCTATAGTATTTTAAAATAAAAGAAATTAATATTTTCTTTGTGGCCAGTCGTGTAAACGACTGGTTGCAGGTTCGATTCCCACTCGGGTAGTGGAAATATTTAATATTTCCATTTTCTTCGCTCTGGTGCCGAGGTAAAGCTCGGCGTTAAGTTCCGCCACTTAACACGCAATGCCTCCGAATTCGGCGGAAAGTGGGGAACGGAGTGTCTTAACTATGTCTTAACTAACGGTTCCCTCTGCCTACCCTGCTGTGTGCGGGATACAGCGTGAAGGTAAAAAAAATATATATTTTCTTTTCATTATATAGATTTCAAAACCATAAAAAAAAAATAATATAAAGTGCGACGTTGGGTTTACCTATACGTAGGTACCTATATAATATATGTATATATCTAAAATGGACGAAAAGTAAAAAAATGGAGGCAAATGAATATGGTTCTATGTTCTTACCTACATAAGCATGTATGTCTTCCTGTATGTCTTCCTGGATATTGTTCCTAATTCACCTTGTATAAAAACTGCGGAAAACGAAAATTTAAAACGGTTACATGGGTTACGTTGATCTAAATACCTTCGACGAGCACGTCTCATATATTTATTACATATCGATACAACAATAAACAAACTTTACAATATCTATACTATACATATAAAAGTAGTATACACTCAAAACTTTACAACATTAAGAAATATTAAGAATTATTGGTAGGTAGGTATGTAAAGCTATATGTTGTTTACGTCGTCCGATTGCCAAAAGTGCAAAGCGGTGAGCATAATACTTTGAATGACTCATAAGTCACAACTATTGGCAGTCTAAAATAATACAAAGGTCACAAAACTAACTATTTTAAATTATAATAGGAGACAAAAATAAAAAAAAAACATTTTACACATATTATTTGATGAAATATAATTTTGATTATTTGAAAACAATAAAAAGCTCTATATTTGTTTGTAGTTCCGAATCGTCCATGAAATTAATTAAAGCTATCAAAATACGGAGGTAAGCTTCCTAATTTACTGAAAAATGTTTTGTAGAAATATGTTATTAACTCTATACAAATTAATGTAAATAGAGATAATATTTTGAATTATTGGCTGAAAACAAACGAGGTAGAAAATTGCAAGTAGGGTACATATTATTAATATGTTTGTGTCATATTAACAATAATGTTTACAATATTTTAACAATGTAGAAGATACATAGAGTATAAACTTTAAAGTTAACAAATAGTGTGGATGAACACTAGTAGAAACGATCAGGTGACACGAGAGGCTTCAGCGGGCGAGGTGGCGCGTGCGGCGTAAGCGATAAGCGATGAGTCTCGGTGGCGCGGGCTGGGAGGCGGCGGGCGCTCTGGGGGGGGCGGCGCGGGCGGTGGGCGGCGTCGGGCGGTGACGTCAGCCGGGGGGGGCCACGCGGCTGCGGGATTGGCGGAGCTGCGCGCGCCGCTACCGAATATGGGACCGCGGCTCCATTGATAAAAGTGCGACGCGGGGTCGCGCGGCGCCAGTCCCTTTCGCACCGGCCGCGCGAGAGGCCGTCTTCACGCTGGCGTTGTTCGTGATACCGTTTGGGCCGTGGGCCGAGGAGCAGGTGGTGCCGGACGGCATGGGCACCGACGTGGAGCCCCCGGCCGGCCCGCACCTCCTCTCGCTGGCGGACGTGGGCGCGCTCGGCTTCGACTGCGCGCTCAAGCCGGCGCCGGCGCCTATGACGGGAGGCGCGCCGGCCGACCTTAATACGCCCGTCACCACATCGGATCTACCCGCTTTCTTCCCGAGTCTCCTCGAGCCTCCGCCGATATCAGGTGCGTCCCCACACGCACTGCTCCTCTCGCACGTCACACGTCGCATGCCGCACGCCACGGCACCCGTGCACCCGTAGGCGGGAGTACGAGATTTGCCCCGCCGGCTTTCGACCGATAACGTTGTAAATAAACAATGCACAATATTTTACACGTCGCGCAATTAAATTTTGTTTAGTTTTCAGCTTTAACGTTCTGGCATTGATAAATTCATATAAGTAATAAAGTGAATTTCATTATTTATATAATGCGATTGTTCGGATTAAAGAAAATATTATATAGGTATATTATAATTGCCGTAAGTTACACATTTATAAAAAGCAGGAACGTCCAGTGTCTGATTGTGTTTGTGAAATTGAAAGTTCGCCTATCCATTTAATAGGAATGGATCGATACCGAACTCTTGAATGAAAAGGCTTCATTGTGAAATTCCGTCGGCTTATGTCGTATGATTTAGTGATGTGTTTCCAAGTGATTTTTAAATAACAGAGTTTTGTGGCACATTTACATCGTTGGTAACTATAAATAATTGTATAATAAAAGTATTGTAGACAAATTAAATTCTTAAAAAGTTAGTATTCGCCTACTACGTAGACACTTTATTTAGTGAATAGCTACATAATAAATTCTATTCGATTTATGTCATTTTACGGTAATCTATTGGCAATATTAATATACTTATCCTAACAATTTACTTAATGATTCTAATATTTGTCTTATTTAACAAGAAATTACAATATCTCAACCAATTTTTAAAATTTCTTATGAAAAAAAAATTGGACGCGGATATATATGTGCCAAATCAAAATATATTAAGTTATTTTAAATTCGTTTTAAGAAAATGATATTAAATTAGCAATTATAAAGAGATAATACTAAAATCGCGTTAGACGACGACCAACTGTAGAGCATGCCAGATACGTACGATAGACCTATCGACATCCGCCTGTTATCACCACATCCTGCTCATTACAAAATATGCAAAATAAGTGTCGTATTAGTACTCACTAAAATAATAAATTTATACGTCAGTCTACGATTTGATCATAGGTACCGTTTATTTCAAAATAAAAGCTTAAAGTTTCTAATCGTTAGGTATGTTATATTTCCGAAAAAACAAATAAATCACTTAATAAGATAGTAGAAGAAATTCTAAATAAATATTTAATATAAATACCTTATTCGTTGTTATTTTAAGCCGAATATGAAGCACCTAAGTGTTACATTACACAATAAAATTGTAACATGTAATCGCTTATCTACTGGAAAACAATTTTAATTTCTGAATTTAAATTAAACAATGAATACAGTGTATGTAGGTATATCAAATAGAAAAAAATCTTATATTTATAGTTTGTATTTTTTGCTACAGGTACTTTGCCAGGCGATGAGTTGCCGCTGGCTTGCTCCCCGCGACGTCATAAGCATGAGGCTTCATTATCTCCTGGCGCACGCGCAGAAGATGCGAGCAATGCTTCGAGTGCAAGCGCTTCACTATACGGACCCGCAATGGGTGGAAAACGTGCACCCTCACCAGCACTACAGTGGCTTCTACCGTCGGGCCCTGGCCCAGGTAGCGTTGACAAATATTTCCAACAGGAATATGAAGAACGTATTGAATTACTTCCTCCAGAATGCCAACCTTCTTATTGCCCGCAACCTCAAACGTGCTCTCAGCCACATTGCGAGTATCGTCCGCAGCCACAACCCCAACCTCAACCCCAGCATACATGGGAAACGCAGGAGTACGCCAGTACACCGCAACCCGCTCCGGGCCCCTCTGGGGTGCCCAAACGTGAGCCGTACCCTAGTCCCGCAGGAGACAGACCCATACAATTAGCAGAATATAACCCGTCCACGAGTAAAGGTCACGAGATTTTATCCCAAGTGTACCAACAGAGTGCTCAACCTCTTCGGCTAGTCGCAGTTAAACCTCGGAAATATCCCAATCGTCCGAGCAAAACACCTGTACACGAACGACCCTACGCCTGTCCTGTTGAGGGGTGTGATCGTAGATTTTCAAGATCAGATGAGCTCACGAGGCACATAAGGATCCATACCGGACAAAAACCGTTCCAGTGCCGGATCTGCATGCGCTCTTTCAGCCGATCTGATCATTTAACTACGCATGTAAGGACACACACAGGTGAGAAACCGTTTGCCTGCGACATATGTGGACGCAAATTTGCACGATCAGATGAGAAGAAACGACACGCAAAAGTGCATTTGAAACAACGTTTGAAGAGGGAGCGAGGCGGCGGCGGACCGACGCACCATCACGAGCCACATTCGCACGCGCAACTCTAGCCCGCGGCCCCCGGCTCGTCAGCCGCGTCCGCCGCCTCCGCCACGGTAACCGCGCCTGCGCCCTCGCCGGTGCCCTCGCCCGCACATTCCAGCGGCGAAGCGCCCGCGGATAACTGAACTGTTAATTACTTTCACGTTGAAGTTATTAAATAATTTCATCGCCTAGGTGTAAGAGATTGTCTTTAACGAAGCTTTATTAACTCTACATTTGTAAATTCACTGAAATTTATATATCTTTTTATACATATTTGTAATTATTACTAAAGTGACGATCAAGTTGATGTATTTATTTTTATTAGATAGGATAATCGAATGTAGACTGGGAACAAATATAGAAGAAACGGGTGGATTAACCCTCCACCGTTGAGAAAGTTTACGTGCCTACGTGTCCGACGACGTCGACGTAGCACTTACACATATCGCTGACGATGTGACGATTGTCTTCTAATACATGGATTATGCAGATTTTTATCGATGTAAGCTCAAATCCATGAACATCATAATAAAGTGATCGTTAAAAGGTGATACGTAATTGGCCTATTAGCAGAAAGTATGACCTCAGAGAACCTTTGCCACTTGTTCTTTGTAAGTATTAAAACTAACGAATGTAGATAGGTATTGTTTATTATTAAAATATTTACCTTCTATTGATGTTAAACTAAATTGTGGCAAACGTTTTCTGCCTAAAATCTTCTTATATATTAAGTAGAAATGTATTATACTATTAATGTTCTTATACTTGACAAACTAACGTGAAACTGTGCCATTCGTTTAACTTTATCACGCCACGTGCCACGGCAATTTTTTTAATACTAAGTGTAACATGACTGCTGATTAAGTGATAATTATTAGTATGAGTATTTTATTTTTTATATTTCTAGTCGAAGATATGGATGTGAAGATATCGACTAAAGTCTCGTCCATCAACTTAAGAACCCATTCCTTTTCATTTCGACAGTTACTGTCTTGATCTTCTCTTGCTCAAAGTTTGTTTAACAAAATTTGCTCAATCCTGTTCTCTATGACTTACATCTATCTAACAGCCGCTCCACGCTTGCACTAACACTCTTTCTGACCTTTTCTTCTGTTTTAGCTACACTTATTATTTTTGTAATTTAAAATTTCGTTCGCCCAGTGGTATATATTTTTATTTTTAGTTTTCGTCATTAGACTAATTTAGTAAAGTTATAGCTATTAGGATTTAAATTATGATCTCTTAATCAATATTAATTATTTGCAAATAGAGCGAGGGCCCCTATTTATAATACTCATAAGTTTCTAAATAAATATAAATATTGTATGCCATCATGTAGATAAGACTAGCATTATAGGTTCTGAAATAATTTGAAATAGGAAATAATCTTGAAACATACCTAATATTTGTCACTATCAAGTTCTGTTTAAAATTTTGGCAAACTATGTATGTAGTACCTATAACAGTAACGTTTATTGTAATATATGTATTCGTGTAAGGATCTTTTGTGAAGCACAAATAGTCGTTATATTCACTGTCTATAAGAAAATCTACTTATAATGAAATACGCCTTTAACTTAAAACATGGTTGTTTACTGGTTAATAGAACTATATTTATTTAATGAATTGTTAACATTGTTAGCTTAACAGACATAGTGCAATTTAAATATAAAATAAAAATATCTATATAAAGTAAATGTTGCCATGAAAGTATAGTCACTGAATAAAGTGATAAACGTACAACAGGGTGGGCCTTTCGAGTATGTTCGATTGTTATGAATTTAGGATATCCGACAATAATATAACTAACTCTATTTCTAACTGTGTATTCGGAGAACGGCGGTCATTTTGTATTTTACGGAAGTCATCATTTCCACGTCAAACGCCAAAAGTCTTAAAGCTAAAAAGTTAATATCTTCCGCGCTCGAAACGAATGCACGCAAATGCACTCTTTATAAATGTATACATGAGAAAATGGTGAACGACTTTATAATGTTTTTACTATTGTAAACGAGACGTAGTCTCAGTTAGGCATGGCTAGCGTAGATAGGTTTTAATAAAGTGTATTCATGTTAGTCAAACGAGTGACAATTGAAACGAAGAAGACTAAATTCATTTTTGCAATGTTGTATCGCGTTGATGTTGTTAATATACGATTCGTATTAAGATACCGCTAGAGGGTCCCGAGTGGCGGCGCGTCGTTGGTCGTTTCTTACGCTGGTGGTGCTGACGCGCCGCGGCCGGGCCCGGGTACATTGTTGACACTTCTGTTACTGTATTGCATCTCGGTTGCGGAACTCGCATCGTTAGTTACAGCTCACGTTACTGTCTAGCTTTTAGTGACTTTTAAAAGTGACAAAAACATTTTTTTCTTCAAGATGTTCACCTTTTAGTGAATGAGTACGAATTTTCTGTATGATTATGATGTAAGATGTCTTTTGTATTTCACATGCGTGAAAGATGTTGTTGATGTTCTAAATTTAGATAGTTTTAAGGTCTACTTAGGTATTGTTAAATCTCACTAATTTTTACTAAACTCTATTTAATATACTTATTTGTAAATACACTCTGACTAAATTTAAATTTAATGTGTATATAAGAGAAAAGAAAATTTTTATTTAATATGAAAATTCACCTAAGGTGCGAAAATACAAATTGTTGAAAACTTCAAATATGTTTTTTATTAAATATAACCTTTAAAACTATCACACGAGACATTCCACACTATTCTCTTCTCTAGAGAAAAATCATGTAGTTGGCAACAAAATGAAAAACATTAGGGTGTTAAATTTAGTACGACAAGTGGTGGGCATTGGCACACAAGTCTGTTTATTTGTATTTTTAACATGCTTTCGTTAAAAAATGAAACTAGCAAGAAACAAATATCGTTCAAGTTGTGTTTGAGACGAGTACTTTGTGTTTCCTGTTTTTTAAATATCAATACAAATGTGTAATATATGTTAAAATTGAATAAGCTATCATAAATTGCATTGACAAATGTATGTGACAAATAAATATAGCTTCACGCTATATCCCGCACACAGCAGGGTAGGCAGAGGGAACCTAGTGTTAAGACACTCCGTTCCCCACTTACATAAATACAAATAAATATTTTAAGATTTTTTTAAGTGCTATTCATACACGTAGGATATGAAAAATGAATACCTACGCAAAAACTTATCAATTTGAGGACAAAAGATATCCCGTATAAAACAGAATCACTTAAGACTCTTTTAATATAAGAAAATATTAAATATATAGGTATTTACACGCTTATTCTCACATACAGCAGTAGTCACGGAGAACCTGTGTCAAGACATTCCATCCTTCACTTTAAGTCCGAAGTCAAAACATTTTGCGCAATGAGTGACGGAACTCAACACCGTGCTTTGTCTTACCGGAGCGAAAAAATGAAAACTTAAACTATTTAATCATTCCTCCGAGTTAGAATCGAACCCACAAACTTTTACAGTCAGACGCTATCCAACTGCGCCACGATGCCCTCTAGATATATTTTTCTTATTCATCATATTAAATAACATTTACGAAATAATTACGTAAAACCATAATGCCATGAAATATTTCACGTCTTTTTTATAATACATAAATATTCAGTCACTTTCAAACAATAGCATAGCTTATGAATGGCTCTGTGGTACAGTTAGGCTGATCTATCCGAATAAGATGGACGTAGGTTCAAAACACATTGGCGGACCAATTACAATAGGATCCAAGAGAATGGGCTGGTAGATTAAAATATGAGTTTTCATTATGTCAACTCCACGCAATTTCCCCAAGACCTATATAAGAATAAAGTGTAGTATGTAGATGTAACCCAGAAAATTCCAAAAAATATATGGAGATCATAGAAAAACTCTTTTAAATATACTATGAGTATAAAATTTATTGAATAAAAATATCAATTATGACTTATGCCATTGTCCAGTAATAGGTATACGGGGCCGTCGTGGCGCAGTGGGACAGCGTTTGACTGTAAGTACGAGAGTGTGAATGCGACAGTGTGGTTTGATTCCCACTCAGGGCAATGGTAATTAAATGTTTTCATTTCCCCGCTCAATTACCTAAGACAAGTCGATCAGTTCCACCATTTAACAGGCAATATTTCGATTTCGGGCGGTAATGGGAAAACGGTGTGTCTTGCCACTGGATTCTCTCTGATTACCCCGACATGCGGGAAAAAGCGTGCAGCTGCTTTGTTTAGTACCATATACAAAACAATTATGTAAATATAATGTATGTCTTATTACTAACTTTTATACCATAATGTGCCATCTGTCGGAACTTAAAGGATATATGTTTACTTCTGTTAAATATTAAGTCAGAATCACTTTCAAGTGATAGTTTACGAAGAAAATATAGATGGCAGAACATCAAATGATTCTATGGACAATATATAGATGGCGCCTAGTGTGCGCGCTGTTCAACTCAACGGCCCCGGTAGCGGGGTCATATAAGCAAAACTTTATTAATATTCCTATTAGTATTATAATATTATTCGAAATTTTGTTTTTGTCTATCTGTTACGCTTTCCTGGCTAATCTATGCTTTTAAAGGGTTAAAATAGGGTATAAAAATTTGTGTAAAAATTTAAGCCGCTTGATCGATTCTAATATTTTTAGAAAGATATTTAATGACGCAAGTTCAATCTTAGGCCACGACTTTTTTTTCAAAAAAAATACTTTTAAGGGGCTAAAATAGGGGATGAAAATTTGTAAGGAAAATATAAGCCGCTTAACTGAAGCGAGAACACGGGCTGTGTAAATATGCGTATTATACTTTACTATAGTATGAAAGCATCACTTACTAAGTAAAAGATAAAAAGCAAAATTAAAAATTTTGAAAAAACCCACGACGGTTTAATTGTAATTGTAAAAGGATAAAATAACTATAAATCCCCCGCCTAAAAGAATATATGTAACGAGATGATGGGGACGGCTTCGTCGGGGCTGCCATTACTTTAAGTTTACAAAAACCTTCTCATAGGTTTTCTTGCTGTTAAAACAGGTTTGGCAAAAAAATTAAATATTAATATGAATTTACAGTTTTGATAACTGGTATTTTAAAGACTTTAAAACGAAATCTATACTGTTAGCTACTATATTTAAAATAGAGGTTGCAACTGGCAGCCCCCGACGAAGTCGTCCCCATCATCTCGTTACATATATTCTTTTAGGCGGGGGATTTATAGTTATTTTATCCTTTTACAATTACAATTAAACCGTCGTGGGTTTTTTCAAAATTAAAAATTTTGCTTTTTATTTTTTTAAATAATTTTTAATTTTTTATTTTATTTTTTTTAAAGTGAATAGATACACATTATATATTATTACATAATATCGAAATACTTTATATTAATGTTCATGCAAACCCAAAAGAAATTATAAATCCAATGCTTTCTGGTTATCAAATGCTTATTGCAGCGCCTAGGAGATTGTCACCGTAACATTTTCACGAAACTTAAGTCTAACCAAATCAGTGAAAATCACAAAACCCACTAGTAGTTTTTATTTTGAACAAACTAATATATACTGGAGCGCCCCGTGGTAGTTCGTGATATGGCATATAAAAACACGCAGCAATTAAACCAGAACCTATCACAGAAAACCGCATCTAAATAGGTTTCACACAAAAAATACGAGCAAATGCTTACTGCAGCGCCCCCAGGTGAGGTGTCACCATGACACATATACGAGAACACGCGCTAATTAAGCCTGATCCTATCTTTGATAACTGCATCCAAATCGGACTTGTAGTTTTAGCTTTGCATAATTAAATGTTTAATGCAGCGCCCCCTGGTGAGTTCTTGACGTGAAAAAAAACCTAAAAACTTACACCAAGTAAAAGCAACTCTAATACTAAAAACTCTGCCCAATCGGACTAGTAGTTGTGGTTTTGCATTAAATATTACGAACAAATGTTTACTGCAGCGCCCCCTGGTGAGTTAACACGATAAAACATATCCAAGAACATGCACTAATTAAACTTGAGCTTATCATTGAAACTGCATCCAAATCAAATTCGTCATTTTATCTTTGCACAAACAATATTTTACTGCAGCGCCCCCTGGTGACTTGTCACCGTAACATAAATTTAAAAACATGCTCTAAGTAAAGCGGAATCTAATACTGAAAACTCTTGACAATTGTACTAGTCGTTTTGGTTTTACACAAAAAAATAGAAGCAGCTACTTACTGCAGCGCCCCCTAGAGAGTTGACACATCCATGAAAATATGCACTAAGTAAACATACATGACAGATATATGAATATATGCACTAAGTAAACTTGAATCTATCATTGAAAACTGAATTCAAATCGGACTCGTAGTTTTAGTTTTATACAAACAAATGTACTTACTGCAGCGCCCCCTGGTGAGTGGTCACCGTAACGTATATATGAAAAGAAGCACCAATTAAACTTGAATCTATCGTTGAAAGTTTCATCTAATTCGGACTAGTAGTTTTTGCTCTGCATAAACAAATGTTTACTGCAGCGCCCCCTGGTGAATTTTCATCGTAACAAAAAAACAAAAATATTAAAATATGCAGCAAGCAAAGTTGAATCTAATTCTGAAAACTCTCGCCAATCGGATTAGTAATTTCGGTTTTAGACAAATAAATACAAGAAAAATTTTGGTTTTACACAAAAAAATACAAGCAAATGCTTACTACAGCGCCCCCTGATGAGTGGTCACCATAACACATATATGGAAAGACGCACCAATTAAGCCTGAACCCATCCTTGAAAGTTTTATCTAAATTGGACTAGTAGTTTTTGCTCTGCATAAACAAATGTTTAGTGCAGCGCCCCCTGGTGAGTTTTCCCCGTAACAAAAAAAGAAAAATCTTAAAATATGCAACAAGCAAAGATAAATCTTTTTATGAAAACTCTTTTTAATCGGAGCAGTAGTTTCGGTTTTAGACAAATAAATACAAAAAAAGTACAAACAAATGCTTACTGCAGCGCCCCCTGGTGGTTTGACACGATAAAACATATCCAAGAACATCCACCAATTAAACCTGAATCTACCACTGAAAATCTATTGAAATCAGACTATTATTTTTTGAGATAATTGAAAACATTCGTTTTCACGTAAAATGCTTACTGGAGCGCCCCCTGGTGAGTTAAGGCAATAAGACATATCTAAGAACATACGCCAATTGAGCCTTAACATATCATAGAAAACCGTATCAAAATCGGACTTATAGTTTTGGAAATAATTGACAAAGTAATTTGCACAAACACACAAACAAACAAACAAACAAACAAACAAACAAACAAACAAACAAACAAACAAACAAACAACCTCTCACCCCAAACACATATACAGTCGCCGTTCCGTCGCGGGTAAAAAATGAAAATTTGCAAAGCTATTATTTTAATTAAAGTTTCAGAAATCGTGATTTCGCCACTCGTGTAGCTCAGGTGATCGGAATTTAATATTAAATGATAGATACTAGGTACTTAGAAAATAGAAACTAAACAATGAAATGTAGGTAACATATCATACTTTGTTTCGTGTAGTTTTTATGACATTCATGGCTATGTGTAAGATTAAAAGCCGCATAATTAGCAAATTCTAAAATATATACATACATATATAATTTAGAATTTGCTAATTAAGCGGCTTTTAATCTAACAGTAGGTACTCTTAATGGTTAATGTTGACAACAAAAAAACTTGACCCATCCAAAAATTGTGACGTGTCCAAACATTTTAATATAATATGTATCATAATAATGCTATAAGCGGTGACTACTCGAAAATTTAGAGACAAAAAGTTATTAGGTATATATAGAATAGATAAAAAAAAAACCAAGAAAAATTACAAATAAGCTGCACCTTATGCTATATAACAGAACCCAAATATAATATTTTAACAACATCTAAAAATCCAGAATACTATCAATCTATAGTATTAATCTGTTAATTTATGACTAACGAGAAATTGTTACGTAATTTCAATAATAATTTATAGAAAACTGATCTGCGACTTTTATTTTTATTTATTAAATAGGTTTGCTATTTGAGCCCTCTTAAAATTCTCTGAACTTTCAGTTCAATCATAATAAACCATAGCCTATAGCACTCCTGAAGAGGGTAGCTTTCTTATTATAAAAGAATTTTCATAATCGGTTCTGTATTTCCGAAAATTACCCCTTACAAACAAAGTTACAAACTTTACCTTTTTATTATATTTTAATATAAAATAAGCCTTAAACTAAATTTAATGTACAAAAAAGAGGAATTTTATTTATTGATTAAATTAAATAATAATACTATAATTTAATGTAACTTCTCATCATCCTGGTGGTCCCTGCAATGACATCAAATTTATGCTACGAAAAAATGGTAAGCATTGAGGCAAAAATTCTTTATCTGTTTATATGCAAAGCAAAGAGATCTATGGCCGTTCTCTCGACTAAATGTCGTTCCTTATATCTGCAATTACTTTTGTTAGAATCTCGGCCAATCCAATTAAAAGAAACAAAATTGTAACGCTTATAAACTACAGTTTTTTACCTTGAATATGATATAACCAGTGTTGGGCTAAAATTAATCCCAACAAATCATCATCAATCATATATATCATAACTAGCTAAAAAATAATTAGTTATTCACTTTTACACTAAAGTTGTAAATGAAGTATTTATTAATTATGATTTTCGCATAAACAAAAGATATATTTTTAATATTTAATTATTAATTGCTATTATTTTTTGCCCATTTACTATTCTATTGTCTGGGATTACCGTGCAGTGTCTGGGATTTACAACACAAATATAGGTAGTAAAGAGAATAGCACCCCTCTCTAACGTATCAGAATTTCAACAAATTCTATTAAGAACCTGTTGAAAATGGCTTTGAGACCGCCTTCGAAATATATGCTAGATATTCATTGGTGAAAGTTCTAGACAGGCCGAGATCTTTTAATAAATCATAGATTGTTTTGGTTATACTTTACGCAGCTTATACTTCTACCGCGTATAAGTAAAAATTGGGAGTGTCTTAATACTAAGTTTCCTTCGTCTACTCTGCTGTGTGCAAGATACTGCGTCAAGCTATAAAAAAAATAACTCTAAGCATATTCCTAATCGATTCGGTTCGTTAATAAGTTCGAAGTACTTGTTTATTTTCATATCTTAGTCTTTTGGAAAATCAGTTTCCCACGAAACGAAATATTTTAAATAAATAGATGAAACATATAATAACTATACATATTTATTTCATTTAGGAACACATAACATTCACATTGTCATATTATTATTTAATGCCAATATTATTATAATCTCTGATTTCAGCCATTTCAATACAAAGACAACATATATTCCCTGCATTTTAGTTACTAAGATCTACATTAAATTAAATAAATAAAACTATACTGCTAACTTGGAATACAACCAACGTGAATATAATTTATTATTAAAGTATAAAAATGCTTTATAAAAACGGCAAAGGACAAACATATTAAAATGAATCAAAAAAATCAATTCTTTATTTTTATATATTCATATACTTTTTGTCATTATACTCAAAGAATGTTATATTTTTAGAGAGTTTTAAGTATTACAGCTACTCCATTGCATTTTAACACAGCAGAACTGTATTTAAAAATATATTATTAGAAATTCATTCTATACTTTTTATATTTCCTTTATTTTATCGCCCAAACAAAAAATAAACTTTCATAGAACCGGAAAAGCAAAAAAACAACCAACGCACATTTATAAATAGAAAAATTCAAATAACGCACACGTTCTCAAACTTCGAAGGCTAATTGGAAGTAAACTGTGATCTACGTATACCATATACATATATTTAGTTACGTAGCCTCTTGATCGTCGTTCTTGGCCAGATTGGGTTCGGACTCAGCGCGGCGCTTCAGGCCGTCCGCGTCGGGCGACGACGGACGCTCGTCTGCCTCCACTGTCGCTGATGCTGCAGCTTTTATATCCGGTGCACTGCGGCTTACGTCCTGGTAGCAATTAAAGAAAATGTATGACTTTTCAGCTCATTTTCGGTAAAAGAACGAAAGCGACTGACTGGTTGTGGTTTCGATTCCCACTCGAGGGGTGGAAATATTAAATATTTCCACTTTCTTCGCTCTGGTATCGAGGTAAAGCGCGGCGTTAAGTTCCACCACTTAATACGCAATGCCCACGAATTCGGCCGAAAGTGGGGAGCGGATTATCATAACACTAGGCTCCATCTGCATACCCTGCTGTGTGCGGGATACAGTACACTTTTTTAGGAAACATGTAAAAATTTGAACGCGGTGGAATTCGAAGTCGCGCCTTTTGGAAGCCTTCTAAGCGCTCTCACCGCTAAGCCATACGTTCTACTACCAGCTGCTTTGAAATTTGCATAGGATTATTGCAACTTATTTTTAGTGCTAACAATATAGATAAACAAAGAGATTCTTAAAAACGTAAGCTACTTAACGATATTTCTACAGACAGTTCTTTGGCAAAAGAGAATGCTTCTTGTTAAATATTTTCCCCCTTTGTTTAAATTAAATAGGTATAGAATTATTACTATTTAAATAGGTATAGAATCCACACACATCCATTTTATGTACAAATATAACCCCAACATCAAAACCATTGCATAAACGAGTACATTGCGTCGTTACTTACAATAAAACCCACATTCTATAGCTTACCATATCTGGTTCAACATAATCCCCAGGTTCTTGTTTAACGGGCACATTCATTTTGTCATTAAGATAACAAACACCGTTTAAATCTATGGCACTGTTAGAAAAGATAGCCGCAGCCCCAGCTGATGAGTCAACTAAAGGTTCCGCCTGAAATTTAAACATTATTATTATTTCAATTATACATGCAATAAGGAATATATATATAATTTTACTTATTATATATAATTCAGCGTCACGCTTTTCCAGCTGCTTCCTCCGTTCGAAAAACTCCCATATTAAAATTGAAGGTCATCGTGGCAAAATCGAATAGCGTCTTAACAGTAACCGCGGTTAGCTTATACTTGTTTAAATTATGTATTTTAAATTACTTTAATTTCTCCATTCCGCCACTCAATTTATCTGTCACTATATAACCACATAATCCACCGTGGAGCAAGCATATGTATGACTAAATTACTCTTGTGAACTCTACTTAAGTGGAAATATCTAAATTAATTATATTGGTATTGCCTTGATCTAGCCAAAGTACGGTATCATTTTCCGCTCTTCTGTACCGTGTACGCAATATGTACTGTAATAAGCCAGTAAAAACAGAATGTTCAGGATTGCCACACGGATTTGAATGGAACCATTTTTTATTGTATAACTTTGAAGTCTGAACAGGACTTAGGATATAATTAAATAACCAAAATAATTTAGTTAAACTAATAAGACCTAATGACATAAGGTCCTTAGCAAAAGTTTTTCACCTAGATTAGCAACGTGACCAGTAAAATTAGTGTGGAAAAGGTCATTAAGTCCACGCAAACAAAATTGCGGACAATTCATTTCACTGAAATAAACTGATAATGAAGAACAAAATGATCGGGAGATGATATTCTTAGGTTAATTCTACAAGTAGAACGTTGACAGTATATTAAAGTAACTTACTTACCAATACATTTTCTGGTATCAGTAATTTTAATGGTTGTATTGGCTTTCTGTCTGTAGGTGCCTCGGATTCAGAAACTTTATGTGCATATAAAAAATCCTTATTGTCCTTCTGTTCACTAAAAAATACAACATTTATTTATTTAGCAATGTAATAATGGGTTTTCAAACATTTGAACGACGAAATGTTTTTTTAACTTTAACATCACATTAAAATGAAAATAAGTTTCAAAAAAAGTTATAAAAAAAAATTAAATATTAAAATATGTATACTTGCGTTTTATATTATATATGTATCTTACGCTCTTACCGTTTAGGCGTAGTATGGTGACTGTCACTTTTCTCATTTTGATGTTGAGATATAAGGTCACAAGCTTTTCCAAGAATTACTATAGATACAAGCACCCTTATTGATATTAGACATAAATAGGCTATAAATATTAGAAACACCGCTGCCAACCTAAAAATAAAAAAAAATGATAGTGGTAAAGTGTATAGGTAACTAATAAAAGAAATGTAATAACTTTATAAGAGTTTCGGCTTATTGCTCAGTGGTCACTTGTACAGTATATGAGAGGGCCGGGTTTAAAAAGGCGCGGGTTCGAGTCCCGCACGTTCAAATTTAATACCTTTTACAAAACTTGTAAACAATACTTTAAAAGTTTTTCACATATGTAAATAGATCAACATTATTTATGAAAGTCATATAACATTAAAATTTCATTTTTCAGCTTCGTGCTTTGTCCAAATGGCAATAAAGGAGAGAGAAACTACTGTCAACATTGTCCCTTTTATTTATCTATATTTCTAAAATGTGCTTAAGAGACTGAACATCATATAAGCTTTAATAAGTAATTTTAAAGGGCACGGATATAAAATAAATATATAAATATATAAAACTCACCCATCGATTTTAACTGCATGAACCAACACTCTAGTTATGACAACTCCCAAAGGTAATGGTATGAAGCCCATTCTCCTGGCAACTAAATCTGAGTGGTCACTAAAAGCGTATTTTTGTCTCGTTTGCGCAACGTCATACGCTAGGCTTACTGTATATTCCCTATACACTCCATAAGGAATTTCGTTAAATCTGCCAAAAGGTAATTATTAAATTACACCAATACCTCGCTTTGCGTCGTTTCGTTTTGCGTTGTTTTCGTAGTTGCGTCGTTGCTTAATTTTAACTGATTTTCGAAGTTGCGTTGTTTTGGATTCGAGTCATAATTTTTTTTTTATTTGTTTTTCCTAAAATATGCTAACACCTTTGTTTTTAATTGCACCATGGCATCAATATTTGTGAATTCCCGTTCTAACTAAAAATCGACGCAAATTTAATATAATTTTATTTTTTAATGAAGAACTATTACAATTGGAATTGCATTTTGCTAATGAAGATGACAGTAACCGTTTAATAGAAATCTCCAAAGAATAAAATTTAACCTTAACAAACTAAAGCAATATGTTTAAATGACGAAACTATGCAGATTTTTTTAAAAAACTATGCTGACAGCGGAAGACTAAAAAGTGTCCCAGGCGGTAGCTGCGAATATCAATTGCTACAAGGAAATTTATCTTACGTTGAAAAAAAAGCTGTTCAACAAACATTGATCCAATCCAATCCATTTTTTTGTGAAAGAAAGCTGACGTACGACTATGGACACATCAGCCAGTGATTAATTTTAATTAAACTTCCATAAATGAAATGAATATATAGTTTATTTTGTTTAATTGAATACGTTTATTGTATATTATTTTTGTTTGAAAAAATTTACTTTGTTCAATTTTATTTTTAAAAGGTAGTATTTCCGTAAGCCTGGAACCTATCTTGGATCATTACATAGTTTGCTATAGAAAATCTATTTTCACTTTGCGTCGTTTCAGTTTTCGTCGTGTTTTTTTGGAACGTAACCCCGACGCAAAGCGAGGTAAGGGTGTATATTACTTTTCTTTTTAAAAAAAATCACGCTGTATGCCGCAAACAGCAAGATAGGCATATGAACCTAGTGTTAAGACACTCCATTCTCCATTTTCCGCCGAAGGAAGGCATTGCGTGTCTAGTGGTGGTACTTAACATCGCGTATTGGGTCGAACCCAGAGCGAAAATGAAATATTTCCACTCTTCGAATGGGAATCAAAGCCGCATAAACCAATCGCTTTTACAGTCACACTTTGTGCCCCTGCGCCCCACGACTGGCCTCTATAATAATATTTTAATGTGGTTTAATTTTTAATACAGCCTTCATTTCTCTACTATCTCCTACTAGGTAAGAAAAAGTGTGAAGCTCTATATAAATATTTTGATTGCTTGTATGAGATTTTTTTAATTTTAAAGTTCTATTTTAATAATATCCAAGGCAGTAAAGATTGTTATGATGCTATTAAATAATTAAATGATTATTGTAAACAGCATGATTAATTTTACCTTGTAATAAAAGCATGTTTCACCCAGTCTATTATAACTTCAAATGCAAGCACTAGAACACAATCTGGTGCTAATATCCAGAATCTTTCTTCCTTCCACATGTATTCCTTCATAGTTTGAAGAACCACTATGAACAACAGGACTGACAAATGAAGTCGTTCCCTCACATCACTACAGGAAACTTGAAATAGATTGTTTTTATCAAATTTCTTAAAAACACTTCCTTTCAATTCTACAAACTGGAATGAAAAATTTTATTTATTACATATCATAAAGTGTAAGGAATAAATACAACATTTTTACAATATTTCAACAACAATATAAAAATTAATTAAATAAAGTATTTTAGTTCTTAAATATTTTGAGTTTTATAACAACGTTAAAATTAGAATAACAAAAAATACTCTGAATACTTACATTATTAGACATCATTATAATAAGAAGACTTTTATTATTTGAGTTAAAAGCTACGTTTAGTGTTGTCGCTTGAAACAATACCAACAAGCTGTGAAGAACTGATGTAAAATTAAGAAAATCAAGTACATATCAATACACCAATGTTGTAATGTATTTTAAGGGAAATATTCATTATGTATTATTAGTGAAACTTTTTTGGCAAAAAAAAAAAGTTTCACTCTGAGAAGATTAAATATCCATAACTATTTAAAAATAAATGAACTGTTATGAACACAAGCAATGGTGTGATACAGGTATAATTAGCAAATCATGTTGCTTAAATATTTGCTTTTAAGAAACCAGCACACAGAACAATAAGTTAAATACAGTGAACTTTAAAATATCCATTTTAGCTTAGCAGATAAACAAAAAATGAAATAAATGTTTTAAATAGACAAAAAATGAAATGAATGGAAACAATAACAAATTTTAACCATCAATATGAAAAAAAAATTAAAGGATACAGACATAAGTCACTGCAAAAATTAAATGTGGTATAACACCCAGGTGTTCTCTTTTCCTATCACGTGGTTCAGTGGCCGTCCAAAATAAGGCATCAATTGTATCTTGTCCAAAAGCAGAGAATAACCTATCACCAACTTCTAGCATATTATAAAATATATATAGCTTCATAACACTTTGACTTTTTACTAAATGATACATCATATTAGTATCTATATAGCACATGAGAATACTACATATTAACAATATTAATCCTTTAAGTACATCACATGTCTCAGCTGGTTTGAGTATACTTTTATTAGGATGGGAACAAAATCTAAAAAAATAAAAATTAGTTGGTCACAGGATATAATAATAATATATATAAACGACTAAATAGTATTGATTGTTTTACAAGTAAATATGAACACATACCCAAAACATTTTCTAAACAGCCTATTAAAGAATGACCAGAAAGCCATTATAAATCTTAATGGCAAGAATGTGTAAACAAACAAAAGTGAATCTGCACATTGAAAAAATCCATAAGCCATAAATTTTTCCAATTCTTGGGGTATTTTTATAAAAGAATAAACCTTTTCTCTTCGTGCTGAAAATCTCTCCTCGTCGTGTTCCAATAAATATCCCCTTGTAAGTTCAACATGCAAAAACGCAAAGAGTGAAGCATTTTTGTCACTTTCTATAAATTAAAATGAGACTGATAAGAAATATAATCATAATCATATTAATGTAGGAAGAGAAGACAAATGTTACCTTTATATTTTGCCGGTCTTTCATTTTTGTCAATGATATCACCTGAACAATGCTGTATATTTGTTATACTCTTGAATCGTAACCTTTTAGTATGCTCCTGTAGGTCTTCGTTTTTTAACGTCATATTAAAAAATATTTACTACCCTGGCCACGCATAACCTTTCAAAACATCTACTTATCCATTTATGAATTTAGCGAATGTTTTTTATGTGACTGAAGGAAAATATTTTGATTCATTAGTTTTGACTTAACTATGACTAAATTGACAAATAGCCTTATGATGAGATGTCTGACATTGACTGCTAGTATAAGTGTTGGCAGTGGCAAACATAACTGTTATTAAAATAGAAAACTATTTCAAAGTATCAAAAATTCCATTTACGAAAGAGAAATTATCAAATTATGAAATTTTTACATAGTAATTATGAATTTAGGCATTAGGAGCAAGCGATAATGACCATGCGTTTTGAAAGCCCTTAAGCCTATCTTGGATTCCTGGAGCGCTGATTTTCTCTCTCTCTCTGTGCTTTTTTTTATAAGAGACTTGTTTGGTTGATTATTTAATATCCTGATTCTACAAATTTATAGGTTAACAGAGTTTTTGTTAGTTATTATTAATAAAGTTCTTTGTAATTAAATGTTGTGATCATTGTTCTTTTCTCTATCACCCTACAAAATATAACCCTTTTCTAACTGCTTACAAAACTATTGGCTATGCGGCAGCGAAACGTGGGTAATGTAGAAGAAGAATAAAAGAAAGATGAATGCTGTGGAGATGAGATCTCTCCGAAAGATGTGCGGAGTCAGCATAGCTGATCGAATCTGCAATGAAGAGATACACAGAATGGCAGGTATTAGCGAGAACATCATAGTAAGAATGAAGAAGGGCGTGCTCAGGTGATTTAGGCACGTCGAGTGGATGAGTGATGGAAGAATGGTAAGAAAGATTTATGAAGCAAAGGGAAAGGCAGGGGGGGACCTCGGTTGACCTTTGAAAACACAATATCAACGATACTGGAGGAAGGTCACGTAAAAAACATTAAGACCCCCCGGATTGGTGACAGTGGACAAGGCGAAAGAAGTATACAGGATCCGTGGCGTTTGGCGCTCCGTTCTACCCCGCAAGGAATACAGCGTAAAGCTAAAAAAAAAAAACTGTTGACAGATGTAAGAACATTACGTGACGTTAGATAAATTTGAGTTTGACACGAAATCTGTGATAACATTCATTTATTATTAAGTCATAACCCAAATACTAACAATGTGCCTGTAACTTAAAAACATCTAACATCATTAAAGAAAAATAAACATGATCTAATTGTTGTTTGTGACTTCATGCTTTATCTAAATAATAAAATTGCCTTTGTAAAAATTACTTAAGTGTAATATACACCTGTAAGTAGGTAATTATGTCGCGTCAAGTAGACTCGAATATTTGCAATCTCTTGGTAGGTTTGGGCCTTGAAGGAGAAGAAAACGATTTTTGTGATTTTACCATAGCAGATCAAAATTCAGTCGCTGAATCTCAAGGTATAACTCCAACAACGCCATCAAATTTTAAACCAGTTCTTGGTGGGAACGTAACATACGTCGTTGCTTGTGTTATATTAAACGACCGAAATGAATTACTTATGATGCAAGAGGCTAAAGAAACTTGTGCTGGTAAATGGTATCTGCCCGCTGGTCGTATGGAAAAAGGAGAAACCATTGTTGAGGCTGCAACTAGAGAAGTACTTGAGGAAACTGGCTTGCACTGTAAGCCTGATACACTTCTAGTAGTGGAGACAGCCGGTGGCACATGGTTTCGCTTTGTGCTAACTGGAAATGTAGTTGGAGGTGAACTGAAAACTCCTGCCAAAGCTGATAAAGAATCTTTGCAAGCAAAATGGATTGGTAATTTACAAGAAATATCATTAAGATCAAATGATATTCTTCATCTTATTGAGAAAGCAAAACTGTATAAGCATAGTATACCTGGCAAGACCTGGCATCAAAACATTCTACCAGCACCCATCCCACATGTAAAAGATTTAATGAGACTAATAGTATTAATCAAAAAGAGAAGTACAAATAGATTACATGTCTTATTAAGTGAAAAAACAATGTTACATTTCCCAACCTGTGAAATTAACCCCGCAAAAAGTGTACATTCTACTTTAAGAAGATTCATGGTTGAAATGTTTGGTGCTGACGTAGCTCAACACAGGCCTCTGGGTCTTCTCAATGTGGAAGCTGACCCCTCTGCAGATGGTTGTTGTTTAACACTTCTTGTTCTATTTAGACCACCATTAGAAGAAGTGCCATTGATTGGAAAGTGTGCTTGGCATGAATTATCTCAAGAAGTTGCAAAAGATCTTATTCCTGTTGTTACATCAAAAAATGCTACTATTGAATTACATGTTGTACGCTAATAATATATATTGTTACAAAATTATATTAAGATCTTCAAAAGATCACTTTATATACTCATTAATTTAAGCTCTCTTTCCATTATTGATAAGATGTAACCGTCCAAATATATGTAATCATTTAGCTACCATGTAGTATTAAAAGCTTTACAGTAATGTGAAACATATTAATGAGAATGGACTAACCCTTACATACATTCCAATTTATATACTCAAAAAACAAGGGTGAAGGTCTAATTACATAGATGAGCATATAAGAAATATACTTGGCAAGATCTGTTATGTTGATAGGTTTTAGCAAATGACAAATATCGGTTTATGAATAGAAAATCTATTAATATAAATTGATGAATGAATTTTTTACTGGCTTATCAGTAATTGTATTTAACAAATTAGGTGCTAATAATTATAAAAGAACACAGTACCTTTCAGAATGAGTACAAATTAATAATATAATGATAGAGTTATTTTTTATTTAGATACTTGTTAAATGTGAATTTTTACAGCAAATTAATACTAACTGAATTGAATTGATTTATTCCGAGGCATCATTTAATATTCTTAGAAATATTTCTGCTAATTCTACTTCATAAAATACAACTGTAATCAGAGAGAGATCCTTTTAAAACACGAAATAGATACTATGGCTATTTCACACTTCGACTATCAGAGATGTCAACGCTAATGTGTAACCAAGCGAGCCAGCGAGTGACACGGAAACTCTCTTCACACACGTTTGACCCTCTACAAAGGAGTTCTGTTTGTCTTGGATCGCTACTAAAATATTGAAACGAGTGCCGAGTGCGTGCTTGTCTCCGCTGCGAAGCATTTACTCAATTTTTGTAGATACTACACACTCAAAGACAAACTACAACTAGTGTTTAACGTAATACTTCCTTTAAAAGTTGTTACTAAGCAATATTATTCTTTTATTGTGGCATTTGTACTAAACACATTGTTCTTAATATATTGAAATTTAATGTTGTATAATTTTCAAATTATTATATCTTTATGAGGCTTTGAAGCTTGTATATTATAAATTCACTGCGACTTGTCGCCAGTGTGCACGAACCTAAATAGTTTCCGGTAACCATTTTACGGTTGTGTTTACTCTTGCGCCACAGTATTTTGGTTCACTACTATACGCCGTTCAGTAAAGTTTACAGGTCAGTGCGAAATGTTTTAATGACGGTAAAAGTATTCAAGGTATATCTATGTGAAGCGATTGTACAACGTCTTCTAAAATACTCTGTTGAAACTACATGCATAATTCGCCATTCGGTACTCCGCCTAATAGTAAAAATCACTCTGTCCTTCACTTTCCTCTGAAACGGAGAAATTTTGTTTTGAGTGGTGGAGCTGTAGGCCTAAATAAGTAAATTAATATTTGCTGGACGCACACAATACAGACCCTTTCATTTTAGGTAATATATCAATAACTTAAATATTAAATATAGATTTGCAAGACAGATTATTATTAATACCTACTGAACTTGCTACAAAATATATTTTTAAAAATATAACATTAAAATATAATATAAATAGTATTGGTCTTGATTGTTCAATATATTGCATTGAATACTGAATAATTCTATTTAAATAATTTCCACCTAGTCTTTGTCACGCGAGAGCTCGCCACAACCAATTAGGCGGCCGCCTTTCTTGGAGCAGTCCACAATAAATCAATAATTAAACTGTCCATCTACCGGCAAATGCTGATTTATTTACACTTTCTGACCACGGTCGCCTCCGTAATGTCGTACACCCTTACATATTACGTTCAGTGCTGTCTGCACTACAACTTTTATATTAATTACATGTATAATATGTATCTGTTTAAAGTTGTTTTTGTTGCTTTAAAGATAGTTTTGGTTCAATTTGAGTTAGAAAGATTAAACTTTGTTTACATTACTTATTAACAACTATCTTAATAAAACTAGACTGTTTCACACAATGTGTGTTTAGGATAATTAGTTGAGAAGTGTGAATGTGAAAAGACAAATTCATTCGTAACATTTGTTTAGTTTCGACATTCCATTTAAAACATTGATATTCCACGACAAACTTTAAATATACTTAATTGTTCAATACTTAAAGAGTATATTCCATTGTGATGCTCAAATAATGATTGACTTAAGTTTCTGATTATATCCCATATGTGAATAGCCCTCGAAGTCCTCAATGAGCATTTGAAATTAATGTAAATTAAAAGACATCGAATAACTATCTTACGCACAATCATTGTCGTACAGTGGCGTCAGGTAAAGTAGTGTCTGAACAGCGACAGCTCTCCGTCAGCATGAGGGCCCTCCGCGAGGCTGCGAGTGTTTTCATACTCACACACTGTAGCGACGTGTTAATTCGTAGATACTTTGTTTTTTTTCCGCAGTGATTGACGACTGTGGGAATGTTTGGAAGCTTTCGTCAGAAGTACCTAGTTCACGCGGCAGCAAGTAAACAGTCAAATAGTCTAAATAACTTCACATGTCGCTCCGGTGTTAAGTAGTTGACCTCTTGTTTTTTTTAAAAACCTACACAAGTCAGAGTTCGCAATAAAGCAATTCAAGGCTAGAAGCGTATTATAAAAATCATTTTAGTTTCCAATTTGAGCGTCTTTGTCTGCGAGACGTGAAAGTTGTCAGTGGCGCCGACACCAATAAAACAGTCGAAATCTTTGGGCACGCGCGTCGTGGCGAAGTAGCAGACGACCGTTAATATCCCTGAGTAATGTTTAGCCATACATAGCCTCTATCTTTCTGTGGTTGTTGATATCCACAGTATGGCGTGAGATAATATCGACGCAAGTTGATCATATATTACACTGACAGGTTAACAATAAAACAGGATATCTGTTAGCGCCGACGCGCCCGTAACCGAGAGTAAGGACAAATGGAAGCCAACATGAACCTTCACCTTACAATATTGTGCTTTGTTATGATTGAAAATATTTTATCACTCACATTTTACATTACATTTTACAAATAGCTTGTTGAAGGAAATGCTCAGCGGGAAACATAAATCGCACTGTTAACTATTTCTTTATATAAAACTATTAAAAAATTTAAAACGTGTCAAATAATTTGCAGATAATAAGTTTTAGGGAGAAATTGTAATGTTTATAGGTAGTAATATTATTCAATGAACAAATAACAATAGACAAATTGAATTTTCATATAGATTTACATAAATAGTGTGCAATACGCGTATTATAATGCTATAACATGTTGTAAGACAATAGCCCAATGGGTCCTCCCACCTCCCACGTGGGTCGTTTGGTAGATGCTGTGTGCGCAGGCGCATGCTAATCGTTTCTAATCACGGCTCGATCGAGAGCTGATTCATCTAAGTCTTACGATCCTGTATAATGTTTATTTACCAATCAGTATAGTTAATACCGGGCGTGACCATAAAAGGAAATATATTTGTCTAGTGTCGCTCTCAATTAGTGGGTGACGGCGAATCGACGCCATATGTGGTCGCCGAGTTAGCGTCGACTTTTGGAGTATATTTTTGTTAATGTTAAATGTAAATGAAACAGTATTATTAATGTTTACTTCTTTAATTTCCTTTACTGCCTTTTATGGGTATGCGGTAGCATGCTTCTTTCTATTGAAGTTATTTTTCTATAATGTATCTATTATATATAAATTCATTTATTTAATGACTTAGTATTTCATTTTAAGTTTGTTTTTTCTAATAGGTAGGTAAATTTACTTTCGACTTCGTGTAACTCACATTATATTTGCAAGTGTAATACTTTTTTATAAAAGTAAAATTCTTTTTATAAGAAACAAAAATACAGCACGTCATACGATAGCTAAACGATAGCTATATCTCGGTTTTAAAACGTATAATCGTTATACTCTTAATATGGCAAAATTACTCACATGCTCTGGCGCAGGTGCAGGATGGTTGAAATTGTTAAGGGGAGCGGGGAACGAGGGGGGTTTAAGGTGGCGCCCAGTGGCTGGTACGCCCAACTCTTTGTTCACGTAACGCCCCCACTCATTACACGAACGATATGTTTTAAAATCTGCAATATAAGATTGCGAAACGTAACATAGAGCGAGAATAAGATACCATATCATATTCAACAAAAATACATCGCTTAGACAAATTTAACCTTAAGCTTTAATTTAATTTGTATCATTATTTTTTAAGTAATGATAGGCATGAGTATTGTTGACGAGGGCAAAATGTGTGTGGCGTTGGAAAAATTTCCAATAAATTTTAAATTTATTTATCAAAACAGTATATATAGTAAAATTAACTCTTCCTAGAAGTTGATCATATATAGGTATTAATTAATAGAATTCAATTAAATGTACCCTAGAAATATCATATCGTAAATATGATCTAAAAAAGTAACTGGGAGTCTACATTTCTTTTTTTTATAAAATTATGTTTTTTTTTAAGTTTTTAAAAGAATACTCTATTTAATAAACGAATATGTATTGAATATTATTGAAATAAGTAAAGACAACATTGTGTTAATAAGAATTTTTACGGTACTTCAATTTGGAACTGGCGCCGTTCTATGCCGTTACCCGCCCACGTTAAAAAATCTGCCACGTGAGATCTATTTCCGAGGTCACTTTAAAAAAAATGACTGACTAATTAATAAATAATTCAGAAAAAAATTTACGAATTTTGCACATTGAATAAAGGAACGTATATCTTTTCCGTTCTTCTGGATTTGATGTTCATTCTACATTTAAATGTCGTATCTATAATTGTAAGCTTGTCAGTACTTACCGTTGCTTACAGTCTATTAAAAAGTATTAAATCAATAACTTTGTGCTTTTTTACGTGGAAGGGTAGTCAGGAAAAACCTAGTACTCCTCCGTTCTCCACTTTCCGCCCTAAATTTAGACATTGTATATTGAGTGGTGAAATTGTCTGCTGCGCTTTGTCTCAGATAACAGAGCTGAGACATGACAAAAATTAAATATAATTACTTTCGTGAGTAGGAATCGAGTCCACAATCGTAGCGTATACAGTCAGAAGCTGTCACACTGCGCCACAGTTTCATCTTTATAGTAATTAGTTTATGACAATAGAGTTAATTTAAAAATCAAATATCTTTTTATATTCCTACCTATCTATGATATTCAGTACAATTCTTCAATTATGGCGCTTCGAACGCGCCTACCAATAGAGCAGCCACTTCGCCTATGTCACGTGGTATGGAGGACAGACGAAGGAGATCTGTTAAAATGTAACACAGTTACCCTCAGATCGCCATTATATTAAAAAAAATCTAATGATAGACCAACAACACAACAAATATATATTTACACAATATTAAAGATTATAGATATAGTTACGAATACTATTTTACTAGGGGTTTAGTTTTTATTTTGATTTTATTATCACTAATATATCTATACATTTACAATAACACATAATGGACTAAACACAAACATTAACAAACAGTGAAGTGAAGTGAGTGAGAGTTAAGGGGACGGAAAATACTTACTTACCTACTTGTAAAAAAATATGTTGGATATTTAAACCATTAAATTTTTGACTTAAGTAAATATTCATAAATTTTAAACTTAAAAAGATACACACATAAAAATAAAGCGCATATTATGTTCAAGCAATAAAAAGTTAAATAAGTAAATACAACATAAATTTAAGACTCGTGAAGACATAAAATTAGGTATACTTAGATAGTTAAGAGAACGGCGCCATTGCGTGTTTGGTTTGTTTCAAGTGACCAATGTCGATGATGGGAACTGGTTCTTACATGGCTACAATAACATTGCAATTAAGTGGGCGTCTCAATGAGATTTCTTTTGTCTTAAAATGCAAACAGTTTTCTATTGAGTATATTGATTTTATAACAAAATTCAATTGCTTCAAAAATATTGAATTTATTTAGTAATGATTGATAGTATAAGAAAGTCGAGAATCTCTGTCAAGGATAACTCACACGTTGAATCGACAACATATGGTGCAAATCAAAAATATTAACGTAGGGCCACTGTATTCTGAAAGGTAATTTTAAAGAACAATAACAAAACACAATCTTAACGCATCTTATATAGGGTAAAACTTGGTAATACGCCCCACTTTTTTTTAACCTTCAATAAAACCCAAATAATCATAGATTTAATTATTTCTTTTATTCCTGGACGTTAATTGGTTCGTTAACAATAATTTTACAAAACCTTAATGTAATAGGAACGATGGTTAAAGATCTATTTCAATTTTTTTGCAGACATGGAGTGGGGCGTTTTATCAGGTACATGTTACCTAATACGCCTCGTTTTGTATTATAAAATGCCCCATGCAATTTAAAATGTCCTCATATATGTCCATGCCTAAATTTTATCCAAAACGTAAAAAAACACAATATATCAATAGTTTAATAACTTACAAACATAACACAAATGTAAGGCAAGACTTAAAAGTCCTTAAAAACTCTAAATAAAAAAAACATTTTCATTTGTAAGTAATTAATTAAAAGAAAAGTTGTAACAATAAAAAAACACCAGTCTTCTAAATTAATGATTAACATAACAGTCTTTTCAATTAACTTTGACATAAACCAAATTAAAATCATCATAAAATAGTTGAATAGAATAAAATCAAATCTTGCTGCTTTTAACAGCTTCTCTCTCAGCTTTCTGCCCATAGTTGTTACACAAACGTGGTACCCTGAACGTGTCAAACTTGAATCCAGTCTTCAGAAGACTTTGTTATGTAGTAATTTCTGTACATTCAACGCTTTTATTTATGTCCATATCCGAACAGTTTTAAGGTGCTTCTCAAAGATGGAACTTGGAAGTGCTTTGAAGCTTCATTCTCTCCCATTTTTTTACTTCATACAGATCGCATTGCCTCCAAGAAGCTCGAAGAGTCTTGCGTTTATATTTAAGAGACATACTCTGTAATTAAAATACAATATAAATTGGTATCTATGTAATTTCGGTACGGGGGCATTTTAAAAAACATGCGGTGGGGCGTATTGCAAATTTTGCTTTTTAAAACGCCCTATCAAGAAAAAAGCCTCAATTTCAAAGTTATCACGTTTAACGAACATTTATAATAAAGTGTATTTATGTGTATTTTCAACAGTTAATATCAATTTAAGTTAAATTTAATGAGTATTAAAATATAAAAAAATGTTTGCAACTTACCACAAATTGTAACTTCACTGAAACACTAAATTTATTAATATTTTAAGGGAGCGTAATAAACCACACGTGCACATTAGCTATGTTGTTTATCAACTTATGGCTACTCTCCGTGCAATACGTGTATCATCTAGCTTTCTTAATGTGCCTGCTATGGCTGTGGGGCGTTTTGTCAACTGGGGCGTTTTACCTAGTTTTACCCTATCTCTGCAGAGCCTAGTGATTTTTGTTTTAAATTAATTTAAGCGGATTTTTGGTATTGCGTAGGTTTTTGGTATTTGAAAATAAATTTTCGAAAATCGGTTGAAATAAATTTAAATCAAAATGTGTAAAAATCGCAAAACTAATAGATTGTTTTATGAGCCCAGCGATATTACACTTCTGTCATATTGTTGTTTTGTTAATTTTCCGCTATATTAACAGAAAATGCACGCGCGATTTCATTACCGAAGGAATATTTATACATACTTATACTCCACGCTTTATGGCGCATTACTATGCGCTACTGGCTTACTGGCTGACTTACCCAGTAGGGTACTGGGTAAGTCAGCCAGTAAGAACTTAGTACCATGCCATTCTGTTCTCAGAATTCCATCCATATTCGAGACATTGTGTACTAAGTAAATAAACACATAACAAATAATGTCATTTTCCCGATTGCGATAATGTTCACAAGCAAATAAAATAACGGGCGCCATTTAGGTAATTATCAAGTACAAATTAGTAAACAGCAGATGTTTCGAAAATTCACATATTACATTAATCCCGCCAACACGAGCCTCTACAGCCTTGTGTTATGTATATGCGTGAGTCAGTATTTTTGAAAGTGACGATTATAAATTAGCAGCGATTCTTCTTGGTTGCTTCACCAACGAACAACTGGCAACGGAAATGACTCGTGCCTTGCTCTTATGATGGGACGCGATCTCATCTATTCAGTATATTTCTCCTGCACAATAATGAATATTTATATGACTTAGCACTATTACCATTTTTATGGATGCTTAAACATAGATTTCTAGTGTATACCTAGATGTTTTTTTCCTTTTTTTTTACTCTTTTTTACTTTTTTTACTCATTTTTACTAAATAAATTGTAAAAAACTATATTTATTTAATTGTAATGTTAACGAGAAAATCTGCACTTAAATAACTACTATAACTTAATTAAAGTGCGCATTGATTTCCATTTTTTAGTCCGCTATCTGTGATTTAATGAGAAAGGAAAGCGGAGTGACGTACGTATAGACTTTTTTCACCAACTTTTTCTTATTGTATGAATTTTAAATAAATTCAAATTTGTATTTTTATAATAATTTTTATGTATCTTAAATAATGTTTAATGTTATCCTAAATCATATTGTTATAATGTATTATATTATACTGGTGTGATATGTGAGAGTTCGTCACAAGGTATGTTACGTACATTCTTACCTACCAATTGCCATATACATTACACATTAGTATGTAAGACTTTTCCGGTATTATATTGAGAAAAATTTTAGTAAAAATGTTGTTGATTTAGCAAAATTTTACTTCAGCTAACGTTATAATATTCTAAAAAGTGTTTTACATAGTACATTTTATAAGACTTTAAAAGTTTCTCCATAAGCCTAAAAATACTCCTTACAGCAGAAAGTTACTTGCATGATTTTTTCCAATATACCTACAAAATGATAGCCGATGATGCAACGTCACATCAAATTTTGTTTTTGGCGCCACGTATCTAAGGTCTTACGTGTTTAATATATGACCGTTACTGGTTTATAAATGAGTGGCGTCTGTCCAAGTCACCTGAGATTATAAATAAGTGAATAATAATAACTTGTTAAGTTGAAATTTTTAAGTTAGTGTAATAAACGCAATATAATTTAAAAAACTTATAAAAAGGGACCTTAATAGCGCGAATGCAACTGTTCTGAGTCTAATAATAATGATGAGTAATCTAATAATAATTATATTTCCCAGAGGAAATGTAGATTTCTATGCAATGTATAGACAAGTTTTTGGATTTTACAGGTACCTTATGATAATTATGTCATGTGTATGAGTACGTGTATACTTGTAACATAAGTATGTGACACTTTTAATTATTTAGAGTAAAAGGACACAAGAAAACTCCTTGAGGTTTCTTAGAAGTCGTCGGCACTCTCAACACCATCAGCATCGTGGTGGTCAAAATTCAAAAGTATAAACTCAACCTAATATATAAATTATGAAAAGTATTTGAATAAAAATATCACATCTCTCAAAATCAACATCATTCAATTGAATATTAAAGTATCAATATTTTCTAATCATACACAGTTATGATAAATGTGTTAAAATTGACTTTCAAATATAATTTACATTTAAAATTAACTTTTAGAATATTGAAGAGATAACTGTGCTCAATACGAGGGCGATGCAGCACGTGGCACGCCCAGGCCGGTATGCAAATTTTTATTTCCATGTGTGAACTTGCATTCAACATATCATCGCACGCACACAAACATGCTTAGTTTCCATTCATAAAACCAAGGTACTATCTAGCTATGAATTAATCGCAACATTTGAATATGTTTATTCTTACAAAGGAAGCGGCCATTCAAAAAATCTCGCCCGAAAACAGGTTTGGCACGTGTCAATGAACGACGGGAATCTTTTGGCCGTCATCCGAACCAAGTTGCCGGGTTAGGTGATTGAAACACTTTAATAGACGATGGTTCAAATGTTGTTCTACACTAATTAATAGCTATCGATGACAGATTCTGATGGAGAAGTGTAATTTAGTCATTTTCTCGTAAGAAATTCCATATGATTCTAACGTTAAACTATTGAATCGATTTGCATGCGATTCTCTCCGGTTGTTAATTATTGTAAAGTTTAAGTTAAAGCTTGGAAACATTTAAATGACAGACATATTTACGTTATTGCAACAAAAACTGTATAACTACATGTGTTAAAATACAAGCCTTCGCGAATATTTCTGTTAGCACATTTACGCTCATTGTTTTTACTTATGTAATAAGTTTGCGTAAGTACCACGAACAAGTCTTAGTGTTTTTTTGCTTACAATATTTTCTTAAAATGTTAGTGTGGCACGCATTAATGGAAAAAGTAAATTTAGAAAGTGGATTACACTAATCTGAATGTTTTACAAAGTAGGTTATGTCTATATGTTAATTAACTCTAAGTAACTTTAGCGCTTAACTTTAGCTCTCACGTTACAGAAAAGATAAACCAAATAAGAATTGTATATATGTGTACACGTGATTCAACTATTGATATATGCCTATATACATTTTATTATGAAATTATAGCCATCATAAGTGATAATTTATTGATTAATATCAGTATAATGGGCTATTCCATTTTTTATCGACATCTTTTAATGTATAGGTATACTAATAAAATGTTGTAGTTCCATTAAGCTTGAATTTTTAATTTTTGTTAGAACCACTTATAAATACCTACTTTTAAATATATATAGGTATATTAGTATGTATATCATTGGGTGGAGGTAATAAAATGTAAGGAAAACGTAACAAGTTTATTATTAGAAAACAAATATATAACAGTAAGCAAGTTTACCTTTTGATGAATAAAGAAATGTAGGTTTATCTCTTTTGTTGTTGACAACATTAACATATAAGAACATTCCTGCCTAATGTATACTTACGTATTACTTTTTTTACTTTTTTCAGATTCAGGTTTCTTCCCGCATGGAAAGTTATTCAGAGAGAATATAGTGTCAGGACACCCTGTTCTCCCCTTTTGCGCTCGAGTTTGAAGCCTTTTGTGTTGAATAGTGGAACTCAACGCCACTTTGTCTTAAATACCAGAGCGGAAAAATAAAAATACTTATTAAAATACAGATAATCCCTAACTAAAGTGGGAATCAAACCCACTACCACTTGCATTTACAGTCAGACGGTGCTCCTCTATTATGCCATTGTTTAATTTCAATGTTGAAATAGTAATAATAAAGCCAATGAATTCCGATACTTCATCTGAATGCTATAGATTTGAATTGTCAAATCTTTCCAGACAGGTAGCTTAAATTTTGGAAATACAACACAAAACATAGTATGAATGAAAGTTGGCGGCCTCCAGTCAATACGTAGGCGGCTGTTGCAAGCTGCCTTAGTTCGGTGGATGCGATCCATTCACAAAACCAAGTGTGTGGGTGTATTGCGCTATTCATATTAACAAAGTAAACATGTTTTATATTATGATACTCCTTCAAAGTCAGGGTATCCTTATAAATCTGTAAACATTTAATTAAAAAGGAGCCCGTCGTGGCTCAGAGGTACAAAGTATGACTTTAAAGCGACTGATTGTGGGTTCGATTCCCACTCGAGGAGTATCGTAAAGCGTGGCGTAAAGTTCCGCCACTTAACACGCAATGCTGAGGCAATTCTGGAGAGATTTCGAGGGAAAGTGGAGAACGGAATGTCTTAACACTAGATTCCGTCTGTCTACCCTGCAGTGTGCGGGAGGGAAACAGCGGACAACAGAAGCTAAAAAAGAAAAAAGAGACGACTATTTACTCGTCACTTTTTAGTGAGACTGCGTCGAAGTGTAAACACGATGCTTGTGGATTCGTTTCCCACTTGATTTTTATTTCTCCGTTCTGGTAAGTAGGACAAAGCCCGGCATTTTCGATTCCGTCACTCAAAATGTAATGCCTCGATTTTGGACGGAAAATGCAGAGCGAAGTACCTAGACACTAGGTTCTCTCTGTACCCTACAAGAAAATATACCTACAGGAAAAAACGTGAAGATATTTTTTTATTTAATTAAATTTATATTAATATCGCATGCTGCGCTGATATATAATAATAATAAGCATGAGCTACATAATTTACAATGTATCAATAATTAAGTTTTAGTTTCATAATACAAACCTAAATTATATTCAAAATAAAATCGTTGATTAATCAAATCTAACCCTTGATAACTTGTATCGATCAGATTGTTATCATTTCATGTCAACACTAGTAACCTGTCAATTACAGGCTACATACTAATAGTGTCATTTTGTAACATTCTTAGAAATAATTTTATAGAATGTCGAAAGTAATCTTTAACGGAGAATCTTTAAAATGTACCTAATTAATTAAACTTGTTATCAGTGTTTTAAATAGACACGATAGACAGGACTTATGAATAAACAGTGTGGAGAAAAAAGATACAAAGGTAGTTTTATATGTATATAAAGTATGCAATTAAATATTGAATGTAATTACGAGTAACGAGAAGTCGACACCGATGTTAGTTTCAATCTAGCCTACATACATTTTAAGTAGAAAAAGCGACCTGCAATAGAGATTGTATAGGATGGCGCTGAGCGTGTTGCTAACGTACGACAGCTAGTTACATGATAACCATCTTACGATCACTAGGGCTTCTTTATAGAGCTGCTCACGTTCATATTTCCAAACAGATGGACGGGCATAATATAAGCCAATTTAGCCGAGCCAGTCATTTTAACCTGCACAAGGAACAGAATGGAGTCGCCGCGGCGGTAATAAGACAGTGAATTATGAGCTTCGTTTACCTTCGATGTCACGATCGCTACCAAAAACAGATATGAACTTGGCAATCGGGACTTTTAACAATGCAGTTAAACTTAAGCAATGCAAGACTATTAAATCGCCAAGTAGGTCAATAAGAGCAATCGTTGCATATGTAAGTATATATAGAAATTTCTGCACATGTATTCAAAAGGTTAACACTTAATCCTGTTTAATTAGAGGCATGTTAAGTTGTTGTGCGACCGGCGCTAGCAACAGCGATTGTAAATCTAGTATATAGGAGACACAATGCTAATTCAATGCTAATTGTGTTCAATAATTTTAGTTAGACCTGTAATATTAAGGACACAGATTAGGTAATTTGTAAATATTTTTTTGTGCGTGTGTTGAACAAAAAGTTTTTGAAATATTGCAATACATATATAGTTTAATGAAATACGTATTAAATATGTATAGTGAAATATTGAAATATGATATAGTTATTATTAATTTTAGATGCTTTCTAACTTTGACCGTGGTGGTTATGGGTTTGATTTCCACTTGGAATCATTATATATTATTTTACATTTCTTCGTCCTTGTACCTAAGACAAAACGCTGTGTTACGTTATGCCAATTAATGTAAAGCCTTAATTTTGGAGAGTAGAGTGTCCTGACTCTACGATCTCTCTGACAACAAAACTATGTAGCAAAAGGCTGCAAATTTCAAAAAATAATATTTTTTTTACATAAGTTGCTAATATGTCGCTTCTATACACTCTAAACATTAAATACAAAGTTAAGATTTGTTCAACGATGACTTTTAATAAATAAAGCTAGATCACCGTCGGAATCTAATCGGATCTTGTTAACATTACGAGACTTTTCCAGAATCATTCATCCGAAGACTCTTATCTCTGTTGACTATACATATTAGACCGCCATGTTACGCTATTTATTGTTCCCTAATCACTTATCTAACCCACTATTTATATACGACAGATCTTGTTAGCTTGATTTCAGAATATTTTCCATTTGTGTTACTTGTGATTGTTTTTGCATGCAAATTGCAAGTTGTAAATATATCGCCAGCTGTCCGATTAGCTATCTCTCAGTTTCCATTTATCGCAGTAATATTATGTACCAATATGGTATCAATTTTAATGTGATTTACTTATTTAGTGTTAAGTGGTGTTTTTATTGTGTAATAATTTTAAACATACATAAAATTATCATTTACACAGATAATAAAGCTTTTGATAGCTAAACCCTAAATCAATGAAACCAAAATAAGAAAGTCGTGTTTAATTTATATGTAGCACTCTCAATACATCATGGTTGGTCGTAATCATAAATTCTTAGAAAATATAAATACAAACCATTATATAAAATGAACTGCTCATTCAACAAATAATTATGCGTCCAGTTAAATGGTATCAGCAAATCTATGGGTTAAAATCTCATAACCTTTTGCCTTCAAGACAAACCGATTGCATTAAGGTAACGAACTTAAAACTGACCGCGCTAAGGACCTTTTATATGTATCGTATAGGCAACGATACGGCTATATCGAAAAAGTAACAAACTTTAATTGAAATGATAAACTGAGTAATGGAAGGCCTATATAATATGGTAAAATATTCAAAATGGAGATATATACAACTGCTTAAAATTCTCTACGACACTTTGGGATATCATAATTATATGCGTTTATAGAAATGTTCATTAGCGTATAGATGATCCAATCAATAGTTGCGCACGCGCTCAGCGCTCGTCTGCTATGAATGAGGCGCAGTGAATCACGGCGTCCATTCATGCGACGCCCCCGCGAGCACGCGCCTAACAAACGCATTATTTGCCAATACGCAGTATTGTTTCATTGGCACCATCGATGCCTCTCACTTCCTGTATATTTGTTTATTATACTATTTATTATCATTTAAATAATATCATATAGTAATATGAGAGAAAATATTTACTTGCGGACTATCTTGGCTCTATATGATTTATCTAAATATTAGATTTCACAACGTGTACGTTATTTTGCACAAAAATGTACGCTACCGTAAAAGGGTTAGAAAACACTTGGAAAATTTAGAAATATTTAGTAATCAAATAAAAAATATCAATATGAAACATATTGTTTGACGTCGTTAAAAATACATTTGCTTCGTCTATTAGGTAGTAAATAAATTTACAATTACATTTTTATTTACATGACCATTGACCTTCTCGTGCTTTCTACTTATAGGCATATTTATACTAAGTTCTTGCAAATACTAGACATCAAATATTAGCTAAGTATCCTCCCATAAACAATAACAAAAAAATACTTACAAATTGAGGGAATTCAATACACTTAAAGGAAATGCTTGAAAATTGTAAGTGTTTCATTTTCATCGTTGCAGTGCATGGAAAAAAATATCCTGAGTAACATTTTTATACAAAACGTAGATTATTTTCGGAAATAGTCCGATTTATTCTTGATTTTTAAGTGTTGCTATTTTCTTTTCTGTACTATAACCAAACATACATATTTGTTTAGCTTTTCTAGTTTTTTTTTAATATTTTAATGTGCTTTTTTGCCAAGTTTCATATTTTTTCAGCTGGACAACGTATAAGGCTTTCCTTTAAGTAATAACCCTAAAAAAATTGCACACTTAATTTATATTTTACTTAGTAAATATTAACACAGAAGTGAATAATTTTTAAAAGTGAACTTTAAATTTGTTGTAATAAATAAATTTGTAATAGTTCTAACCACAGGATTCAATATAATAAATCACATATACCTTTTTCTGTATGTATATATCTGACATATAGCACATATCCACCTCAAAAAGTTAAGCGACGGTTAATGTAAATGTTTAACAATCGCCTTTAATGATTTCATAGTAATTGGAACATACTACTTTTCGAAATCATGTAAGATGAAAATAACGGTAATGATGAGAATTCATTCGCATAGTATGTGTAGTATGTATATACATACGCTACGGTAGATCACATAGGATCATAATAGAATTGGTTGGTATAGCAACACGATGACTATTACGATTAAGCATTATAAAAAAGGAGCACAGTAACGAAAGATATGGCAAAATAGTTAAATGGCACATCAGTTTCTATTTTGACGCCATCATTTCACATTATCATAATAAGAGTTAACGCAATAATTTTAAGTTTAATTTTCGGTGCATAGAATCATTATATTTTCGTTTCTTGGACACCGTTACACGAAGTACGCACATAGTTATCCTCAACCAGTGGTGTCCTAGAAATAGATAGACATTGGTTAATTGAAATCTTTGGTTTCTTGATGACTACCCTGGACGCTTAAGATAAAAATATCTTTGTTGCTCTACATATGCATTAGTATATATAGTATATATATTTCTAAGTTTTATAGCGTTAATAACCTACTGGATCATTAGATAACAGGATTTTCTGTCTTAATATTCTATGATGATAAAAGATGTAACAAAAAATCTGACATTTCAGATATTCATTTTAAAGGTGATCATGAGACTCACTTCTCTAATGGTTGATTAACTCAAATTATAATTTGAGATGTGTACGTAGTATTACAATATCTTGAGCATTAAAATATCAATAAAAACAACACCTTGACATTTTCAGTCAGCGAGGACGTGTAAGTGAAATAGCTGAGCTTCTAATAAATGATCTTTTCGATATTAGTCGTGCTTAAAATGTAATTACCGGACGATATTAGCACTTCTTCGTCCTCTACAACGCTGCACTATGACATTAAAATGTCGGAGATTAATGTATTATATTTTGTTAATCACATTTTTATAATGTTTAAGCTTAAAAACAAATATTGGATGTACATTTACAATATTTGTTGTGTTTTATTGAACACATTGTCCGTCTTTAAATAAATATTTAAAAAAGTGTATAGTTAAATAACTGAAATATACTATTTAATATCCCTGTAGACATTATAATTATTGTACCTATTAATTAATTTAAAAGGAATTTGTTTTAGTAAACGTATTTATTATTTGGTATATGTAAGCATCAAATTAATTACATAAACTAACAAGAATTTCATTAATAAGTAGTGTAACGTAATAATATTTAGTAAATACTTTCCAATATTTCGCATAATCATAGATACAGAGTATAGTAACCGTTATTTTTTTTATTTATAAAAGGGATTTTTCATCTAGTGTCCGGCGGGTGCCGGGCTAACTGCCTTTAACGGGACGCTATCCAACAGCGGAGTGGAATGGCCTCATTTAGTTTCTCTATTCTCTTTACCTTATTAAAAACATTTTTAACTGAGTTTGAACCCAACCAAGGGACGAATATTTTTAATGTAAATAGCAGTATAGCCTAAGGATTACTGAAGTAGGTACTCGTATATTACGTTATGCATTTTTATATAAATTAATGAATACTTAAAATAGTTTAATCATAAGCTCTTTGTCGATTATACGATATAGACAGGCAATTTATCTAAAAACGTTACTTAAACGCGGCGTACGCTCAGAACTGGTGTCTCCACTTGGACGTGTCGCGTTTACTAAGTGTCGGCTCGCTGGAAAGTTTTAACGATTTTTAATGAATTTAAATGTGTTCTTAATTATAAACTGGTTCAGGTGCATTCACCTGCACCCGCTCCCGGCCGCTGTTACGCGATCTAATGCTTGAAATATCCAAACATTAATGTTAAGATAACTGCGTTTATCTGCCATGTCATAAAACAGTAGGAGGAAAATTATTGAACAATATTCACTTCCGTTGACCAAAAATGGCTCTAACACTGGTGACAATATGTACCTATCTTAGCGTTATAAAAACAATATATTCACTACTATAGACACGTTTATTTACGATCCAATTAAAATATTTTAATAAACAGCTTTTTGTTTTTACATTTGTAGATACTGTTACGTATAATTTAATCATTATAAAGTTTTGTTTTAACCTAAAAATGCTTGAATTGTTGTTGGTACCTATGTGACGTTTGTTTTTGATGCTTTTACCAATTTTCATATAAATTAAACGTTCAAATTAGCTCTACAATGACCTTAACTAATTTTATCTTACTTTTGAGATTTCTAAGGCCGTCGTGGTGCAGTACATCGTGGACGGCGTCTGACTATAAGAGCGATGGTTGTGAGTTTGATACCCTCTCGGGGGATGATTGGTTACATATTGTTTTTATTGTTTCGCGCTGTTATCAAAGACAAAGCGCGGGGTTAAGTTTAAGCGCCACTTAACATGCAATGTTTCCATTTCAGGCGGAGAGTAGAAAGCGAAGTGACTTGACACTAGGTTCTCTTTGACTGTCCTGCTGTGCTGACATAATTGTGAAAATACAAAAAAATCTTACTGCTTGTTAATTATATTAGTTTTAATAGTTTTATATATCGATAAATGTTTTCATTGGTAATATATGCGACAGAAATGATTTAAGAATATGGCCAGTAGTGCTATAATCGATATTTTAATATTTATACGCTACTACTAAAGGAGATGTAAATCCTTAGCAATTGCACATCAATTAATTTAATTCTACGCGCCACTCTTAAAGACATTAATGTTATAAAAGCTTCTGCTTGTAAATCCGTGTAGTATTATATTGCATCGTGTAAACGGATAATCTCAGTTGGGATTCTTTCGACCCTTTTACGATACTTTAGATTCATGTAGGTACTTCATATTGTGTATATAAAACTAATATTATAAATTATGCATAAATAACGCCATATTCTAAATTCTACATTGCGTAATTAACGTCAACATCTGAAATAACCAGCAAAAATGCTTAAGTCACGTATAAGAATCAATATTTGTTTATTATACATACTCGTATTTAGTATTTAGCTTTATACTTGACTTACTTACTACAATGGCAAACTACAAAACGTTTCACAGTAACATCTTCAAATATTGATGGCCTGTTGCTTAACGGTGTTGTGAATGAATCTTTCATCCGGTCATATATGGATGGCATTAGACACGCAACCTAGAAGTTAAATGACAACTGTTGCGGAAGGCTCCGAGGCGAGATGCTTGCGGGTGGAGGCGAGGTGCGAGGGGTGAGCACGCATGCGCGTTGCGCAAGCACAGGCGCCGGTGAATGGAACGTCGAGTGGGCGACGGTTTTTATCAATGGAAGGCGAATTCGAGGCGTACGCACGACCGTGTCACGGCCAGCTGCCGGCCCTGTCGAACCTTGCTAATGAAAATGTCAACACGGGCATACCAAGTCATTTTTTAGAGAATAAATGTGTTGAAACTAAAAGGCTGATGACATTTACGACCTTTCTGTATAAATAATTCACGTGAAATGTTGCAGCTAAGATGGTAAAATGGTGACGTTTCGTAATTTTAAATTTAATAATATGCTCGTAAGGTATAGTACAGTTTTGAACAATATGATTATAGTTATATTATAAGTAGATTGTTTACAGACACGTTATATATAAAAAAATATATTACAAAATACAGTATGACTTGTAAGTATCTAAGTTAAATCTACCCAAAAAAACGTTTTCACATGATGTAAAATTATAGTTAAGAAAATAAGAAAATAGTCATGCCTTACAAAATATATGTAGGTAGCTATTTGGTAAGGTAAGATGGGTTCATAATTTATTAAGAGAATACTTACTAGTGTAGGATGTGTATTTAATCCTTTCTTAAGGTAGCACTCATTTTCTAAGTAAATAGTAATAGGCATGTATTTGAAAATACCACTAGTAATATTTAGGTTAAATTATAGATTAAGAGAGGGAAGATCATTATAATTCTATTCTATTACAGTTTATATTTTATTTCTTTTATGTATCTCTTTTATGTAACTCCGAGATATATAATTGTACATACTATTAAACTATTTAGTTTAATGTATGTTTACCAGGCAATTGTTAATAAAGATTTGATATCGCTCTATGTAAAGTAGGATTTTCATGTTGCTACATGAACAATCTTGTCCAAGGCGCGCTCAATGCAGATAAGAAATTCTAAGATTATCTACTGGGCATGTTTATATAATTAATGCTTGCTATCAATACCCAATAGGAATTACAATGTGATATTATAAAGTTATATCTATTGTTCATAAATTGATACGCATTTAGATTTAGATAGCTAATGTGACAGACGATAAATATCTATAGTTTATATTCAAGTGAATTTGAAAGGAAATAATCAATTTATTTAATTGCTTTGGCACTGTTAACGCCTCCACGTAGCCTTCGTTCAGATTTAAGTATGACGTAGTCGTGTTGACTGTTGGCCATTGAGAAACGAGTTGCACTCCTTTTGGAAATGACTGCATTAAAGTATACGTACTGTGTCTTGCAAATCAATGCACCTGTCACTAAAAAATACCTAGTGTGCAGAGATGGTTTTGTACAGAAGCAAAGAGTTAAATAACTATAATGTCAATTAAAAATAATAGTAAGTAAATTATTGAAATAATAGTACGGACTTATACTATTCATTCCTTTATTTAAAATATTATCTACTTTCCGATATTTGCGAAAAAATATACAAATTACACTATACATAACTGAAGTGATTATTCTGTCACTGCTATACACTTACCTATAGGGAAAAGTCCAGCATGATTTAACAGAAGCTTTTATTCTATCTCAAATAGCTATTTAAGAAATAAAGGTAAGTAGAAGGCAATATAGAAAACGCTATCGGGTGTAATAAACGCTAAATGCACTGCAATTATTAACCTTTATATCAAAGGCTCTATCATGGAAACGGCATCTATTTCATTTAGTGATTGATATTATAAATTTGCGGAGGCGGGAAGGCACGCGAGGGCGGCGTGGGTTACCGGAAGGAAACCTTAACTTTTGGCCTGCTTACTCTAATGACTTTTTGGCATCTGATACGTAGAAATTTGTGATTTTTAACATGAATTTGTTGTTTGTTCTACATTATGAAAAAATATAACCTTTAGGTGGGCAGAAGGTACGATGTAGGTAGGTATATGTTATTGCTCGTTGCTTTGTGTTTTTATAACGATTATTCTTTACCGTTTGGTGTTATCTATTGTGGCAGTAAATGTTAAAGGTTAAACAAACTTATTGTATTATACAATAGGTATACAATGTGAAGCAAAATGATATGTAGGGTAAGTATATTTTCTAAACGGTTACTAATACATTATATATAGGTATGTACAGTTAGCATACAAGTAGTACTTATAGCATTTGTAACGGAAAAATTAAAATATATACTCACACTAAAGAAAGATACATTAAAAACATTAAAAATATTTTTATTAAATTTCTAAATTCTAAACTAATTTTAAAGAAAAATGTTATAAAACAGAGAAACCGCTAATGTAAAGTCCTAATGGTACAGTTGACTGAGCTTTATCACCTTTGTATATGGGCTCGGCGACAATTCCAACGAATTATTTTTTGCGATCTGATCACACAAAAGTAATCTAGTGATACGAACAAAGAAACGGAGAGCAAAGTGTCCTATCACTAAGTTATCCGAAACTACCTCGGTAAATACTTACGCTTTATGTATTTAATTTTTTCATCATCCATTCTTTGTTACATATACGCACAACAGTATATATAATGATACCTTTGTTATTTCAGTATTATCTGCCTACACAACATACTTGTTAAAATATTTTTTTTAGCTTCACGCTTATCCCGCGCACAGCAGGGTAGGGAGAGGGAACCTATTTTTAAGACTCTCCGTTTCTCACTTTCCGCCGAATTCGGAAGCATTGCCGGTTAAGTCGCGGGACTTAACGCCGCGCTTTGCCTCTGATACCAGAGCGAAGGAAATAGAAATATTAAATATTTCCACTCCTCGAGTGGGAACCGAACCCACAACCACCCGTTTACAGTCACACGTTCATGCCACTGCGCCACGACTGACCCCAAGTTAAAATATTTTTACATGTAAAACATTTTATCTTTTTTGCATTCATCACGCATGGCATTACTTGTAGTATTTTTTTCAGCTTCACACTTTATTCCGTAACGGGATAGTCTCACTTAAAGTTTATGGTTTTTTTAAGTATTTATAACGAAGGCAATGCTGTTGACTGACATTAGCACAATTCAACTTAAAGTGAGGAAATCAATTTAAATTTCAATTACTCAATTCCAGGAAAAGAAACTATAAATATTTTTAAAGAAACTATAAAAAATAATAATTCTTATTCTTAAGCTTGGGATACAAAAACATTTTTTATACCGTATAAAAATTTGGACGCAGTGTCGAACCTGTACGTCTTGAAACTGTTTGAGCACTCTAATCGCCTAGCCTAGGCTTAGCGGTTAATTTTTATATGTATTCTAAAATTTATTGTTATAAACGACGAGTAATATGTACCTACCATTATCCTATATGTTGGTAGTAGGTTTGTAGTAACATAAAATAAATTCCACTACCTGATATTCTTCTCAGCCAGGAAGTATTTTCTAGTTTTGATTAAATATTTAAGTTGTTTTCGTAAGCTAACAGTCGCGTTCAAAGTATTTCCGGTGACAGTCAGCACAGCACACGCCAAACCGGTCGAGATCGAAACTGCGCACACTTCGATATGTTAGACACGCATCTATTATATCAACAGATGAATGTCTTTATAGCATTTGAGATACGACAATTACTAAATTATATGTATATGATTTTTATGTTATGCCAGTCGTCGCCCAGTGGCACAAGCGTGTGACTGTAAACGACTGGTTGTGGGTTCGATTCCCACCCGAGGAGTGGAAATTATATTTCCATTTTCTACGCTCTGGTGTTAAGGTAAAGCGCGGCGTTAAGTTCCACCACTTAACACGCAAGCCTCCGAATTCGGCGGAAAGTGGGGAACGGAGTGTCTTAACACTAGGTTCCCTCTGCCTACCCTGCTGTGTGCGGGATACAGCGTGAAGCTAAAAAAAAAATATGTTAAATATACGAGTAGTACTTAAATGATTATACTTAAACATAAATTTAGTATGCGCGTGATTGATAAATACGTCATCTTGGTCTATTTTTAGGAAAAAAATAATTTTAAGATATATGTAAACTGTACTAATTAAAACTATTTGACAAGATTCAGGAGGTGTAATAGATTATTTTAAAATTCATTATAAATCAGTCCAGCCGTTGCAGAGATTGTGGTACTCGATTAAGTGGTCATTGAAAAAAAAACGAGTAACCATAACTATAATCTTGATCATCCTTTGAAATTTCTAATTTTTCCCATTAAAAACGTTTGCCCACCAATGGTCTAGACACAAGTTCACTGACTTACGCCTAATTTCAGCAACACTGTATCACCTTCATATAGTGAAAAAATATTTTCTTTTGTACATCTATCCACACGCCATTAATTATATACGAGTACTTACAATGAATTTGCCGCATTTTCATTTGGTTAAGAGGTTTTAAATTCTTGTTTGTAATTTTACTTACGTAATATAATATATTGCTTAATAAGGGTCAAGCTTCATGTGATAAAATTCATGATAGTAAAACAACAATTTTAATCGTTTTAACTAATTCAATGTGCAAAAAATTATTGTACTAATATTTAATATATGAACTATACCTTCGGGCCAGTTGTGGCGCAGTGGCACAGACGTGTGACTGTAAACGACTGGTTGCGGGTTCGATTCTCACTCGAGGGGTGGGAATATTTCAATTTTCTTCGCTCTGGTGTCGAAGCAAAGCGTGGCATTAAGTTCCGCCACTTAACACGCAATGCCTCCGAATTTGGCGGAGTATGGGGAACGGAGTGTCTTAACACTAGGTTCCCTCTGCCAAACTATACCTTCATTATTTATTCACCTATTTACTTTGAAATATAAATAACGTAATTGAAGTCTTCGTTGCAGATATCTTCTACGACGAAGACTTCAATTCTACATTCATATTATAAAAATTAAAACATAAAATCTCATTGCAAAATTGATGCCTCGTACCAACTTATTATCAAATCTTTACAGAAGAATGGAGACTAAGAATTATTATCAGTTTGTAAAATTAGGACCCTTGTAGAATTAAAAATCTCAGTAAAAATAGTATGTCAGATATAATATAAGGAAACGAAACTCATTGTAACTGGTCTCCCCCCCTTCATCCCTTCATCGATCTGAAATGTTTGAAAATATATTAATCAAATCATGCCTTGGCTCATGATACGTCTGGTGGTTAGGACCTTTATTGTTATGTATGTAAGTAACTCAAGTTCTTTTTGAGATTCAGAGGTAACAGTGTTAGGAAATTCTACGTGTAATATATTAAATACATATAATAAGCCATCAGAAGGTAATCTTTTTTTATTATAATTGCCATCAGAAAGGTATTGACTCTTTTATATATAAATTAGCCATCAGAAGGTTTTCCTTCTTTATTATTAGTTTGCCATCAGAAGGTATAGACTCATTTATATCTTAATTAGCCATCAGAAGGGTTCTAGACATGCAAGTATCTAACACAAACTATCCGTTGCAATCACCCAGAGCTCGTCCGAGGAAAAGCCCTCGGCTCGTCTCATTTATCCCTCACTTACAACTATGCAAGATAGCTATATTAAGAGTAAAATGGCCGTGTGGCCCCGCCCCGCCACTTGCCGTGAGTTCCGTCCGATCGCAGACCTGACCGATCATATTGAACCCTCCGAGACACAACGAAACAGTTCACGTATATGATACTTACGATGCCTTAGCAAACGATCAATTATTAGTTAGCTGTCACGTCATGTTTGTTAAGTTTGTGTGTGATCTTTCTCAAAGGTACTTGTTACGCTTATTATATATATTTAATTAGTTGTACATTGGTTTGTGAGGCCAATGTAATTCGTCGGGTTGTGAAGCCGATATACGTCACTGGTTTGTGAGACCAATGAATTCGTCGGGTTGTGAAGCCGATATACGTTACTGGTTTGTGAGACCAATATAATTCGTCGGGTTGTTAAGCCGATATACGCCACTGGTTTGTGAGGCCAATGGATTCGTCGGGTTGTGAAGCCGATATACGTCAATGGTTTGTGAGACCAATGAATTCGTCGGGTTGTTAAGCCGATATACGTCACTGGTTTGTGAGACCAATGAATTCGTCGGGTTGTTAAGCCGATATACATTAATGGTTTGTGAGACCAATGTCACTGGTTAAGCTATAAGCTATAAGCTACCTGAACCCACGACAGTCGCATGTCACACGTTATACCACAATCCGACTTGTACAAGCATCGCTTACGCAACACAAGACAGCATCAGAAAGGATACAACTAACCAACGTCGCTATAGCGGATCACTTTACCAAACATGTCGGCCTCGGTGCTGCAAAGCTACATTGATTGTGTCACCGACATCGCTTATCAGTAAGCTATAAGCTACCTGAACCCACGACAGTCGCATGTCACACGTTATACCACAATCCGACTTTGTACAAGCATCGCTTACGCAACACAAGACAGCATCAGAAAGGATACAACTAACCAACGTCGCTATAGCGGATCACTTTACCAAGCATGTTGGCCTCGGTGCTGCAAAGCTACATTGATTGTGTCACTGACATCGTTTATCAGTAAGCTATAAGCTATAACCGAACCCTGACAGTCAAGAGACAGTACATGCATCGCCCCTGTACATGTAGTTTATATTTGTTTTTTTAAGATTTACACATTCGTATGAGATCGTGCCAATTATTGCCATAAAATATCCAGCTATCAAACGCATTATATATTAATATCTTTTTATTATTATTTGTACTACATGCATCGCCCCTATACATGTAGTACATATTTATATTATTTTAAATTTCATACATTCGTATGAGAATATTTGCCATAAAATATTTAATCATCCAAAGCCTCATTTATTTTTATTTAATAAATATTATTTACACTCGCAACTTTCAATTAATTTATAAATTTATAATATTTAGGAAAATGTAAACTATAATGTTCATACAACATTATTTTAAGATGGCGCCGCCATTATATAAATATTTTAATTAATTTTTACTGCAAATTATACGTTTTCTTTTTCATAGAAATAATATTTAAAATATTTATTGCCTTTAATACTATTATATTATTTAGTTATTATTATTTAAATATTCATTTCAATATTCGCTTTGTTATTTTTATATTATTAATGTAATAAGAACTCACCAAGAAATTCTTCATAATTAACAAATATGCATCTTACCAAACTTGATTATTATAAAATTATTATATTTCGATCACTTTGCATTTAATATGTTAAATTTATTTATTAAATATCCATTTCCTTGTATTCAATTTATAATATTTGCAATTTAATATCAATAATTTCCTAAGCGTCACTTTTACCGACGCCACGCTCCCGCCATGCTCCCTTTCTCTTTTTATTCTATTTTTAAAAATCATAAACTATAATATGCCAGCAACTCATACAGCCAACGTTGCTTTTTCTGAAAATATTAATAAAATATTTTTTTATTATTTGTTTAAACTATTCCATAAAATTGTATATATTTTTTTATTATTATTAAATTATATTATTTATTTAATATATTTTTTTATAATTCTACGTTTATTTATACTTAGTATGTATTGTTACATTCAACCCCCTAAATTCTATGAAGTTTATCGGAATAGAATTTACTAAATCTTTCTAATTTATTATCAACCCCCAGACTTTGCAACCTCTCAGTCTATCAACCCCCCAATGTGACAACTCTTTAAACTAACAACCCCCGGACCTTACAACCCCCCAACCATAAAACTTCCAAACACTGTAAACCTCCTCTGTCTCATTCCATTTCACGGACAGCAATTGTAGGCATAAGCCCATTTTTAATATTTATTATAAAGCCGTTTGACCATCCTGGTCACGGCACCAATTGTAACTGGTATCCCCCCCTTTATCCCTTCATCGATCTGAAATGTTTGAAAATATATTAATCAAATCATGCCTTGGCTCATGATACGTCTTGTGGTTAGGACCTTTATTGTTATGTATGTGAGTAACTCAAGTTCTTTTTTGAGATTCAGAGGTAACAGTGTTAGGAAATTCTACGTGTAATATATTAAATACATATAATAAGCCATCAGAAGGTAATCTTTTTTAATTATAATTGCCATCAGAAAGGTATTGACTCTTTTATATATAAATTAGCCATCAGAAGGTTTTCCTTCTTTATTATTAGTTTGCCATCAGAAGGTATAGACTCATTTATATATTAATTAGCCATCAGAAGGGATCTAGACATGCAAGTATCTAACACAAACTATCCGTTGCAATCACCCAGAGCTCGTCCGAGGAAAAGCCCTAGGATCGTCTCATTTATCTCTCACTTACAACTATGCAAGATAGCTATATTAAGAGAAAAATGGCCGTGTGGCCCCGCCCCGCCACTTGCCGTGAGTTCCGTCCGATCGCATACCTGACCGATCATATTGAACCCTCCGAGACACAACGAAACAGTTCACGTATATGATACTTACGATGCCTTAGCAATCGATCAATTATTAGTTAGCTGTCACGTCATGTTTGTTAAGTTTGTGTGTGATCTTTCTCAAAGGTACTTGTTACGCTTATTATATATATTTAATTAGTTGTACATTGGTTTGTGAGGCCAATGTAATTCGTCGGGTTGTGAAGCCGATATACGTCACTGGTTTGTGAGACCAATGAATTCGTCGGGTTGTGAAGCCGATATACGTTACTGGTTTGTGAGACCAATATAATTCGTCGGGTTGTTAAGCCGATATACATTAATGGTTTGTGAGACCAATGGATTCGTCGGGTTGTGAAGCCGATATACGTCAATGGTTTGTGAGACCAATGAATTCGTCGGGTTGTTAAGCCGATATACGTCACTGGTTTGTGAGACCAATGAATTCGTCGGGTTGTTAAGCCGATATACATTAATGGTTTGTGAGACCAATGTCACTGGTTAAGCTATAAGCTATAAGCTACCTGAACCCACGACAGTCGCATGTCACACGTTTTACCACAATCTGACTTGTACAAGCATCGCTTACGCAACACAAGACAGCATCAGAATGGATACCACTAACCAACGTCGCTATAGCGGATCACTTTACCAAACATGTCGGCCTCGGTGCTGCAAAGCTACATTGATTGTGTCACCGACATCGCTTATCAGTAAGCTATAAGCTACCTGAACCCACGACAGTCGCATGTCACACGTTATACCACAATCCGACTTTGTACAAGCATCGCTTACGCAACACAAGACAGCATCAGAAAGGATACAACTAACCAACGTCGCTATAGCGGATCACTTTACCAAACATGTTGGCCTCGGTGCTGCAAAGCTTCATTGATTGTGTCACTGACATCGCTTATCAGTAAACTATAAGCTATAACCGAACCCTGACAGTCAAGAGACAGTATATGCATCGCCCCTATACATGTAGTTTATATTTGTTTTTTTAAGATTTACACATTCGTATGAAATCGTGCCAATTATTGCCATAAAATATCCAGCTATCAAACGCATTATATATTAATATCTTTTTATTATTATTTGTACTACATGCATCGCCCCTATACATGTAGTACATATTTATATTATTTTAAATTTCATACATTCGTATGAGAATATTTGCCATAAAATATTTAATCATCCAAAGCCTTATTTATTTTTATTTAATAAATATTATTTACACTCGCAACTTTCAATTAATTTATAAATTTATAATATTTAGGAAAATGTAAACTATAGTGTTCATACAACACTATTTTAAGATGGCGCCGCCATTCGCCAAATATTTTAATTAATTTGTACTGCAAATTATACGTTTTCTTTTTCATAGAAGTAATATTTAAAATATTTATTGCCTTTAATACTATTATATTATTTAGTTATTATTATTTAAATATTCATTTCAATATTCGCTTTGTTATTTTTATATTATTAATGTAATAAGAACTCACCAAGAAATTCTTCATAATTAACAAATATGCATCTTACCAAACTTGATTATTATAAAATTATTATATTTCGATCACTTTGCATTTAATATGTTAAATTTATTTATTAAATATCCATTTCCTTGTATTCAATTTATATTATTTGCAATTTAATATCAATAATTTCCTAAGCGTCACTTTTACCGACGCCACGCTCCCGCCATGCTCCCTTTCTCTTTTTATTCCATTTTTAAAAATCATAAACTATAATATGCCAGCAACTCATACAGCCAACGTTGCTTTTTCTGAAAATATTAATAAAATATTTTTTTATTATTTGTTTAAACTATTCCATAAAATTGTATATATTTTTTTATTATTATTAAATTATATTATTTAATATATATTTTTTTTTATAATTCTACGTTTATTTATACTTAGTATGTATTGTTACATCATGTAGGTATGTTATGTGATGAGGAAAATCCATATTGTTTAATAAAAGTTTTTTTTATTCAATTACTTTATTTTAATGAAATAAATTATAATTATATAGAGCAGATTGGAAAAGAAATATTAGTTTATTTTTTTTACATGCAAGTTAATGAATGAATCAAACTGTTATTGAGGCATATTATGTTATATTAATAGCCATTTAAACTACAGTAAAAACTCTACTATCGCAGAATGTGGTTAACCAAAATTAATCACCTATGAGACGTTTGTTTCTAAGAATATAATGCTTCATTAAGTAGAATTAATCATATTATGTTCATTGAGCATGGATTTCGTCGTAATGAATAAATAAAATACTTATATAATTATCATGTCTTGTTTTTATTTCATTACCTATTTTCTTATTTTTATTTGTCTTTATTTTATTAGCAACCACCCAAAAGAGGATACTGAAATCGGCAAGTAAGTAGTAGTAGTCCTAATAATCTACATGTCATACGGCTTACCATATGCCAACTTAATTAAGCAATGTTTAATCTATATTATATATGTAATATTTTTATTTCAGCGTTTAGAAAATCACGGGGAAAATTATACATTGAATGTTTCAAAATCATTTTAACATCTAGAGAATGACAGTACTGTATTACTATAGTAAAATATTTTACTATAGTAAAAGAATTATAATTCTACTGTCAAATTTTTCGAATAGCATTTATTAAATAAATAAAATAAAATATTTCAAAATAATTGAATTAATATTATTATTTTTCATCTATTTCTAACATGCATCCATTTAATTTAAAAAATGAAATGGATGCTAAAGTATATTATTAAAAAAGAATGTCAAAAGTTATATGTATAACCATTAACTAAATTTTATTAATTATGATTATGATTTTCTAAAGGCTGGTATTTAGAAAAACATTTTTACTTATTTATATATACTTGTGTAAAAATTATTTCATGTCTATTGAAAATTTAGACTCCTACTAAGTACATTCTTCCAAATATGCAAAGTGAGTTAGAGATAAATCCTGAAGAACTAGCTATTTTAGAGATCAAGAAAATTATTACCACAGCGTATAAGTACAATATTTACTCAATAACAAAAAAGTAATTTCGAAAATTTTATGTCTCAAATTTTTCATTGTGACAATAAAATGACAAAGACCACCCAAGATAAGGAAAATTTTAAGATTGTTTCTTATGACGTTCACTTTATTTTCGTAATCCATTGTCAGAATTAGGAGTGTAATACACGCCATGTCTTGTCCATATTTATTTTTCTTAATAAATTATATTTTTTATAAAATTTTATTAAATAAATATTTGTGATTTTATTTTGTTATTATTATAAATCAACGATTTTATGTCACGTTTTCCCTAAACAAATGATGTTATATTTAATTTTGATTATAGGCATTATAAAGTTAAGATCATAAATCTCAGGTCAAATGTCGCCCGTCTTATTAGTAAGGGTTACAAGACAGTAGTTGTGTGAGATGAAAGAATAATTTGTTTATATAAATTAAACGCAGAAGCGTGGGCAGGAAGGTGAGAGGGAAGTGTCGCGTGCGCAGCCTACGCGTTCGTGCAGTCTTTTTTACTAAGTTTGACTGCTTTGTCGAAAATAGACATTGGCGCCAGTCTTGCGTTTGTTTGTGGTTAGTAATTAATGGATTAAAATTAAATATTGTTTTGATGTATTTAACAACTGTTTCTTGGAATACGGCTATTTCTAGCACGAAGAATTGTTTTTAAATATAAAAACATAGTATATCTGGACTTTCGACCTACATAAAATATTTTCCGAATGTGACAAATTTTCAAGACATATAACATGAGTTATAGTACTTGCAATAAAGCGAAAGCTGATTTAACTTGCCAAACTTTGTCCAGTATGACGATTTTATTGAGATTAGAAATATCAAAGTATAAAAATGAGGCCATATGGACAATGTCTGGCTGTAAACGTGATAGTTGTGAGTTCAATTCTCATACTGTGAAATGCTTATATGTATATTATTTTCATTTCTTCGCTCTGGTACATAAACAAAGCGCAGAATTGAGTTCCACCACTTAACACGCAAAGATTTCGGGCGGAAAATGAAGAAAGGAGGTACAATTACTTTACTTAAAATACGTGCCATTACCATGTTTCTTTACTAATAACAAACAAACTTGAAATGTCTTTTAAAGCAGAGCAGTATTTTAATGAAATATTTAGGGAAAAAAACGAGATTTGCTGTGTAAGAGAACAAACAAATTATTAAATTTACAAATAAAATATTAAAAGATACCTATAATATTATTCAACAATTTTCTTATTTCATATCTAAAATATATACAGTAGCGCCATCTAGTACATTACACGAAATTGCGTTGCGGCTATAGGACCGCATAGGTTCTTGCCTCGCAGCCAGCTACCTAGATGGAAACGTGTACGAGTTGAAGGCACGGAGGGTAAAAAGTTATTGCCGTCAGTTTGTTCATACAGTAAACTTATGTATCGATGTGTACCGGTGCCACGAGGTGGCGCTGGAGGCTTGTAACCTGCGAAAATGAAGTTCCTTAACTAAAATGTTGTCCACCATTAAATGCATTTATTGACAAATTTTACACCTGTAATCTAATAATTTAAATTGATAAAAAAATCTATATTTTACCCCTGTAATCTATACCAGCAGTTTTACTGACTTCTTTGGCTTTTAATGCGAATCCCTGAAAGATATATTCATAGATTATTTTAAAAAACAGCAAGTATGATTACTATTATATTATTGAAAATAATCATAAGCTCACCGGAATATTAGATTTTATCATATGTAAATAAAACATGTCTTCAACTTGCGGCGAGGCGTCCGGATCAACCATTATTATTGAATAAAATTTCTTCTAAAAGGGAAAATTTTAAACTTAAAAACACATAATTCTTATATAATTAATGGGTAATATTACTTTATATTTTTCAGGTATCACAGATGGTAATTTTTTTATATTAAGTGATAAGCAAACTTTATTGTCGCACTACAAAAACAAAACATGGATAGCGTCGAATTAGCTTTGTAATGAGGTTAAAATACGATTATTTCATTGGTCCAACTAAGATGTATTTAGTGTTCTAATGTTAGATAAGAACATAATATTTCTGTCATATTAAAATTAATTCATAGATTATTTAAGTGAAATTTAAAAAATGAAATTCTTACTCACAGAATCTGCTAGTGAATATTGAAACACTGGTTCTTCTAGAAATACTTGTTTAGGTAATAGTACATCGCAATTGTGGTCGTTGACAATAGTTCCTCCAACGCTCGTTATGTTCAAACCTATTAAACGATCGCAACCTTCTAAAATACTTTTAATTTCCATTAGTATACACTGTGATGTTACACAGTACACAAAATGTAAAATAAACGGCAAAATTGAAATCAGAATCATTAATATTTTCATACTTGGAACCACTTTAAGCGAGTCACAGTACTAGTAACATTTGTTAGTTATATTTATAAACTGTTTCAGCTATCAGCCACGAACTGAAAACATTGATTGAAACAAGCCATAACATACATTATTACGTATTGTTTTATATTGACACGTGTATTATTCAAACGAATACTAAATATATTCCTGCTAAAGAGGACAATATAATTGGGATTTTTTAAAATCTTGATACCTGCATTAAAATATTCTTATATAATACAAGATAGGCAGACTTATAACACCTAGCTCAAACTTTGTGATAAGAGGAGTGTTAAATGTAAGTAAACAAAAGCTTCATTTGGATGATTGAAGCGTTTATTCTTACTTTATTTAATTTTTATATTATTTTTGTGCTATCAAAGTACAAAAATCAAATGTTTCATTGGGTAAGTTTAATAAAACTCGTATGTTTATCACATGATAATTAAATACATTAATTAATATTCATTTTTTTTAGTAGTCTAATAATTAATATTTTTCGTTACATTATCATGCAAAAAACAGACGAGTTTCAAAACGCAAACTTGTCAAATATTTAAAATTTAAATTTCATTTCAGTTGCAGCCAGAGCAAACCAAAAACATTCAAGGATAGGTCTTGTCATTTCCTAGTGTTCATATTTTTTTTATCGTTGAAGTTATTCTATAATTCCTTCTAGAAAATTTGCATTCAGAATAAGTTATACTGTTTACTATTGTGATTTGTGTGATAAAAAGTTAAATTTTTAAATAATAATAATAATGAAATCTTTATTTTACACAATTAATAAAGTTTCTTAAAAGATTTTTTTTTATTTTTCTTTATTATGATTTTTTTTATTTGTATAAAATAGAAGTCATATTTAAATTTCATCATGTGCTTCAGATTCATTGTGCAAAAATATGGGAATCTAAGCGTCTGAAAAATATACATATGTGACAAATGTCAAATTGAATAACATTAAAATGTCAAGTTATTGCAATCCACAATTATTTTTATAAATATTTTTTTATCTTCATGATCAAATTATTTTATATAAACCTGTAATTAAATTTAAAAATTAATTAACTTCTTTTCTCAATCGTGATAGTAAAACAATATTTGAAGTTTTTCAACGCCCGAATTATATTACATGGATGTAGTCTTTGTTTTTATTATTGACGACAATTTTTGTTCTTTTGTTAGCGATGGAATCTCATCCTCTAAATTTAGTAAGTAAAGGTAACAATGGTTTTTATACCTTTATGTACATATTAACTTATTAATATTTTCTATTTATATTTTAGGCTCATCAACAACATAGAAGAGCTGAGGCCCACTTAAAAAATAATCGATACGACGAAGCCATACAGTGCCATCACAATGCTGCTGAATTGCTCTTAGATGCTATGAAATCTACAACTTCATCAGTAGCTTTGGAATCAATAACTTTACAACATAGCTATCACCTAAAGCAAAAAGATTTAATTAAAAATAAAAAAGAGCAATATGCGCGAGTAAAGAAAGCATTAGAAAATATAAAATGTTTAAGTAATGATCCAAAATACCTTCTTCAAGGTAATGATATTACAAAACTACAAGTAACTATATGCAAAGCTTTAAATGAATCTGACACTCTTTTAAATGTTTTGAATAACAAATTTGAAAAGGTATCATTAAATGGTACTAAAGTAAATGATGAAGTAGATGGAAAAGTGATGGGCGAACCAGAAAAAAATGTTGTGGAAGAACTTCAAAATGTAAATCATAATTTAAATTTATCAATGGAACAACTTTTAGTACATGTTGAAGTGTTAAAAGATGATAATGCTATTTTAAAAGAAAGAATTAACTATTTAGAAAAAGAAAGAACCAAATATCTCAACATTCAGTCTCAAGATGATTCAATGGAGAGAAATGATTTCTCAGCTTTAAGTTTGCTTAGTGATGGCTTTGTTAAAGATTTTAATTCAAAAGATTCAACATTAACTAAACCATTTAATATGAATACATATGATTAATTTATCATATGGCATCAATCACAGCTTGTAAAAAGATATATATTTTTACTGAGGTATTACAATGTCCAATATAAATAATTTTAAGTCTTTGTTAGTTAATAACATTATATTTGTGTAAGAAATTGGAAATTATTACCAATTTGGTAAATTTTAACTATGTTCTAGAAAAAAGCTATGATGTATGTGAAATTGTCTTTACAAATATAAACTATGAACAGGGGCAGGATTAGTGTTGATTTCCTAATTTATTATTCAGTTACTTAATACTATCTTTATTTCTTGACTTCAGCTCAACAAAATTTATATAGAAGATATGAAAACGAATGCAAACATTATCCATATTCATGTTTTAACATCAGTTTTGTATAGGAAACTAGTGTGTATATACTTCAATTATATGTAAATAAATGTAAAAAGTATTAATACATATGTATGTATTTTTTAAGATATTTATTTATTTTAGTGGTTAATATTTTTTAGACTTAACAAAACTGTTAAGCCTAAATAATACATTTTTAACCAGTAAATTACCTAGTAACTGCTAACCAGCAAGATAGTAGGGTTGTCAAATGCTGCACTGCAATTAACCTCTACCTAAGTCTCATACATACAAAAGGTCTAAAACTTAATGATGAATGGTAGTGGGACTTTTTTCATCTAAAATTTTAACTATAAAGAAAAAAAACATTTATTTTAAGATATGTATTGCATATTAGTTTTACATAAAAATAAAATATTACTCTTACTTTAAATGTAAAAATAAATTTCCTAGTAGAAACCAGGAATAACTATTCTTATATCTAAAAGTTTACATTTTAACAAACAATACCTATTAACGGTTTATAGTTTTTGGTAACATGATATATACAGCAGTTACTTAGTTTTATTTTAGAATTTCACAGTAATATATAAACACTATGAGCGTATGTTATCTAGAATGGATCTATATTAATTTATTAAGCCGTAAATTGTTCTATTATAAATCATATTATGTAAAATTTGTATTGGAGTGTAAGGTTAACAATGATACAATTACAATTTTTTTTCAAAACAAAACTCATTTTAGACTGGAAATACACATCGGAATTTTTATATAAATAATGAAACATGTTTAACGTTTTATCAAGCTTAATTTAAAAATTAAAATATTTTCGAAATGATGATATATTGATGACTGATGTTAATCATAATAATTTTATTAAAATCGTATTTTACGACGAAATTATTATAAATGAAGAAACCTGTCTTTGATTCAATACTGCTTACAAATATTGAGTTAATATTAGATATTTCTTGACTACATATGTTATTATGATGTTATATATTATGTTAATTATAAAGCAATTAATAACTTGGTGCATATTTTTGGTTCCAATATCAATTCCAAGATATATATATAGTATTGAAATATTATAATCTGAAAAGAAAATGTTGGATAGTGTAAAAATGGTACATTTTAAAGCTCAATATTAAAAACAGTTGTATAATATAAATTTTAAATCTACATATATAATTTTTGAAAATTACTTTTATAATAATATTAAATTATCTATAAATTAATCAATGCGATGATTCGTTCATGAGAATTAATCGTTAATAATTTTTTTTCACAATTATAGACATTTTTTTTTAATTTATCTTAAGTTTTTACGACAAAATAGGCACTAAAACGGCAAATCACATTTCAAGTGAAAATTATGAATTAAATCACAACCATGTACAGAGAAAAACCAAATTCCATTTATAGCGACAGCTGACCCATATTGAATTAAAATATCTATGAAAAACGCTTTACCTTGTTTCAAATAAAAATAAAATAGAAAATTAACGCATTTGGTTGAGATTCCCCTATCTCGTTATAACTTTATCACATAATTTCCAAGCTAATGACTACATTAACACTAATTTTCAAAGTTTTACAAACTAATCTTCATATACATATATTTCAATCATTTAGTCAATATCTAGTACAAATGTGGTCTCATTTGTAAATTGTTACAAATTAAAGTATTATTATATGGTATAAATTTCTACAGGAGGTACCCAGTTATACACTTGCTACCTACTGTAATAATTCAAGGTTTTTATGGACTTCATTTGAACATAATGTATATTTTCTTCTTGTATTAGACAAATTAAGTTTTGTCAAATTTACTAAGATGTTATTACCATTTTTGTGCTAAAACAAGAAATGAAAATATATATTATTTATGTATACCAAATCCTGTTTCAAATCAAAGTCAAATGTTTCCCTTAGCATATTATATGACCTAATTTCATTGAACTTAAATAAGGATAATAATAGTAAATACTGCATTTTAATGGACATCTGCCAAATTGTTAAAAAATATCTTAATGACAACGAATAAATATATTTTTTAAAACTTCATTTGTATAGGCGTCTTAAGAGTCTTATTTTTCAATATAAAAAAAAATATTCGAGACAAAAGAGACTCAAGTTGATTATAATCTAAAGTTAAAATAAATTATGGAGTATATGGTGGAGGTGGCGGTAGAATTGAGAGATCGTCAAAAGGAAAATATTGTTGTGTGCCTAGTACTGGCGGAGCAAAAGTTGGATGTGCCGTTGGTACATAGTTGGGGCTTGGCGTGTATGGTGGTAGAGTTGGCACAGCTGGTGTTGGGCCAACACTATGGGCTTCATAGCCATCCCAATCCTCCATAAGGTTTCTCCTTTGAATATCTTCATCATTTGATAGTGGTGCCCCCCATAAATTAGCTGCAGATGCTAGCAAGGCTAATGCACCTGTAATTTAAAAAAGACATTTGAACATGTTACTTATAATGTTACATCAAAGTTACAATCGTGTTACAATCACAGTTATTAAAAATATCAAGAAATAATAACTCACTACTTTACTTACATAATAACACACATGAACAAAAAATTTAAAATTTAAAATGATCTAACTATATTATTCATAAGTCCACAAACCTGCACCAGTTATCGTATAAAATCCATATTCATAGTCAACTTGTATTGTATTGGGGTCACTGTTGTTTGCATTACCCAACACAACAGTTGTGTAATAGCACACTCCCACAATTGCAATAACCCAAAACACACACATGATGCTCGGAACAGCATTTCGTCTTAGCATTTTAATGGCTTTACTGTTCAAACTAGTAAGATTTATTAGGGCACCTATACATGAACAAAGTAGCACCATAAAACATAGTAATATTAATACTCTCATAAGGGTTATAATTTCTGGTGTAGTGCATGGTGGGAGACCTGAAAATATTTATTATAAAATTAGACCCAAATACTTTTAATAATAGTAAAGGAAAAGAAAAATGCTATGGAAAAATCTAATTAAGGTAGCAGGATTTGAACCTGTGCTACTTGACAATCATTCAAGTGCTCTAGAGGAATAAGCCATATTTTCTTATTGAATTCTTTATATTAATATGCTTGGTTGGTACAATTCAGTATTTGTAGTCAGCAAGTTCTAATTTATTTTTGTGAACAATTTTTTTTTTTTATGTATGTTAATTTTAAAAATAATGACTTTTATACATTAATTTCATATAATTTGCTACTTTTAAATTTGGGGTTTTGTATAATGAAGTTATTTATAAAAATCTAAGGAACTTTAAATAGTTATTCAACTTTTGATTTTGAATTTAAAAGTTAAAAAATAAAAGTTTTACCATTAAAATCAGATCTGTTTATAGGGTCATATTCTCTGTCTTGGTGTATTGCTATTTGATCATTGTCATCATCGTCTTCATCAAATGTAAAGAACTGTGTCAGTGACAAACTTTGAGTACAATGTAGTCCTTTAATTCTAAACCAACTTGGCTGAACAAGAGCTGCACAAGTCAGTAAGAATGTAGAAATATTGAAAAATGCTGCTATTTTATTCAACTCCTTGTCTTTAAATGGCAATGTCACTTTGAGACCTGAAAATGATAACAACAATATTTAAAAAATGGTCATGACTGGTATTCATATATACAATAATATAGTGTGTTAAATAAAGGCCATTGTGGTGTAGTGGCAGTAGTGTTTGAATGTAAATGTAATTAGTAGTAGGTTTCATACCTAATCTGAGGTATAAAATTTGACACATTTTTATTAAGATAAAACAAAGCAAGGCTTTCAATTTAGCCCTTAAAAATGGCATGTCTTGAATTTAGGTGCAAAGTAGAGTGGCTTTGTTTTCTTTAGGTTAGATTTAGATGAAGATAATCTACTTTTATAACACTTGCACATTCCACCTATTTATGTTATTCTGTGCTGGATTGTGGAACGATTTGGTGTGGTTTAGGTAGGTTCTCTAACAAGGAGTAACTGAAGGTATTACAATTGACCACTATAGTGTAAATTATATAAAAGCAACAATAAACAATATTCTATACTTATAGTTATGATTTATTATCTATGTAAAATTTTTTTTACAAAATACAAAGATTGTGTTCTTCAAGGAAGATAAGTGTTCTCAAAAATATGGATGTACATTAATAACTTTAATACTCCTTATTGCAGAATTGTAAGTTCAGAATGAAGGATTATATCTGTAAATTTTTTACAAAAGAAACCCGTGTAAAAAAGTCAACACAGGGTTTCTTGTGCAAAGGATAAACAGGGATAACAATACAAAATACTATACTACATCAACTACATAATAAACAACAAGAGAAAACCAAAGTTAGTTGTAAGTCTTAACACTTATCAGAGAGATTTACCCTTTGATAAGTGTAGTCATAATGAAAGGCACCATAAATAATATTCTATCAGAGGTGATTTTCAGATTATAAACAGAAATAATAACATACAGAAAATAAAAAATATAAGTATGTAGAATAAAAATAACACACATAAAACTAATGAATTCTAAGCAATATCATACAATTTTGAATGCTTACATCAATGGCAAAATCTTCCAACAAGGCACATTAAAACAACTAATTACCCACATCATGCTAATTAGAATATAGTTTAATCATCCAATACTTGTGATGATGTAAGTTAAAAATAGCAACAAATATACTTAGAGGAGGCCTAATCCTTGGGGGTCAATATTAACATCTTACTATTAGTGTTATTGTATACGTCAATAACATTTGAATATGTGTAATATTTAATCAACTATTCATGGGATGCCAGGTTTAGTGGCTAGAAAACTTGAATAAATATATAGTCGAAGTATACATACTCTTTATGACGTTAGGCTCGCTTTAGTACCGTGATGTGTACAATGATTGTTAGACTGCAACTATTTTGTATTTTATTTCTACGGTTTTATATTCTCTACAATTTTTTTAATAAGTTTTTAGTTATATTATTAATTGCACGTACCTCGAATCCAAGTTAAGCAGCTCATCCTGTTACACCATCGGAAAAGTACAATAAAATTAGAGTAATAGAAAAATCCTTTGCTACTATAATTATAAACAAATGAAGTAAATTAATGTTTTGCGAAGTAATAATCTCAAAACTGCCCACTACTTGTCATTGTCGTCAATCGTCATTTTGGAGTTGACAGGAAACATGCAAAATAAAATTGTTATTATCACATGATTGGCTAATTTAAACACATCTTGAGAATATCGGACCTCCCTTTCTATCTTCGACCTTATATAATATAAACTAGCGCCACTTGTTGCTAAACTATCTCATACTTTGTTTTAATCTGTGGTTCTGACTGCACAGTACCTAAATAGTAAAAAAATACTAAATCAAAAAACATATGTATGTAATAAAATAAAAAATAATAATCTAATTTTTAAAGGTTTACATATTTTTTTTAGGATTGACTATAAAATGGGTGGTGTATATCAAATATTGAAGTACGTATAATTATTACATACAAATTCTATTTAATAATTGTGCATATTTTAATATTAATAAAGGAAAATCATTCAATTTCATTTATAAAAATAATGTAATAAAAAAAGAAAATTAATGAATTGTCATCTAAAATCGTTAATATTTTTTTATCTATATAAATAACGTATTTGACGGCATAAAACCTTATTTTATTACTACTCCGTACAATTTTTATATTTTCACTTTTCAGTTATATTGACACAATATTCAAGAGAGACATGTAATAACATGTCTCTCTTATTTAAGTTATTGTATTCAAGAGACAGCGTAAAGCTAAAATCAACAAATCGCAACCTGAAATATTATGTCAAAGGTCATATAGACCACGTAAACGAAGTAACGGGCGACCTTTACAATATCATTTTAGTATCTGGTAGATAGGTATCCATAAATATGAAAATAATTAATATGAAATGCGGTCAAGTATACTTCAAGACTTATGAGTTATGACCTATGTACTCATCAATCAAACTCTTTTAGCATTCGTAGAGAAATACTTAAGCATAACTAAAACTTCCTAGGCATGTATTTATTTACAGATAGATTATTTACTATTTATAGAATATTTATTCATGTTTAGCTGAAGGCTAAAATATAAATATGGAATTGCAAATATATCTTTTTTTAAATATTTAATTCTATTTTAAGCAATATTTTACTTTATAAGATAACTAAAAAAGAGGCCAAATGACACGACCATGCTTAGGTACGGTAAGGAATTTTGTAATTCGTTGGGTTGTATTATCTGATCCAGCAGAAGATATAATGAAATTTCATCAGTCAGTTGTAAAAACATTTTTGAACATACATATACTATTTAGTTAAAAATGGCCTAGCGTTATATAATTAGGATTATAGGATATATAAGCCTATAAAATTAGGAATTAGAAAAATTATAAGAAGTGAGTAATTCACTTCTTTGTACATTGCATAACAAATGTACCTACCCGTTTTGTTTTAAATCGAATTATTATTTATTTTAACCAATACTTATTTATAATTTAATTAAACTTACGAACTAATTTGTCTTACTCGTTTGGAATATTTTTTGATCGTCAGATTTATTAATTAGATTAGTTGTAATAGCGATAGTTACGTTAAATAAACGGTCTTGCACTGTGAACGAAATAGATTTCACAGCAATCAAACAACAAATTTATAGTTTTAAAAAATTACAGATGTAAACTATTAGCTAATTGGAAATTTAAATTATCAATCCAATACGGAATTTCGAATAAAGTCATTAATTTATATTTTTTATGCACCCAACGGCTTAGTTTGAAATATTTAAAGCGGAATTGGAAACATTGAAAACACGTTTTCCATTGCTAATACATTACTCATCTTTTATATTTTGTGTGTTATAATTTTATTTACGAAAAGCTGCACATTCAATACTAATACATCAGGCTACTTGAATTACGTCAGTCTAACTTTTCACTTATAAAAGTAAAACAAAACAGGGCAAACGAAATTGAAATAAAGTTCTTGTTTTCCTACAAGTTTCATGAAAAATAAATCTTTGTCAGTTACGAGACTAAACTTTTCACGAAAATTATATTTGTCGAGATTCATAACCTAACTGGGAAACATGTTTTTCATTTTTATGTAAGTGTACCAACTTTATAAACATGTGGCACATTTAAAATAAGCACACTGCTGTAATATAATAAGCATTGATTAAAATTATTATAGATAGCTTGTACTCGATTTTCACATGCAAAAAGTATTTATCACATACATCAAATTATACAATTACAATTAATAATATTACATTACTATATACAATTATAAATTATTATCATAATTAATTTGATTTAGTTTATTTTATGCACGCATTTGCCGGAAAAGTAGGCAGCAGGAGAGTCAAGAGGGGAGGAAAGCCGGAGGAGCCAGAGAAAACTTTGTATCAAGACACTTCGTCCTCTAATTTTCCCAGCAATTGCATTGCGTGTTGAATGGCGGATCTCAACGTCGCACTTTGCCATTTTAATCAAATTATTTATTAAAAAAATGGGCTCTCGTTTTTTTCCACACAGCAGGGTAGTCAAAGAGAACTTAGTGTCAAGACATTCCGTTCTCCACTTATTATTTATAATTATTATAAATTAATAACTCCATTGCATTTATTTAACGCCTGAAATTTCTAGTCGTGCTTTAGCGTTCTCTAACTTAGCTTGTGTGTATTTATACGTACCTACCTACCTAGATAGAATATGGTTGGAGAGCCATAAACGCTGCTTCAGAAATATAACATGTTCTTTTCGTCTTTACATATTTTCATCATTTAGCAACTTGAGGTAGAAGCTAAAATTTATTTTGCCTATTTCCGTGTTCATTTTTGATTCGTTTTATAAATTATACGTGTCGGAATTCAAGGAGAATATGAACCCAAAACCATCGCGGTAAAGTCAGGTATTGTTTTTTACATCACGTAGGATTCACGGTTTCAAAACAAAGAAAACTATGTGGTCAAGATTCTTGTATTAAGAAAATTTCTTTGGAAATTGAAAGAAAAAGATTTTTATATAGGTACATATTTTTACTTTACAACATCTAATCAGTAAACATCAAGAGTCTACAAACCGTTTCCAGCAGTATTCTCATTTGTTTCGTATATTTATATTTAGCAGTATTTATGGACAAAATAAAGAAATACAAGTAGAAGGTGAAAGTAAATATAACTTTGTAGTTGTCAGTAGTTGTCATTTAGCGACTGTGTTTATTTTTAGACAGGGTTTGTATAAAAAAAAAGTCATAATGTTGTGTAAGTAAAAAAAAACGAACTAGAGATTTCTGGACCTGTAAAAACCATGGTCGTAGTGGCGCAGTGCAACACCGTCATACCAAAGGTCAACGCGATGATTGTGGGTTCGATTCCCATTCGGGGCAATGATATTAATTTCTTCGCTCTGATACCTAAGACAAGCGCGCAGTGTTGAACTCCGCCACTTAGTACGAAATGTTTAGATTTTGGGACCGAAACGGAAAGTGGAGAACGAATTGTGTTGAAACTTGATTCGTTCTGACTACTACGCTGTGCGGGAAAGTAGTAGAGAGTATGAAGCTGTAAGATAAGATGTACATGTATATTTATAATCATGAAAATGCTTACGTTGAAAGTAATAAAAAGCAGTCATGTGAGGCGTAACAGAGAATTTTCTTACCCTTAACTGATTATTTGCGTCATAAATGGTCGTATGACGTGTTATCATTCTGATTTACAAAATTCGTATATGCACAAGCAATAAAAAGTCACTTAGACCCTCTTGTCGTTCCACCACTTAAAGATATGACGAACAGAATCAGAATGCTATTAAGCGTTAAGCTCGCCTTTTGTACATATTTATTTTTAAATTGTGTGCAATAAAGGATATATAAAAAAAATAAATAAATAATCAGTGTCTTTATATTTAAGGATACATAAAAACTGATCATTTTCAATATTTGGAGTTTGATGTCAGCTTAGATTTGATATACTTTGTAAGATTTTATATTTCTTTATCACTTATATCTGTTATTATTCTAAGTTCATGTCGTACTGTACTTTTATAATAGATATCAATCTTATTTTTGTCAATGTTGACAGTCTATAATGATGGATAGCTATTATAGTAGGTATGTTGCTAATTTCCGAAAATGTTCAACAAATTGGATAACTAAGCTTTCAGTAACACTGTCCGTATATTATTATTATTTTGTTATTATAATTTAAATACAAATCATTGAGTATAAAATTTTAAGCCTATGTAAACGCTAGTTACTAACATACTACACGAAATTCGCTGGAGCTAGTACATCAAAAATAGTTAGCTCTTTAAGCGGTAAATGTAAGTCCTTTATAAGTGACCGCGTTCAGTGTAAGAGTTATTACAAAGTGGAAAGCAGCCCTCGCAAAAGGGTTTTCATCCAACAAATTACACTTTTTATCCTGTGAGAAGTGACTTTAATACAGGTGAAGTACGGATAGCAATTTTCTATTTTTCATTGTAGCAGTGTATTACTACATTACATTTCCTTCGCCATGAATGATATTTATGTGTATTTAATGTATCGCTGCTAAACTACACTTTAACTGGTACGTTTACATACTGGTACGGTTGCATACGTACACATTTCTTTGAATTATTTTTAAAATTGTATAGTACGATTGTCGCTAAATATATCAAGTAAATTATAAGTAAAAGTATATTCTGCACAACAACTGTCCAAATAATCATAGACTTAGTTTTATTCGATAGACATGCCTAAATGTAAAAAATAAAGAATATATTACATAAATAAAGATACTTATAAAATTACGTAACAGTAGATTTTCTTATTAAAACTGCATAAATAATTCAGTTGGCTTTAATATTTAAGTGACTCTTTACTATCGGGACCCATATTTAAAACTCTTAGAATAAGTGGAGTGCCGCATGCATTTTAATAACTTCGTTCGCTATTCATTTAGCATAAGTAGATCAAAAATATTAGATAATAGCATTTCCAAGTGTCATACCACTATGTGCTCTTTATGCAAATCATCTTGCATATTTTTGCAAATTCCTATATAAATATACAAAGTAGTTGTTGCTCCCAACTGCGTCTGCGTGGACTTTCTAATCCGTGGTTTTTCTGTTTACGAGCAACCTTTTCAATGAAAAATAGACCAAAATTTTACGACCTTTAGCAGGTTCTCGTGGTGAAGGGTATGCTAGGTTTCACCCAGTATTTTCCATTATTTGTACATATGCTATGAGGCAATTAAATGCCTGTCACAATGAACAACTTTTGGTAAGAATATTAACAGACATGAAATTTCAAAATCATAGGTTCACATATTCTGTTGTTACCTAATATTATTATAGTACACATTGAAATCTTTGGGAGAGTTTAACCTTAATTCGTTTACCAAATCACCATTTAGAGATGATTTGTAGATTATGTCACTACTAAGTAAAGTGGAATAATTTTCAACAATATTGATATAGTGTTTTTAAAAAAAGTTATGATTATATCAGTTGCTACTCAAATAGTATTTCTTCTTTAAAATTAAAATGTATAAAGTATTGATACAATAAAGAGTAAAAATGAGAGCTAACTCAAACATCATTATAAACTTCGAAATGTTATGTTAATACCAAATTATTCTGTTTCATAAATTTGTTATTTAAATGCTGAGTTCAGAACAGATCGTTGTTTTAAAACTGTTTTATTGTATATATCTTATTTTCGTCATTCCAATATAGTAATTGAATATTTTTACTGTTTACCGATGTCTGAATTCTGATGTCAATATATTTATATGTATTTAGTAGTTTTGTAAATACAATATGTCGGCAGCAACAAAAATTCAAAACTTTCTTAAAATGCCCTCTTTATAGTTGTGCGTAGAAGCGAATAACATAGACTTATAGACTAAAAGCCATCATAATATCAAAATTTACTGTGCCTTTTGAAACTTATGACTTAATAAAGCTTGGACATTCTCAGCAATCATTTCTTTAGTAAAGTCAAAATTTCATATTATGTGGAGGACTGTGTGACCGTAACGTAATAAAAATGATACGTTGGAAACGATTTATTACCAAAGATATGGCGAAAGGTTAGAACATATGGAGAACCGTGTGGTGTAGCCACGGATAGCGAAATCAAAACTTAATAATAATGCTATTATTATCTTAGAAATATTTTTATACTTTTAATATTTTTTCCTCTTAATTTTTATTTTATATCACACATTAATGGTAGGTAGGTAATAATAATATATAACAATAACGATAAGACGTCCATTTGATTAAAACCAAATTGTGGGTCGCGTGTCCTATTTACTATCGTCATTTATGTCATGTCACGATTTTATGTCATGAATGGTAAGTAGTTAGTGGCTGGTATTCACTAGCTATTTTCTGTTTAGCGTTTTGAGTATATTTATTATCATGCATAACTTCTTTTTCTGAATTCAATTCGTTTTGAAATAAACTTAGATATCTACAAACAAACGAGTATATTAGACGGTAAGTGTGCTAAGTAAATTGTGTTACAATGTTTTTATTTCATCTGATTTCTTCTTCTCAGGCGTTCACTCTTATCAGAGCGGTCGTGGTCATCACGGTGGTCTTGTGGCTCGCTGTACTAGACGGCGCCATTCCTCTCTGACACTGGCTCGTCTCGTGCACCCATGTAGCGGGACGTCAATTGTGGACTTAATTTGATCTGTTCATCTGAATAAGTATAAGTATTTATCATAAAAATATTTTATTTCATATGTGGATTTATATAATATATGATTATTTCATGTGTAAAGTCTAATTAAAATATAAAATAATTATATAGACACGATACATGAACCACACAGCACAATGTTATAGGTATATTAATATTGCGACCGAATCCGTTCATATTAATAATGTTTAATTTCGTCTTTGATACATATTGTATTTAAAATAGAAACAAATAGTCAAAGGGTTTGGGCCACCTAAATATTTTGGTTATATCAAAGGAATGACTCTACACGTGCAAAACTTATGTTGCATTCCATAACCACAGTCTGTGAATACTCGGACGTATTCAGAAATCGGAAACTTCCACCACACTCTAATTGCGAACTTTTGTCTAAAAGGAAATTTACGTTACATGTAAATAAAGCTAAGGTATATTACAAATGACAAATTTATTCCTCTGTATTTTTATGTACTGTCTTTTCTTTATATTACAGTGAAGTCTTATCTTCTTATTATCGATAGATAATTATTTACCTTATAGTTGTGATATTTTTGGTTATTCGTCGGTATAAACGTAGTAGAGTTGATAGATCATTTCAGTATTTTTGAAAATCGTATCTTTTGAAATGGAGACAGAAGTATCGAATGGCGGAACGTAACGCCGCGCTTAATCTTATGAGAAATGAAGTTAATTTACTGTAACTGGTATTCCCCCCTTTCATTGAACTCATCCCTTCATCGATCTGAAATGTTTGAAAATATATTAATCAAATCATGCCTTGGCTCATGATACGTCTTGTGGTTAGGACCTTTATTGTTATGTATGTAAGTAACTCAAGTTCTTTTTGAGATTCAGAGGTAACAGTGTTAGGAAATTCTACGTGTAATATATTAAATACATATAATAAGCCATCAGAAGGTAATCTTTTTTAATTATATTTGCCATCAGAAAGGTATTGACTCTTTTATATATAAATTAGCCATCAGAAGGTTTTCCTTCTTTATTATTAGTTTGCCATCAGAAGGTATAGACTCATTTATATATTAATTAGCCATCAGAAGGGATCTAGACATGCAAGTATCTAACACAAACTATCCGTTGCAATCACCCAGAGCTCGTCCGAGGAAAAGCCCTAGGATCGTCTCATTTATCCCTCACTTACAACTATGCAAGATAGCTATATTAAGAGAAAAATGGCCGTGTGGCCCCGCCCCGCCACTTGCCGTGAGTTCCGTCCGATCGCAGACCTGACCGATCATATTGAACCCTCCGAGACACAACGAAACAGTTCACGGATATGATACTTACGATGCCTTAGCAAACGATCAATTATTAGTTAGCTGTCACGTCATGTTTGTTAAGTTTGTGTGTGATCTTTCTCAAAGGTACTTGTTACGCTTATTATATATATTTAATTAGTTGTACATTGGTTTGTGAGGCCAATGTAATTCGTCGGGTTGTGAAGCCGATATACGTCACTGGTTTGTGAGACCAATGAATTCGTCGGGTTGTGAAGCCGATATACGTTACTGGTTTGTGAGACCAATATAATTCGTCGGGTTGTTAAGCCGATATACGCCACTGGTTTGTGAGGCCAATGGATTCGTCGGGTTGTGAAGCCGATATACGTCACTGGTTTGTGAGACCAATGAATTCGTCGGGTTGTTAAGCCGATATACGCCACTGGTTTGTGAGGCCAATGGATTCGTCGGGTTGTTAAGCCGATATACATTAATGGTTTGTGAGACCAATGTCACTGGTTAAGCTATAAGCTATAAGCTACCTGAACCCACGACAGTCGCATGTCACACGTTATACCACAATCCGACTTTGTACAAGCATCGCTTACGCAACACAAGACAGCATCAGAAAGGATACAACAAACCAACGTCGCTATAGCGGATCACTTTACCAAACATGTCGGTCTCGGTGCTGCAAAGCTACTATGGTTGTGTCACCGACATCGCTTATCAGTAAGCTATGAGCTACCTGAACCCACGACAGTCGCATGTCACACGTTTTACCACAATCCGACTTTGTACAAGCATCGCTTACGCAACGCAAGACAGCATCAGAAAGGATACAACAAACCAACGTCGCTATAGCGGATCACTTTACCAAACATGTCGGCCTCGGTGCTGCAAAGCTACATTGATTGTGTCATTGACATCGCTTATCAGTAAGCTATAAGCTATAACCGAACCCTGACAGTCGAGAGACAGTACATGCATCGCCCCTGTACATGTAGTTTATATTTGTTTTTTTAAGATTTACACATTCGTATGAGATCGTGCCAATTATTGCCATAAAATATCCAGCTATCAAACGCTATATTAATATCTTATTATTATTATTTGTACTACATGCATCGCCCCTATACATGTAGTACATATTTATTTATTTTAAATTTTCATACATTCGTATGAGAATATTTGCCATAAAATATTTAGTCATCCAACGCCTTATTTATTTTTATTTAATAAATATTATTTACACTCGCAACTTTCAATTCATTTTTAAATTTATAATATTTAGGAAAATGTAAACCATAATGTTCATACAACACTATTTTAAGATGGCGCCGCCATACGCCAAATACTTTAATTAATTTGTACTGCAAATTATATGTTTTCTTTTTCATACAACTAATATTTAAAATATTTATTGCCTTTAATACTATTATATTACTTAGTTATTATTATTTTAATATTCATTTCAATATTCGCTTTTGTTATTTTTATATTATTAATGTAATAAGAACTCACCAAGCAATTCTTCATAATTAACAAATATGCATCTTACCAAACTTGATTATTATAAAATTATTATATTTCGATCACTTTGCATTTAATATGTTAAATTTATTTATTAAATATCCATTTCCTTGTATTCAATTTATAATATTTGCAATTTAATATCAATAATTTTCTAAGCGTCACTTTTACCGACGCCACGCTCCCGCCATGCTCCCTTTCTCTTTCTATTCCATTTTTAAAAATCATAAACTATAATATGCCAGCAACTCATACAGCCAACGTTGCTTTTTCTGAAAATATTAATTAAATATTTTTTTATTATTTGTTTAACCTATTCCATAAAATTGTATATATTTTTTTATTATTATTAAATTATATTATTATTTTTTTTTTATATTCCTACGTTTATTTATACATAGTATGTATCGTTACATTACCCACCTACAACCATCGCCATTACAGTCGTACGTTGTACCACCAGGACCACAATGGTCTAATAAAATTGACGTTCTAATTGATATGTTATATTAAATTGTTTAAAGGTATCAAATATAGTATATTTAATCGCTAGATATTCAAGCTTTAGCTCATTTTTATTGCAAGCATTTACTCGAAATAAACAATGAACGTCTATTCTTATTCTATAGAAGAACAACCATTATTCGTAATTTGTTACCTGAAGTTTGCTTAAAATTTGTAACTTAAATTAGGAAAAGTGTTAGAAGTTGGTAGATAGTTGCGAAGAAACACAAAGTACTGAAAGATTTGTTAGCTCTTCCTTTCTCAGTAGTTCCGCAATCGCTGATGCATTTCAAGACTAACTGCTACGCGATTCCAGTTTTATCGCTTATAATATACACAATAAATATTTTTTACTGAACTTAATATATAAATTGAACTTTTTTATGAATATTGTAATAGTATTCGTAAATTATAAATTATATTTATAACTTCTTCTATAAAACTGTTATAGTCTTGTTTGTTTAGTAAATGAACGAGAGTACAACATATTTTTTAATATTTTATTATATTTTTGTTCTTCACTTAATAAGACTTAAAATATTAAATTTTTCGTCTGGATGAGCTTTATGTCCACTTGAAAAATCACCCCTTTTCGTCACCGGCTGTGCGCACTGAGTCTTAAGTTTAATCTTAATGCTTAAAACCATGCGATTTTCTATTTTTATATAAAAGCTTTAGTACATTAAATTTCAACAGCTTTTTTTTCACTAAATATTAGAAATGTCGTCATATCTTGACTCTACACGTTTCTATTTTTTAAATTTCTTTATTTAAAAAATATAAATATTAAGTACGTACTGCAAATATACATATTTTTAAATTTTGCCTGTGTGGCTCCCTGGGGCTGTAATCGAGAAAATAAAATATATTTGAATAAAATATAAAATTATTAAATAAAATTTAAAAAGGGATACAAAATTATTCAATAATGTTATTAATCAAGAAGATTTTTTTTATAATTGTTTTCCAATATACCTATTGCTGGAACTACGAACGTACTACATGTATAAATACTATAAAACTATCATGAACTTAATCTTTCTTCAATCACGAACGTTTCATATTTTAAATTTGAATTAATTTATAATTTTATCTCGTTGCTTTTATGTTGTTTACAGATAAAATACAACATGATTTTCCGCTTTTCTGGTTTCGTGAATTTATTTTCTCAACTTTCTGCTTTTTGTTACATGATTCTCATAAATGGCACTCTAAAAAATTGTGTTTATATCAATACAGATATATTATTTCAATATTTTTGCTTAGTATTATGAGGCGGGGGGAAGAGAAAAAATATTTCTGTTAAAATTAACTTTCTTATATTGGAGGCAAAATAAAAATTGAAGTTATTGTTTTTATTACGCCGATATGTCAGGTGTTGTCCCTAATATAACGGGGACAGGTGATAAAAACGACTTATATAATGTAGGGTTAAATATTACGGGCTACAGGCCGTAATATTTAACAGGCCAGATATTGATAGCATTGGTTTTGTAGATGGTTTATACGAGGACTGTAGGTTCCATTTCAAAGCGATTAGCGAAATGCAAACATCGTTGCCCGAAACGCTATATTCCAATTGACAGGAAGCCGAAAACGGACCGATATTAATAAGTACTCTACGTACTCGCAAAATAACAAAATTTATTCGTTATCATGATAAAACTGCAGTACACAGATTTTAGGTTAATTGAGTGTAAAATGCAATTGTTTTACGCATGTCTGGTTTTCACGAACGAAATGGAGGCTATAACAATATTTCATTTGCACTAAAATAGTGACTGTTTTTGCATATACTTATTGTATTGTCTATATTGGTTTTAATACCCTCTGTTTTAAAGAAACAGATTTTCGAACTGTACATCATTTTATAATTGTATTTTTTACTATTTATAAAAAAAAATACCTTACTAAATAGGACCCAAAATTAAGCCGCTTCAATTGAAAAAAAAGTACAATAACAAATTTTGTATTAAAACTTAAGGATGAGAAATCCTTACTTGAGATTTGAGACACAATAATGAAAAGGAAATCAATAGAACATTAAAGTTTTATTTGTAAAATACAGTTCATCATCGATCCAATCAAAATAGACCAAAATAGCCTTTTGAATCTAGATATACATTTTATTTAAACTACATAAAGATAGATTTGACTAACAAATTGTACCTTTTATAATATACTATTGGATTAAGTGTTAGTAAGGCTTGGTTGCAGAAGGCAAAAGCCTTCTGCAACCAAGCCGGTTGTGAAATGTCTTTATAGAGAGCCAGTATTGCGTATATACATAGATATGCAGATATACATGACTATTCCAGGCCGAGGTAGAGCAACGTAAACACGATGCTTATGGGTTCGATTCCTACTCAGAGGAATAATTATGTATAATTTCTAATTCTTCGCTCTGGTACCAATGACAAAGCAAAATGTTAAGTTCCGCCACTTAATATGCAATGTCTCGATTTCGAGTGGAAAGTGAAGAATGGAAAACTTTGACACTAGGTTCCGTCTGGCTTAATGTGGGAAAAGAAGAAGCCACATTTTTTTAGTCAGCTCTCAGACTAACTTGTGAGGGTTACGGATTTAGGTTTACGTAGTTCCTAAAGTTTTAAAACTTCAAAATGTTTCTATAGCTTTGCATAGTTCCTGAAGTTTTAAAATTTCAATATTTTGCAACTCTTTACAGTAGTTGGTAATTTTATTAAAATAAGTGAAATATTCTGAAGTAGGTACAAAAAAAAATGTCTTTTTTAACTTGACCCTTTACGCCACACAATATATTTTAAAATATTATCAGGTTAATAATAAAAAAATAACTAAAGTAAAACAGCTACATAGTTCACAAAACTAAAATATTTTCACACTAACAGCATTTATGTTTACACTTCCAAAAGATGAAACTCTATTACCTAAAACACACGCAGTATAAATTGAAAAGTCAAAAAGTAATAACTGTCGCCTCCCTGCGTCGCGCTATCAGAATATTGCTATAACCATACTACAAACTACGGAGTCAGAAATCTGTAGGGAAATGGTAGCAGTGTGAAATTTATCTAGAAAAGCCATATGAGCTGTTCTTTCGATTATTACGTTATATATAAATTTCGTTAAATATAACTTGTTTTTGCTTGCGGTTTCTCCATGTAGTGTGTTAATGAAAAGTACCTCCCTCGGGCTATGTAGACTATCCATGTAAAATTACGCCAAAAACGGCTTAAAAGTTACACATGAAACATATGTACATTTACAGAGATAAATCAACGAACCTACTAGTAGTAAGAAGTTACTTTTGTTTTTATAATGTCGGGTAACTAATTTTTCTGGAAATGATTACTGAATAAAATCTGAATAAAATTATTGAAATAAAAACAAGTAAAAGTGAGTCCAATGTGATTGAAACTGAAATTGGAACTCAAAATATTTTGCTTATTGTATTGTATATAGTAATGGATCGCTACGAAAATCGAATAACGTACTAGAAAATACGCAAATAGAACACAGCACTCGAAAAATACCATTATAAACGAGAGTGGAGAATAGAGTTCTTTACATTACTTATTTTTGACTACCAGGGTAGTAGAGTACATGCATAGTAGGCTATACAGTAAAAAGTGCAAACCTGCAAAGGACTATCCTCCACTGACGTCTGCCCTCATGCATATTCGTTCTGCTTGCGCCTCATATTTCGGACTCCGATGATAGGTCATGCACTTGGCTATAGCCAGTGAATAGTTAATCACTTGTACTTTTTACGTAATAACTGACAAAGAGATGAAAAATCCAAAAATACTGGAAACGGTTGTTATCCGTTACTCTGGATTTTTTTTTGTTTCAAAGACAGAAAAGACTCTATAGAGCTCTTATATATAAATGTTATAGTTGCGTTATCAAAGTTCTTCTTATATGTTACATTACGACACAAATTTTATAATTAATGTAGAGCGTATGCAAAGCAATTAAGATATCTCCCCCAATTTGTAACATAAAATCAATAATTGTTTCCAGCAGTCTGAAGTCAGTGTAATTAAGACAATTGGTCTAACCATTAAATTACAAATAGCCAAACTAGATTAAGTTTTGGATCTCTTTTGCAAATATCTAATGCAAGTTGAAACACGAATATATTCGCTAATTTCCTTTCAGGAATTTCGTGTAACTTGTTTGAAACTGAGACTTAGACCACCATATATCGTCGACCACCAAACCTCCCTTACCCCTGCCAGAAACTACTAATTGATAACTTGCTATAATTAGTGCATGGCCTGAGTTACATTACCATGTTTTGAAAGATGAAATAATTTATTGATATTTTGGTCCCTTGTAGTTCTTGTGTTATGGTTCACCATTAGCTTATTTGAAAGCAGTTAAAAATATACTTAAGAGAATTTTAAATGTCTAAGTCGAGGTCATTTTCTTCTATTTCATAGTAGTGGTTAATTATTACAAAAATTTCGATTAAGGTTTGTCAATTATAACTTATAATTAAATTGTATGATTTGTATAGAATTGTATTGGGACCGAACTCTTTCTAAAACTTAAACAGTAATTTGCTAGTAAATTCCTAATTCAATACATATCCTAATTCAATATAACGTATAGTAAATACTCATCTATACGTAATTTTATCTTTGAGTTCGTTAATGTAATACAAGAGATAAAACCATTCTTATAAATTATCGAACACAAAGTGCTACGTATTCATTGTTAGGCTCGAAATCTCTTGTTCGTAATTTTGTTTGGAGCTTTTGTGTACGTTTAGGTATATAATAACTGCGTAGAAATGAATATATATTTCTTTTAAAAAGTAAAGACCTTTTTTCCTTTTTGAATAGTCTACTGTCTGATATGTGAAATATTTATACGATTGCGGTTACGTTTTATCTCACTTCAGTTTCATTTCAGGTCAATTTTATTATATTCTGTTTCTGAGTATGTTGAAATAATATAATGTATTCTGTTTATAAATATTTTATTAAAATATTAGATTCATTAATTATAAACATTAATTTAATTGTATAGAATATTTGTTTTTTATTTTGAACGAGCAGACGGAAAAGTATTAAACCGCAACACATGAATAGCATTAAACAAACTCATCAATTAAACTCCGTAAAAGTTTACACCACAACATTGCATATTCTTTTAAATATTTACTATTTAGACGCTCTTTGAATGCATGAACAGAAAAATGTTAACATTAATATGTACAGAATAATTATTTACATTGCTTCTTATGTTTTGTAATATTTGTGTATTTTTTATTGATCAACCTTTGGCTTGTGTTTTCTACTTAGTATAAAATTTGTAAAATAATTTGTACTTCTCTGATATGATCGATATTCTTAAATGAGAAAATAAATCCTTGTGATAAATGAAACAATTGTTGATTGATGATTTTTTTATTTTATAAACAACACCTATTTACACATAATCATAAACTATTAAATAAATATTACAAATTATATTTATACAAAGCCCTCATAAAGAGTATAAGAATTCTTTGAATTTGCAATAATAAATGATAGATACATCGCTACATCCATTATGGAGCAAAAAGAAAAGAATGTTTGCCGAGTGCCGTCGACGACGCGGCGTAGCGACGTAGCTTTGCTCTATATACAAACGTAGACATATTTTATTTAATACTTGGCATCCAGTGAAAGACATAAGATACGTGGTGGGATCAAGGAAGAATTACGACGATGTGGGGGATTAAAGTAATATACCCGTTATTCTAACTTTTTTTCATAGCTTTTTTCCGTATAGGCTATGCAGACCTCGGATATAGATGGCAGATTTCAATGTGCTTTGTCCTGGGTATCAGAGCGGTAAAATGGAAATATATATTTAATAATTTCATACCTCTGACAGGAGATCGATCCCAATACCAATCGTGTTTACAGTCGAACACTGTCCCACTGCACCACGACGAACTCTATCTTATTCAAACTTAATTTTACTATAATACTTTTTTGTACTATAACCTATTACTATTATAATTTATACACATATACTGCATTATCACATTAATAATGGACACTATTAAGCAATTTCTTGCGAGTTCCATATAGAAAGAAAAGCTTGAAAATTTATAACCTGTGTGGATAAAATAGAGCAGTTGCACCGGAGAGAGCAGCGAGTGCGGGCGCTGCGAGTGGAGGCAGCGACGCGGCGCAGTGAGCACGCGGCTGTGCGTTGCACGCAGCTACGTCCTGAGCGAGGACCCACGCCATACGTCGTAGCAAGTGTGCTGCGTGCGACGAACACGCACGTCCCGCTAACGACACGCATGTCACGAATGCGTCCCGAGCACTGTCGATGATAATGATGATGATGATTTTCAGGAATAACAGGTAAGTTATTTGAAGACAAAGTAATATTTGATTATAAAATACTAACGTAGTGGAAGCTATGATAAAACTTAAGCGTTCAGAATTTGGTGTTAAAGGTAAAGTTACATAAATTTAGAAGTCTTTGAATTCCTCGTCGCACTAACGTTCGCTTAAGCGTAACAGTGACTTCACTGCTACGAAAATGTTCCAAGTTGAAAATTTAACGCACGGAATTTATTATTATTTCAAAAGCAATAAACGTTATGAAAAAATATGTTAAAATTACAAATATATATTAAAAATAAACGTTGTAAGACACAAAACATTTTTCTCTGATTATGCATAAACATTTTAATAAAATTAAAACCCATATTTTGTGAAAAGAACTCTATAAATCTTATATATCTCTTCCCATTGGACAAAACACCTACAGTAAAGTGAGAACATATATTGATAAAACCAATTTAGAAACAATCTCAGCTTACGACATGATAATATGAAATTGATATAGAGTAGAGTGTACTTTAGTTGTATGTCAAAGTATAGTAAATATTTGATTTGTCTATAATTTACCAGCACAGCTCCAAGTTTTTATTGTTGTAGTACGCGATGTGTTGCGAGCGCTCGGATATGTCACGTACTGCTAGCTGCAGCTCGTCCACGCAACGTGACCAGTCCGGCGACACCAGCGCCCAACATTTTAGTTCTTTTAGAAAATCTATTGAAGAAAAAGTAAGTATCAAGAACTTGAAGGTGACTTCAAGGAGCTTTCTCAATTTGTACTTATTGAAAAAAAAATCGGCTCCATTCAGAATACTTGAGATATTTTGATGTAAGTGACTCTAACTAACAGTGTAGTCTATTTTAAAGTAATAACTGTTGAAATTAAAAGTTATAACTATCCCTCAAACACCCTAATTTTCCCTGGAGTGGGATTTGAATTAATAACCATCATGTGCTTTCTACGCATTCTTCTACTTTGCATTTATGGGATACATAATGTTATAAAAATATAAGTCTAGTATTCAGCTCTATTGAATTGTTATATCATCGATATTTAACGAAAGCCTTACTACTATAATTTAAGTTACTTGAATTAGTGAGAAATTAAATTGGTCTTCATTTTTGAAATAGTTAGCTATGACATAATTATAGATAGGTGTTTCAACAAAACAACAAGTATATATGAGTAATGATCTCTATATACATTGTGAAAAGAAATTAATTACCTCTTCTGAGTGCCGTATCATTAGTGCATAGAAAACGCATTAGTGCCCGAGCTCCACCAATCTGCTGCTGTACCAATTTTTGCCCATCAGTCGGTAGACAACGCTTGATCCATGCGTCCATACACGCCATACCAGTCTGATATGCCCTAGGTTCAAAGTATGATAAACAGAAATTATCAACAAAACATTATTTATAATAATAAAATAATAAATAAATGACCAACGTAAGTTTTATAAAACTCGTCATTCCGATTTTACGAGAAAGAAATGCTTATTACAAATAGAATAAAGTATAATTAATAAAAAATGTATTTGTATTCGTGTCATTTGTGTTTTAAAAAAATTTTAAAATACGCTTGCTCTGTAGCTTTAGGCTTGTGGCAAGCCTGTCATGTCATATTACATTGTGTTTTTAGTTTAACCCAGGGGCGTGCAACCCTCTGCCCTCAGGCCGTGCTTAATAATAACATGCGATGCGCCAAGAGTTTATTTATATTAAGATACTTTCTGGCTACTCGGGATCAAAATCACAGTCATTATTAGTATAAAAATACTAATAATGACTGTGATTTTGATCCCACAAAAAAAAAAAAAATTAGAAAGGCCCGTCACACAAAAGGTTGCTCACTCCTGATATGTCGCGTAATAGGCATTGTCTCATGTGGGTAGTGTTATGCACGCGTACATTAACATGCGTATATTGCGCTCAACGCTGCCGTAGCATAGTTGATATATACCAAATTAAACGATAACTGGGGATGCAACCAACCCCTAGAAATATACCAGTAGGCAATTAGGTGTATAGGAATATTAACAATGTAGGCGAGGCCATTGTGTGATAGTGTGACAGTGGTCGACTGTATTCGAGATTGGTTGTAGATTCAATATCCACTTGGGGGACTGATTACTATTTATTTTTTTCATTGCTCTGGTAACATAAAGCATCGCATCAAAAACGCCATTCAACACACAATATCTCACTTTCGAGTGGATAATAACAAAGAGTGTTTTTAGTCTACTTTCTCAGAGTAACTGAGAAAAGATTACACCTGAAAAAAATTAGGCATGTCCCTAAAGCTCACATAAATTGCAGCGTAGCTTTCGTATCGATACACGAGTTTCCAATCGAGGGCAAATCGAAATTGGAACACTAGGTAGTAGATACTATTTGCCGATCCCGCAAAATGTCCCTCGCTTATACGGGAATATTATATAATCATTTTTTATTATTGTTTTTATTTTATCAATATAATACTCAGTTGTGTAAACAATACACAATATTGAAATTGCTTTTATATTACTTGTGAGAGTAAAGTTCACTGATAGTGATATATATTCAAGGGGCCATGAGGGCGCAATATAATAGTATCTCACTGTAAATGCCATTGATGGTGGGTTCGAATCCTACTCGAGAGATAAATTGTATTCAAATTATTTTCATTCGTCCGTTCCGTTAAGAGAGTAGAGACATAAGGTTCTTTTCGTCTACCCGGCGATTGAAAAAAACTTCGGTTCGGTGTGAATCTGAAAAAAAAATATCTAAATAACTAGAAACGTCGAGTTATACACATATTTCTCTTACAGGCAATGCGCATCTAGCTCTTCTCGAGTACGTGGTAAGCCAACTTGTGTGCGAGGTGTCATATCCACGCATGTTTTCAATTCACTAGAATCACAGCCTTCTTCACTTATTTGCGCGTCACCGCCATCTTTGTCAAGGAAAAACAAAAAATATAAGAAATATCAAAGAAATTGTTGAATATGTATTCACGTGTTCAATACTGAATAATAAAGAATCTAATAATTAAGCTTATGATAAGCATACGCCTAAAAAAGGTATTTTCAGTAATTTGATACTATGTATTTTTAGAGGCCGTCAGAGCGCAGTTGGACAGCGTCAGACTGTAAATACGATGCCATTTCACTACTACTCTCACTCAGGGAAATGATTGTATTATATTATTTTCATTTCTCCGTTCTGGTACGTAAGACAAAGCGCGGCATTAAGTTTCGCCATTTAACACACTATATCTAGATTTCAGACGGTAAGTGAAGAACGGAGTACCTTGACACTAGGTTCTTGCTGACTACAATGTATTAGAGAACAATCGCGAAGCTGTTAAAAAACACGCTTTATAAAAATACGAAATTTTTTGTGATAATAATGAAAGCAAATTCGTTTTGAAAGATAGAAAAATAATAAAATATCACAATTTTAAAATACAGTTAATGTAAACACATCTATCTATACTACAATAAAAACAGTAAAACAGAATATTTTTTCGCGCTCGTGTTCGAAACTACTGTACGGATTTGAATGAAGCTACTGTTTTATAGCTCTTAGGCCAGTGCAGGACTTAGTGTATATTATATATCGAAGAGTACAACATCTAACGTAGAATCATTAAATACAAAATAAGATATAAGGAAACGGCGCCTTAACAAAAGTTGTTTAGCGTGATAGATGAACATGTAAACGTGTTTTGGTATCATTAAAACCACGCTTAACGAAGTTGCGGGCAGCTACAATTTATAAATGAATGTAAGCCGATTAATGCTGGCAATTAACATTAATATATAATCTAACAGAGAATATATTTATTTTAGCTAAATGTCATTTATATTATTTTAAGCGTTTTATTCTTTTTTTCCGTAAATATCTATGTATGATAAAACATAAAATTGTCATATTTTTATTTAAAAATTTCAATATTTTTTGGCTTTTACAAAAAAATATACTTATTATTAAAAGTGCTATTAATAATGTTTTGCTAAGACGTAATTTTAACACAATAATTCATAATTAATATTGTTGAATACTTGTCCTTTATTATATTTCTTTTCAAATGTTAAATGCATTTGCTCCCATTGGTTGAGGATGCATGCATCGGCTTCTATTGATTTTCTTGAAGATATGCTTTATAGCCTTTATATTGAATACTGATAAAATACGTGTGGCCAGTCGTGGCCCAGTGGCACAAGAGTGTGACTGTAAACGACTGGTTGTGGGTTCGATTCCCACTCGAGGAGTGGAAATTATATTTCCATTTTCTTCGCTCTGGTGTCGAGGTAAAGCGCGGCGTTAAGTTCCGCCACTTAACACGCAAGCCTCCGAATTCGGCGGAAAGTGGGGAACGGAGTGTCTTAACACTAGGTTCCCTCTGCCTACCCTGCTGTGTGCGGGATATAGCGTGAAGCTATTTAATTTTTTAATTTTTTAATTTGATAAAATACGTGATGAAATCTAGCATAAGAGATTTTGTTTTATATATTTTTAATAATATTCCTGAATCGTCGGCGTTAGCCGTTGTGGCGCAGTTCGACAGCGTCTGCTGAAAACGCGATGGTTTTGGGTTTGATTCTCACTCTAGGTTTGGTTGTATATTATTTTACCGACGATAAAGCGCGGCGTTAAGTTGCACCACATGAGTGGCTCTCAGTACTTACTGACTTCTGATTCTGCTGTATGGGACAACGCGTGAGACTGCTTTTTTTATTACTGCTACATTAAAAACATGGTGGTGCACATTTTCGTTATCTTACGAGTGTACTGTTATATTCTACTATACTTAGAAAGTAGGAAGAAATAGTACAAAATCAAGAAGAACTTAGCTTTCCATCGAAATTCCAAGTTAAGTATGACGTTATAAATATTTGTAATTAGACTATCAATATAAATTAGTAATATACGTAGATAAGTTATTCGTATAGTCGTTATATTTTTCCGTGGACTGAAAAGTATAATAGAACAGATATTTTTATAAATAAAATTTCAAAAGTCTATTATTCTACATATTCTTCTATTTGTTTTACGAACAAGCAGACTGTTTTTACTTTTGTTACTCTTTTACCTTCACAAATGACACGATAACAGGTTATTTGAAGTACGCTCGTATAACAAAATTAGTTTATACTTTATTTTATAATATAAAAGGGCCAAAAGTTAAAATTCTATTATAAGAATATACATAAGAAATATTATATATATTTTTGAGAAGAATGATTCGTTTAGGCTAGTAAATAAGCTCAGTGAAATTTATCCACAAAAGTTACTTTTTCATTAAAAGTTTCAGTATATGGTAAGACGAGTTCTTGTTCCTAAACCAGTGGTATAAATGAAGGCTTATAATTTGAAAGCGTTTCAACATTGTGGTTATTAGTATGAAATAAGTTATTGTCCCCGCGGATATTCAGTTCTCGAAACTCTAATTTCTCCTTTCTCGTTTTAGAATAATATGAAATGTATACGGCAATAAATATTTGTTTTTTGAGTAAAATATTTCTTTGTGACGGTTATTTTATAAAATTGATTATTAAAGGAACGCTGTCACCTTTTTTTTGATAAAAAGAGATTATTCTCTTTGATAAAAAGAGATTGTTCTCTTCATTGGTATATTACTTAGTTTACTTTATACAAAGTTACTATACATGTTTTACCGTCATTTATAAAAACATTAGAATTGTAGACACAAATCCAAAAAAATAACACGTTTCCTCCACCCCTTACATATTACCTAAATATTTTAAATCTGATTTGTTAATAAAAGTTAAGCAGTTGATGTTGATAAAAGTAGTTATACAGTGAAAGTAGTAAAGAATGGATTTGTCTAATTTATGACATCAAAACTAGTTTTGTACAGTCACTTTAGACATATTAGATTTGACTGATGCTCTTGTAATTAAAAGCAGTTTTTAATCTGGTTCAGAAACTTTAACTGGAGGACTAAAAACATTCTGGAAAGTATATACCATCTGTTTTTTACATTTTTTATCCGTTTTCCTAAGTAATGATTTCGATAATCAGAAATGTCCAACTTCAAGCACATTTCCAACAACCAATGTACTGAAATGTACTGAATTCTATTGAAATCTAGAATATATATTTAGTTAACAAATTTTCTAATTATAGTTAGCATTAAATGCCTTTCGTAGGAATTTCCTATAATAACTCTTTTCATACATTTTCGCATTAATACGCTAGCATTAAAATTTCAAAATTGATATTTTGTAGAATTAATTTTGGGGCACTGTTTAATTTACAGTAGTTATAGCCTTAATATATATAAAGCCTAAATGTATCTATTTAAGAACACTGTAGTAATTAAAATGAGATTTCAAGTCTAGATATTTTCGTTCAAATGTATTAATTATCACATTACTAACATTAAAAATGTTATATACTTATTATTTTGTGTGTAGAAATTTCAAAATTATTTTCTTAATTACATATTTTTTTATATTGACATAACAAATTAACTTAGGATCAAACTTGAGCCTTTTATGTGCGGAGTTTCTTTACATATATAAAATTGGTATATAGATGCTATTTTTTGTATCGTTGTAGTTATGAAAAATAAAAATTGATATTGCATATAGTTTCGTATTAGCACGAATAGTAAAATTACGAAGTTCAATAAATTAGTAGAAGTAAATTTCTAATCTATATAACTTTGATTATATACGGGTTAAAAACATAAATACATATATTTAAAAGATTTTTAAATGTATTTATAATGAATGAATGAACAGGGTTATTCTTCATGGTTTATTATAAACGCTATCTAGGGATAATAGTAGTACTGCTAGGTTTTTTTGCAATTATATAATTATATTGCGTTATAAATGTTAAGATATTGTGTACATTTTAATAAAATTACGGAAGTAATATAAAATAATGACATGTAAAATCAAACTCACTTGCAATCAAAAACGCTGATAAAATTAAGAAAAGCATGTTGTTTATAACATTAACACAGAATTTGTTTATTGAATATAAACAAAAAATGCGTTTTTTTCACACTGTTAAATATGAAGACGAACGAAAGTCTTCAGTTAGAGGAAGCACGACACGACCACTCGAGCACAAATCTCCCGCTAAACTAACGGAGCGAGCGGGTCATTGGATTATTTAGTTAAAGTACTACCCTGGGACTGAGATGACTGATTTACGAAAATGCCTGAAAGATTTGTAAGCTCGTTACTGAAGTATAGGAAATACAAAAATACACAATACGTAATTTGATATACGACATTGACATAAATAATACAATTTTATGTGCAGATATCTCCAGCTCCACCCAGTAGCTTGTTTATCTTCCTGGAGACGATTTTATTTATCACACACGGAGGATATTATTCTTAAATAGATATATATTTTATAAATTAATAACGTAACGATTTGTGAAAGATTTTTTTAGAAAACGTATAAAAATTCAAAGCCGCGCCGATTGAAAACTGTCAAAGCGCTTTGACCGCTTGATGATTAAGAATTTGAAACACGATGTGTATAACATATTTAATGACAATAACACTTCATTTAATTGCAACAATTTTAAGTAAATATAGTCTGATTAATTGAAATATACATAACCCATTCGAGAAATAAATCTTATGTAAAAAGGTTTCTTTTCTTAAGTTTTGTTTGCTAGAACATTATTTTCTATTTTTTCGTAAAAAAGTATATCAAAGTTCTAAACAGATATTTAATATTTATACATATGTATGTGTGTGTTACTAGCATCGTTAACAAATAATGGTGCAAGTATTTCTATGCGTAAGTATGAAATTTACAATCAGAAAAAGAACCTTTAAATCCTTCAAGTATCTTCACTATATTGTTAAACCTAGATGTCTATGTTATCTGTCTATAATAATCTAGTGCTATTTTTTTTAAATATATGTACTGTTTGTAATCTCATATATGCATTAAATATAGTAGATATCTAGAACCAGTATAGATTTTGACTTGTTTGTTTGATGCTCTGGTAGTCAGTTAGCAGAGTAGCCTGAAATAGCACATTGTCAAGACACTCCGTTCTCAATTTTCCGCCCAAAATTAAAACATTGCACAATAAGTGGTGGAACGCCGCTCTGTCTTAGTTACCAAAGCGGAGAAAAGAGAATAATCTATTATCATTCCCCCAATCGAGAATCGTACCCACAACGATCGTGTTTACAGTCAGATGCTGGCCCTCTGCGCTATGACGGACTTTATAATACAGTTATTTAATGTGAATTGCTATGGATCATTTCAATTCCTATCTTATTAAACAATATAGAAGTGGAGTTACTTATATTGTTCGTCTCTCAATCTCCTTCGTGTGTTCTCCATTCAACATGACTTGGTGATCCAAGCGATTTGTGTTCAACTGATCCGCTCGAAAACCATAAATAAAGAATTGAACTAAATATTCATCGAAATGGAATTTTAAACTTGCAAACCTCGCAACTAGTCACTGATACAATTACCTACATGTATAACAATACATTAATTTATATACTTAATTATTTATATGTGCTACCCCTATTTGCTACTGGCTACACTTTGCTACAACGAAGCTTGCAGCCTCGTCTTTTCTATTTAAAAAAAATAAATAATAGTGTACTAAGTAGTGTAATATTGTATAGTGTAAAAAATATATTGTAATGGATTTTCCTTTATTGGATTTTATTTTAGTAGATTTAAGGCTACATTTGTACAATGAAAAATGAAACATCATAACGGAAATAATATTTAGATGTAGAAAATTTATATAGATTTAGTTAACCTGATACATTAAATATTTGAACAAAAACAATATCAATGTCACCGATCATCACTTTGTTTTTTTTGCAGTACCTGCCTATAGTTAAAATTTTATACACCCCCATATTAGTGTAGAAAATGTGCAAAATTCATTAACAACAGAATATCTTATTCTGTTGTTAATGATTTTTTATATATTTTCATTCTTCGTTTAGATATCTGAGATCGTCATCGTTTCTCTTATCATCTCTCACTCAAAAAAGATTTCTTCATTCAAAATCAATAAATGATCTACCTTTTTAAAATCTATAACTTTTTTGTTTATATAAACAAAAAAGTTATAGATTTTAAAAAGCTATATCATAATTAAATACCAATTTACATACAAACCAACTATAATTATTTATAGTTTCACAATTTTTAAGTAGGATTTTGATTGGTGATAAATATGTATTGGTAAAATAATCCAGAATGCAGGGTATTGGTAAAATATTCCAAAATTTATGTATATACATTTTAATCAATTATACCTATTTCATTTCAGATTTTGATTACGTGATGGATGTATCCATCTAAGTAATGCGTTCTTTAACGTTCTCAAACGAACTACGTTCTCATCTTCATTAAACTAAAGAGCAAAACTACATCACTATAAACACCTGTAAGTCTAAAGGTAATTCTTGTTTCATTTTATTTAGAAAATTTAAGCATTTCTTTGTTTGAACGTCCATATCTAAAAAAAAATTGTAGGTTATTCCTACTATTAATATAATGTTTCATATCTACGTATGTTTACACATACAGATTTAAATTTCATTAAATTCCTTAGAATTGCTAAAAACAAATTTCACTGTACTTTTAAATAACATATTTTACACTTCGATAAGTTAATTTAAACTTGAATAAGTATTTATATTCAAGAGACGTTGGAAACACAAAGAACTTTGTTAAATGGTCTACAAAAGAACTGATTTAATTTAATTCTTCTTAAGGTAAACCCGAATATTAGTTGTTTTCGTGAACCATGAAAAAGGTCGGTGAGGAATGTGAATAACATTTGCTGAACATTCGGTGAAATTAGGTTTTCTTTCCATTTGAAATGTCAGTCAAGTAATTGTGTTATATTACGATATGTTGGTAATAATAACAATGTTTACGTTTCATGATATATTGAATAATTAAATCTTTGATACATACATACATACATACATGTACTTAATTTATAAACGTAAGTCGCTTTGTAGTTATATTACAATTATGTTAGTAATATTAACAATGTTTAGATTACAAGGATTTTGATTAATTAAAGTTACACCATGTACAGCCTGTACAGCCCTTTAGTTTATAAAAGTAAATTAGTCTGTAGTTCTAGAAAAATCTTTCCTTCCGATCCTTGTAACCTACGCCGATTGTAGAACTTATTTCCATAAAATGTTTGGACTCTAAAACGCATAAGCTTTTAAGCATTGTTTAAAGAAGCACATTTTAACTTAACACGCCACTTAACACGCAAGCCTCCGAATTCGGCGGAAAGTGGGGAACGGAGTGTCTTAACACTAGGTTCCCTCTGCCTACCCTGCTGTGTGCGGGATATAGCGTGAAGCTACAAGAAAAAAGAAGCACATTTTATTACATTTGTAATCATGTGTATGTGTGTACATTTTTGTATGTATGTATGTTCAAACTATCCTTTTACTATCGTTTCCTTCACTTTAGGTTGCCTGGAAGAAATCGCTACTTTAGCGATAAGGCCGCCAATTGCACGTTAAGATCTTAGCACTTTGTATTTTCTTTCGTTCCTTTCTTTTTGTGTACATGTTCTTTTATTTATAAGTATTTTTTTCTGTTATTCCTTTATTGTAAATGTGCAATAAAGAGTTTTCATTAATATCATCAGTTCTTAATGTTGAAGAGAATAAACAATGAAATAAATATTTTCATAAATAAACCAACTTTGTATTATATTAAAAAAGTATATACAACATTATCGAAGAAATTATGATTAATTCTGTATTATTCCTACTCTTTTGATGACACCAACAAAATAAAATTGCTCATCTCTCAGCCTCCATAAATATTTTCCCAGCGTGTCATTGCAATGTTTAAATGAAAGCTTAGTGAGCTTTTATCTGAAGATAGCTTTGCTCATAAGTTGAGAAAAAAATTCATATAACGGAAAAACAATAGTTAAAACATATCTACGGTATTATAAGTATAAGAAGAAAAGCAGCTTCAAATTTTCTTGTCGCATAGCAGGGTAGTCAGCGAGAACCTAGTGTCAAGACACTTAAGTCTCCCCACGTTTATAGGTGTTATATATTTTGTAAATCTGAACTTAATTATCACATGCGTCTTAATTACATATTTATGTTGATAAGGTAATAAACAAAAAGTTGATGATATTTTATATTAATATTTTATTTAAAAATTAGTGAAACCTTTTGTAGAAGCAAGTGTAGCCGGAAATTACAATCCTGAAGTTTGTGCGTATATTGCTTTCAGGCAGGATCGAAATTAAGGAAGAGGACCGCGCCTGTTGCGGTTTAGCTACATACGCTCCATCCATGTGGCTATTTGTAAATTTATGTATATTATGTACAAATAATCAATCTCGTATAATATTGACATATTATTTATAAATTTATAGTCTAATATACCTTATTAGTGTATTAATTTGTTTAATTTCTATGTTCATCTTCACAACCTAAGAGCCAATAAATAGAGTCCAAGTAACAGATCTAAGATTTTTTTTTCTATTCTATTCTTAAAACTCATTAATCCATTTCCATGCCATTTTCATCAAAATAAAAAAAGTCCTATCTTACAAAATGACAGATATCTTTTTACTCTTACTTTGATTCTCAGTTGGCATCCATACATAGATATTGCGAGTTATATGCCAAAACCCAAAATCGCAACTTAATCGGTTCACATCGGTAAAACGTTATAAAAACAATACAGAGAGTATTGTCTCGAGTAAGATCTTAAACTGCAAACAATCAGAGGCATTTCAGTCAGGAGCATCCCTACTATGCTTTTGACCTATAAACTAATGAAATATATGGTGCTCCGTGTGACGTTGGCAATATAGTCTGTGTATTCCGCTCCAGACCTAAACCTAATTTCAACCTTCAATTAATGTTTAATATCGGTTAGTGTGCCAATTGTGTTTGCACTATGCATCAGATAGACAATGTATCAATTAGAATATTATAATTTAAAATATAATTATGATACTTAATTGAATAAATACAAGGAATTTGGCATTCTGAAAAATTTGCTCAATGTGAAATTATTGGACGCAAAATAAGGTAAATTCACCGAAACTGAAAAAAATCTGATTTCACTTAATATATCATAGGAGGAAAGGTGGCTCAAGGTGGTTTCATTTATCAGCGCTCCGCTACCCCACATCCCTAGGGGGAAAATGGAAAATCAAAATATGTATAGCAATTTTTACAGAAAATATTCTTTATCGAAAATAGGTATACGTATTTTTTTAGTATGTTTTATGATTTTACGTAGACTCAAAGAAATTATATTAATATTTTTACATAATATATACATCCACCATTCTTAATAACAATGTACATATATGTATGTAAATTGTTGTTACATAATTCATGACGTATTTAAAAATGTCAATTATTTTTTATTTAAAAATATATCTCAAATATATGTATACATTTTTTGTGATTTACTTATTGTTCCATACCATTACCACTTACTTCTATAAGTTAACTACAGCCAATTAATAAGTTTTAATTAAGGCTTTGTAGATTATTCAAGTTGAACCTTGTATGGTTATATATGATTAATTTTCAAAATTTTAAATAAATTGTGACTTTATTATCGAGAATTTATGTTACTTTTTCCATTCATGAGTGAATTTAGATGTTTTTGAATTTTGTGGGAGATTTTGTGTTGAGCAGTATACCACATTATTTATAATATGTTTTTGAGAATGTAATAATTAAATGAAAAGTATTTCAGGCCATCGAGGTGCAGCGGGACAGTGTCTGTCGTAAACGTGTTCATTGTGTGTTCGGACCCCTCTGAGGAGAATGATTGAGTTATATATAAATTTTGATTTTTTTAAATAACTGAATTATATTTTCGATTAATTATTTATTTCATTTCGATTAATTAGTTATTTCGATTAGAAAAATATTTCATTTTCTCCGCCTTGGTACCAATGCTAAGAGCCTCGTTTAGATCTGTCACTCAAGACGTAATCGAATTCGAGTCAAAATGGAGAACAGAGTATCTTTTAGACACATGATTTGATACATTTTTGTAGCTACTTTGTTTAAAAACAAACACAAAATAAAATATTAACTCTGTCTATTTATAGATACACATCTATAAATAGACTGTATATAATTAAGCTACCAAATATGTAAGGGCAGCAGGAAAATATTACCTGGCAGTATCCTACGAAATGTTCAAATTCCACATACATATTCCTTACCTCGTTAAGCTTTGGTGAAATCGGACAGTAAATAGCAACATCAAAAATAGAGTAAATAAATAATTTATAATAAATATAAATAGAAATAAGAAAAAAATATAAATAATAATGTATAAAACATACAGAATTATCTCGTAAAGACAAGATTTAAAAAAATATTATCTTCACGAAAATAATTATTAAAACTTTCTTCTAAGAAGTTATATGTGTATAGTTACTTATATATATCGTGGTCATATATATAAATCGTTTGATTTCATGAATCGACGATGACGAAATCGCTAAATTTTGACGAATCAACGATATGGCCAAATTAAGTTGGTCATTTTATGAACTGCGACCATTTTATGATATCGTCAGCGATATTATGAAATCGTCAATGCTACGATATGACCACGATATATACACGTAATATAGAAATAAAATAAAAAAAGGTTTTAAGCGGTAAGTCTTTAGATGTATAAGATTCACTGGAGTTGTTGTTTAGGTTTCTTTATCGGCGACTTATCTTATTTTACTTATTTCTACAATTAAATTAGCACTTATTAAAGATATTATTGTAAATAAACATTATTACTTGTGGATGTTCAGGAATTTAAATCGTTGATTCCAGGCTAGATTAAAGATATTAATGTCTATGAAATTATAAATAGTATGGCTCGAATTTGATGAGCTTATTACTTAACAGACCATACTTAAAAACCGTTTTTCACACATTGGTTTTTTCTGTAGGGCTTATGCATCTTTCTGTTCAGCTAATATTGATTTCATTCTACTGTCTGACATAGATTCGTTACTCTTTGAAGTACTTCTAATTACAAATTCCATTTTAACTTACAACCATTATGTTTTATCCAAATACGATCCATTCACGAAATAACCGTTGTGAATATAAAATTTAACATCATTTTTTGTTTTTAATACATCAGTCATTATTTGTGTTTCTTTCCAATTTGAATATTTCGATATGTGAGGAATATTACGAGCTTCCTGTTTTACATTATTATTATATATATTTCAGAAAACGTGGCTATAACATTTTTAATAAATGATATTGTGTAAGAACACCTTTTCAAAAAAAACATTATATTTTACGTTTAGTCTTATATATAAATAACGATATAATAACGTCAGTTGCTAATAAAGTAAAGTGGGTATCAGTATACATGTTTTAAACACAGAGAAAATCTTTAAGGGCTATCGGTTTCTCATAACTTTCTAGTATCTATAAAATTCCAGCATATACCTTATCTTTCAAATGGTATTTTCATTTAATGAAAGTTGTTATTATTTTAAGAGTGTTCATTCAATTAAACTCGGTTTTTATTTGAATATATGTACAGGTAATATACTCGTATGCATAGAAAAATATAAATACAGGAAGCCGTCATAAAGCAGTGTTGTGACAGTGTCTGACTGTAAACGCTGGTTTTTTTGTTTCATTCGAAGTTCCATTCGAATATTATTTTCATTTCTTTGCTCTGGTATGTAGAATAAAGCGCGGTGTTAGGTTTTACCATTTAACACGCAATTTTCTATTTTGGGCGGAAAGTAGAAAATAGAGTGTCTTGACTAAAAAAGGGTGATTCTGCTTATAAATTTACACATATTATCTGTATGTATATTATAATAAAATATATTTAAAATCTAAAAATTCAATTGCTGTATGTAGTGTTATTAAGATTAATTAAGACTATATCAACAGTATCAATAATCAAACGTTCAATGGAGTTATAATAGTCTCTTAAGTATATGGGTAAGGAGAACTTACATAAGGACAAGAGTAAACTATCTTTGATTACAAATTTAATAATTTTAAAATAAAAAAGTGTAAAAGTTTTGTAATTTTAAAATTGACGTTGTAAAGTATGAGTCCTTAAGTAAGTAGGTAACTAAGTGGGTAACTAAGTAGGTAACTAAGTGGGTGACAAGCACTTACGAATTTCATAAAGACATTGTTATCAAAAATATAACATTGATAACGTTTTATACGTACGTCAACTAATTTTAATAAAAAAACGTTAATGTAATATGATTGACACTTAGCGCCAGAGAGATATCGTTGATGGTTGCCTTTAACGTGGTGAATCTTAGGTATAAAATCTTTAATAACTAAGACTTGGATGAAAGTAGAAGTTCCTGAATGTAATAATATAATGAAACGGCTGCCTTCCTACTTTAAATCATTATTACTAATCATGTGTTTATCATATATTATTTTAAATGCTGAAGTTTGAGGAAGCTTATTTAAATAAGTTTCTTATAACTTAAAAAGCTAAACCTATAAACATGAATCATTTCATTTTTTTCTATTAGATCCTTTACTCAGTTTCATGTAACATACGACGTATAATTCAGTGTAGGATTCGCCAAATACGGCAAAAAAATCAATGCCATACACATCAAGTTTTTATAAAGAATATTATATTTGTTATGAATTAATATGTACATGAAAAGTTAAGTTCATATTGTACAAACGTTAAATATTACAAGCACGAGTAGGTTACATAAAGCAGATTGATTAGAAATGGAAATACACGTAAACATTTATTAAACGTCCCATTATGTATGTTTAATAACGTAATTTGGCACGTAGTCTGCCAGTGGTGATTAATATGTATATTCACAATGCATTCCGAACAAGATTAGGTAGTATGTCGTCTTGTTCATCAACTGTTCCATTAGTGTGTTGCTATTACAATGCGTTCTGACTTTAGCGTGTTATACGTATGTGTGTAGCATTTCAATATGTCATAAGTAATTAACGCTTGATTATGTAGAGAGATATTAATAATACGGACTAAAACAATATCCTTGTTTGGCTTATTAAATTAAACTTTTAGTTTGATTAATTGAGAAAAAATACGTCTAAATATTTAAATACTATACATTTTTAATAGAATATGAATTCAAAATAAACACTTTTATCCTGTCACCGTCTACAGCTGAAACTGGCTTCCCTTATTGAAAACCAACAAATCTAATCTTGCTCCGCTTACAGCCACCCCTGCCTAAGGTTACTTTTGTTTACTATGAAAATGTTGTTTAATATAAACAAATTAAAGTGAACAAATTTTTATAAAGAAAACCTGATTCTGTATTTGATAAATGATTGCAACTTCCGAACGAATAAAAAAAGGAGTCTCATGTTTACTAGAAATTCAGGTAGTACGGAAGCCATTAATTAACCTCTAAAATTTTTATTAAGAAAATATATGAGACGACATTTTTAACGGTTGCAAAGCTGTAGATTTATTTAACCTGGTTTCGCTCATTCTCGATTCAGATCATTTACTAATGATTATACTACTGTAAAAACAATTTATTTATATTGATTTACTTTCACATCCCTACACTTTACTTCACAAAGTTTTCATTTCATTATTGAGCTCCGCTTTCAGAATATCGACTGGCTCACGTAACAATAATTTTGTTTGTAGTGTTTCTAACTTGTAAAAGCTTGTCCTGCGGGAATGCATTAATCTATTTTCTATCATCGAAGAGTAAAAACAAACTGCGATGAACTTCACATAAAATATAAATACCAACTAAAAGTTTAAATGTGAAAATTACAGCTAACTTAATATCAAGAACAGCAGTAATTGTTAACTTTACCGACAAAATAATTTATACTAGCCAATCATCTATAGTAATATAATAAATCTGAAAGTTTGTCTGTCTGTTTGTTACACAATCATGGCTTCTTACCCATAATTGTGTGAAACATAGGCTTTATTTTCAAAAATCAACCCGTAAAAAATTGGATAAAAGACAGTAAAAAGATATAGTTATGACGGCAAGATCGCGAGCGGTCGCTAGTTGAAAATATAAATGAGTGCAAAGTTCTCAACATAATATGAAATTTATTTCCAAGCCATCTTTATTTGCAGTTGTAGATAATTGGAATGTAGTTGGATTGAATTAAGATAGATTTGGTGTTGATACCGTACAACTGTTCCGTAGAGATCTACGGAACTAAGACTTACACAGATCTATGTATACCAATATGTCTAAAAAATTTAACTTGCGCTTCATAAGCAATACACTAAACAATTTGTACCTTCATAGTTACACTAAACTTCAACATTACTAATACTGCGTGCTACTAACTACTTGCTAGTTCACTAGTGACAATGTATTCGCGCCAGTTAATACGGCCAGTATATTTGTACCAATAGACTTGGGTCAGTACTAGTGCCAGTGACTAGCTATATTTTCGAGAATCTATCTTCAGGTCTTCATCTTGTAATAAGGAAACAACTATGAAAATCCTTCAAATATAATGTTTATTTTATGTTCATACTATAATCTAGCCGTTACTACCGTTTCACAAAGAATAATAATCATGATAAAATAATCATTTACAACGCTGAAATATTCTATATTATTAATTTATGTTACGAATTAATTGCGAGCCTATTAAGTTAATCTGCATTTATAAATATGTTAGCGTAATTGAGTAATAATTCATGACTAAATATTATATGTAAGCTTCGAAAAAGGTTCAAACATTAATTTGTGTTTAGGATACATTTTAAGTTTAGTCGTTGGATTTTTTGGAATTGATGGAAGTTATGAAATAAAAGTAAGAGACCGAGCAAATATGGAGATATTTACTTGAATAGAGATATTTGTCAAGAGAAAGACAAAAAATACTATGTCAACCTTAGTTTATACTTAGTGTGGTCATAATAAATAATTTAGGGCGAAATTTACTAGAACAACAAGCTGTTATTTAATTTTATATCACAATATTATCTTTGTTACAAGTGTAGGTAATATCAAATTTCGTGTCTGGACTGTATCGTTTTATTTCCTTTGGCTCTTTTCCAACAGTTGTATGACATGTTATCAGAGTTGTTGTCAAGACAGTCTTTATTCACTTAAATTATCTACTTCATACTGAATATATTTTAAACGAAATAGTACTCTGTATTCTTTAATGTTATTTCTATAAATTGTTACTTGTGTATCATTATTATATCACCTTTTTATTAAAACTTGTAAAATACACTTTCTTTTGCAGACAATAGCAGCACTAATGTTATTAACTACCTATAAAATAATGCTACTAAATAAAATAGATAGTTATTTACAAAAATTTTAATATAATTCCAAACACCTCCCTACATATCATACATGTATGATATTTTCTCAATAATACAAATAATATAATGAATAACAATCAAATAATGGACTTATATCAGAAATAATGTAGATGACCGTATTTCTATGTTTACTACATGTAATACGCTTGTTATTTTTAATACTATCAGAGTTTCGTCAGTCACGTACACAAATAGTGTGAAAGCCCGTAAGCGAATACTGTGGGTATTAAGCGGCTTATGAGCCGCGTGCGTTTCGTTATATCAACGCCATTCAACGATTGATCAAAGGCTGAGCCAGAGCCAGGGTTAATCTCGATCCTGTTACAGTCTAGTATATTGCTTTTTAATAAAATTATGAATAAGATTCATGTTGTAATAAAAAATAATTTACAAAAATATTGTCTTATGTTTGTATAGGTTTCAACGTAATGAATTATCGAAAATTTGATACAGTTATTTAATATCTATCGGGCGCCCCATAAATAGGGAAAATGTACAAGTGAGATCTTCAGGTCAAAAAAAAAAATCTCAACATTTAAATGAAATAAGGTATTCAGAAAATATATTTGTATTCTATAGACAATGTAACTTTTTGTCTGAATAAATTGTAAGCATGGTAAACAAGTATTACTGACTTCGAAAATCTACGATGTTATAGGTGAATTGTTTCCTAATTTAAGAATATATTAATAATATTACAAAGTCCACAACAAGGTTATTTAAAAAAAAAACAGACTCAAATATTTCTACTGCTTATACGTTAAAAAGCAAAATTTGCAGAGAATAATTACGAAATATTACATTTAGGACAGCTAAATGAAGGTGAGTCTTTTATAGTCAAACTCTTGTCAGTTTTAACTTTATCTTATACCATGAAACTTCATTTATTTAATGTTGTTGGGTACTAATAAACTGTTTGATGTCGTATTTTTAATAGTGTAGTACTTTTTATTTTAAATAAATTAACATTTCTCTTCAACAAAAGTATACTTACGTTTGATTAAAACTCCTAAACATATAAGCTAATTAATAGGAAAGTCTTATCAATTACACTCGTCGAAAAGTTACAAACAATGTTTTACCCTTTTCATTAACGGAAATTTAATTTAAATTTCCGGAAACTAGTTGTTTGTTGGTGGGCTTACCAAATTAATTATACTACATAATTAAATAACGTTGATATGCTCATTACTTTTAATTAAACCATATTTATCCTGTTTTTACATGCTTAAGTTATTTATGTTTTACATATAAATTTATCTATCATTTAATGAATTCAAAAATTAAGAACAACAAACTGATTGAGGTAGTGACACAATTTTTTTATGTAGAGGATCAAAATGATGTGAAAAGAACTTGGAGCTAGAGACTAAAAGAGCTGAAAATACAGCAAAAACTAATAGAAATATGATAAAATTGCATAGTATTATTATTATTTATAGTAACATATTTACAAACAGTCCACAATAACAAAGCTCAAATGTGATACTAAGAAAACATTTTCGAACTGTAGCTCTGTAACACACGCTAGAGAATAAATAAACAAAATACATTTGTCAATGTTGTTTTTATGCTGAAATGCAAATCAAAGAGGAATGAGAATTGGTGCACCGCTGATCTATAACCAGTGCTTGCTGTATTCGATATTCGGAAAGTGCAGACATTAATCATTTTCTAAAATCACGGTAAACGGATTTCAGTTATGCAAATTGACTGCGTCGATTTGATTTATGCGTGCTTTCAGTTTAAATCATCGTTGCAATGGTTTTTTTACTATTTTGGCCACTCTTGGATGATTGTAATTAATATTTTATTTTGTTAGTCTATGGAAAACAATAATAATTAAAGGAGTAAAGATTTATGTTACTAAAATGTACTGTCACTAAATATCTTAAAGTGACCTTTTACTGTATTGTATAATACTTTTTATTATTTATTTAATCTTCATACAAAGGAATTCTCTAAGAAGAGGCCGTCAAAGTATTCACCACACGATGTGTATGACGTATAAAAGCATGTCAGTTTAACGTATTCAAAATACTGACTTGAGCTTTAACATTTCTAAGGGTATTTGTGGAAATTATATTTTATACAATACTAAGCCCGTAATCGTTCTGCTACGTTTGAAATTTATAAATGTTTTTTTTTCGTATTTATTATTATAAATATGTACAAAAAGTGTTAAAAATAAAAACATTATTAAAATAAAATATAGCAGAATAAATATGCTAACAGGTAAACATTTATAAGATTTCTTTTAACTTTTTTTTATTTTCACCCTGTATCTCGCAGAGTAGGGTAGGCGGAGAGAACCTAGTGTTAATACACTCCGTTCCTCACTTTCCACCGAATTCGGACGCATTGCGTGTTAAGTGGCGGAACTTAACGCCGCGCGTTGCCTCGACACCAGAGCGAAGAAAACGTTAAATATTTCCACTCCTCGAGTGGGAATCGAACCCACAACCAGTCGCTTAACAGTCACACTTTATGCCTCGGCACCACAACTGAACTCATTTCTTTTAATTCTATTTATTATTTCAATACATGTAGTTACAATTGTCCAATTTATATTTTTAGCTCGTTCAAAGGTAGTCATTTTTCAAAAACAATTTTCAATTCTATTTTGTATTTAAATGTATCTATAGCAAAAATACTTAGTAAAAAGTAATTTGAAATGAAAAAACATTTTCATTTATGTAGCCCAGATATAAAGATAAACAATCATTAACTTAACGAAGGATGTGGACGACGCATTAACAAGATTTCCGTAATTATTAAGGTTGAATAAATAAGGAAATGTTAACCCATTGGACCTTAATAAATTTGAGTGTGTGGGATAAAGTACAAAGGGAAACATTAAGCTTTTGAATACTATCAACATATTAATGTAGAGAATGTATACTTAGTTTATACTTGAAATAATATCTACAGATTATCTTAAGTTTTGTACTAAAGTCAAAAGATACTCAACGGTTTACTAATCACGGTCTGTTTCCTTTCTTAGCGTTAAGTAGCCCAAAGTTGGGGTATTGACCTATATTATATTAAAATAATATATATACATATATATGAATAAATATTGTTACCACATTTTAATTAAAATAAGATATAAATATAGAAACTGAAAACTTACGGATGTTAAAATATTAACATTACAAAAAGTAACATTTGACCAATAGTAGTTACACAAAGCACGTCGTTGAGTTTTGTATGTAGCAGGCATATCTGTAAAAGGCACGAATTTGTGGCTAAGTTAAAATAAAATAACTAATATCTCGCTAAATACTTCAAGTATGGGAATAAATATAATATTTATCTATTTTTCGTAAATTCCGAACGTTATATATCTAGGTATATATGTAGCTTAAGTATAGTTTTCTTAACTATTGTATTTTATATTCGATAATATCCATTTTATTTTAAACACGAATCAGTTTTATAGGTATTAAACAAGGTATATATAATATTATTTATCAAAATTTGTAGTTTTGTATGATAAATTAAACAGTGTAACACGTAATATCATGTTGTCTGTTGATATAATATGCTAATGTAATTTGACAACGCGTATCAAGTGACGTTATGCTTGATTAAACATCACAACTAAAATTTATTGGGCCACACGTATACATATATTTTGAAGTTTTGAAATGTACAGTAAATAAAAAAATAGTTTTTGAAAGCTACCAGAAACCAAAATCATCGTGGCACAATAGGACAGCGTCTGACTGTAGACGCGATTAGTTGTGGGTTCGACTTTCGGAGAATGATTATATTACAGTTATTTTCATTTCTCCACTTTGGTACCTGGGTTTCTGAACTCAACGTAATGTGCCGATTTTCGAGGAAAGTAAAAAAACGAGTGTCTTATTTTCCCATTAACTACAACGTTGTGGGGAAAAAAGGATGAAGCCGCCTTACCAGAAAAAGAGGGAAAATGGTGGGAATCGAACCCACAACCAGTCGTTTACAGTCACACTCTTGTGCCACTGGGCCACGACTGGCCACTGTATTCTTTATAGAAATTATTTTTCTAATATAACTCAGAATGAAATAATTATATTAAACCTGACAATTTACACAAATAAAATATGCATTTCTGTTCACGTCGAAATGACTTTACAACGCAAAGCACATGTTACCAAAACTTTTGTCATCATAATAATATAAGCAAAGAGTAAAGAAGTGTTCATTAATAAGTAATGTAATGTAGTAAAAATTATTAAATCTTCATATTATGTATCGAATGTCCTTTTGTATGTCATCATCAAGGTGCCCCTTTTAAGTAACCCAAACCTACACTGGAAGTCAATAATTATAGCGGACAAGTATCGGGTCGTTGCATCTCATTCTTTAGTATTTATTTGTAAAAATATTTTCATGAATATGCTAGAAATATTACTAATATTGAGAATATTAAAATAAGTGATAAATTATTTAAATTTACAACTTGAAATCGAGTTATGGCTACGTGAACTAATCGAGTATACAGTAAAAATATTTTACTAGGTGTCATATCGAATATCGTATTTGGTATAGAGATAACAAAATTAGTAGAAAAACAAATAATCTTTATATATCTGAAGAACTAAAAATGACGTAACCTATCATATTTCTATCAGTCATTAAGGTCTTTTATGTAGACATAATATACCATGTTCTATAGAACAAGGAAAAGGGGTTTTATCAATACTATACGTAGGGCAAGAAATTACAATATATTTCATACGTACGAATCTGATGATGATATAGATTCAATTTCACGTCTCGTTGAATTTATTCGTGTTGAATAGAAAATATATTGAATAGAATACGATTTTAGAAAACCAGTTATATAATATTTCATCTCGATGTAAGCATAGTAATTGAATTTACTTCTTCAATAAAAGGTAGAGTTACAAATAGATATGTACAAATAAGAATGACAATCGAATTATATTTCAAACTGGCGATCCGCTCGCGGCTTCGCCTACCTAAATTGAGTTAAAATTATTTCAAGCAATATGATAAAACAGTAATTTTCTATTACAGTCGTGACACACAACATGTATCGCCCCTCAACATGCGGCATACATTTATTTTATTTTAGATTTTACGCATTCATATGAAATCGTGCCAATGATTGCCACAAAATATTAAATTTCCCAACGCATCTTATATTATTTACACTCGCACAAATATTTTATAAAGTTTATAATATTCAGAAACATGTCAATTATGTTATAAATAAAAGTTCTTCAATAAATACAACCTATTTTAAGATGACGGCGTGGCACGCCAAATGGTTTAATTAATTTGTATAGGAAATTGTATGTTTTTTATAGAAATATTGTTGTATTTATTGCCTTTAATGTAATTATATTATTTAATCATTAGTTATTATAAATTGTATACGCATTTACTTTATGTTATGATTATTTTATAATGTAATAAAAAATCAACAAAAAAAAATCTTCCAATGTACAAATATGCATCTTACCAATCTCGATTATCACATAACAATTATATATCGATCACTTTACATTTTAAATGTTAATTTTACTAATTATGCATACACTTTCCCGTATTATATATGTATTACTTGTAATGTTTAATATCAAAAATTATCTCATTGTCACTTTTTTCCACGCCGTGTTTCCCGTCAATGTTTTTAAAATTTTATAAGCTGTAATCGGCACAGAAACTCATACAACCAGCAGTGTATTTTGTTGAAAAAATATTATATTTTTTATTCGTTTAAAATTAATAAGAGAAATAATATTTTTTTATTTATTATTAAATTAAATTATTCAATAAAAATGTTTAATAGTCTTGCGTTTATTTATATATAATATTATGTATTGTTACATTATGTAGAACAAATGATATTTTCATAGTCACTTCTATGTCAAGCGTGTGTTGTAAATGTCATTTGCCACTTTACAATGTATTAGAAATCTGGGGCAAATGGTGCAGATTTTGGCAAACGTATTTAAGTACGAAACGTATAGCGCCGCATTCATTATAATGGCATACTTACATTATGAGGACATATTTGGACAAAAAATTGAAAATGCGGCTGGTCGTAGTTCTTTTTTAATGTTTACTGTGTTAACAAATTATTAGAAACTAATTGGTGCCCTCCATTTGCGTAGACTTTATAACCATCTTATATAGCATTTACCACCTGTTGACTTTGAAACTTTGACAATAATAACTTTCTTTAACGTGATTCAAAACAGATTGGATTTTGTCTTTCACTTCCACGCTTTTCTCTCTCGGCAAATAAAAGAACACATTCATACTTAGTGACACTATGTCGGCTATTTGTGTCTTACAGTTTAGCTGGTCTAACATGGTTTATTTATCAGATTTTTCAAATATTTAAATACCCTACTTAAATTTATGTTATGGAAATCCAATTTCAAAATAGTGCTCTATTACGTTGGATAGTTTTTGTGGGGGTATTTAATAAGTTTGGTTAGACTATTACGGTACTTCATTAGTCGTTCTAGTTTTTCAATATGCGCTGTTTTATGACTATTTTGTTTCCTCTCTTCAAATCAATTATAACTGAAGTCCGGCCATGGGTTAAAACCTACATCAAAAAAATAGTTCAAATTCCAAGTTTATTCAAATCTCACAGTTGACGACGACGACGTGAAGAAAGAAAAAAGTATGTGCAGATGGGCAACATTTTTGAAAGTCGTAGATTTATATTCTGTTGTGGTTTTTTCATAAATATATTCATTGTACACATACAATATTTTTATTAAAGTATAGGTAGAATAATTATTAAGAAATGTATATCAATACAATACCTATAACAATAGAAAATTATTTGTTAGTGTGCTTATTATTACTATTTTGAGCACTTATAAAGAGTACGTAACCTAGATTATCCCCGTAAGTAAGACTTGAACCAATGTTCAATTAGATATTACAGATATATCATGACATCGTTAAGAATAGCGTTTAAATTATATTGAGTTATTTATTTTTAAATATATGGGGAAGACACGCTTACAAATAATAGTATAAAATTTATTCGTAACTGGTAGAAATTGTTATTGAATATATTCATGCGCTTATACTCTCGTGTTTCAGCTTACAGTGTAAGTGCATGTGTATATAGCGTGTCGAGTAAAAAATAAGACCAATTACGTGTATACAATAAAGCCTTTGAAGAAATATAGCGTATTAGGTGCGTTAATCAATGCAATTGCATAATAACACAAACCAATAAAAATGTTTTGAAACAAAGTGTCAACGTAAAACTAAAAAACAAAAAATATTTAATAACTAGAGGCAATCGTAGTGCAGAGGAACCGTAGTGCAAGTGGACTGCAAACACGATGGTTAAGGATTTAATTTCTATTCCGTAGAATGTTTCGTTTTTATTTTTAACTCTAGATAGGTTTACTTTTATTACTCAACAATTAATACAATACCTGTTGTTGTGGTGGTGGAAACTGGAGAACTGGATCTCTTGCCACTGTATAATCTCATTGAAAATCAATTGAAGTTGCTCGATGAACCTTTACGTAAACTGTAAGAAATTTATACTTAACTACTTCTATGTCACTTTATTATTAAATACAAGCTATTGTGGTTGCGTACGCACATTATAATCCATTTGCAGTTGAATATTTCATGAAAATGCGGAAAGCCGAAACTCTTAACTTAATTGCAAACATTCCAAATTTTCAACCGCAAATGACTCAATGCGGGTGAAAGGTATGTATTGTTCTAATATCTTATATAGGACGTATGTACCAGTTACAGTATATTTCGATAGTAAATGAAGATTAACATTAATACAAAGATTACATCAACGAGATCAAATAGATACATTTTATTTTTTAACATCTTAACTAAAAGAAATAATTCCTAACGCACACTTGTTTTATTTTTTTTTGGAAATGTACAATAAAATTGATCAATTCCTTTCTTTTGTGATAAGATTAAAATTACTTGAAGCGTGTGGAACTTCATATATCATATCCCCGAGTTTTCCCCCTTCACATCTGTTACAGTTACATGAGGAATAGGTTAACCTACCATAAATCATTTCGTAATTAAAATATTCGTCTTTCCGTTATAAAATTAAAAGATTAAGCATTTATATATTATATACAGAATTAAACATTTGTTAGTTAACTGTTTTCATTACCCAAAAACAATTTTATTATACCTAATACGGAATATTTTCATGAAAATAGACGCTTCCTTAATCTAGCGAAAAATATTGAATGTGATATTTTTGGGATGACAAAATGGCTTCTGCTACCTACATAAAAACATTTCTGAGAAGAAAAGAAAACAATTTTTGAGACTATTTTGAATATTTCTTTTTAACTTCATATAAAATAAATAAATAAATTTTAATAAAGTAACTATAACTTTATTATTTCGCGATAACTAGGTTTATATTACTGGCACATACCAACATGTTAAAGACGAATTTCATTTTAAACTTCCTTACTTTAATATAGACTTTATGATCTCGTAAAGTAAAAAGCCGAATATGATTTTATATTTAATTTAGAACTTTTCTTATAACATTAAGTGACAAACTATAATTTAGTTTTTCCTTTGTTTCTTATTTTCCGTTGAATAGTGCATTTATAATATTATATCAATTAATATTATATCAATAAAGAAATGTAACGTAATAAAAAATCCTTATTATAAATTAGAATCGAGTGTTACAAATTGCATTCAAAATCAAAATAAATATAAATAAAATAAAAAAAAACTAATATACAAAATAAAATTTCATTATATTGTACTACGTATTTGTAATATTAAAATTTGTTCATAATATATATTAATATATTTATGCTATAATATATTAAGTAGCATAAATAGACAGTATACGAAATAGTTACAGAACCAACTGCCGATGTGATTATTGTATAAAGTACTTTCGCTTAGTTTTTCAAAGTCGAGCTTGTGCAACACAGATCTTATTAAGTTAAGTCGTACTTTGTGAAAAATACAGCAGCTTTTATGCAACTCGGGTGTCATAATTGTATGTAATACAACAAGCTTAATATATGGATATCATTATTTATATTTCTTGGGAATCAAATCCTGAACGTCCCTATACAGTAAACGTTACTACCGCCATGATAACCAGCGATAACTTAGGAACATTTTTTTGTAAATATTATATTAATTTATATCTAACTGAATGATTCTATTATAGTTTATTAATTTATATATTAAGCAGTGAGTCACGTTTTATTTTTTTATAATACTAGTTCAAAATAAATAGTGATCTACCTAAATTATAAAAGTTCTTACAGCAGAAATAGATTTTAACAATGGAATAATAAAGTAGGAATATTCTGAGAATTGTCTCATAAAATGAACGAATATTACGAACAGTGTTTTAATAAAAAGTGTAGTTTTAAATGAGGTTTCTTGGCCTAATTTGCGCCAAAAGAAGGAAGAAAAATGTAGCTTTAATATACTTTTAATATATTTTCTTTATTATTACTTATACCTACTATATAAAGAAGTTACATTATACACATTGCTCAAAAGAAAATATGACTGAATAGAATATGAATTTCAATTAATTCAATTTATTCTAGCCATTTTTCTTTTCATGTGCCTAGTAGAAAAATGATATCACAGTTAATCTTAGAAATTGGAAAGGTAAATAATATTTTAGTAATGTTGGTAATATTTATAAATTTGATTGGATATTGATATACCTATTGTAGATTTTGAAGACTTTTAAATAAATAATAAGGTAATATAAGACGATAATAAGTAACGATAAATGTAACAAGTAAATAGAATTCGAAATAACAGGTATTTAAATGTACTAACATTTTTTATGAATTTATTTTTAGTCTAGATAGATTAGATTCACATTTCTAGTATTAAAGATAAAAGGTGTTTCTGTGAAACAAGATTATGAGATAAAAGCGTATTCGGCAAACTTATTTTTCGAAGAAATATTTATGTTTAGTATTTATTTTTTAAGGAAGTATTTATTCCTACATTTTGAATTTAACATTAAGAAAAGATCATTTTTGACTTAAACAATATTTTGAAATGATGATTTAACTAAACTATGTTCATATTATGCAGCTCTATTGTCTATATTGTAATAAGGAAGTGAACCGACGTTCAGGGCCGGTATAAACAGCTGCGATCAATTTAAATAAGGTATACTCTGTAAATCCCCGTTCCCCGTCTGAATACCAAAGAACGACAGAATAAGCATCACGTCGTCTTGTGACAATTTTAGATAAATATAAATGGATAATATATTCTTCAATTAAAACATATTCACTTGAAGAGATTCATTTGATATGTATGATTTTAAATGAAAATTCATTTTACTTTCAAATTTTCAGACAATCGACTCGGCTGTTCATGTATATAAATATAGAATTTTTACGCAGAGGTTCGCGGGTCTCTGAACGTAGATAAAACAGGTTACTTTTTGAAAAGGAACCATGTACTTCTTTTTGACGATAAGTCGATGTAGTCGCTCGTATTGTCATAAGAATTTTAAAAAGCGCAGCAAATGTAGCTTAGGATTTTTAGAAACACGTTTACGTTGTCATTGTTCAACATAGAAAATTCTATCAAGCATGCTGTTCTATTATAGTTATATACTATTCTTATTATATTCAAGAAAAAAATTATAAGTTTATAGAAATCCGACAGTATAATTCGAATAAAAGTATTTCGAATTGCCACAAGGTGTCAAATACCTAATTCGGAATATGATAGTATATTCTCTAAAAAATATTTAGTTTGATATTTTTCAGAGTAGGTATATGCTATTATTATAGAATTTCTGAACTTTATTTATAATTCTTTTAGAATAGTTTCATGAGGGAGTTACTCACTATAATATCTAATTGAATATATAGAGCACAAGCTATATAAACCCCATTCTATATTATGTCAAATTTCTTTTTTATTGAACAAAATTATGTAAGATGGTGGCAAAGAAGTAATATAAGGATCCTTCATATTCATTATGTTCATCATTATGTTTTGTTGTGTGTGTTATTGGGTACCAATACATTTTGCGTATATTGCAGGCTTAGGTACTCATGAAAATGCCAGACAAAGCTGATCGTAAGATAAACATGACCTATGCAGATTTGCGACACGATTCACAGTTTGCCTGGTTATGGAAAAACTCACAATATTTTTAGGAACTACTCACTTTTAATTTATGTAACCCTCATGTACCGTAAAATGTATTTTTTAATCTGGTTCTGTTACACCATTTTGGAAGTTTATATTTATTTAGCAGCTTTACGGGTCTTACTAAACAGCCGGTCAGATAGTACCTAGTGTCAAAATACTCTGACGTCCTGAAATACATATAGGCATTGCAAGTTAAATGGTTGGACGCAATGCCATACTTTCACACACACACACACACACACACACACACACACACACAACAAAATTAAAATAATATGTGTACAATTCTTCCGCCCAGTGGGAATTGAACTCACAACTATAGCAATAACCCTGCATACCGCAAGCTGTCTCATTTATATGTCTAAATAAATTTCGTAAAATGTATTTACGTGTCCTCTTTCGAATAACTCTTCTTAGTTACCTTCCAGTGGACTTATACATTACGTGTTCCAGATCTTTAATTTTTTTACATCAGCTGAAAATTCTCATCACTCTAAACAACTTTATCTAAGGCGTTACATTCATATCTCTCAAAGTTTAGCTGAGCTGCTAGGATTTAAATAATTTGTATTTAAGGGGTTCGTTTACAGTCTCTTTTATTATGTCACCTAAACTTTTCATAAGTGTTTATAATAGCTACCTCTTATAGTAAGCTATACAAGAAACTATTGTCTCTTTGTTGTCGAGATAACTATGTGAATAAAAATATAATAATATTAGCCAAATTAAAAGGTTTCATCGTAATCCGTACCCACCAAACTTCACTATCTAGCTTCACATATTTTGTCTATTTATCTCATATTATGACTCTGTCAGTGTGTGAAATCCATCTAACATCCTACTCAACAATGAGGCTAGTCTTTTTACAAATCTAAAACCTTCTGTAGTTATACAGATATATAAGTAAAATATTATACAATTTATTTTGTACAGCACAGCTGCAGCAGCAGTACAAACGTTGAAAAATATACTAGATTCCGTAAAATAATATCACTTTAACTTGTAGATAAATTATAAATGCATTATAAATACGTTGATAAATTGTGTATTTAAATAATGATTAATTATAGCCAACACTTTTTAAATTCAGCGTCCGTGAATTTCCAATTTTATATATACAAAACATTAAAAATGAAAGGTTATTCATTTTGTTTTTCGTTGCTCTTGGCTAGTATCCGAATTTCTGCGGAAAAAACCTTTTACGTCCAAATAAATGTTTTATATATTGTGCAGAATGCTTCGTACAATAAATTGGATACATTTTTTTTATATGATTCTTTTGTTATTTTAGTAATGAACTATCGAAAAAAATATAACTTGATATTTTTGTTAATAAACATAAACGAGTTAAATATTTTTCTTATTTAAAACAGCTTTAGATCAGGGCAAGGCCAAAGATCTCAGTTCGTACAAGTAAAAACTGCTATATTTTGAATTACATACTCTAAACAACAGAAGGGATCTGTTAGATCTAGTGTTTTTATACAAATGTTTTAACAGCTTAAGCGATAAGCCAGATATGACGTCAAAATTTAAGTTTAGTGTTCCGTCGCGATATCCACGCAAACCAATTGCTTCTCTTGTAAGACCTTTTCGAAGAACAGTCTTAGGTATGAGCTCACGACTATCAAAATTATTAAATGGCAATAGGGATATTTTAGACCCATTTGCAGATTCATTGTCCAAATACAAATTAACTATATTGTCAAATTTTGACTCAATAATTATATTTCAAAATATTTTTAAAATTTTGACTCAATAATTACATTTCAAAATATTTTTAAAATTTTGACTCAATAATTACATTTCAAAATATTTTTAAAATTTTGACTGAATAAATATACTATATATTTTTTTAATTCTATTAAATTAATAACTTAATGCTGAAATTGATACAGCTGAGCTAATTTTTAGAATTTGAATTAAAATAAAATGTAATAATGTAATAATTTAGTCAATAAACATAAATAATATGTATTATAATATTATAATGAAAAATATTTTTGTTTTGTGTCTGTTTATAATCGATTATATTTTTTAAACATTATTTGACATTGTTTTTGTTCCATTTTCTGTATAAATCACTAATTTTAATTAATTGTAAATTGCAACTGAGATATGTGGATTAAAACAAAAAAATGTATACTAGTGCATGCTGTATCCATCTTCAACGATAATGCAGTCCTGTGTTACACTTTTTAATGTATAATTTTTCATATATAATAGTATCATTGATGGTTCTAAATAAATAAATATTATTTAACAGTTTATGTATAATGAAACAGCAACCTAAATCGGAATTTCTTTTAAATTAAATTAAATTAAATAGCTTCACGCTATATCCCGCACACAGCAGGGTAGGCAGAGGGAACCTAGTGTTAAGACACTCCGTTCCCCACTTTCCGCCGAATTCGGAGGCATTGCGTGTTAAGTGGCGGAACTTAACGCCGCGCTTTACCTCGACACCAGAGCGAAGAAAATGGAAATATTAAATATTTCCACTCCTCGAGTGGAAATCGAACCTACAACCAGTCGTTTACAGTCACACGCTTGTGCCACTGGGCCACGACTGGCCACCATCTCTCGGAATCGGAATTTCTTAATAAATATAAATCTTGGCTTCCTTTGAGACAAAACAAAGGCCCCACTTCTTCTCTTCAAGTAAAGCAAATAGGATTAAATTTGTATCTACAATGCAAAATGTTACATTACAGTTTACAAAATGTACATAACAAACTACTCGTACGTGATGGTTTTTTCACTTCGTGTGCAGTGTGCGGAATACGCTGTGGTTCATTAAGCCCCCGTGATATAGTAGATACTCGATAATTAATGTTATTTTTGTTAAAGTTATTTATAAAATTTTAGTATAAAAATTTCATTGCATAATACGTACGTACTTTTTAAGCGCTATTAAGCACCAGCAATATAATAATGCTTTTTACAAGTTTTGCTTATAATTATTAAGTCAAAACTGTCATCTGTAACTGTAACAAAATTGTATATGACACATTGACATATTTAAAAATTAGAGAAGGTTTTTATTGTTCGTTTTTATTACTGTACAAGTGGATGTAGCTTTTATAAACTTTATTAAGTTATTATTTTACTGTTGCTTAACTACACTTATAACTAAATTATAATTAATTACTATACTACTAAGATATAAATACTTTAATTATCTCTTTTTACAAATATATTAAAACTATTTAATACTTGTGGCCAGTCGTGGCCCAGTGGCACAAGCGTGTAAACGACTGGTTGTGGGTTCGATTCCCATTCGAGGAGTGGAAATATTTAATATTTCCATTTTCTTCGCTCTGATGTCGAGGTAAAGCGCGGCGTTAAGTTCCGCCACTTAACACGCAATGCCTCCGATTTCGGCGGAAAGTGGGGAACGGAGTGTCTTAACACTAGGTTCCCTCTGCCTACCCTGCTGTGTGCGGGATATAGCGTGAAGCTATTTAATTTTAATTTAATTTATTTAATACTTAAGTTATGATATTTTCAACATTTATAAAGATTGATTTATTACTTTAAAAACACACTACTCGAAGTAACGTCGGTGTCGATCTTCTGTCGAAATGATTGCTCATTATATAACATATATGTACCTATACATATAAAAAGTGTTGGTTAAAGCCAACTTTTACTTTAACGATTTGTTATTAAGGATAATATAATATGTATTCAAAGCTTTTACGCTTTTTGTAGCTACTATTTGGGTTAAACGTTAAAAAATATCTAGCTGTGCCAAAATCGTGATATGGAGTAGAGTAACGAAGCGTACTTGATAGAATGTTGAATTATTCAAGAATAAGCCGCGTAGGTACTTGTAGAGCGTAAAACTGCCAAAGGAAAACCATCCATCAAGTGCCTAATGTCTTCTACACATTTGTAAACTATTGCCGAAATTTACCTTAAACTTTTGTCAAACAATGATTGATCGATGAATTATTTTCGTACTTTACACAATTCGTATGAATTTAAAACAAAACTTGAATAAATATGAATGCATAATAACAGAAACGAAATGTAGTGTAATACTTTTATACATAATAAAAGATAGTATTATATGTTAATAGTAATTCGTATGTTTATGATTAAAACGTCTTTAAAACATTTGGTTTTATTATGACACGTCGCAGTCACAGAGAACCTAGTGTCAATACACTCCGTTCTGCACTTTCCACCCGAACTAGAGACGGTAGAACTTAGCGCCGCTCTTTTTGACGCTTAATATATGATGATTTCCCCGAGTGGGAATTGAAATTAAAATCGGCGTTTACAGTAGATGCTGTAACAGGAACTGTAAACGCTGCCTATTGTGCCACGATGGCACTGGTAAAATATATAGGGTAAGTAATAGTAATATTTTCCTTTTACTTTATTGAAATAACATTAACATTTTAAATACTATTAGGAAAATAAGGACAGACAGCTATTATTATAATTTTGAGCAAATGATTCAATTTAATCTCTTATAAGACCTCGTAAAAGACATTAAAGTACCATTAAAGGAGCTTTTGCTGCTCCTAAAATTAACGTTTTTATATTTTGAAAATAACAAAATTAATATAAGAAGTCTTTCGGAAAGTTAAAATTAGTAATTTTATATAAATTTAAATATTGGTAGACAAATCGTCCATCTATACAAATAAATAAAACTGAAGTGTCTGTTTGCTTTAAAAAAATACTTAAAGAATATGTATGTGTAAACTGTACATATACCAAAAAATAATATATTTCATAATTTTTGTTTGTCTGTCTGTTTGTTACGGCCAATCTCTGAAACCGTAAGGACAACTTTAACGAAGCTTTTCTTTCACTGACTCATACTACTTTTATTTCAGAATTACAATTCTATTATTAGATCCTTCAACTACTTTGTGTAATATTATTAACCCATTATAATCTTTTAATTTACTAATAGTGATTTATGAAAAGTGGCCAGTCGTGGCCCAGTGGCACAAGCGTGTGACTGTAAACGACTGGTTGTGGGTTCGATTCCCACTCGAGGAGTGGAAATATTTAATATTTCCATTTTCTTGGCTCTGGTGTCGAGGCAAAGCGCGGCGTTAAGTTCCGCCACTTAACACGCAATGCCTCCGAATTCGGCGGAAAGTGGGGAACGGAGTGTCTTAACACTAGGTTCCCTCTGCCTACCCTGCTGTGTGCGGGATATAGCGTGAAGCTATTTAATTTTTTATTTTTAATTTACTAATATATTAACCTCTCACTATTGAATAGATGTTCACACATATAACAATGTACTAACACGCACACACAGATATATGTATGTTTACTACGAACTTAGCCTAACAATGTGGAACTGACGAAGACATGAGTGTTTATAAAAACCTAGAGTGGCTTATCTTCGAGAGCCACTATTTTTCTGGAATAAATTGAGAACACTCGGCCTGAATAAACGATATTATGCATAAAATATGTAAGAGATCTACGTAGACGTATCCACTCTATATAAGCATTACGACTTCTTACTTGCTAAAGATGTGCATTTTATTTAAACGTTAAATATAAGAATTAGACATATATAAATTACATATTATTCGTTAAATAATACATTCCGTAAAAATACAGTTTAACATGTATGAACCTAGACCTAAATTTAAATGAAGTGTGATACTAATATTCGATAGATTTAATTTTGCAGATAAAATAATATTTTAAATTATATTTACAATTATTTAAAATAAAAATATATTTCTATATTTTCATTTCAAGTTGCCAAAGTTTTGTGCTAGACAATAGATAACCGATAACTAAAAACTATATTGCAACAGCTTCTCAACTATAAATTAAAAACTTTTTGTACAATGCATTTCGACTGCCAGTTTGTTAGTCAGTTTAGATAATACTTTTTTAACTTATTCGCAAAATCATGCTACAGAATACAAGCACACCATCGTGGCACAGTGAAAACGTCTATCTGTAAAAGCAACTGATTCTAGGGTCGATTCTCACTCAGTGGAATGAATCGTTTTAAATTAATTTTTTCGATTTAGTTAAGTTTAACATAGCTGTCAACGGCATTATTTTCATCGGTTTTCGGAAAGGTTTCGAAAGTTATTTTTACAAAAGCTCCTCAACGTATGTCGCAATTTAATATTTAAATATTAAATTGCGACATAGTTTAAAAAATCACTAGTAATCATAAATACCAATATACTAGAGAAAGCAATAAATACATATATTGAAAATCTCTTGGACAACATTCGTAGACGCCAACGTTCAAACTAAGTCTTAGTTGACCCTCCCTACTCACGTAGAGCGCTGGAAACATTCAGTCTAGTTACGAGTAGTAACGTCGAGTACGTGATTAGAATATTCCTAGCAATCGAATGCACTAAAGTTTTTAACAAGATATTCACTTGCAAGTAAACATGTTACGTTTGCTTCGTTTTATTGTTGAGTAAGTATACTTTATCTCACAGTTGTAATAAGAAAGCGTCTTTTTTATTTCTAATATAGTAAATTAAACAGGCTTAGTATTTAAATATTACTGATAACGTTTTTCTTGCAAAAAATAAAAAAAAAGAATTCACAAGAAAGTCTTCTATGATTTTATTAATATAAATCCCGGCGGCCAATTCAATGAGCCGATTGTTAAATATTTTTTGTACTTTCAATTAATAGAGAAAGATAAATAAAAGTTGACTGATACTCTATCATTAAATTGATTTTTTCATTCCATTGCAATTTAAGATAAATATTAAAAAATGGCTAAAATTGTGACATTTTTTTGTATTAAATGTTTCTGTTTTAGATATAAAACGTGTTGATGGGTATCATTTCGTTATTCATTCAAGAAAAGTTAGTTCCGTCAGTGTGAAAAGGGAAAATGTGACGTTGGACTCGGCTTTTAATCACGCTTTTTCTTGCATAATAATGGGTTTGTCAGAAAGAATCTATAGTCAAGAGGCTCCGGTCTCAACTTTTCGCTTGAAATCGAGACATTTCGGATTGAATGGCAGAATTAAGACGCGGATTTAGTTTTGTTTTAGCAAAGCGCAAAAATGAAAATAATATAGGTAAAATTTAGGGGGAATCAAACCAAAATCATCGCATTGCATGTACGCTGTTGACGCCGTGTTATTGCACCATGCGATAGCCTCCGAAATAAAATCTGTATATTTCAGAAAAATGGAAAATGGTCTTCAATAAAAGCTTTTTGCAATGTGCAGAATATATGAGAAAATAAAAATATTGAAAAAAGAGAATGTTTTCGTAGAACTTTTCAAAACAAATGTGTACCCAGCTAACAGATTTATAACTTAACGATGCATTCTACTGTGTCTTTTCTTGCTTATGTCAAATACAGAATATCTCTGATTAATTTTTTATTTATATTCTACGTAATTGAAAAACAAAGACTTTTATGTGACTGCGTGAATTAATATATGTATATTCGAATAAAAATTGAATACGTTTATTGCTACATACATAATAATACAAGATATTTCTATTAAAATATATATTAATTATTATATAAGTCGCTATACATATGTGATTGCTGTGGATTAGGTTCACCTCAGGGGGAATGATCATTATTAAATCATTTTTCATTTGTTTTTTTTTGTTCTACCATTCGGATTTCGACGAAAATGGCGAAACGGAGTGTGTTAACACTAGGTTTTCTCTGTCCACGCTGCCATACAGAGAATAGTGTGGATCTGAAATAAATAAATATTCTATGAAGGAATTTATATAGTTTGCCATTGTAATACAAATAAAGCAGAATGTACAAGTATTATTCTTACAATTTAAAAATACAAAGTCCATTTCGCATCTACTATTGCTTTACCCGCATTTTGTTTGAATTTGTACTAAGCTGGCGAGTACTTACCTCGAGATAAACTTTTTCTGATGTAAATATTTTTCTTCCCTTATCTGTATCCTTCATCCTTTAATAAAATAATTTAATTTATAAAAGAAGGTCCATAGCATCTGACCATACTTTAGAGATAAGGATATTTCCAGTTTTATAAAGGTAAAAAAAAAACAAAATAAAACAAATGGAGTGCCTTCCCCTGTTTTTATCAGCGTATTTCAATTGATATACGGAAGTTACCTTAAAAAGGTTAGAAAAAAATAATAATTAGACATTAGTAGCGTGAATATCTTTTCACTAAGTTAGACATTTGTATCGTGAATATCTTATAATGAAAGAATTATCATTTAAATATTCTAAAATCTGATATTATTAGCTACGAAAAAAGAAAAAATGTTTTTATTGTCAAATTAAAACCTGGAAATTGTTTGAGTGCTAAGAAATATGTTCGAATTTTATTTCAATAAAATCTGTTCCAACAGTAAGCTGGTAAACGGTCATCTGCGTTAAGCAGCTTTTAGAACGCGGACGCTTTATCTACACATGACAGAGTTAACTCGGATTTGCAAAAATTTTGTCCTTTGATAATTTTGTTATTTCAACGTCTTTAAAAGCGTTCTCTGGATAATAATGAATTTAAGAGTTAAAAAATAAATATTTTTGTTGAGACACCAATGTAATGTAAGTCGCTGGTTTGCATATCAGTTCGAACACACAACCACACGGCGGCCGTTTGAGTTAAATAACCGCACAGCACACGCGTAGCAGTCGTTTGTCAAAACTAACATTTAAACTTAGTCAAATGTCTTCGACATCAGTTATCAGCTTGCTCTAAGCTTACAAAACCCCGACAGTCGTATGTCAGATGCTATACCAATATCCGACTTTGTACACTCTAGCAACGCAAGACAGCTTTAGTCAAGATAGAACGACTCAACGTCGCAACAGCGGTTCACTTAAGCCAATCATATCAGCCTCAGTGATGCTAAGCAACTTTGGAATGCGTCACCGACATCGTTTCTCAGTAAGCTCACTGTACCCACGACAGTCGTGTGCCACAAGTTATATCAATGACCTATGCCGTACAAGCATCGCTTATGTTAATACAAGACAGCATCAGACAAGATACAACAAACTAACATTTATATAGCGGTTCACTTCACCAAACTCGTCAGCCTCAGTGATGCCAAGCAGTATTTGAATCACCGACATCGTTTCTCAGTAAGCTATAAGCTTACAGAACTAATACACAACAGTCGTGTGTCACCAATTATACCAATGCTGATGCCGTACGAGCAACGGTCAGGAAACGCAAGACAGCGTCAGACACATTACAACAAACCAACACTGCTATAGCGATTCACTTTACAAAACGCGTCAACCTCAGTGCTGCCAAAGAACATGAGATCAATTCACCGACATCGGTTATCCGTAAACTACCAGCTCACCGAACCCTGACAATCGTAAAACATTATATGGCGCAGAGTGCCGGAATAGTAAATTGATTTCATACATTAAACATACATTTAACTGTATTCTTTTAAATGTTACCATTTTATATACGATCTTACTATAAAACCTTTAATCTAGTGTTAAAACACTCCGTTCCCCACTTTCCGCCGACTTCAGAGGCATTGCGTGTTAAGTGGCGGAACTCATTATGTAATTTGAAAAAGAAACAACTTCTACGCAGTTCTTTTTATAAAAAAATAAATCAACGAGATTTTACGTTCTACATAATGTATTTGATCAATAACATTTGTGTTTATTAGAAGAATATAAATGATATACCTAGAATCTCAAAAACAGCTACACGCTTTTTTCCACATAGCACGTTAGGCACAGAGAACCTAGTGTCAAGACACTCCTCCACATTATATAAGCAATATTCTTCTAATTGACTTACATTTTATAACTCATTTGACAAGTTATAATGCTCATTGCGAATAAGAGCTTTCTGAAAGAATTTGATTATAAATTAATAAACATTTAAAAGCAATCTCTTAGCATATTCTACTAAAACGATCAAATTATACTTAAAAGCATGGTTGATTTTTTATTAGTTTTAGGAGTAAAACTAAAATAGAGCAACGTTATCTTCTATTTTATAAATTAACGTAAACAACGTTTCTTAATACATTTGTAAATGTAGAACAATGATAAGTCAGTTAGGAAATAAAATTATTACGACTTTGTATTAGTTCCTCGGCTAACTTTTGTCAACAATTTGGCAACTCGTTTCTTCGCTATAAGAGACAGATGGAATTTCACTTCTGGGTTTTGTTAAAGTAGTTTTCGACAACAGCTTCATATATTTATAGTGTATTATGTTTAAAGGTACAATCTTTTGTAAATATATTTACTATTTTATAATTTTTACCTCAATTTCTTACAAAAACATCATTTATTTTATGATTATTCATATATTGTTATGATGACTTTTACAGCATTCAACATTATTTATGAATAGGTACCGCTGTAGAAATAATATTTTATGCATTTTGTGAAAATATTATTTTACGTTAAAATTCATCTTCTCTGCCCGAAAATAAAAGTGTACTTTGTGAATGCTCGTTTTCAGCTAACACTGTAAATTTATGAATGTAAATGGTAAAAATCACAAAAGCGGACATTAATGTGCTTTTCGTGTGCTGGAATTAAAATATTTTAAAAGCTAAAATGCTTACTTTGGTAAAGTCGCGTCTTAGGTTGTTTATTATCATCATTCATATTAAAACTAGTTAAATATACTTTCATTGCATTATTTTAGGTATTTATAGAAGTAGTACATTTTTGACAGTAATGGCCAACCAAAAAATGTGTTGATAATCTATATGCTAGGTTTAATGTACCCAGTAAGCTTTGTATGTTATATAAACACATGAAAACATATAGAATAATAGTACATATAAGAAAACAACAATCGCATAATGCTAAGTGTTATTTCATTGAAATCTATTCAGTCTGCATTAAACAATTCAAGTAGCTAAAACTTTATCTAGGTCGCAACAGAGAAGAAAGGGTCAATTACTGGATTGTTGCCAAATCAAACCACATTCAGAAACGCAATATTTTTTCGCCTTTTATAATCATTTTTAAGAAATTAATTCACATATTAGGATCAGAGCGTGTAGTTAAAGATAATCTAGTGGGAAAACACTCCGTCCTCTACATTCTGCCCCAATCGAGAGATTGCATATTGAATACCAGAGTGGAAAAACGAAAATAATTTCAAAATAGTCACTCCTTCTAGTGGGAAGGGAATCCATAATCGAACCAACTACATTTTCAGTCAGATGTTGTTCTGCTGCGCCGTGATGGCGATAGAATAAATATATATTTTAATCTCTATATGTTTTTCCCTGTTGGCAGAAACCTACGGGGTTCTATCTATTTTTTTCCTCGAAATTGAATGAAAAAATACTTTTCTATGACTTTAAATGAACTTTGTGTATATTAAGTAGAGTTTTAAGTAATAAATAAATTAAGTATGACAAAAATGTGTCTAAAGATGCTGTGGTAAGGAAATTTGAAATTTTGTACTTTAACATTTCATCATTAAACATATTGTTTATTATATAACACAATAAAGATCAAACTTTAAAAAGTGTATTTTCAATTCCATAAATAAAAATCAATATTAACTTAATATATTTTATCCCGTGGGGGGACGGGTTAATAATACATTTCCCCCCCGCCGCTGGGTAGCGTCCCGTAAAAGGCGGGTAACCCAGTAGTTTGGTGGTAGGAGATTCGATCTCCGACTGGCTCGCGACCACTATCATGTCAAAGACGAACCGCCAAATATCTTATGATGTGTTCCGGTTCGATGGCATGTAAGCCAGCTCTCCCTATTCCCACCATTCCCATCCTTCCTCCCTCCTTCTGTCCTACATTCCCAAGGCTGGCAACGCATCCATAACTTGAATGTTGTGGATGTCTATGGGCGAAGGTAACCACTTAACACCAGGTGGGCCTTCAGCTCGTTTGCCTCCTCTTTCCATAAAAAAAAAAAATAAATACGCTCATAATAAAATAATTACGTTTTCGACATCAGGTTTTCACCAAGGCATTAATGTAACGGTAAAAGGTAAATGGAAAAACGTGACCGAAGTATTAAACGTGAATTACGAAGTAAATTCTATAGGGTACTTTTCCCTGTACAAAACTGTTTTCTGCTGTTACAAATTCGTTTTGTACTTCAGACGTGATGAAATATATACATTTTGATTGCTTTTAAGGTTACGATTTGATATCAACGTTTGTACCTCACTTGGCAATTTTCCTGAAATCTACATCAATACTAAGTAGCCATATAAACGTGAAAAATTCGCGGTATTTAATTTAAAAAGGTGTGTGGTGGAATATATTGCGGTAAATAAATTTAAAACATGTACGAAACTTTCAACATATTTTTTTAATAATCATGTATTCAACATGATTTTCTAATATATTATTTTGAAATATTTAAAGAAAGAATAAGGACCAATCTATTTACAAAACATATGAAATTTTGCACGAAACATTAAATCGAAATCTGAAATGATTGTTTATTTAAATTAATATATTTTCTTATAAGGGCATGGTACATATGTATATAATATGGTAATTGTATAGTAATAATCGGCATGAGTCTTCCCTTCCAGAATATTAAACACTAAATAGCCACTTAGTGTATGTAGAACGTAGTAAGCATAAAAAGATATTATAAAAGTCTTATACTTGTAAAGCTAAGACGCTCTACCGCAGAAAATTAAATAATAAAATATGTTTAGTATATGGTGTATCGTTTAAAATATAATTTTAGTAATGAATTCTAAAAATATGTATATTAGATTTATGTTCCCAAACTTTTATGTTCCCAAACTTTTTCGAATATTGGCAATAGGTGAGTTAAAATAACGTTGTAATGTTTTCTTACATTTATAGATAAATAGGGTTGCAACTTATAAAGTGTTTTGAAAAGGACTGAGCAAAAGAAATAATTGAACATAATATTTTTATTTTTAATAAGTGTGTCAGTATTTATACATTTTATTATGAAAAACCACTTTTGAAATTAGTTAAAATTAAGACAAAAATTAAATATTTGTTTTCTATTATTGTCAATAAGTTCAGAAGAAACCACGTACGTACGATGTGTTATAATAAAACAGAAAAAGTCCACCTTATGTTGTTATGTACGAGTGATATGCAATGGAAAAAGGACACCGGCGCCGGCGGCACGTGCCATAGAAATGAGGAGGCGATAATGGAATGCTCTACATAATTCTTGAATGCATGCCATTTGAAGGCAATACAAAGAGGAACAGTGAGTTGCATATTAATAAAGTAAAATAAAAAATATTCATAATATTAATTTTTATTTTACTTTATTAATATGCAACTCACTGTTCCTCTTTTTACATTCATATTTTTAAATATTCATACAATGTTATTAATTGAGCCAGTAATTAATAAATATGCTGGAAATGTAAAAGAAAACGTAAGGTGCAACTACATTTATCACCACTAAGAATGATATTCGAGTAGTTATCACATAATAATTAATAACTAATAGTTTTTATCCTTGTATTCACTATATAGACATATTGTTTTTCATTTTTTGCATTAAGTTTAGATCTAGCAGCCACTTCTTAACTATTGCAATTGCTGGTACAGTCAGTTTGTTGGATGGTGCGGTCCGTTAAGTTGTCGTCTTACAAATTGAATAATGCTTGGGCTTCGTAAAACAGTGTCGTATCGAAATACAACAATTAACTACGGCATGAAAATTATTATAAGCAAAATCTTGTTCTACGCAATAGGACCGGGCATTTTATTTTATTGACTGTAAAATATATGTATAGTGTTGAATCACATTATTAATAAAGACTTAAAACAATTTTTGGTTTACTGTCTATTTCATCATGATTGATGAGATCTGTGATAGAGATTTCTTAATAATTGGAACTGAATTGAAATGTTATACTTATATAAAAAATATATAACTATCCGGTCGAAAAATATACAATATGTAAAAATATCGAAATATTTTTAAACATTTTTAAAGTGTTATTCCACACTTAGGAAAATTGAAAAAGACATTTAGAAAACGTATACAAATTTGAACGCAGCGAATCCCGCTCCGTTCAAATTTTTATACGTTTTCTAAATGCCTTTTTCAATATCGAAATATATTTTCTTCTTCTTAATAAGTTTTGAAGCGTTTTTAAATATTATCATGGCTAACTGGGACACCTAATTAAACATACTATTTCGACAAATGGTATATGTCTATAATTCTGTATATACATTACATTACCAATGCTATATTGCACATGCATCCAAATTACTTTAATTTCGTAAATAATATTTATGTATGCACTTTAATTAACAATATAATGTCGCTCTTAGTTATGTATCTTAAAAATCTATATAATAGTAAGGTTCCGAGTAATAGGAAAAGTTTTCAATAATTATAAGTCGAGCACCTTTCAACCTCATCGAATATGAAGCCTAATTTAGACTGATTAGTTAAGGTAACAAAATTTAAAATTAACCCACTTAATTCAAGGTATGATTGAGGCCCTCGTGGTAGAGTGGGACAATATGTCTGACCGTAAACTGTTTGACTGTGGATTCGATTACCATTCTGGGAAACATTTCAATAATTGTTACTGCTCTGCTCTGATATAAAACAAAGCGTTTCATTGAGTTTCTTCTCTAAACACGCACTCTGCACTCACGCAAGCGTGGAAAACGGAGTGACTTGACTCTAAGTTGTCTCTGACTATCATGCTATGCGAGAAAACTGTTCTTGTGTAATTAGTCATATTTAGGTTAATTTTTAGTTACATAACTATTACAATTTTACTTTACAATTAATTTTCTTTGTTCAGTTTATTAAATGTCTTATATTTTTTATACCGGCAGTTGAACCAGTCAATAATTTACTTTACTTGTTTCTTCGAAATAACAAGCTGGTAAATGCATTTTAATTGAAAACTTTCAATAGCAGTTGGAGGATGGTTATATAAATAAAAATTCAATTTGCATTTCATTCACACGTTATTTGTCGACTCTGTGTGTTGCAAACAACTGAAATTCAATTTTACTTTTAAACTTTTCCAGAACTTGGTTATTACTAGAAAATATTTTTCAATTAGAAATAAATAGTTTTAAGAAAACCAATGAGTTAGCAAGAGATTTTATATATTTAAATAGTTATTAATAAATATATGTAGATGTGATGCTGTTGTGGCGACAAAACGTATAAAGTTCGAGCGATAGTCTTAAATTCGATTACCACTCAGAGACATATACATAAATTATAATTATAATATTTAAATTATCTTCATTTCTTCGCGCTGGCACCTAAGACAAGGAGTGGTATTGAGTTCCTCTCAACACGCAATGTTCCGATATCGGGCGGAAAGTGGAGGACGGAGGAGAAGCACGTGTACGTGCACGTGTATTGACTGAATACTTATACTGGTTCTGTCTGAATACTCTGCTATGCGGGAAAAAGCTTGAAAATATATAAAAATATAGATGCCAACTCACATCTTTGTTCGTTCTTTTAATTACATACAAAGTTATCCTAAATTTATTACCCTTACAATATGCTACGCTAATTATGTTGATTTATTAATGGTTTCTCTGACGACTTAATAAAGAAAATATGTAAGTAATTAAGTGACGGTGTAGTCAATTAATAAAAAAGAGATCAGGATCGATTTAAATAACTAATTACTGCTTATATACTTTGAAGGAATTATGTCTATAATTAATTTAATATCTTGTAGGTATATATTGAATTTTCTTTGATTATTTTAATTAGGTACCAGGTGAATGAATAAACTGAATAAGAATAGTAATAATTATTATATTTATTTATTTGAAAATGTGGTATAGGTAATTATAATATCTTGTTACTGTAATAACTACTTTAGAATATCAAGTATAAAGATTGAGATCGGTGTCTTAGAAGATCCGAATCTTCGAAGATTATATATTTTTTACAACTTTCAGTTTATTCCTGCAGGGTACTTTGAGAAAGTACCTATAGTATTTATAGTTATTAATGACACTATGCTCTCTGCGTGTTTCCCGAAATAGATAATCTTTGTTGAGTTGTGGAATTCAACTGATGTCCGATAGGAGAAGAGAAACTAATCACAGCCTTTCTGACGCGCTGACTCACCTTGATTGCTAGTTTTTTTTCAAAAGATTTTAGTTCAAAATATTAAACGTGTCTGGAACGCTATCAGTTTTAATCCATCATTACATAACGTTTTAGCTTTAATGTGTTAAGAATAAGTCTATATTTATGTATGTGCTTGACTAAATTGCTTTTCGCGATGGCGTATGTAAAACAGTAGTTCTGATTGATATGGGTCACGCCTTAAAATCACCTCATATTATGACGAGACACGTATTGTCTCTTAAAAATAATACAACATATTGATGAAAAATTCAAAATCACTGTGTACATTCAGATAATTACGTTAGTTTTTATATATTTTATTTATTACTAGCGACCCAGCCGCGGCTTTGCCTGCATAAACTACACTACTATATCTATTACGTATCTACAGCTACCCGTGTTCACGTTTAAATAACAAACTTTACTTTTGAGCCTAAGAAGAATATCATCTTTTCTAATGAATTTACATATCAAAAAATTATTTCAATGGCACATTTGAGGAGACTCAATAGAAAATTTCATGCTTGAGGTGTATTGTAATTTTGCAATCATTAAAGGTAATAAATAACCTTTAATTAATAAATCATTTTTCATGACTTATTCAAACCAAGATAGACCACGACCTAACGACGGCTGATAATCTTATAAAGCGACACTTTAAAGTTCTTTAGGAAGTATGATGTACTGAGCATAATATTAAAAGTAAAATGTCTATAAAAAGGAAACTTTTTTTCACAAATATTACCATTTTTAACGATATATAAGTATTAATTAAGTATCAATTTAGCGTTCCGGGAGAAGTTAAAATGACGTATAGTGACATGACAATGCTGCCATTATAAAAAAATAAAAAGTTATATAGATATGAAATATATGCATATTTATTTTGTACTTTTTAGTTTTATAATTATTATATTAGTAAATGAAATTAGAAATATTTTAGCTTCACTTGTAAAATAATTAACACTATTTGGCTATGTCAGCGTTTTTTTTTTTTTTTGCCGAAACTGTATTGAATACCAGGATAAAAACTATTCTATATAGTGTCCTAGCCTCTAAACTAATTCTATGCAAAAAATCATTTATTTCTATTCAGTAAGTATCAGTGTATGAAAAAAATACTTATATCGGTTTTTTATTTTTTCCAAAAAAACTACATCGAATACCGGGATAAAAACTATCCTATATGTACCTTTGGACTATAAGCTACCACCATGCTAAATTTCATTCATTTCCATCCAGTACTTTTTGCGTGATTGGCGAACAAATTAACAGACAGACAGACAGACAGACAGACAAAAATTCTACTGAGTGGATTTTTGGGCTCTGTTATCGATATATTAACGCACCCAATTAAAATTTTTCTGAAATTTTTCATGTACAGAATTGACTTTTCTACTCTTTTATTATATATAGAGATATACTTTTTTTATAAGTATAATAATTTACTACTTTCTACTGTTTTAATAAAGAATGAACACAATATAACAAATTTTTATATTCGCCTTTTTATATTTCGTTCATTTATAACATTAATAACGGTTTCTATTTACAAAATCCTAATATAAAAATTAAATTTTGAGGTTAATATGTTAATAACAAAATTAAATCCCACGTAATAGTATTTTAAGCGTAAGTAATTTAGTGAGAGAGAACACGGTCTTGGCACAATAAATTACAAATATCAAAGACTTAATTAAATTTTCTTACCGCCTTTGCGTATATGAAACATCTTTTGTAATGCATAAAATGTATTAAAGCAAAGTGACAGAAAATTAAGAACAAATTGGAAAGCAGGGCTAATTTTTTTAAGGGCTCTTACCATAAAACTAATAAATAGTCTTGTGTCAAAAATATATGTATGTATATTTTACATACATACTATATATTTTTGACACTGTATCAGTTATCATTTAACCGATATATTTTTTTAATATTATAAACCATTTTTAATAATATAAAACCGTCTTTGCCTGTTCGCGTTAAATTTTGATAATCGTTTTGTATATATTTTATTGGATTTACATATATGTCATTGGTACGTGGCTTCTGTATTCACATTGGTTAAAACATATAATTCCACATTTACCCCACATTCCAAAAAACGAATAATCCCACATTTGTTAAAAACAAATGTGACACTAGGTCCTCTCTGAAAAGGCGTGAAGCTGAACAAAAATTACTCTCCTGTAATAAAATAGTAAAAAATTGTGTCTTTACTAAGTGTAGCGGTTTTATAACAGCAGTACTTAGTAAAAACTGATACTTGAGCTTATGCTCAAGGTTCAATGTCAACGTAGTATATGGAAGTAGTATGATACATAAAGTCATGAGGTCCACGCAAACAGAGCTTCAACAAAAGTCTTTTCAATATGTATAAGAATTAATAAGTAAAAAAAAAGAAAGTAAAAATTAGTCACTGTAGCGCAGTTACGATGTGTCTGACTCTAAAAAAGGTTATAAGTTTTATTCTAAGTATTGTTTATATTTTGAGAAATACTCGAATACGTACTTTAATAGTGTCTGACAGCAACACAGTGGTTATATGAGTTCGATTCCGATTCTGCGAACAATTGTATTTTAATTTTCATTTCTTCAGACAGCCTCTGAACTAAATGTTTTGATTATTGGGTTTTTCTTCGATGGTACGGTTATATTTGAATTTTTGAATTTGTCGCGTTGAATTCAGTCACGCAATAGGCGGTGACTGTAAACGACTGGTTGTGGGTTCGATTCCCACTAGAGGATTGAAAATTATATTTCCATTTTCTTCGCTCTGGTGTCGAGGTAAAGGCATTAAGTTCCGGCACTTAACTCGCAAGCTTCCGAATTCGGCGGAAAGTGTAGAAGGAATGTCTTAACACTATGTTCCCTCTGTCTACCCTGCTATGTGCGGGATACAGCGTGAAGCTAAAAAAAAAAATATACTCGTGTATACAAATTTCAATGTAACTTATAGGAGTAGTAAGTATATTGTAGTCAAAAAGTTTACGCAAACGTGTGGGCACTGGATAGTTATTAATATATTCACTACTAGACATTGAAAAAAAAAATGTAAAAAAATCCAATATGATATTTGACATTTTTAAGAAAAATAAATGGAATTTTATTCTAAGAGTGTCATTAATTATTAAACAGCAGCTGAAACCATGAATAATGAAAGCAAAAGTCAACTTAAATAAACGAACAAATCCAAATATCATTCGTCAAAACCCATTTGTATTTTTGAAATATAATACTGCAAAGTGCTAATTCAACCATTATGTGATTGATTGTTTTTGCACACTTATGTCTACCTTATATAAGCCATTGCACATAACATTTTAAGTTAAGATAAGAATTAATAAAGAGAAATATCCTAACGTGGACGGCAACTGGGCCACACGGGGACAACTCGCTGCTCACGCGCTGGCCGTGCGTGAGTACTCATTGCTTTAACTTTCTTTTTCTTTTTTTTTATGTAAAAAGTATAAGGCAAACGAGCGTTCGGGTCACCTGGTGTTAGGTGAACACCGTCGCCCACGGCCCCGGGTAACACCTGCGGAGCTACAAGGACGTTGCCGGCCTTTAAGGTAAGGTAAGCGCGCCTTTTGAAGGTACCCATGTCGTATCGACCTGGAAACACTGCCGCTGGTAAGCCATTCCACAGTTGTGTGGCGTGTGGAAGAAAATGACGACGGAACCGCACAGTACTAGAGTGCCAGGTATCCAGATGGTGTGGATGATATTTCAATCTGGCACGTACTGTGCGGTTGGAAAATTCAGCGGCAGGTACCAAGTCAAACAGTTCTCCAGAACACTCCCCGTGATACATGCGATAGAGAACGCATAACGAGGACACGTCTCTACGCAACGCCAAAGTGTCAAGCCCAGCACAGATTCTTGGGTCCCTGACAATTCGAGTGGCTCTGCGCTGTATGCGATCAAATGGATCGAGCTGATACTGGGGGGCACCGGCCCAGAGATGAGAACAGTACTCCATATGAGGCCGCACCTGGGCCCTATAAAGGGACAATCGGTGTTTGGGCGTGAAGTACTGTCTAGCTCTACCGATGACACCCAGCTTCTTCGAGGCCAACTTGGCCTTACTCTCCAAATGATCACGATACTGGCACTCACTCGAAACTTTCAGGCCCAATATGCTAATGCTGGGCGCGGCATGAAGGGGAGTGTTCTGGAAAAGTGGCGATACGACAAATGGGGATTTCTTAGTGGTCAACGCGCAAACTTGTGTCTTCTGGGGGTTGAATTGAACCAGGTTCCTTTCAGCCCATAAGGAGACATTCCCAAGGGATGCCTCAACGGAAGACACAAGTTTTGTTCGGCTCTCGTCGACGTTTTCCCGAGAAAAACCTGCACGGCCGGTGTATACGGCGTCCACCGTGCTGTCATCTGCATAACAATGAATGCCAGGATCCTCTAACATGTCATTGATATGCAGAAGAAATAGCGTAGGGGACAGCACACAGCCTTGCGGGACGCCAGCGTTCACGGGCAGGAAGTCTGAGCAAAACCCGTCGACAGCGACCTTAATGCTACGCCCAGTGAGAAAGTTGGCGACCCACTTGCATAAGTTCTCGGGGAGCCCATAAGATGGTAGTTTCGCTAGGAGCGCCCTATGCCACACTCGATCGAAGGCTTTCGCCATGTCCAAACTAACTGCCAGGCCCTCTCCCTTGCTTTCAATAGCAGCAGCCCAGCGGTGCGTTAGGTAAACCAGAAGATCACCGGTTGAGCGACCATGGCGGAAGCCATATTGACGGTCGTTGATCAACTGGTGATCTTCTAGATAACCCAGAAGCTGGCTGTTTATAATGCTCTCCATTACTTTGGAAAGCAGGGAGGTGATGGCGATAGGCCTGTAGTTAGTCGGATCGGAGCCATCGCCTTTCTTCGGGATCGGGTGAATAAGAGCGCTCTTCCACGAATCTGGGACTACGCCGGTTGAGTAAGAGAGCCGAAACAAACGCGTTAGCACCGGCGTCAACTCAGGAGCACATGCTCGGAGCACTATAGGAGAAATGCCATCCGGACCACTCGCCTTTTGGATATCCAAGGAAAACAGAGCTCGACGAACAGCCTTTTGGCTAAACTTAACGTTAGGCATTGAGCTCTGGCACCGCGGGATGGTCGGCGGAGAAGTTCCTTGGTCATCCAAAGTCGAGTTCGAGGCAAAGAGAGCGCCCAGTAGATCGGCTTTCTCCTTCGCCGTGTGGACCAGGATGTCATTCTCTGTGCGTAACGGTGGAAACGAAGGCTGGCTAAAGTTGCCAAGCACAGCCTTGGAGAGGGCCCAAAACTGCCGCGTTCCCGACGGGCACCTCTCAAGTTTCTCACCGATTTTGGTGATATGCTGGGACTTTGCTCTAGCAATTTGCCGCTTAAAGTACCTAGAGGATCGGTTGTACTTCCCTTTTAAAGCTTTCGCTTTCGGATCCTTAGCGACTAGTGCCGCGGCCCAGGCTTGATAAGCTTCGCGCTTGCCAAAGGCAGCTTGTTTGCAGGACTTACCAAACCAAGGCTGTGATTTGCCACCGATTGGCACCACAGAGTTAGGAATATAAAGTTCCATACCCTGCAGAACCACGTCAGCGACAGTCTTTTCTTTTAGGTTGTAGTAGTAAGCTGTAAGTTGTACTAACTGTATAGGTTACTTTACAAATGACAACATACCTTGGGGCTGAAATAACCATTCCTGTCTATTTTAATGTATTAATAAATTTTCTTAATTCAATGGTATCATTGTCACTAATAAATCTCTAAATAATTGACCGCGCCAGGTCCACTGTCCACCACCAGTCGACAACGAGTGGAGGCAGTGCCTAGTGGGTGCCGGGTGGTCTAATAAGCTGTGACCTTTAAAGTGTGTCTATGAAATAAAAGACAATAGCGACTTTACTCATAGTTCTAAAATACACTATATAGTTATTTTTATACTTATGAATAAGCTAAATAATTATTGTTGGTTTTTAAAAAAATATGTCATTACTTCCTGACCAGAGCTTAAAGATGCTTTAAAAACCAGTTTGAGTTTCACTGTAGAAATCCCTTATTAAAAGTTGTTAACTTAGTCATAACATAATGGAACATTTGAACTTTTAATTGAATTAACTTTTAATGTCCACACAACAGACAACACGCAAAATATTCGAGTATAATAAGTCAATCGAGTGATTTAGGTCGAAAATGTTGGTACGTACACAAAATTAAAAGATATAAATAATACGCATTAATTACTTAAAAAGAAAAGAATATAAAAGTAATTTGACATTTTTATTTTTGTGTGACACGAATGTAGCGAGTCATTGTTATAGAACAATAATGTTAATAAAGAAATAAATTAAACGTCAACGTCAGTTCTTTTTACTTGTATTCAAATACATTACATTGCGTATACATCGCTGGTAAACTTTTTATATTACAACAATTTGAGACTTGTATGACTGTTTATATTCTGAAGAGTCTGTGTACGGCTATTACAGTTATTTAATATTTAGTAAGCAAACACTATTAGATGTCATATTATCGGATAAGTAGTTAGTTAATTATCTAAGTATAATTATCTAATAAGTGATCTGTTAGTTAGTAGGAAGTATGCTTCTTTAAATATAAATGAATTTTATAATAAATATTAAGAATTTATATTGAATATTTTTAAATACAGCTTTAGAAAATTATAATTCAATCAAGAAGCCATTTTTTCCCTTATTGAGACATTGTGCTAAAAGAACCTTCAAACTAAGTAAAAAAATTTACATTACGTTAATCTTTTAACTAGTAAAAACTTCACTTACACTGAGTTTTAGTTGAAAAAGGTATAATTCAATATTTTTTTTTAGCTTCATGCTGTATCCCGCACACAGCAGGGTAGGCAAAGGGAACCTAGTGTTAAAACACTTCGTTCCCCACTTTCCGCCGAATTCGGAGGCTTGTGTGTTAAGTGGCGGAACTTAACGCTGCGCTTCACCTCGACACCAGAGCGAAGAAAATGGAAATATAATTTCCACCCCTCGAGTGGGAATCGAACCCACAACCAGTCGTTTACAGTCACACGCTTGTGCCACTGGGAATCGACTGGATCCTTTGATTATTTCCGCTAGTATATATATTAAATAATATCCATACTTATATTATAAATGCGAAAGTCTGTGTGTTTGTCTGTCACGCTTTCACGGCTAATCTACCGGTCCGATTTGGATGAAATTTAGAATGAAAGTAGTAAAAGTGACTGGGTCTAACATAGGCTACTTATTTTTTCAAAAATCAACCTCTAAAGGGTTGAACTGCTTGACCAACTGCAATGAATTTTGGCATAAATATAGTTGATAATCTAAGTTTAAACATAGGCTACTTTATTTTTCATAAATGCGCCCCCAACAGTTGCTATATAATGAAATAGTTTACGCGGCGAAGCCGCGAGCGGGTCGCTAGTATCTATATAAATACGTATTTCGAATGTAAACAAAAAACTAATGGATTATCTGTTCGTGATGAACGTTATGAATATACGTAAACATATTATTTTTGAAGAATTTAAAACTGACAACAGTTACATACAAATGTAAAATAACATATAAATAATATATGAAATGTAAAAATATTTTTGACATTGTATTTTTTTTTAAATGAACTCCTTTTGTAATTAAAAGAATCTATAAAATATTAACTTAATATATTTTATGATTTATTAGATTAGATTGAAATAATGATAATTTCAATATTATTTTTAAATTTATATTATGTTTGTGAACGAATTTAAGTTTTTTTAAAATTCTATTAAACCGAATATTTAAAATATTCAGTTGAATGTAATCATATCTTTCCATTACAATAAATAATAATAAAAAAAAACGAATATTGTCATATTTATTACATTTCGTATTATTTTTGGCGCCAAAATTAGTCAGTTAAGCCAATTGACAAGTTAAGGACTAATTAAAAAATAACCTTTTTTATCTATTAAAATGTTTTCTCCGGAAGAACAACAAATTGAAATATGTTTACTTAAATCTAATTTAGAAGAGATAGAAAACGACTTAATAGCGCAGGTTATATATTAATATCATTTTTTTTTTTACAAAATGTTTAATAAATTTTTTTTGAAATACTTATGTCAGTAAAATTAATTACAGCGAAGAGCGATACCGTCTTTGGACGCTGAAAATGAACAAAAGTATCGTGAAACTATGGCTGCACTTCGTGTAGCACGTTCTTATAACTTAGAAACTGAACGACTTCAGCTTGAGAGCAGTACGTAATAAACCACTGAAACGACGAGCTTTCAAAAATGTTTTTGTTTAGTTATTTCATAGAATACTGATATTCTAGCGAAAAGTATTGTAACTAATATTTATTTTATCTTTTATTGCACACAAGCTAAGAAGTATTCTCTTCTAGCCAACTTTCAAGTATATAACAAACACGTACAAAAATATACATATTATGCAAATATTAATAATTAAGTAGGTACCTGTTTACTTTAAGTGCTTCATTATTTACTATTTAAACAAAACATTTCTAACTGCACTATATATTTTGCCGTATGCATATGTCCATAATAAAACCTAATACTTAGTTATTATTATAGTCAAGCTCACAGCAAAGCGGATGCAACTTAAAAGACAATGTGAAGATATAACAAACGCTCTCGAGAGAGCTCGAGATACTCGTTTTGAATTAGAGGTATCTTTAAAAAAGGAGGAACGCGAAATGGAGCTACAAATGTACGCGTAGGAATTTAAAACTATTTAATAGTTTAAAAATAATACATTTTATGATTTATTCAAGTTAAGAATGCATTTATGAGATAAAAATATGATTTTCATTTGTTTGTCTGAAAGGTATAATGGCTGAATGGCTAAAACAAATACATCTAAACTTTTTCAGACGTAAATACGAAGACACTCTACGGGAATTGGCAAACCGTTTTCGTAGATCGCGTGCATTTTATGTAAGTTTATTCTTTACTAATTTGTACATTTTGTTTCTCAAGCATAAACGAATTATTATTTTGACATCTGGTTTGGAATACATTAATTAGAAAAAGATGAATTGTTTTGTAAAATTGATTATTCTTTTTTTAATTAATACGTACCTACTGATACTGATAACATACAAACTGATTCATATGTTTTAAAATAAATACTTATTTTATAGGTACAATGTTTATACGATAAATGTTTAGTAATAAATTTTAATATACGTTGTTTTCGTTATAAGAATGAAGAGGAAATGAAAAATGAAATAGAAGCGACGAAGGAAATGATTTTTGAATTGCAAACCGAAGAGCAAAGTCGACAAACAGACGTCACAGATCTAAAGTGCAAACTAAGCGACTTAGTCAACAATGTGCCTGAAAATATTCTATCTATCGTGTAATTGATCGTTTTTTCATAATGGTTCAAAATATTTTACTATATAAGAGATACGCAACGTATATTTGCATATTTGTCAGCGGGACACAGTGTCTTATTGTAAAGAACGTCGTTGTGAGTTTGATTCCCACTTGGAGGAAAGATTATATTTTAATTAGTTTCACTTCCCCGCTCTGGTGAAAAAAGCGCGGTGTTAGAAACTCCAGATCTAAATGTCAAGACAATAGTTTTTCTCTGACTGTCCTGCAAAATGTGAAAAAGCCATTTTTTTTTCAGTTTTTGTTTTAATAGTTTTTGTAATTTAATACAAACAGTTAAGAACAGGATATTTCTTTGTGAGATATAAATTATATCAACTCAGATAATTAACTGAGCTAAATTAAATGTAACTATTTGTATTACAGCGGGCAAGAGGAGTTCGATAAGAAGCTGCAATCACTGTGTAGTCGATGCGAGTCGTTACGTTCGCAGCATTATCTGCTAAGGAACAAAGCTGGCACGACTTCAACGCCTTCTTGCAAATGATAACCTATTATTTAAACGTTAATTAATATAACTTAAATATGAAATTATTGTAGTATGAAATTCAATTTTTATAAGGAAGTATTAATTTAATTCGTAAATTAAAGTTATATTAGGAAATGTAAGAAATAAGAAAAATGATTTTATAATTTAAACTTTTCTTAATAATAGTTTCTTGTATACACTTTCAGATGTCAAGTAAACTAAAGTGTTACTGTCTAGGTACTTACGATTTTATTTCGATTGAAATAAAATAAAAATATAGAAAAGTCAACTATTTATTTTTGTCACAGTGTTCTGTTTGTCTACTTATTTACACATTTCACATTTCCCCGTATTCATAGAGAACACAGTGTCCAGACAATCCGTCCTGCACTTTCCCCCCAAAATCGATACATTATGTGTCGAGCAGTGAAATCGATATATTATGTGTCGAAAGTGAACGCCGCATTTTGACTTAACTACTAGAGCGGAGAAATGAAAATATATTATATTAATTGTTAGGAATCAAACCCATATTATAGTCAGACGTTGACCCACTGTTCCACAACGGCCTCGTACTCTAATATACCATCTTTGTAATCGAGCACATTATACGATAGAGTATGATGATATTTATATTGAATTTTTCACACATTTCTCTAGAACAATTTTATTATACAAACAAAAAAAACTTTTAGCTTAATGAAAATTCTTTAAAAATCATTGTTTTGTATAAAAAGTCTTTGCTCAACTTTGCTCAAATTCACATTCGAAATATACTTTATACAAATTCAACATTGCATTATCAAATGAATATAAGACTACCATCAGTGAAGAAGGTAGTTCTGCTGAGTCGTCTCAGCATAACTACAGTTTTTAAACATTACATTTAGATTTATTTTTTGCAACAGTTGCTCTTTTAAAATATAATACTTAAAATTTTCCTAATGAGTGCTATGGTATCCAAAATATTTAATTACATTCTAAGACAAGATAAGTAAAATCAGGATGCGTATTGCTTTATTTTTGTATTGTTTCAGTTACTACAATATAGCACCAATTGCATGTTCACCATACCATGTTTTTTAAACTCTTATTATACGTACAAAATAATCTTGTAGACCAAGCATGTTAAACTATACCCACAAGCTGTTAGTAGCAGCATGAAAAATGTAGTTTAATTTTAGAATCTTTATTGTAGTATTCCAAATGCAGCCAAAAAAAACGTTGCGTCTCACAATTACTCCCACTGCAGGCGTGATTCTAGTTTTTTAAATCTACAAACTATAAATATATAATTCATTTAACTGAGAAGCGTATTTATATACATATTGACTTTAAAAACAAAAATTCTGATATAATGCATCGCAGTAAATGATAAAATCATTCATTGTAGCCGTTGCGAAGCATTTTCATTTTTTCACTTTTTCACAAACTTCTTAATTTCTTTTACGAAAAAGCGCGTTGTTGATTTCTGCCACGGCGAAAAGTGAATAACTGATTTTCTTATATTCTTCGTAAGTCTAATAATCTTAAAGAATATGAATAATTATGCTGAAAGGAGTTCTAAAATAAATATACTAGTATTGGCCTTAGTAGAATTGTTCGTAGAAAAAAACAATTTGTTCTTCTATTATTCTCTCCTCTCGGCCACCAATTTGCACACAAAATTCGGTAAAATTGAGTTACCACTTAATTTTAGCCAATTTTATTCACAATTTCGTAATTCGATAATATTTTTATTATAATTATATAATATATAAATAAGCTTTAATATTGTATAAAAAATTATGTTCTTGTAACTGCTAATCCTAATATAATAATGCTCCGTTGCGTTGAGTCGACGAAACGTAAATTACTTTCCTCTAATCGTAAGTAGGTATAAACTCGCAACACTTCATCACTGCGACTACTGTAATATACTGCTATTATTTAATAATATGGCTTTCGGTGAATAATTTATTATAATAACTTAAGTAAATTCTTGATATGCGCCATATCCATACTTATATTATAAATGCGAAAGTCTGTGTGTTTGTCTGTCACGCCTTCACGGCTAATCTACCGTTCCGATTTGGATGAAATTTAGAATGAAAGTAGTAAAAGTTACTGAGTCTAACATAGGCTACTTATTTTTTCAAAAATCAACCGCTAAAGGGTTGAAATAGAGGTTGAAAGTTTATATGAAAAATCTAAACCGCTTGCCCGATTATAATGAATTTTGGCATAAATATAATTGATAATCTAAGCTTAAACATAGGCTACTTTATTTTTCAAAAACCCACCCCTGAGGGTTGCAATATAACGAAGCATTTATGTAGTTCACGCGGCTAATCCGCGAGCGGGCCGCTAGTCATAGAATAAACGTAGCATCAAGATACACCATTCTACGTTTTCAGCCTGAAAATTTCGCGTTTAGTATTGGTATTCAATGCCGTGTTTTTGATATCGCTCTTGCAAGAGCGTACCTTTACCTCACTTACCTTTGGAAAAAATTGATGATGATCAAAGATGACATATAAACCAAGCGCAGTGTAAAGCTGTAGTTCTAGTAAACTCTAGTAGCCTTTAGCTTTAGTAGCTATGAATTTAACTAAAAATTCAACCGTGGTAGTGGGGGGAGGGGGGTGTTTGTTTAACAAATATACACTATGAATAATATATGTTATTTTTCGGTTATCATATACAGGCCTTAGAACATCTGACTCCGGATAGCAATTAGGCTTAAGTTCATAGATTAATTACTCGGCGACAAATGCAGCAGCTCACTTCAATATCAAAAGACGATTAATTAACGTTCCAAAAAAGTAATGGATTTCGTGATTGATATTAATGTCAACCACTCGGGCAAATTTGAGAGAACGTAAAATAATTTCTTACATTGTAATTGTAATTATATATAAAAGGCGATACCATGGACGCACTCCGTATAGCACGTTCTTATAATAGGGAAACTGAACGACTTTAGCTTGAGAGCAGTACGTAATAAACCACTGAAACGGTGAACTTTCAAAAATACTGATAGTAGTAAAAGTATTGTATCTTATATTTGTTTACCCTTTTTATACATAATTTAACAATTAATATGTACAATAGACAGGTTTAATGGTAAATAACATTCTCTCAATAGGTGTATTGAGAGATATATTTTTGAGAGTATATATTTTGTACGTGTTTATATACTATAGAAACACATAAGAAAATATGCTATAGCTGTGTACATATGTTAAATCTTAGGTACCTGTTACCTTTGTGGTTATATTTTGAAAAATTAAATACATCAAAACTATTTTGGACGTAAATACGAAGACACTTTACGGGAATTTTCAAATCGTTTTCGTAGATCGCGTGCATTTTATGTAAATGTTACTTTTATAATTTAAGAACATTCTATTTATCGAGAATAAACTAGTACTGTTTTTAATTTGAAACTAAGTTGGAATTAAAGGGATAATTTAAAGTTACGCTGATAATTAAACAGAAATCTTATATTATAACATAATTTATGAACTGATTCATACATACTATTTAATAAAAATAAATACCTATTTTAAAACATAATGTTATAAACAACATAACGAGAAATCTTTTAGTATTAAAATATATATTGTTTTCGCATTAAGATTGAAGAGAAAATGAAAAATGAAATGAAAGTAGACAATTAGACGTCACAGATCTAAAGTGCAAGCTAAGCGACTTATTTAACAATTCGCTTGAATGCTACATTTAAAATAAGTAAGTATACAATCTTCTTGTAACACTTGTAAAATTTGTTCTTTTCGATTTTCGGGTAAATAACACATATAATTGGGAATAGGGCGCTCTACTGACTACTTTTAGCACTCTTTGAGACGAATATATATCAAGCGTACATGTCAAAACATCGATCATATCTTTTGACACAGTATTCATGTTGTTGCATAACTAAAGAGGCGCTAAATTGAAGAAGCGATAAAATCGCTGTTCATATAAAACAAGATTGATTTTTATCTTACCTATATGATATACGAGAAGATAAAGTATTTTAATTTATATTAGTTTCTCTCAATATTCCCATCGGTATAAGTAACAAGAATGTATATATTCTTAAAAAAACCTCTAAAGATTTCTCATGACTGGTTAAGTGCCATCGAGCTCTTAGTTAGTGCCATCCATTATCGACCTAATTTCCTTTTCTTTAAATCAGAAGCGTTTGCCAAATCCAGTAACGTACCAGATTAAGAAATGTGTTATGGGATGGAAAATTTATTTTACCTATTTTAAAGCTAACTGTATAAGTAACATACTATTTTATACTCATTTAAATCTATACATCCTCACGCCTTTCCCCATATAGCAGAGTAGTCAAACAGAACCTAGTATCAAGACACTCCGTTCTTCAATTTTCCTCCCGAAATCGAGAGTAATATTTTAATATTTACGATTTTAATAAATATAAAGTTAATTGCTTAAATCTACGTAGGTCAGTAGTGAAGATTGTATCATTTATGTAATCATTCATTTTGTTACAAATTTCAATCTGTTGCCTCCTCAGGGACGTACTCTTAATGAGTAAGCACGTATCTCATAGTGCTACAACGGTTAGCTAATATTTTCATAAAGCAATTCAGGAAGCGCGCTTAGCAGTTGCAATTTACGAGGGACGGTTTCATGGCGAAGTTTCCTGCATGTGCATGAATGTTGTCTACTAACGACGCGCATTATTTTGATGAAAATTTTAATTAAACCTTATGACGCCACACGATCGTACTGACTAAAATGAAATTATAGTACGAATGTTAAAATTAAAAGAGCTCGAAATAAATAAAAATATATTGTATTTATTTTTAATTTTTATTCTCAATTATATGGTACATTTATTTCATTGAAAGCGACATTTGGAGTTATTTTAATTTTCAGTCTAAAATTATACTTAGCCTTAAGCTTATTTGAGATAAACTTATAAGGAGCCTTCAGGGTACGCTTTAAATATATAAATAGGATTATAAAATTTAAAGCAAATGTTCGTTAATATGTATAATAAGTTGAGATATATTATACAGGTACATATATAAATATTTTATTAGCTGTTATTACCCGCGGCATGGCTCGCACAGTCAATGAGAATGAACAATAAATTCATAAAAATACATTTGAGTTTGGTGCATGCTTCCGCTAATTTTAATGTCTCATTTCATTTATTTTTGATAATGTTTCATTTATTTTACTTGTCAATAATTTATATTCCTTTTATTGTAGCTAGTGCTCATTTACATGTAAATTGTTGAATTGTTGATTTGTTTAGTTAGTACATAGTGCCTTTACTTATTTTTAATAAGTAACCCATAGTTTATTAAAACTACCCGATATAGTAGTATCAGGTAGTATCTGGTTCATTGATCACAAAAATCCAGCGAAAATCGACGCCTATTGCGGGCTGCTTCTGTCTTCAGGATGTTTCGGGGCTACATATATAGACAGACGATTTGCAGGAGGATCACCACGACCTTCCCGCAACAGCTTCTCTAGATTAGCGGGAAAAGGAGATGTACGCAGTGCCTTCACTTACCCGATGATCTTTGATGGCAAATCACCAAGGAGGAAAAAGTTTTATTGTATATACTATAAATAAATCATTTTTTGAATAAATTTGATTACTGGATCAATAACTGTAACAATACTCTACCTAAAAAAAAATATGAAAAATATATTTATATTTAAAACATTACTAAAATATAACAGTGGCACATGATACGTCTCGCGGTTAGGACCTTTATTATTGTTTTCGTCAGTAACTCAAGATCTTCAAGAGATTCAGAGGTAACAGTGTTAAGAAACGTTCAAGATATAATCTATTAAATCCCATCAGGAGAGTTGACAGCAATTGCAGTATCATAAACTTTTCCGTTGTAATCGACCACAGCTTGTCTTAGGGAAAGCTGAGGTCACGTCTTATTTATCCTTTCGTTACAGCTATCTAATTTGAGAGTCATAACAAGGGGAAAAAATATCTTAGTGGCCCCACTCCGCCACATGCCGTGAATTCCGACCGATCGGCGGACCCGACCGACCAAATATTGAACCCTCCGAGACGCAACGGAACAGTTCACGTATATAATAATTACAATGCCTCAGCAAAAGATCAATTATTGGCTAGCTGTCCGTCCGTAGTCGTCCCTTATCGTTTTATACGAATATTTATTATTATTTAAACCTTTTACTCTTTATATTTAAACTAGATAAAATATTTCTAAGGTACTTGTTACGCTTCTTATATAGCTTCTTATTTGTTAGATTTGTGATTCATGATTTGTTGTTGATTGGTTTGTGAGACCAATATAATTCATCGGGTTGTGAGGCCGATATACGCAATTAGTTTGTGAGACCAATATAATTCATCGGGTTGTGTTGTTTGCATATCAATTCGAACGCACAACCACACGGTGGCTGTTTGATTTATTTAACCGCACAGCACACGCGTAGCAGTCGTTTGTCAAAATCAACATTTAAACTTAGTCAAACGTCTCCGATATCAGTTATTAGCTTGCTTTAAGCTTACGGAACCCCGACAATCGTATGCCACGAGTTATACCAATATCCGACTTTGTACAAGTGCTTTGTACAAGACAGAATCAGACAAGATACTACAAACGAACATTCATATAGCGGATCACTTTACCAAACGCGTCAACCTCAGCCAAGCAGTATCGGGACACCGACATCGGTTATCTAAAAGCTATAAGCTTATTGAACCCACGACAACCGTGTGTCACAAATTATATCAATGCTGTCGCCGTACGAGCTCCCTCACGGAACGCAAAACAGCGTCAGACACGATACATTTAACCAACACTGCTATAACGGTTCACTTTACCAAACGCCTCGGTGCTGCTGAAGAACATTAGATCATTTCAACGACATCGGTTAACCGTAAACTACCAGCTCACCAAACCCTGACAATCGTAAAACATTGTATGACGCAGCGTGCTATACATTTAATTGTATTCTTTTAAATTTTACCCGCTTGCGGCTTCGCTTGCGTAAATATTGATAACTAGATATGTATTATGTAGGTATGGTCAAAAGCACTTATGTTAAAAACATATGCATCAAATTCACTTCCGCTCAATATCAATAATCGATCCTAATTCAAGAACCTTAGATTGATTTACAAATCCATTTTTTTGAGTAAAATAAAGGTATATCGATTGGTTATGTAACAATCCATACTATGCTACAAGATACGTTGGAATATGTATAAAATATTTTTAATGAATAATTTATTTTAATTTAATTTAATTAATAACATAAAATATTTTATTTAAGTTTCTTAAATAAATAATAAAAAAAGTAATTAATATTTTTATAAATGTTATGTAGGCTGAATGCCATAGGCGGCTTGCAGGTTATATTTAATGAAAAAAAGAAAAAAAAAGAAATGGGGCTTAGCAGGGGGAGGACGACGCAATAAAAGGACGCTTAGGAAATTATTGAAATTAAATTGCAAGTAATATGAATTTAATACAAGGAAGTGGATATTTAATTAATAAATTTAATATATAAAATGCAATGGAATCGAAATATAATAGTTTTAGGACATTCAATATTGGTAAAATGCATAATTGTAAATTAAGAAGAATTTCTAGGTAAGTTTATTTGTATGATCTTTTGTTTTCGCGATTACTATACATTTTGAAATGAAACTATTTTTGACCGGATTAATCGCGTATATTATTCTATATGTTGTCTACCTATGACCACGGACTACTGTAAAGTGTTCGAAACGTCGGGTTTCTAAAAATGTATTTTCGAATACCAATAATATACCCGATTAATCCGGTCAAAAATAGTTTCATTTCAAAAAGTTTATTTGTATTGTTAATAGAAAATTTGCATAAAATGAATATGAAATGGTAACTAATTAAATACAAGAATAAATATTATAAGGTAAATAATAATATTAAGAGCATTAGATGTTAGGAAGGTTATTTGTATGATGAGATTTATCAAATTTACAATATTTATAAGTAAAAGCGTATGCCGCGACGCACCACCATCTTTAAATAGCGTTTAAATAGTGTTGTATGGGCATTTTAGTTTACATTATCGTTAATATCATGAAATATATAAAGTATTGATATGTTGAAAGATTAGGAACTACTAATAAGATTTTAATATATAAGATGCGTTTAAAGAATATAAAGGTTTTATAGCAAGATGGTATTTAAAAGGGTAAAATTTAAAAGAATACAATTAAATGTACGCACGCTGCGTCATACAATGTTTTACGATTGTCAGGGTTTGGTGAGCTGGTAGTTTACGGATAACCGATTATACAAATATCGTTTACTGGCGACCCGCTTGCGGCTTCGCTTGCGTAAAACACATAACTGTAGTTTTTTTCCCCTGCCTGCGGTCTCACTTAATCACAAACTTTACTTAAAATTTAATTTATTGCAAAATGTTAAATCGAAAAAAATCGTTATTTTAAGTCCTATTGAATTTATAAATGCCCCCAATATTTTTTTCATATATCATAAAAATATAACTGAGACGCTGTCTATACAAGGCAGCCATCAATTATATTTTTATAACGAGGATAAGTTGCTAACATTTTGAATAGATATTAGAAGCTATGTCAAGCTTCACTTGAACATAGGCCGATTATTAGTGTGCTTAGTATGCATCCACCGAGGTAGACGATTATTGGAGAACGTGACCTTCGCAATCTGTCTACAATTATGAAAATATTGCTCGAATAATGTTTGTGTAGATTGATGTCAAACTCACTTACGAAAATAGTTTCATTGTATTTCATACAATTTGTGAATTTGAAAGTATCGTAAATAGTTTTGTTATTATAAAATTCTGGCTTTTATATTATTTTAGTGTAAGAAAAGAAATATGCAATATTATAGACTAGCAGTTGATGGAAAAAGAGCCTAGTGTCATAACACTTCGTTTTTTACTTTCCTCTCAGTATTGTAACATTCTGAGTTTCTCTGCTCTTGTAAGACAAAGGTGCTTTTTGTCTTGCAAGATTGAAGAAATTAAAATTATTTGAATATGAGTAACACAATATTGGTAATATTAGGCATATTTTTTGTACGTGAATAGGAGTAAAGTGGGTAAGTAAGTATTTTAAATTTTAAAATGAATATTTAATTTTTGTTAACACTTTAATCGCAACGTTAAATTTAAATTAAGTTACTTTGTATCATATAACAAAAACAACAAACAAATACGCAGCTTTGTAACGTCCATCATGACATCAAAGCGTTTCAGCTTTGAAGAGACTAAAGGTTATACGGTTTTTACTGGAACTTTATTAAAACTGAAGTGTTATTGGAATTTGCTAATTGTAAACTACTCATGTTTTAATTTGCAGTTCATTTTGTTTATTTGTTAAAAACACCTGAATTGGATACATTGTAAAAGTTTTATTATTGTCTAACAAGATATAGACTCTAAGAAATATACTTTGTATACAAAAATGGACTATTCATTATTCTATTGCTAAATGGTTTTACCGTTCAATATTTTTCTGCTCATGAAGATTATAGGACGATAACACATTTTTTTCTTTGGAGAATATACATGAAATAGATCATAAGTGTACCCAAAGGTACATTGAATTACTTAGTTACAAAGGTTTATTGAATTACTTAGTTATTTAAGCTAACTTTTTCGTGTAACTTTTTTAAGACTAATTAATACTTAAATATATTAGATCATGAAGTCATATTTAAGTAAAGTAATTTATAGTGAAACTTCTATAAATAATTTCTGGAATTATAAGCCAATATACGTAAATAACATTATAGAAACTACGTACCTTCTGGTATTAATACCCACATAGAGAAACTATGACTATAATATTTTAGGCAAATTTTCTCAGAGGCATTATGTAATGGTTTTGTAAAATCTGATTACGAAAGAGATCTTTAATTCGTTACATAATTATAATTTCTGATTTGTAACTCGCAATTAAAGAAGCTCAATTTAATTACGCAGTTCATTGATTCACTTTAGCGTTGAAGGGGGTTGCTTCACAGTAGACGTTCTTAAATAAATTACCCGTTAAACCTGTAAATATAGGCAACTAATTATATAACAATATAATATAAGAACTTTTTAAAATACATACTACACTTAGTGACGAAATTTTAATTTTTTAATTCATTAAAAAATTTCATTGCTAACGATCGTTGTTTAAAAAAAATATGTGATTTTTTAACAATAAAATTAGTATTATTCTTAAAAATTACACATTTATTTTTAACAATAATTCTTTTCTCGTTTGTAGCTGAGAAAAATACGTTTAATATATAAATCAAATAAAATACCATTTTATTGTACTCGATGTATTGGCGATGGTGTGGCCGGCACTGTTACCACATCGTTTGAAATATTTCACTGTCTTGTTGACGTAACGTAAGAATGATGTAGTTCGACAGAACTACATAATTTCTTTCTTATACTTAGCTTTATTTTTGTTAGCTTCACGCTATATCCCGCACACAGCAGGGTAGGCAGAGGGAACCTAGTGTTAAGACATTCCGTTCCCCACTTTCCGCCGAATTCGGAGGCATTGCGTCTTAAGTGGCGGAACTTAACGCCGCGCTTTGCCTCGACACCAGAGCGAAGAAAATGGAAATATTAAATATTTCCACACCTCGAGTGGAAGTCGAACCCACAACCAGTCGTGTACAGTCACACGCTTGTGCCACTGCGCCACGCCTCGCCCCGACACTTACTTATACATAAGTGTGAAAGTATTTTGCTATATAACTAGTTGTCGCCCACATTTTCAACTACGCGGACTGTAAATAGCTCTAAATCCCGTAAAGGTATGTGAATAATATGATTTTTAAAAACCGTCTTTTTTTCGATTTGTTTTCAGCAAGGTTCATTTGGTGGGTTATTGGTGATACAAGGGGGGTTATTCAGAAATATGTAAGCCGCTGTTTTGTAACGGCGGCCGTATACTGTTTATATATAATTGGTACCATTAATAATTCAAAATCCATTGTTGTCAGATCTAAAGGTAAATTTCAATTTTTAGCTCAAACACTGGAAAGTGGGTGAATTTTAGCTTGCAAGATTTGATTACAGACAGATAATACAGATAATAATCGGGTCAGATATAAAAATAAATAAAAGCTTGTAAAAACATATGAAATATGGAAATTGCCTAAGTAGCACAGACTCACACTACTTCCAAACTTTTATACGTTCTTTAAAAATATTTTTCGTTTAATAAATGCGTGAATAACATTTTAAATAATATAAATATATTTATATACTTTTTGGCAACATCACAAGAATATATTTTGCCTTTATATGTACTGTGACGTCTAGTTATAACTTTATTCTTATCAACATTATAACGAGTCCGTAATCGCTCGTGCAAAGTAACTCCCTTTTGTATCCCAATTTGAGTTCATAAAGTTGTATTGTGACAAAATCTGTCTGTTGTTATCAGCTACAACGTCGTGTTTCAAATATAAATAAAAATAATGATGTCTGAAAAAAATAAATCCTGAATATATGTGTTTCATTAACGCATATCCCACATTTAGGTACTGGGATAGTCGTTTCCCATTTTCATGAATTTACAATTTAGGTGACTGAGACCAGACGCTTTGAATTAGACTGGGAAAATACGGGGATCGGATTCGGATATAAGTATAATCATCACCAAATCACAAACTCCTCCGTCCATTAGTATGCCGTTTCAAAGATATAATATTTTTTAATTCAATTTAAATGAACTATTTTCAACGAATAAATTGCATATTTTTTGATATTCAATTATTGAGTAAAAATATTAATTACAGTGTTCACAGCTAGAGCTTGACAGAACAGTTGACTATTGTTACTGTTGGTCGAAATTACTGTTTACTGTTTAGTTGAAAATGTAAAAAAATCCCGAAAGCCTTAGATATAAATATGTTGATTGTAAATATATTGTTTCAATATGTTTGGTTTTACCTTTCTTTATAAGTAATCTTATATGTTGTCACAATCTGATATAAGTACCTAGTGTCGAGGGTTATTATAACTTTTATCATCCTATTGAAACAAGCCGCTTTTATAACGTATACGTGACTCAATATGTGTAAAGAAGGTACTATTACGGTAAAGAGTTGCCAGAGGAATTGATTTTGAACAGATATGTTTTAGTACAAAATAAAAGCTACAAAACAAAGTTTATTTCCCAAGTGAGTTGTGATGAGTAAGTGAAAAATATTTTTTTATTGTTTTGTTAAGATTTTGTAAAAATCTACTAAATTTTAAGTGTAATTATAAGTAAAATTTGTTTAAAAAGATATTATGTCGTTATTTTTTTAAGTGAAAGTTTGGAAAACCATTATGGACAATGTGCAAAATTGTAAAAATGTTCACATTATTATTAAGGGGACAAAATGACCGTTGTACAAACAAATTTTACTACTAGAAATCAAAGAATAACACCTACAAATATAAAATGTACAAATTATTTCATTCTAATGAAAACTGTAACGTAGTAAAAAAGACCTGCTGAGTATTTATTAATATACTTGTCAGGGTTTATGTATATACCTTTTTTTAATAGCCACTAAATTAAAAATTTGGGTCAGTTTTAATAAAAGATGATGAAATAGTAACTTTGTACTAAGATTTAATCTCGTGTTAGATTTTTTGTGGAAAATCAAGGTCGCTTAGTCTATCTCACTAGGGAGGAGATAATTCTATTAAAATTCTAAACATCTATCGGCGTAGTCAAAGCTAAACTTGGAGTTGTATATATTATTAGTTTATATAATACCCATAATCTGGCAACTTATATATTACGGCGATGATATTGTTTTTAAATTGTTAACCTTTATAAGATGAACAAATATTTGATACGTGTATGTTATTAAAGAAACGTAATATTTATGAAAAATAGTTGCATTTAAGATATTAAGATAGAAAGATTGCTTAGAAGTAAATAAAAACACTAATACCCAAACTAATAATGGACTCTTGTCATAGTACGGATTTGGATCTAACAAGAGTAACTGATGGTTGGGATTTCTTTTCATGCGTAGTGTTTATTTATCCGTATGCGCATCTCATGTATATTAATACAATGATATTATTAGTACAGCGCCTGACTGTTAACGCGATAGTTGTGGACTCGAGGGAATGATTATTCAAATTTTCATTTCTTCGTTTTGGTTCTATAGACAAAAGCGGCGTTGAGTTCCACCAGTTAGTACACAATGTCTTAATTTTGGGGTGGAAAGGGGCAGATGGAGTGTTTTAACACTAGATCTCTATCGCTGACTACCCTGCTATGCGAGAAAAACGTGAGGCTAAAAGAATATGTAACTATTTTTATGTATTTTGTTCTATTCATAGTTTTGTTTTATTGTACTGCTTCCAGTCCTCTTCAAGCGATGCGGTTAGCTTTACATAGTAAGTGTTTTTATCCACACGAAATCCGCGTAACGAGAGTACTTTGTATAATTACTTTTCTATAATAAGAACTAACGCGTATATTAATATTAGTTGTTTATTTCAAGCGCGTTCTTCTTGTAAAAATATATAAAAAATAAGATGGTTAAAATAGTAATAACTACTAGCCAGTTGTCATAATTTTTAACTACGTTATTAATATATTTGTTTTTATAACTGTATATATTATGTATTTTTAAGACCATTTCTCTCAAACTAGTGATTTTACCGATACATAATGTATAAAAATATAACGAAGATTTCAATTTAATTATGATATTCTACAGAAGCACCTACAACTTTAAAGATATTATTTAAGCAAATATTATTAAAATAAAATATATAAAGTTACACGAAATGAAAATAAATATTTGAAAACGAAAATATACTGATAAAATTATTTTTCGTATTGATTTTATACGAGTATATATATAGTCATAATTGAGTAGGTTTTAGTGGAAATGATATTAGCTTTTTTCTACCTTTATTGCCTTGCTACGGATAAAAATGATAAGATGCTTTATAATTAGGGTTACCATCAGTCCGGGTTTTCCCAGATTTTTCCTACTTCTCAAGGCGTCCAGGGAGCGTCCGAACAGGGTTGTATTTGATGTCCAGGTTTTGACCTTACATAAAATAGTATTTAAATATTAGAATACTGCCAAAAGTGCTTTACAACCTTAAAAAACTGCTTTATTTTTAAAGACTATAAAATTGTATAAAATAAAATAAATAAATAAAATATATGGCTATTACTACATGTAATAACATGTGATTTTGATGGCCATAGATTAGCTAAGTAGAAAACTCTGAACTTTCTTAGATAACATTCGTGCATTAGAATCACTATTCCTGTTCAAACGTTTGGGATGCGGACTCTGGAATCCGGGGTTTACACACTTCTTGTCTTGGGTTACAGATTTTTGAGAAGGCAACGATATGCATAAATAAGCAAGCAATTCTTGTAACGTAAACTATCATAAAGGTATAATACAAAATAAAACATTAAAATAATAACGACCAATATAATTTTTTGTCATTAAATTATACATACTCACGCTGTCAACTTTGCCTTTTAAGTACGTTGTTAACAGAGCGAGGCGGATGTGGCGATAACGTATAGCTGTAGGTACATTACGTTTACGAGCTTTATTCCTATAGCCCATATATATTAGTACTTTTACTATAGGTATACTTTAGGTACTCAACCTACTTTTCGAGTAGTAATAATATATTATATGATTATAACTCAAAAAGTACTAAAAATATTTATTAGCTTTCTTTTTTAAATACTATTATAACTTTGCCCTCTCGTATATACTATATGTAATTAAGTAGGGGCGCAACCAGACTCTCAATTTCGTGCTCGTGAAATCCGTGCCGTTTACATATTGAGCGAAGCGAGCAAACGAATTTCATTTATTCGGCACGCGCAGTTCATTGTAGCCAAAACTTGTCGCGCGAAATATTCCCGCCCTTAACTTTGATGAGCAAATCAGTTTCTTGTGATAATTCCTCAAGAACATCAATTTTTTCAACATTTTTTTAAAGACCATCTCTTTATTGGTATATATTAAAATATAAATACCTGAAGTGTAATTTTCGAGCGTATTCGTCACAAAGAGTCCAAAAAATTCTCCAGTATATATAATTTTATCACTATAATAATGCAAGTTTATAAGAAAAACTTATGAATTTGTTTGTTTTTTGTAGTTACTACAGCAATACTAAAGAGTAAGATATTTTGCGACACTTTTTCCTTTTTTTCAAGTTGGCTGGCGTTTGAGATCTAAGAGGAGCTCTTAATAATGGATATTCTTTTCAAACAGTGTTTTTATAATGGTTAAGGGCCATTTTTAAAGCTTTAAGGATTTTTTACTGCAAGGTGATTTAATAATATTCCGAGTTACTACTGACCATATTATTGGAACTAATACAGTGGCATCACTGTATTAGTCCCAATAATAGTAACTGATATGAGTATACTAGCATAAAAACAGATACAAACGGCAGAAGATTATTTGATACCATTGGTGCTAGTTCGCTAAAATTAAAGAAGAACACTGAATTCTAACGTTGCTGGTAGCAGACCAGTATTGGAGCAAGTTATTAAAGTGACATATATATTGTAGTTGTTTTACTCATCTATAAATTTGAATCACTGATAAATCGCATGGGATATAAAAAAGTATTAGATATAAAACATATACGTGCATACGTATGAGATATAAAACTAACTAATTATACCTTGGGTAATTATATAAACAGGTATTATTATTTTTTTATTAGCTTCACACTGTATCCCGCATAGAGCAGGGTAGGCAGAGAGAAGCTGGTATTAAGGCATTCCGCTCCCCACTTTCTGCCGTATTCTAGAGGCATTGCGTGTTAAATGGCTCTTAACGCACAATGCCTCCAGAATACGGCGAGGCGCACACCAGTGCGAAGAAAAATGGAAATATGATGAAAGAAGAAGAAGAAAATGGAAATATGATGGAAATTGAAAGTGGAAATCGAACCCACAACCCGTCTCTTTACAATTACTTTACACTTTGTGCTTCTGCGCCATGACTAGCCCCAAATTAACCAAAAGTTATTAAACAAATAGCAAATAAAAAATATATTAATTTGTTTTTTTTTTGTAAATAGGTCGTTGTTTAAGAAGTTATACTCTTATATATGTATAACTAGCGACCCGCCCGTGGCTTCGCCCGCGTAAACTATACAACTATAGTTACTATGTATTTGGAACGGCCCGCTTGCTCGGTAAGTTCTTTATATTGTTCATACAAATTTTCATTCTTTATTTCAACCTTACGGACTTTTTTAAGATAAAAGTTAGTCTATGCCTCATTAAATATCTATCCAAGAAAATACATCGAAATCGTTCAAGCGGTTTACATTTTTAAAGTAAAGGCCGCTAGTAAAGCATTAAATCTTGCTCAACTTTGTGTTTCTTATATTGTTCCGTTCAATAAAGTAAAAAAATAAAAATAAAAAAAATAAAAAAGAAAGTAGCCCAGCACTCCAGAACTTTTATAGCTTTCTAATAGTGAAAGAATATTCATGATCAGTTCAGTATTTCCGAAGATTACTTTATCTTTCTATATATTAGTATAGAAGTAATAATAAAGATTGATGAATAGAAAAAATATAAAATGTTTTAACTTTGCAACTTACATTATCTAGGTTTCATCTTTGTAGTATATCTTACATTTTCTTGAAAATCACAAATAACAAATTGCCTATTAAAGATTGCAAATTTTAAGCAAAATTTTAAGTAAGAAAGTAAGCCATAATAGTTTTTATTCACAAATAGATTTTAAAGTATTTTTATTTTAGCTTCACATTGTATCCCGCTCACAGCAGGGTTGGCAGTGGGAACCTTGTGTTAATGCACTCCGTTCCGAACTTTCCGCCGAATTCGAAGGCATTGCGTGTTAAGTTTGCTGAACTTGAATGAAATTTGATGAAATTTTGAAAAAAAAGTGAATTGTGTGTGCGTCAAACAGCAATTTACATATTTTTAATCAGCAGCAGAACTTTAAAATGTATTGTGGCTTTAAAAATAATGAATTACTACACACTTTCACGCACTATTTATATAGGTCTTGATATCGATTTATTTTGAAAACACTAAATAAATTATATTTCATACTAAGTTATTATACTGGATCTCCAGTAATTCTACATCTGCAGAATTTCAATTGTTTTAAAGATTGAATAGAAACAAACAACAAAGCAGTGGCAATAGCTCGAAAATTTGTCTGAAGTGGCCTTTCAAATCTGAATAGATTTTGGATATCGAAATAAAATTCACTCCATTCAAAGTCGCTCAGGTCAAATGTATTTCGTTTCATTGTTGATTGGTTTTCCACTGATTTTAGAGTAAATTTCACAGAAAACTTTTATTTAAAACAATTATCTGATGTAATGTACTCGTGCTATTTTCTCGTTTAATTTAATTTTCGCCCCATTTCGAGAGGTAGAGTTTCGGGACATAACGCTGCGCTTTATTTAACAGAGCAGATAAATGAAATTCCTGCGAGTGGGAATTAATCTAATATCTAACAATAAGCGTTTCTCCACGTCAATATGGCCTCATGATATATTATTTTATAAAAAAAATATACTTTGTCTTTTTAAAACACAGTTTCGCGTTTACTTTCATCACTTAATATGGAATGTCTCAAAATTTAGGCGGAAAACTGTGACTACAATGTCCTCACTGCTTACCCTGCTATTTGCGATAAGCCTGAAATAGAAATATCCTTACCTCAGTTATTGTTATATTATGTTTGTTAAAGACGAACTATAGAAAAAAATGCACTATATTGTTTTTTTTTTTTTGCTCAAAACGACAAATGTCAATCGTACCATCCTTCATGATGTATTTCCGGTAGTTATTCGTCTTGACAACTTCATCTGCAATTGCACAGGCAAAACCTTCGGTTTCCCCAAAAAGGTCCCCAAATCGTAGCCAAGCCACGGACGCCTGTAAGTCAACATCAGGCCCAAAGAGGACTTGATGGAACCGTCCATGAAGCTCCTTACTCTTCCATGTGTTCAGGCGGTCCTGAGTGCTAAGTACCACCGGTTTGTGCCAGTTTTCTTTGGCTAGAGAGAGGGGAGTCAATCCGTTGTCTGCATTTACAACATCACGATGCATTCCACACTTCATCTTCTGGAAGTATTCCCTAAGACTATATACTTCACGGTTATGTAGGTCCTTGGCATTGAGGAAACCACGGCCCCCACATTTCCGTGGGATATATAGCCTCATCACAGAAGATCGTGGATGATGCATACGGTACGTTGTCAGCATTTTACGGACCTTTCGGTCCAGGGCATCCAGCTCAGTCTGAGTCCACCTTAGTATGCCAAATGTGTACATCAGGAGGGGCATTACCCAGCTGTTGAACGCGCGCACTTTGTTACCGCCAGACAGAAAGCTTTTTAAAACCTTTGTCAGTCGGCCAAAGAAACGCTCTGTCACCATCTGTTTAATGTCTCCACCTGGTATACATAGACATTCCGACATTCCTAAGTATTTGTAGGTTTTAGTTTCAGAGAGAGATTTGAAAGTCATAGTCTCGGAAAATTGAAAATTTTCGCTATTTACAACTTTTCCTCTCTGTACATGTATGGCCGCACATTTATCCACACCAAACTCCATCCTAATATCGTTATTATTAATTAAGAAAATACTTATTATTATTATTATTTGTACTACATGCATCGCCCCTATACATGTAGTACATATTTATATTATTTTAAATTTCATACATTCGTATGAGAATATTTGCCATAAAATATGTTATTATTCAATGCATCATTTATTTTCATTTAATAAATATTATTTACACTTGCAACTTTCAATTAATTTATAAATTTATAATATTTAGGAAAATGTAAACTATAGTGTTCATACAACACTATTTTAAGATGGCGCCGCCATACGCCAAATGCTTTAATTAATTTGTACTGCAAATTATATGTTTTCTTTTTCATACAACTAATATTTAAAATATTTATTGCCTTTAATACTATTATATTACTTAGTTATTATTATTTTAATATTCATTTCAATATTCGCTTTGTTATTTTTATATTATTAATGTAAAATAAGAACTCACCAAGAAATTCTTCATAATTAACAAATATGCATCTTACCAAACTTGATTATTATAAAATTATTATATTTCGATCACTTTGCATTTAATATGTTAAATTTATTTATTAAATATCCATTTCCTTGTATTCAATTTATATTATTTGCAATTTAATATCAATAATTTTCAGAGCGTCACTTTTACCGACGCCACGCTCCCGCCATGCTCCCTTTCTCTTCTATTCCATTTTTAAAAATCATAAACTATAATATGCCAGCAACTCATACAGCCAACGTTGCTTTTTCTGAAAATATTAATAAAATATTTTTTTATTATTTGTTTAAACTATTTCATAAAATTGTATATATTTTTTTATTATTATTAAATTATATTATTTAATATTTTTTTATATTCCTACGTTTATTTATACATAGTATGTATTGTTACAATAATGCACTATAACCCACTTATTATTTATATTATGTTTTTTTAATCAATCAATTATAACTTCAGATTATAGAATACTGTATATATACCCTATAAAATCTCTTGTGTGCACTCAATGTCACGTGTGGGTTACGATAGCATAATAAGTTTTAATCAACTTTACACATCCGCGAGCTTATAAAATTAATTGAAAACCTACATAAAATATTTTTCCTTTATTTAAAATCCTGTCGTGGCTTTCGTTAGCTTGAAAATATATGAGAATGTTGTTTTAGATCAAATGCTATACAGAAAATATGCGATCGTAACAGCTGCTGTAAAGTACAAAAGTTAGAATATTCACAAGTTTATGGCAGAAACCTCTCACACTTACGACCACAAGCCAACAGTCGTATACTGCAAACAATAAGAAAGATTTATTAGGCGAGCTACTATTAGAATCAGATGAATCTGTCCATCTAATCCTAATGTAAAACAAAATTAAAAATTTTGAAAAAACCCACGACGGTTTAATTGTAATTGAAAAAGGATAAAATAACTAGAAATCCCCCGCCTAAAAGAATATATGTAACGAGATGATGGGGACGACTTCGTCGGAGCTGCCATTACTTTAAGTTTGCTAACTTCTCCTAGGTTTTCATGCTGTTAAAACAGGTTTAGGAAAAAATTAAAATATTAATATATGAATTTACAGTTTTGATAACTGATATTCCTTTTAAAATCTTTAAGAACGAAATCTATACTGTTATGCTACTATATTTAAAATAGAGGTTGCAACTGGCAGCCCCCGACGAAGTCGTCCCCATCATCTCGTTACATATATTCTTTGAGGCGGGGGATTTCTAGTTATTTTATCCTTTTTCAATTACAATTAAACCGTCGTGGGTTTTTTCAAAATTTTTAATTTTGTTTTTTATTTTAAACTTTTTAAAGTGAATAGATACACATTATATATTATTACATAATTTCGAAATACTTTATAATTAATCTTCATGCAAATCCAAAAGAAATTATAAGCCCAATGCTTTCTGGTTATCAAATACTTATTGCAGCGCCTGGCAGATTGTCACCGTAACATTTTCAGAAAATTTAAGTCTAACCAAATCAGTGAAAATCACAAAACCCACTAGTAGTTTTGATTTTAAACAAACTAATTTATACTGGAGCGCCCCGTGGTAGTTCGCGATATGGCATATAAAAACACGCAACAATTAAACCTGAACCTATCACAGAAAACCGCATCTAAATAGGTTTCACACAAAAAATACAAGCAAATGCTTACTGCAGCGCCCCCTGGTGAGGTGTCACCATGACACATATACGAGAACACGCGCTAATTAAGTCTGATCCTATCTTTGATAACTGCATCCAAATCGGACTTGTAGTTTTAACTTTGCATAATTAAATGTTTAATGCAGCGCCCCCTGGTGAGTTCTTAACGTAAAAAAGAACCTAAAAACTTACACCAAGTAAAGGTAAATCTAATACTAAAAACTCTGCCCAATCGGACTAGTAGTTGTGGTTTTTTTTAAATATTACAAACAAATGTTTACTGCAGCGCCCCCTGGTGAGTTAACACGATTAAGCATATCCAAGAACATTCACTAATTAAACTTGAGCTTATCATTGAAACTGCATCCAAATCGAATTCGTCATTTTAGCTTTGCACAAACAATATTTTACTGCAGCGCCCCCTGGTGACTTGTCACCGTAATATAAATTTAAAAACATGCACTAAGCAAAACGGAATCTAATACTGAAAACTCTTTCCAATCCTACTAGTCGTTTTGGTTCTACATAAAAAAATAGAAGCAGCTACTTACTGCAGCGCCCCCTAGAGAGTTGACACATACATGAAAATATGCACTAAGTAAACATACATGACACATATATGAAAATATGCATTAAGTAAACTTGAATCTATCATTGAAAACTGCATTTAAATCAGACTCGTAGTTTTAGTTTTACACAAACAAATGTACTTACTGCAGCGCCCCCTGGTGAGTGGTCATCGTTAAGCATATATGAAAAGAAGCACCAATTAAACCTGAACCTATCGTTGAAAGTTTCATCTAAATCGGACTAGTAGTTTTTGCTCTGCATAAACAAATGTTTACTGCAGCGCCCCCTGGTGAATTTTCACCGTAACAAAAAAACAAAAATCTTAAAATATGCATCAAGCAAAGTTGAATCTAGTTCTGAAAATTCTATCCAATCGGATTAGTAATTTCGGTTTTAGACAAATAAATACAAGAAAAATTTTGGTTTTACACAAAAATACTCAAACAAATGCTTACTACAGCGCCCCCTGATGAGTGGTCACCATAACACATATATGAAAAGACGCACCAATTAAGCCTGAATCTATCCTTGAAAGTTTCATCTAAATTGGACTAGTAGTTTTTGATTTACATAAACAAATGTTTACTGCAGCGCCCCCTGGTGAGTTTTCCCCGTAACAAAAAAAAAATCTTAAAATATGCATCAAGCAAAGCTGAATCTTTTTCTGAAAACTCTTTTCAATCGGATCAGTAGTTTCGGTTTTAGACAAATAAATACAAAAAAAGTACAAACAAATGCTTACTGCAGCGCCACCTGGTGGTTTGAGACAATAAAACATATCTAAGAACATTCACCAATTAAACCTGAATCTATCACTGAAAATCGTATCAAAATCAGACTATTATTTTTTGAGATAATTGAAAACATTCGTTTTCACGTAAAATGCTTACTGCAGCGCCCCCTGGTGAGTTAAGGCAATAAGACATATCTAAGAATATACGCCAATTGAACCTAAACCTATCGTAGAAAACCGTATCAAAATCGGACTTATAGTTTTGGAAATAATTGACATAGTAATTTGCACAAACACACAAACAAACAAACAAACAAACAAACAAACAAACAAACAAACAAACAAACAAACAAACAAACAAACAAACAACCTCTCACCCCAAACACATATACAGTCGCCGTTCCGTCGCGGGTAAAAATCTTGTGTGGTCAGTCGTGGCACAAGCGTGTGACTGTAAACGACTGATTGTGGGTTCGATTCCCACTCGAGGAGTGGAAATTATATTTCCTTTTCCTTCGCTCTGGTGTCGAGGTAAAGCGCGGCGTTAAGTTCCGCCACTTAACACGCAAGCCTCCGAATTAGGCGGAAAGTGGGGAACGGAGTGTCATAACACTAGGTTCCCTCTGCCTACGCTGTTGTGTGCGGGATACAGCGTGAAGCTAAAAAAAAAAAAAAGAAAGAACTTGTCAGAGCTATTTTATTCACCCACCTCTTGATGTATGAATTGCTTGAAAATTACACACGTGTTCGGATTTGATGGTGGCTCGGATTTAAGAAGTAGTGTATACATGTAATTTTATCTATTAAAATTATGTTCGAATCGTCGGGTTTTGGAATGTATTTTCATTCTAAAAATGTATTTTCGAATACCAAAAATATACGCGATTAATCCGGTTAAAAATAATTTCATTTCAAAACGTGTAGTAATCGCGAAAATAAAAGATCATATTATTACATACAGGCTTATTCTATGTAGTATATAACCAGTTACAAAAAGTACATGTTGCGGGCTGATTTCTGTTCTTCTTTTTCACGCTTGACGACAGCGACGAAAATAAATTTTACTTAAAATCATTAACATATCAGCCGTGTGATCCCGGCTTAGAATAGGATCACCCTGGTATTGGAGGTGTCGTAAGAGGCGACTAAAATACGAGTGGTAGAGTCTAGTTGCCAGTAATGGTAACTCGCATGGGCCGACTCGACCGGACTACCACCACCCCCGGCATCTGAAACCGGCGTTAAGCAGTGGCTCTATGCCACTGCGTTTCGCACCAGGTGATGCCGGGCACCGGAGCCCAACTCCCCCCCCCCCCCCCCCCCCCCATCATGACGGCGGTACTGAAAGAGGATCTACCCCAGGAGGGTACCAACATCACCGATGCTGGAGAATCCCTCCCTGAGTCTTTAAACTCAGGCCGCCCGTCGAATTCTGGGGAGGGCACAGAACCGCGCTACAAACACATACAAGGCAAACGAGGCGTACGCTCCACGGCAACCCCCACCACGCTCAATGTGGATTTTTGTAACATCAGGGGCCTACATTCCAACCTGAATGCCGTTCACCACCACCTTGAGACGGCACGGCCGGCCTTGTTATTTTTGACGGAAACTCAGATTACCCGACCGAGCGATACAGCCTACCTCCACTATCCTGGCTACAAAATAGAACATAATTTTCTACCTCACGCCGGGGTCGCTGTATTTGTAAGGGAGGATTTGAGTTTTCGTCGCCTTGCTAACTTTGAAGGTCGGGACCTGTCTACCAACTGGCTTCGCCTGGACTCCGACGATCGTGTCCGCATCTACGGATGCCTATACAGGTCCCACAGTGGTAACGCGGAAACGGATCGACTCATGGAGCATATGCAATCGGCCATTGATGATATGCTCTCACAGATCCCCTCCGCTGAGGTCGTGATACTTGGTGATTTTAACGCCCATAATGCCGATTGGCTAGGATCGCGCACCACCGACCACGCGGGGAGGGCTGCATTTGACTTTGCTATAGCAAATGGACTGTCCCAATTGGTTGATTCACCTACACGAATCCCGGACGTGGACAGCCACAATGCCTCCTTATTGGACCTTCTGCTGACTTCACATCCGGAACAGTACCAGGTATCAGTCGAGGCCCCTTTAGGGTCCTCTGATCACTGCCTGGTACGGAGTGTGGTGCCAATTAAACGCAGCAGTTGCAGAACACCCGCGACTCGCCGTGTCTGGCACTACAAGTCAGCAGATTGGGATGAGATGCGTACATTTTACTCATCTTATCCCTGGGGGGCGGTGTGCTTCTCTTCTGATGATCCCAGTGTCTGTGCCGCCGCTGTCGCCGACGTGGTTCTACAGGGTATGGAACTTTATATTCCTAGCTCTGTAGTGCCCATCGGTGGCAAATCACGGCCTTGGTTTGGTAAGTCCTGCAAACAAGCTGCCTTTGGTAAGCGCGAAGCTTATCAAGCCTGGGCCGCGGCACTAGTCGCTAAGGATCCGAAGGCGAAAGCCTTAAAAGGGAAGTACAACCGATCCTCTAGGTACTTTAAGCGGCAAATTGCTAGAGCAAAGTCCCAGCATATCACCAAAATCGGTGAGAAACTTGAGAGGTGCCCGTCGGGAACGCGGCAGTTTTGGGCACTCTCCAAGGCTGTGCTTGGCAACTTTAGCCAGCCTTCGTTTCCACCGTTACGCACAGAGAATGACATCCTGGTCCACACGGCGAAGGAGAAAGCCGATCTCCTGGGCGCTCTCTTCGCCTCGAACTCGACTTTGGATGACCAAGGAACTACTCCGCCGACCATCCCGCGGTGCCAGTACGCAATGCTTGACGTTAAGTTTAGCCAAAAGGCTGTTCGTCGAGCTCTGTTTTCCTTGGATATCCAAAAGGCGAGTGGACCGGATGGCATTTCTCCTATTGTGCTCCGAACATGTGCTCCTGAGTTGACGCCGGTGCTAACGCGTTTGTTTCGGCTCTCTTACTCAACCGGCGTAGTCCCAGATTCGTGGAAGAGCGCTCTTATCCACCCGATCCCGAAGAAAGGCGATGGTTCCGATCCGACTAACTACAGGCCTATCGCTATCACCTCCCTGCTTTCCAAATTAATGGAGAGCATAATAAACAGCCAGCTTCTGGGTTATCTAGAGGATCACCAGTTGATTAACGACCGTCAATATGGCTTCCGCCATGGTCGCTCAACTGGTGACCTTCTGGTTTACCTAACGCACCGCTGGGCTGCTGCTATTGAAAGCAAGGGAGAGGGCCTGGCAGTTAGTTTGGACATGGCGAAAGCCTTCGATCGAGTGTGGCATAGGGCGCTCCTAGCGAAACTACCATCTTTTGGGCTTCCCGAGAACTTATGCAAGTGGGTCGCCAGTTTTCTCACTGGGCGTAGCATCAAGGTCGCTGTCGACGGTTTTTGCTCTGACTTGATGCCCGTGAACGCTGGCGTCCCGCAGGGCTGTGTGCTGTCCCCCACGCTATTTCTTCTGCATATCAATGACATGTTAGAAGACCCTAGCATTCATTGCTATGCGGACGACAGCACGGTGGACGCCGTTTACACCGGCCGTGCAGGTCTTTCTCGGGAAAACGTCGACGAGAGCCGAACAAAACTTGTGTCTTCTGTTGAGGCATCCCTCGTGAATGCCTCCTTATGGGCTGAAAGGAACCTAGTTCAATTCAACCCCCAGAAGACACAAGTTTGCGCGTTGACCACTAAGAAAACCCCATTTGTCCTATCACCACTTTTCCAGAACACTCCCCTTCATGCCGCGCCCAGTATTAGCATATTGGGCCTGAAAGTTTCGAGTGAGTGCCAGTATCGCGATCATTTGGAAAGTAAGGCCAAGTTGGCCTCGAGGAAGCTGGGTGTCATCGGTAGAGCTAGACTTAGTACTTCACGCCCAAACACCGATTGTCCCTGTATAGGGCCCAGGTGCGGCCTCATATGGAGTACTGTTCTCATCTCTGGGCCGGTGCCCCCCAGTATCAGCTCGATCCATTTGATCGCATACAGCGCAGAGCCACTCGAATTGTCAGGGACCCAAGAATCTGTGCTGGGCTTGACACTTTGGCGTTGCGTAGAGACGTGTCTTCGTTATGCGTTCTCTATCGCTTGTATCACGGGGAGTGTTCTGGAGAACTGTTTGACCTGATACCTGCCGCTGAATTCTCCAACCGCACAGTACGTGCCAGGTTGAAATATCATCCTCACCACCTAGACACCTGGCACTCCAGTACTGTGCGGTTTCGTCGTCATTTCTTTCCACACGCCACTCAACTGTGGAATGGCTTACCAGCGGCGGTGTTTCCAGGTCGATACGACATGGGTACCTTCAAAAGGCGCGCTTACCTCCACCTCAAAGGCCGGCAACGTCCCTGTAGCTCCTCTGGTGTTGCACGGGGCCGTGGGCGACGGTGTTCACCTATCATCAAGTGACCCGGACGCTCGTTTGCCTTGTCCTTTTTTATAAAAAAAAAAAAAAAAAAAAGAAAATATTTTATTTGTGACTGTAAGCGACTGTTTGTGGGTTCGATTCCCGCTCGAGGAGTGGAAATATTAATATTTTTATAGAGGGAAAGCGCGGCATTAAGTTCCGCCACTTAACACGCAATGCCTCCGAATTCGGCGGAAAGTGGGGAACGGAGTGTCTTAGCACTAGATTCCCTTTGCCTACCCTGCTGTGTGCAGGATACAGTGTGAAAAAAAATATATTGTAAAATACGATATCCTGTTCACATTGTTTGTATCAAACATGTAAATTATGTGACATTTAAGTAAAATTAAAAGCACATTAACGGCTAATAGAATCTCGCTCGTTCTTTATAATGAAAACGATAAAAGTGCAGCTTAGGTGTCATCATAATGTAATTTTCATTTTTTTGCTTCACCACATGTAGATTAGAAAGAGATAAACTAGTGTTCCGACCCTGGGTTCCTTATCTATTTTTGTCCATTTTCGAGACGTTGCTTGTTAAGATGTAAAAACTAACGCCACCCTTACTTATCCATGGGGAAAAAGGATATAAGGATTTCTTGTATAATACAATTTAAACAGAAATTATTGTAAACAACTACATAAAATTAATAATATTAGTAATTTCTATTTGACACGCTGAGAATACAAAATTTCTATTAAAAATCAGTATATTATTATTGCTAGTTAAAAGTAACTAATTAAGTAGCCAAATCAAAGTTATTCGTATGTAGAAAGTACTTTTGACCATAGATTTTAGTATAAATAAGAACACTGGTCAACAATGGTTTTGGTGCCAAGAAGCTGTAATATTTTTTTAACTTAGGACCATATGCTGGTTACATTTATCTCCGAAATATTGATTTCCTCCGTGTAGTTTTTTAGATATTTAGTTTTGAAGAAAAAATAATATTTACATTAAAAACAGCATTTATTATGTTACTTGCGGCCCGCTCGCGGCTTCGCCGCGTGAACTACATGACGGCTTCGTTATATTGCAACCCTCGGGGGTGGGTTTTTGAAAAACAAAGTGGCTTGTGTTTAAGCTTAGATCATCAACTATATAAATATAGTTGATGATCTAAGCTTAAATCACTTGACCGATTATAATAAATTTTGGTATAAACCAAAATTTATTATAATCGGTCAAGTGATTTAGATTTTTTATATAAATTTTCATCCCTAATTTCAACCCTTTAGCGGTTGATTTTGGAAAAAATAAGTAGCCTATGCTAGACCCAGTGTTAGACCAAATGCTTAGTGCTAGACCAAATGTTTTATTTACCTTACAATCAACCTTTTCATTTGTCATTCACATTTTCTTTCCAACCATTGAAAGATACTATGTACGTGATAGTGGACCAAAACTGGAATAAATTAATATTAGGCACAAAACATTTACATTGGATGGCAGTCTTATAAATTATGGAATTCAATAAGAGCTTCGAGATGTTATGTCGTTATTTTAATAAAGAAATTCTGCTATATCGTTTTTTAGATTAAGATTAATTCCGATTACTTCAGCTGTTGTGTTAAGAATATGCACGTTGGATTTTTTTGTTTAGGTAAATTAATACTCATGATGATTTTATTTTAACATCTATCATATCATATTATAAATTTAAACGAGGAATTCTTGTATATATATAATCTGGATCTCAGAAACGGTTTCAACGATTTTCATGAAGTTTGGTATGTAGGTTACGATTTCTCGAAAGGAATACCGAGCGGAGTTCGGTCACAAGATATTGAATTTTAGAAAGAAGTAAGCTGTGATCTAACACAACTAAGTGAGAAGGAGAACCTAGTGTTAAAACATTCTTTCTAAATTATATGCCTATGGAGAAAAAAATAAAGTTTTAACACCATGTTAAAACTTTCTTTTTCTAACACCATGTTAAGACTGTCTTTTTCTTTTTTCTGGAAGGAGTTCTAGATCTCTTTTACGTGAAGTTGGACTTGTGCAAAGTAATAAGCATTATTTAAAATTATTCTCTCGAAGTGGATGTCGAACTCAAAATCAATCGCGTTTCCAGCCAGATGCCTTTCTATTGCGCCACTAAGGTAATGTACTTTTTAAGTACAGATCAATCACTGCTTTTATTGGTCTGATTGGGTTTACGTGATTTTCACAAATATTATAAAAAGCTTAGCAGAATATATCAATCCTCAGATGTTGTACTCTTTAACGCAAAAACTACAAAACTATATATAGCTCAAACATTAGATGACTAAAATTTGTAAAGTTTTTGTGAATTACTTTATACTAAACGTCATAGTGAACGAAAGCTATTTAGGGGTGTGTCGTGAAAAGCTGGCCATGGAGGCTATATCTCTTGATACTCCATCTTTAGTATACCGTTAGACTGTATATATATGTAGAAAACAATATAAAATTCTTCAAAAATCAAAATTTATAAATTAATCGCTTTCAGTATTATTTGAAAGTTCTTTATTTTGCCTATTACACAAAGTAATTCATATGTTTAAATGTCATCACGACAAGATTGTACTGAATAGAGGGTCATTAAGCACTAATTATTAGTCTAACTGTCTAGGGTAAGTGAAAGCGTTAGGTATATTAAGTGATTCTCTTCAATAAAAGCAATAATATGTTAACTAAGATTTAACTAAAATTGCAAAATCGATAGCAACTTCTGTCAACCTGTTCGTTTGTTTATATGTGAAATATTTGTTTCACGGCGAATCTGCAGATCCATTTCTAAAAAATATATTTTTATACTTTGAAACCTGGAAGAAGAATGTGAGTTTTTCTTAATAACACAGCACGTAGTAGTTACAGGTGGAAGCGAGTTATTGAATAAAAGAAGAAAACTTGATTAAATTTGTAATTCGTTGTGTAATAGTAAATTTTCTGAATTGTTATATATAATAATATGAATCGTGAAAATAATGAATATTTTCACGTATTAAGTTAATGAATAAGGGGAAATGTCATCTACAAGAAAAAAGGCATGCCGAGACGATATCGTTAGACGTCAAGCCAAAAAAGTAAAATGGATTCTTATAAGAAATAACTAAATAACTATTATTGTTATAAATATTATAACTAGTAAAAAATGAATTGCTGACGAAAAGAGCTAAGTTCCGTATAATTATAATTTGTTAAATACTCTATCTGATATACCATAAACACGTGACACGAAAAAAGACAACAAAAGTTACCAGTAATGTGATTCTTTTCTTTTTTTTTTAGCTTCACGCTTATCCCTTGCGGGGTAGTCAGAGATGACGGAGCGCCAAACGCTACGGTCCCTACATACTTCTTTCGCCTCGTCCACTCTCCGGGGGGTCCTCATGCTTTTTACGTGACCTTCCTCACGCTTTACACGTTTACTTTGAAATTGAAAACATATGAAAACGTCGTTAGCACCTAAGCTACTGCCTCCTTGCTAGTATTAGAGACAATTTCTAAATTTGATTCAACTGCTCAGTCGATTCGACTAACAGTGAATTCAAACATATGTTATATGTCTAAATTTATTAATATCTCAAATGTTTAGACTTCATTTTACTCGAGCTTGTATTACGATATGATTGTCACATTACCTATTACGTTCGTCACGGTTCTCGATAACTGATCTTAAATTACATTTTGAATTTAATATAATTAGCAACTAAATTATTAGATAACATATCAAAGCTCTTATTAATATACATATACTTTCTAATTCGATACTAAGTTAATTTGATTCTGTCACTGTGCTGCAATTACTATTCGTAGTTAAAAAAATCTCTTCCTTATTTTACACCTTTTTTTAACATATAGTTATTGAAAGTTAAGAATTCATCTTTAATGCTAGAGGGCGAGTTCTATTATATAAAATGTTTGCTATGGTGGTGCAATTAGGGAATGAATATTAACAATCTAAAGGAGAATTATTGTCTCCACATTTAGGCTTCAAGAGTAAAGAGAAATGTCCATATCCAGAAGCTGAAACAAGTTTTGAAATAAAAAACAATACAGTATAATAATTATGTAAAAAAAATCTCAACACTGAGAAATAAATCTCAATACATAAAAAAGTTAAATTCAGGGTTAAGGTTGATTATATCTACAATTTTTTACCCATTTACGAATCACGATAAACAGAACAAGGTAATTTGCACCTTGTTCTGTCCTGAAGGTGATTTTCACCTTGTCTGTTCATCGTGCTTTTAACCTGACACGTCCGGCATTAGTAGGCTATCCGCAGCTGCGAGTAAATAGATGATTTAACACTTTGTAAAGAATCGAAGCCAAGAGTATGTACGATTTTACAAGTCCGCTTGTCTATTATGTAAGTTTTTGAACATTATATTTAAGCACGAATATTATATTTTTAATAATTTAATTTAAAATTGATGAGGTAAAGTTACTATGTTTTGTTCGCTTCAGTTATATTTAGGTCAAAAATATAACGTAGACTTTAATTTCAATGTTTTAATGTTTTTTAATTGTAATAATAACTATTTTTTTTTTTGGGAATTATCATGTAATCAGTCGTGAGACTATAAACAGATGTGTAGAGAGTTATAATGACTTATCAGGAACACATTCCCCACTGAGAAAGTTTCCCCTATGAAATAACAGTCTATGATGACGTTGGGCTGGTCGCGTCTAATAAGTTTTTCCTTTTTAGTCGCTTTGTCGTCATTGGCAAAGTTAGTTGTTCGGCTAATTTGTTTGGATGACTTTCAAGCCTTTTTGTGTAGTTTTTACAACTGGTGTGAATTTCCTCTTTTACCGTCGGTATATTTAAATGGTCATGGATTTCCTTTATACGTATAAACCAAGGGCAGTTTGAAATTTGTTTCAGAATATAATTCTGAGTCCTTTGGATTATATTAGCATTGGAGACACAGGCAGATCCCCACAGTTGTATACCGTATGCCCATATAGGTTTCAGAACCGTTTTATAAATAAGAAGTTTATTGTCGATGGACAATTTAGAATTTCTTCCTAGTAACCAGTACAGACATTTATATTTTATCATAATCTCGTCTCTTTTTGCTTGTATGTGAGGTTTCCAGGTAAGTTTACTGTCTAAATGCACTCCAAGGTATTTAACGACGTTTTTTTGGGGCAATTTACGACCATCCATACTAACTGCGGGGCACTGTTTTTTTCTGAGGGTAAAGTTGACCTGCACAGATTTTGTTGCGTTAACTTTTATTCTCCATTTTGCCAACCATTTGTAAATTTCGTTCAAACTATTTTGCAGAGTTCTAGAAGCTTCTTTAGGACAAGAGTTACATGCTAGTATGGCTGTGTCATCAGCAAAGGTTGCTATTGTTACACCGGTGGTTTGGGGTAGGTCATGTGTATAAATTATATAGAGGACTGGTCCCAATACAGAACCCTGAGGGACGCCAGCCAGAATTTTGTAAAAACGAGATGTGCATTCGTCCTCTTTAACTTGGAAGATCCTTTCTGAGAGATATGATTTTAAAAGTTCAACAAATGCGTGTGGTAAAAGCGACTTGATTTTATATAACAATCCACGATGCCAGACTTTGTCAAACGCTTGCTGCACATCAAGAAATGCTGATGTGCAATACTGTTTTTTTTCTAGAGCAACTCGAATAACTCTGGAAACTCTGTGTACCTGTTCGACGGTTGCATGTTCTTTACGGAAGCCGAATTGGTGGTCAGGTATAAGGCATCTGTCATTTAGAGTTTTGAGTAATCTATGAAGTAAAATTTTTTCAAATAATTTTGACAATAGTGGTAGCAAGCTTATAGGCCTATAAGATGTTATTTCATTAGGTGGTTTGCCGGGTTTTCGTATCATGATCACTTGTGAAACTTTCCATAGCGCCGGGAAATAACCTACTCGTAGAATGCAGTTAAAAATAATTTTCAGGTATTGTATCGCTTTTTTGGTAGCTCTCTAAGGATATTTTTATCGAGCCTTCTTGCTTTCCATGGAATTTATAATACTGACTATTTCTTTCGATTTTACCGGTTGTAAAGGAAGATCTAGTTGGAAGTCCTGATTGAGAAGATTATCAATATCCTTATCATCACATTCTGGTTTACCCTCACTGGGCTGATATACCGACGCAAGATGATTAGCGAAAGCATCAGCTTTTTCCTGTTTGGATCGTGCCCAAGAGCTTCCACCCAATCGAAGAGGAGGTTTCGAAATTGTTGGTTGGTTAATATTCTTGCAAGCCCGCCACAGAGAATATTCAGTAGCTTGTGTGGCACTCAATGATTCTATTCGTGCCTCTATTGTTGTATTATTAATGTTATCAATGGTCTCTTTTAGTTCTTTTATGGCCTTATTGAATGCTTTCTTGTCATCTGGATGTCTACTCGTGTGCCACATCCGACGTAGCCTCCTTTTTTCTAAAATTTGTAGTTTGATTTCTAAAGGTACACTTTTTTGACGGGGTAGTTCAATTTCTTCGGGTGTAGATCTCCAGCATGCGGCTTGGATAGATTGGGTTAGTGACAGAACTGCCTCATCAATCTCGTCTACCGTTTTGAGAGCTATTTTAATATTCAGATGTTTGTCTATTATTTCTCGGAATGATTGCCAGTCAGTGCGTTTATTGTATAGTTGCAGTTGCTTTTCTATTTTTAAGACCTTTGCACTCAATGTTAGAATTACTGGAATATGATTTGAAGATCCATCGAGACAAGAATCTATTTGAAAAAACAGCTTAGATAATCCTTTTGTTATAAAAAAATCAAGGACATCAGGAAGCCTGTTTGGATCCGTTGGCCAGTGAGTTGGTTCAGGAGTCGCAAGGGTAGCCAGGTGGTTTGTGTCTATGCATTTTTTGAGTTCTCTACCCCTTGTAGTGATGAGTCTAGAGGCCCAATGGGTGTGTTTTGCATTCCAGTCTCCTCCGGCGACAAAGCGATGACCGAGAGTTATAAAATAGTCAGTAAATTGAATGTTGCTTATTTTATGTTTAGGAGGACAATACACAGAAGATACATTAATGTTGCCGTCTTTTAATATTACTGCAATTGAGGTTGCTTGGATATGCTCAGTACTAAATTGTGGTAGTTCATAATGTTTTATAGTTCTTTTAATTATTACCGCGGTACCTCCATGGGCGGTACCATCTGGGTGGTTTGTTGTATAGATGTTGTAGTTCTTAATTATGATTATATTATTTGAAGTAAGATGTGATTCTGAGATGAGGAGTATATCTAAATCATGTACGGCAAGTAAAATTTCTACTTCGTGTTTGTTGGGCGCCAGTCCATTTATGTTCCAAGTTGCTACTTTTAAGGTAATCATTTGCTTAATTTGGATATTAGTGTTGTTATAAGTCCCAGTAGGGTACTCATTTGTTGTAAGATTATGTCAATTTTCTCCGATTGCTTCATAAACATAAGTTCGACGGTGTTGGCTGCGCTTTGTGTTTCCACTTCAGATGCGACTTTGGACTTCAAGATCTCAGCATAGGACTTGTTGTCTTGGATTTCATTTGTGGCTATTTTTGTGTTGGTTTTCTTTTGTTCTATAGGTTTGTGAATAGGTTTGCGTAATGTTTTTCTAGCCAATATTTCCTTATAGACCTCACACCCTTTGTAATTAGCTGGGTGAGGTCCGAGACATAATGCACAAGTGGCTGGGGTGTTCCTATCTGTTTTTGGACAATCCGAGGTTTTATGGCCTTCTGCACATTTAACACAGCGAGGTGGTTTCATGCAATAGTTTTTCGTGTGTCCATATTGCTGGCATTTCTGGCACTGCACCACAGATTTCCTCTTTTTGGGATCTTCAATTAAGACAGTCTGATGATAAATGACTTTAAGATTTTTTACAGCTTTATTTTTGGGTCCCGGTAGAAGATTTACGAAGAATGTGGATGTAGGGGTCTTGTTTACACCAAACTTAGCGTTTATTATTTCTCCATTTATTATATTACCCGTTTCTTCAATAGCTTCTTTAATGGCACTATGGGGAGTGGTGTGATGCAGGTTACGTATAACAATTCGATAGCACTTTTGATCCTTTCTGTTAAACGTATGTCCTATTAAGTTATTTTCACGAATAACAGATATAATTTTTTTATATTCGTTCACATCAATAGTGTTAATCTTAAGTTGATTCTTGTTTATTATTTTATAGGAAAATTGAGATCTTTCAGTTACCATTTCAAGTAGTTCTGTTAGCTTGTTGACATCCTCTATGCCATACAATATAATAGGAGGAGGTTTATTGATTTTCTTTGGTGTTGGTTGTACAGAATCTTCTTGTTCAACAGGATCGACAATTAGGCCAGTAAAACTATTAGCCGTAGTTAATCTGTCAGGTGAAGGTGATCTTGATACTTTTTTTCTTTTCGGATTCCTTAACGCTGGTACTCTTTGCCAGATTGGTGGTTTAGTGAGTGAAGATGTTTGATTATTTTCACTTAACTTTTCCTTTAGAGTATTTGACTCTGGTTGACAATTAGAGCTAGGTAGACTGCTCAAAGAATGACTCCTTGGTCTCGTTATAAATAAGCTCGGATGGAAAGCTTGTTGGATCAGTTTTTTGTTTCCAGTAGCATTTACAGCAGCAGTAGCCTGGGCATTCACTTCTGCAGTGTCTTCGGTAACATATTTCACACTCTCCAGCCCGGATACCAGAGAGCGCCGGGGGTTAGCCGGATCGCATGACAAATCGCATTCTCTATTTAGTGACATTTTCATAAAGAGGGGGGTTGGGAGAGATACTAATAGCACTTTCCCAAGGTGCTATTGCCACAACTTTTTGAGGGTATTTAGGACCTCAAGGCCAGTGGTAGCCTTAATACAGGTTAGTTGACCGCCGCCTGTGACTCGGCGTTGTTGCTTGTTTAGCACCACCCAGGGGGCACGTGTAGGGTGTGTCTCAGGAAGAGATGGGAAATCCTACGGACGCAAGCAACATCACCCCCCGAATTGTAATAATAACTATTTTTTAAGTAATAAAATTAATTAATGTATATGTAAAATTCATTTCTTTGGGAAAAAATATATATTTAGTATAAGTCAATTCGTATTTTTTATTTTGGTAAAGTTATAAAAATAAATGGGCCGGTCGTGGCCCAGTGGCACAAGCGTGTGACTGTAAAACGACTGGTTGTGGGTTCGATTCCCACTCGAGGAGTGGAAATTATATTTCCATTTCCTTCGCTCTGGTGTCGAGGTAAAGCGCGGCGTTAAGTTCCGCCACTTAACACGCAAGCCTCCGAATTCGGCGGAAAGTGGGGAACGGAGTGTCCTAACACTAGGTTCCCTCTGCATGCCCTGCTGTGTGCGGGATACAGCGGGAAGCTAAAAAAAAAATATTTACTTATACGATACGTTACATAATCTATCAAATAATGACGTATCTAAATTAATAAATACTAAATACTGATTGATAAACAGGCGCTATGCTTACTAGTTACTTAGTATTTTTATATAAAAGCAATTCATCTTGTACACTAATCTAATAATATGGGAATAGAATATAATCGACAGTTAATTATATGTATGAAATAATATACTCGTATATTTAGGAATGTTCACATATACCTATATAACAAACGAATAAATATTAACAACATAACATAAGTCCATACTGGTCTGCACGGCAGATACTATTTATGGTTGGTATAAAGAAATAAGTATAAGATAAGTGAGGGATATTAATATAGTCAGTATTTTGTGAATAGCGCTAAGCTCCCTTTTCTTTTTTTTCATAAAGTATAACCTACCAGTATGGCATTCAGCCAGCACAACATTTATAGAAATCTTAATTACTTTTTCTTTATTTAAAAATATTAAATAAAATAATATAATTGTGGCCAGTCGTGGCCCAGTGGCACTAACGTGTGACTGTAAACGACTGGTTGTGGGTTTGATTCCCACTCGAGGAGTGGAAAAAAAGAAAAATAAATATTATTAAATAAATTAATATAACATTTTATACGAATATTCCTCCAAACAATGAGAAAGGCAAAGGTATTTACTTTATTATTTTAATTATTAAAAATAGGTAAAAATTTGTATGTTTCTACCAAATGGTATAAACATTTTATGTTTCAATCAAATTAGAAAATAAAATTATTACCCACTTAAAAGTAGAGATGGAGTTTCTAGTCAATAAAATCTGAATAAAATTTGAAATTTTTTTGCATAAAATGTCATTACAGGTTATGGCAAATGGGAACATGTTGAAAATTTCTTCATACATATACCAATAGTGATGAAAATTTTGTTTTCGCATCCAAATTAAAACAAGTCCACATGTGTCCAAACACCAAACTGAAACTGACAGTGAATCTTGCTGCTCAAGTGCTAAGCCACTCGGTTGCAGCAGAGATGCTTGCTAGAATATTTCAAGGTTTGCATTGTTATTGCTTAACCAAGTAAATATTGCTATTCATCTAACAATAACATGTTGATTCCAGTAAGGTCAGTAATTGTAAAATGACCTTTATTAATTATCTTTTGTAATTTTTAGGATTGCTACCCGGGGGAAGCCACAGGTACTGCAGATATAGTATCAAATATGGACAAGCTGTTTGACTGTATAAATAGCGATTCCCCAGATCGGAATACTACTTGTAAAAATATATAAACTACGCTTATTAGCAATAAAAATATTATAAAGCACTTATTTGTTTCATTTTATTTAAATACTAGCGACCCGCTCGCGGCTTCGCCACGTGAACTACCACTTTCATCCTCTATTGCCTCTTTGGGGTTGCTTTTTTTTTATAAAAGGAGGGTAGTCTATATTTGATTTTCGTCACTAATTATGTTCATGAGAAAATCATCTATACATTTAGTGCAATGTCTATATTATTTGATAACATATACCGATAACTGTTCTAGTAAGAAAAGGTACGAAATCTGCTGTCATATGATAGTAGATTTCGTACGTATATACCATTTATTACCATTATTATTAAATAAACTTCACGCTTTTTATTTTACAATTGTTTTACTTATTGATATTAAAAAATAGCTTTACTTGCAAATAATCAATGCAATTTGACTTTGCCAGTTTTTTACTTTTCTGCGGGAACTGTTTTGAATACCAGGGTAATTTTTAAAAAAAGAGAGATAGCCTATGTTTGACCTTGCCTCTTTAACTATTTTCCTGAGAAAATTCATTCATTTCAGTCAAGGAGTTTAGATCTTTCATTCTCACTATATACTAAACATACACAAGTTTCATCCACTGTTTCAACCTCCTAGGGTTTGATTTTTTATAAAGTAGCCTATATGACCCTGCGTCTTCAACAATCTTCTTTACGAATTCCATTTAAATCGGGCCAGTAGATTACCCGTGAAAACATAACAAATAGAAGAGATACAGATTTTTGCATTTTTATCATAATAATTTTATTGATTGACGATTGACAGATGGCACTACCCGTTGCAGAAAACGTAGTGACATCTGTGTTCATATAGATTATATAAATATATAGATTATATAAAGTTTTATAGACCGGTCACATGTATATTTAATAAATGTTATGCTTATTTTATTTTATAATTATTTTAATTAGTGATATTGAAACAAATTTAGCTTCACTCGTGAGCTATCGACATAATTTGAATGTTTTTTTTTTAATTTTATTTTTCTGCGGGAGTTATGTTGAACACCGGGATGAAAACTATCCCATATGTTGCTCTAACCTCTAAGCTAAGTCCATACAAAAATTCATTAATTTCTACTTGGTAGATACCGATATACAAATGATTTACTTATATCGGATTTTTATTTTTTCCAAAAAAAACTACATAAAATACCGAGATAAAAACTATCCTATATGTACCTTTGGACTATAAGCTATCACCATACTAAAATTCATTCATTTCTATCCAGTAGTTTTTGCGTGATTGACGAACAAATTAACAGACAGACAGACAGACAGACAGACAGACAGACAGACAGACAGACAAAAATTCTACTGAGTGGATTTTTGGCCTCTGTTATCGATATATTAACGCACCCAATTAAAATTTTTCTGAAATTTTTCATGTACAGAATTGACTTTTCTACTCTTTTATTATATATAGAGATTATTATAAAACCTGTAATGATTCACTCTTTCAAAATCATTTGAAAGTATTGGTATTTAAATCAATATTTCCATGATTTTGAAAGAGTGAATCACTCGGGTTTTTGAATAAAAAAAATGTTTAAAGCCAAATTTAAAATTTGCCGCCAATTTTTTTTAAATTTGTCATTAATTTGACATTCTTCCTTTTGGGTTAATGTCTTCTGTGGCCACGACTGGCCTCAATCGTATAGGCAATTATGAACTATTTTATTTTAGAGTTATTTGAAAATTTACATTATTTTTTAAAGTAAACATTAAACATTTACAATATATAACAAGCAATATTAAACAAGCAAAATAAATTAATAATATTTAATTTCACAGAACATAATTGATTAGCAACTTCACGGGCAAAATTGCTTGTTTTTAAGAAAAAAATACGTTGTAGGTAAGACGGAATCGTAATTCTCAAATTCATTTGGCGACTTATGTCTTGTTTAGAGAAAAGTTATCAAAAATTTACGTACGTGTGATTAGTGTTGCCCAAATGCAAGAACAAGACGAGACTTAGCCAGTCTTGGTCTTGGTCTTGCGCCAATACACCTGGTCTTGGTCTTGGTCTTGGTCTTGCGCCAATACACCTGGTCTTGGTCTTGGTCTTGGTCTTGCGCTCCCAGTCTTGGTCTTGGTCTTGGTCTTGCAGCAAGAGTCTTGCAAGTCTTGCAATTACCTATTAGTCTATTACTATTTATTAAAGTTTACTTTAAATCTTGAAAAACGTATTAGAATTGGAACATTGTGAGCTTGAATTAACATAGCCATAGTATAGATCAATCAGATTAATAAATAACTGAAGATTTGATAAGAAATTCGAAAAATCAACTGACCTATATGTCGTTTTCCATGGAAGTAACTGTTTCTTAATAAACATTTATGATTTATAAGCTTACATTTGCTAAAACATATAAAAAAACACCAACAGGAACACCTGTAGGTACTCTTAAAATTCGAAATTATTTTGCATGAGTATACCTACGCCCTATGGCGGCAATCAAATAGTGTCAAATGTTATGATTTTGGCGTGGCGGCAACGATTGTTTTAGATTTCAAAAGAAGCCGCCGGCGCGTGTATCATAACCATGTACTTCCGAAAAGCGGCAAATACTCAGTGAAATAGCGCTAAGTCCTAGCTGCAAGACGCAAGAGTCTTGCAGGCTATGTCTTGTTCTTGCTCAAATCTTGCACGGTCAGTCTTGGTCTCGGTCTTGCTAAAAATACGCGGTCTTGTTCTTGGTCTTGGTCTTGCAAAAAACGCAAGAACAAGACCAAGACTGCAAGACCAAGACTGAATTTGGGCAACACTACGTATGACTGAGTTAGTCAAATTCGATAACCTTTTGTGGGCCCGACATCGGGTCTAACATTTATTTTTCTGGTATGTTGCTGGGCCGGAATGACTTGCCAACTAACGTAGGATATCTTTCTAGTAGTAGACATAATATTTTAACGTTATTCCTACATTTTTTGCTACTTAATTTAACATTCCTAACAATTTCAAAATTCAAGAAATTAGACGAAACGTGCATATGGTTCCCACTATACGCTCTAACTTGACCAATTAAGAAACCTTACAAAATTAATCCACACTAAGTTTAAGCCAATCTCTATAAGTTTCGTGTCTGTAGCTCTAATCGTCTAGGAAGAGATAGCGTTCGAAGTTTGATTGAGTTATCATCTGGCCCGTCCGTTTGGTACGAACGCTAACTATTATTTAATATGGAAATAGCTCCTTCTGATTATCATGTATTTTTGTATACAGGGTTACAGGTTAAGTCGACCTATTCCCGTTAAGAGCGTGTAGTTTACATTGTTTCTGACTGATTTGACTATGAAACATCCTATCCTAAACCTAACTGTTTTCAAGATATTTGAATTTATTTAGTTTTTATAAAATAATCCCGATTTTGTGCTGTCAACTTAGATATTTTGAAATGTGTTAGTATTATTATTATTATTTTTTGATTTTTACGAGTAAAATAAGACGCTTTATTACCTCAATAACAAATATTGTACATAAAAAGAATAAATAAGTCATTGTAGATGGTTAAAATTTGAAATGAATAATCAGAATTCAGAAAGATTTTTTTTCTTTAAAGGATATCTTTAAAAAAAAATACGACGCCTGTTTTGCAGATGTGCCTAAAAATATCTACGTTTTATCAGCTATCCAACGAGGTATAAAAACATAGGGTTTTATCAAATATTTGTAGAAAAAACTAGTTTCATAGGCTAAAGGGGAGCAAAAAAGCCAAATAAAACAATAGGCGAGATAAACCCATGCATACATGTTGAATATATCTTGAAAACAGTTAGGTTTAAGATAGGATGTTTCATAGTCAAATTAGTCAGAAACAATGTAAACACGCTCACGCACGCTCCACGCTCTTAACGGGAATAGGTCGACTTAACCTGTAACCCTGTATAATAAGTCTTGATTTTAATCAAGATAATATGAATAAATTTATACGAATTTTTGGACAAGTATTTGTTCATATATTCATTATTATTTTTTAACAAACATCTAAACACATTGTAAATTTAAGCACTGAGAGCTAAGCTTTGAGAATAGGTATATCAAACTAGCTATTATGCTTATATTTAAAATATTACTTGCTAATTGTGAATTTAACAAAAAATCGTCTTAGAGTTTAAATAAAATTTACGTATAAAATGTATGTCATTCGTTGCGATTTTATTTTAGTTTTTTTAAAACATCTACTTTAAATGGTGAAAGTATATACATAGCAAGTGAAATAATTTATGCTTAAAAATGTACATTTTATCGATAAAAACATAATGAAGATAACAATAATGGCAAAATTGACAAAGACAAGGGACATAAATTGAAAATTTAGAAAGAATATTTTCCAGCAACGGTATACTTAATGCTAATTGGATTTGTAATTTCCAATAAAATCGATATAAAATTTACATTAAGTTAAATATGCAATGAAATGAAATGAACACAAACCTAATTTACGTATAGTGTCAGTAAATATTAATTGGCTAAATTCAAATGGTGCTAAACATTTAACGCACTCGTTATATATAATAACGTAACGTTAGACAAATTGAAAACTAATAGGCCCAATAGAATGCTTGCCTAATATCAGTGGAATATTTCAGAATTGAATTTCCGTAAATAATGTAAAAATTAACATATAAATAACTTATTTTTTTTTACATGTTAAGTGGTAGAAATTAACGCTAGCGGCGTTAAGTTCACTTAACACGTAAAGACTCGATATTAGGCTGAAAGTGTAGAGCCGAGTGCCTTGACACCAGGTTTTCTCTAAGCGTGAAACTTTAATAAACTACTTTTATCTCTTTTGGCTATCACTTAACGCACTTTTAAAAGAAATTTAAGTAGAAGAAGTAAAGGATTTTGTTAAAAGTTATGTTAGTTATCGAATCCATCTTTCTGTAAGTGGATAAAATACGCCTTTTCTGTTTTGACATTGATTTATTTCGGATCTCTTTTTGTGATATTGTAAGTAGGTGTGTGGATGATTGATATAACGTATTGTTTTTTCAAGATTTGATAAAATTGAAATATTAAACATGAATTGAATAAGAATATTAACTTTTAATATTATTATAATAATGATACAAATTCTACAATTGACAAATAAATTGATAATTTCACAATATTTTTTTTATTATTTGTATAACAAATAATTTGCCCTCTCAATACCTATAACGTATAAAAAGTTTACTGCTTATTTTATCGCAAAGGTTTTATTTTACTTCAAATAATTTTAGATCAAAATAATCGGATCGCATTAAAACAAATTCCATTGTAAAGGATGAAAGATGAATAGAGATTACTATCAAAGGCAATATTAAGTGTAACAAATTCTTCAAAGATAAACTGTGAATATTTTAAACATAAGCTAAATAGATTAAATATTTTAAAGTTATTTGTAAATTTTTAATATAAGTATGTAAGAATAGGCAGAATCTAATTGTAAACTTGGATATATTATACACGATACTAAACAAAGTGCAAATATTCCACTGTAACAAATTATACACCAGTTAGTGTGCCAGCCGGGGTACAAATGTGACTGTAAACACGACTGGTTGTGAGTTCGATTCCCACTCGAGGAGTGGTAATATTTAATATTTCCATTTTCTTCGCTCCGGTGTCGAGGCAAAAGACACACAATCACTTGTTAACAATTATAACCGTAGTAAATAAAATAAATCTTTACTTATGAAAGAAATATTGACAACATTATTTTTACAGTTATTGGGTAATATATTTTCAATAACTATAAACTGTGTTATAGGAAGTTAAAGAATTATCACATGAATAATAGCCTAGCGGCGTTCTTGGCATGATTGATAACCGAATTAATCGCAAACTCAATCATTTCACCAACAAAACATACATATATGTATATAGGTACCGTAATGATTGCATATTTAATTAAACATGACTTGTAATTTATTAATCAATAGAACTGACATTTTAACTTATCGATTGCACTAAAAATCAAAGACATTTATTTATTGAAAACATGAAGCTATCGTTGACTATTAACAATATTAGTCAGATGTCGGATATTGTGTTTTGTAAAAAAAAAGACGAATGGCTCTCTTGTAATAATATTATCTATATATTAAAATGTGAAGCAAGCCTTTGGACTCGTTTATAACAGAAATTATGTTAACAGAAAATATTTTTATATTATTGTTTGTATAACTTCATGTAGAAATAGTATAGAAAACCATTTTTTAATAACACATTGTACCTAAATACATTAATAAATACATTAAATAGCTACATTTTAAGTAGAAGCTGACGTATACATTGCCAACGCAACGAAGTTTACGGGTCGACAAGTCCACTGATGCCTGAACTGATGTCCAGTGAATGAACTAACCGGGTATACTCGTGTTGGTTTTGAGTTTTATTAAACCCATGTTGTTTAGTTCAGACAAAACACGTTAACCGACGTGGCGACGTTCTTTCGTACGGCTTAATTTATAAATGATAGACGAGTGGAAAATGAAGTGTTTTTAAACTAACTTCACTCAGTGCTTTATTGAGATTGATTACAAAATAATAGTTAATAAAAAAAGATAGGAAAAGCTATTTGTAAGGAAAATATATGTATATATTATATTCAAGATTTATAGCAACAATAAATTCTCCGCAAGGCGATATATTCCTTCAGCCAAGTAACAAAAAGAGACCTCGTCGACTCAGAGTTTTGCTATCTTTCTAGGTATTGGCATAACTTAGAAGAATCAATAACAGGATAATTCAGTATGTTGCAGAACACCTTATCACAATAAAACTATTTTCTTTACTATTTTCAGCTTTTTCTTTGTATTATTTTAAAGAAAAATATTGAATAAGGATGTGATGTGAAAAACATAAATATGTTACAAAATGAAAGAAGTGTAAAAATATGTACTAGTTTTCACACACTTTTTTCCACATAGCACGGTAGGCAGAGAGAACCTAGTGTCAAGCCACTCCGTCCTCTACATTATATAAGCAATATTCTTCTAATTGACTTACATTTAATAACTCATTTGGCAAATTTTAATGCTCATTGCGAAAAATTAAAAATTTTGAAAAAACCCACGACGGTTTAGTTGTAATTGAAAAAGGATAAAATAACTAGAAATCCCCCGCCTAAAAGAATATATGTAACGAGATGATGGGGACAACTTCGTCGGAGCTGCCATTACTTTAAGTTTGCTAAGTTCTCCTAGGTTTTCATGCTGTTAAAACAGGTTTGGGAAAAAAATAAAATATTAATATGAATTTACAGTTTTGATAACTGATATTCCTTTTAAAAACTTTAAGAACGAAATCTATACTGTTAGCTACTATGTTTAAAATAGAGGTTGCAACTGGCAGCCCCCGACGAAGTTGTCCCCATCATCTCGTTACATATATTCTTTTAGGCGGGGGATTTATAGTTATTTTATCCTTTTTCAATTACAAATAAACCGTCGTGGGTTTTTTCAAAATTTTTAATTTTGTTTTTTATTTTAAACTTTTTAAAGTGAATAGATACACATTATGTATTATTACATAATTTCGAAATACTTTATAATTAATCTTCATGCAAATCCAAAAGAAATTATAAGCCCAATGCTTTCTGGTTATCAAATACTTATTGCAGCACCTGATTTTGATTTTGAACAAACTAATTTATACTGGAGCTCCCCGTGGTAGTTCGTGATATGGCATATAAAAACACGCAACAATTAAACCTAAACCTATCACAGAAAACCGCATCTTAATAGGTTTCACACAAAAAATACAAGTAAATGTTCACTGCAGCGCCCCCTGGTGAGGTATCACCACGACACATATACGAGAACACGCGCTAATTAAGCCTGATCCTATTTTTGATAACTGCATCCAAATCGGACTTATAGTGTTAACTTTGCATAATTAAATGTTTAATGCAGCGCCCCCTGGTGAGTTCTTAAAGTAAAAAAAAACCTAAAAACTTACACCAAGTAAAGAAAAATCTAATACTAAAAACTCTGCCCAATCGGACTAGTAGTTGTGGTTTTGTTTTAAATATTACAAACAAATGTTTATTGCAGCGCCCCCTGGTGAGTTAACACGATTAAGCATATCCAAGAACATTCACTAATTAAACTTGAGCTTATTATTGAAACTGCATCCAAATTGAATTCGTCATTTTAGCTTTGCACAAACAATAATTTTACTGCAGCGCCCCCTAGTGACTTGTCGCTGTAATATAAATTTAAAAACATGCTCTAAGCAAAGCGGAATTTAATACTGAAAACTCTTTACAATCGTACAAGTCGTTTTGGTTTTACACAAAAAAATAGAAGCAGCCACTTACTGCAGCGCCCCCTAGAGAGTTGACACATACATGAAATTATGCACTAAGGAAACATACATGACACATATATGAAAATATGCACTAAGTAAACTTGAATCTATCATTGAAAACTGCATTCAAATCGGACTCGTAGTTTTAGTTTTGCACAAACAAATGTACTTACTGCAGCGCCCCCTGGTGAGTGGTCACCGTAACACATATATGAAAAGATGCACCAATAAAACCTGAACCTATCGTTGAAAGTTTCATCTAAATCGGACTAGTAGTTTTTACTCTGCATAAACAAATGTTTACTGCAGCGCCCCCTGGTGAATTTTCACCGTAACAAAAAAACAAAAATCTTAAAATATGCATCAAGCAAAGCTGAATCTAGTTCTGAAAACTCTATTCAATCGGATTAGTAATTTCGGTTTTAGACAAATAAATACAAGAAAAATTTTGGTTTTACACAAAAAAACTCAAACAAATGCTTACTACAGCGCCCCCTGATGAGTGGTCACCATAACACATATATGAAAAGACGCACCAATTAAGCCTGAACCTACCCTTGAAAGTTTCATCTAAATTGGACTAGTAGTTTTTGATTTGCATAAACAAATGTTTAGTGCAGCGCCCCCTGGTGAGTTTTCCCCGTAACAAAAAAAGAAAAATCTTAAAATATGTACCAAGCAAAGATAAATCTTTTTATGAAAACTCTTTTTAATCGGAGCAGTAGTTTCGGTTTTAGACAAATAAATACAAAAAAAATACAAACAAATGCTTACTGCAGCGCCCCCTGGTGGTTTGACACGATAAAACATATCCAAGAACATCCACCAATTAAACCTGAATCTACCACTGAAAATCTATTGAAATCAGACTATTATTTTTTGAGATAATTGAAAACATTCGTTTTCACGTAAAATGCTTACTGCAGCGCCCCCTGGTGAGTTAAGGCAATAAGACATACATAAGAACATACGCCAATTGAACCTTAACCTATCATAGAAAACCGTATCAAAATCGGACTTATAGTTTTGGAAATAATTGACATAGTAATTTGCACAAACACACAAACAAACAAACAAACAAACAAACAAACAAACAACCTCTCACCCCAAACACATATACAGTCGCCGTTCCGTCGCGGGTAATAAAAGCTTTCTGAAAGAGTTTCAGATTATAAATTAATAAGCATTTAAAAGCAATCTCTTTGCTTGTTTTACTAAAACGATCAAATTATATTTAAAGGATGGTCGATTTTTAACTACTTTTATGGGTAAAACTAAAATAGTGCAACGTTATCTTCTATTTTATAAATTAACGTAAAAACATTCATTATTTGTAAATGAAGAACAATAATAAGTTAGTTAGGAAATAAAATTATTACGACACTTTGCTTTAGTTCCTCGGCGAAACTTACTCAACGATTTGGCAACTCGTTTCTTCACTATAAGAGACAGATGGAATTTCACTTCTGGGTTTTGTTAAAGTAGTTTTCGACAAGAGCTTTATATCTTTATATTGTATTATTTTTAAAGGTATATCCTTTTGTGAATATTTTTACAGCATCATTTAATTTATGATCATTCATATATTGTTTAGCTGACTTTCACATCATTCAAACTAATTTATGAATAGATACCGCTGCAGAAATAATAAGTTTATGCATTTTGAGAAAATTTAGAAAGTAATATATTGTACGTTAAATTTCATCTCCTACGCCCGAAAATAAAAGTGTACTTTGTGAATGCTCGTATTCAGCTAACACTGTAAATTTATGAATGTAAATGGTAAAAATCACAAAAGCGGACATTAATGTGCTTTTCGTGTGCTGGAATTAAAATATGTTAAAAGCTAAAATGTTTACTTTGGAAAAGTCGCAACTAAGGTTGTTTATTATCATCATTTATGTTAAAACTTGTTAAATATAGTTTCACTGCATTATTTTAGGTTTTTTAGAAGTAGTAGATTTTTAACAGTATTATAAGTATACATTAAGGAATATTTAAATATTTGGTAAAACAATCTCATGTCATATGTTTCAAAGCATTTATGTAGAATTTAATTTAAAATAAAATATAAATTTTAGTTATAATCCTTAATGGCTTAAAAAGCTAAAATGGTTCAACATTTTAGCTTTTTAAGAAAATTTAAGAACATTTTCCTTGTACCTAAGGCTACCTACTACCTATTATATTTATTTATTTACAATATTTTTTGAGGCACTATAACGCGGCGCTAAGTTCCGCCACTTAACACGCAATGCCCCCGAATTCGGCGGTGCCTAGTGTTAAGACGCCTGTTCCCCACTTTCCGCTGAATTCGGAGGCATTGCGTGTTAAGTGGCGGAACTTAACGCCGCGCTTTGCCTCTGGTACTAGAGCGAAGGAAATGGGAATATTAAATATATCTACTTCTCGAGTGGGAATCGAACTCACAACCAGTCGTTTACAGTCACACGATCGTGACACTGCGCCACGACTGGCCCCAAAAAAATGTGTTGATAAACTACGAGTATATGCTAGGTTTTATATACCTAGTGAGATTTGTATATTATGAACACATGAAAACACATAGAATAATAATACGTATAGGAAAACAACAATGACATAATGCTAAGTGTTATTTCATTGAAATCTATTCAGTCTGCATTAAACAATTCAAGTAGCTAAAACTTTATCTAGGTCGCAACAGAGAAGAAAGGGTCAATTACTGGATTGTTGCCAAATCAAACCACATTCAGAAACGCAATATTTTTTCGTCTTTTATAATGCATTTGTAAGAAATTAATCTCATATTAGGGTCGGAGCGTGCAGTCAAAGAGAAGCTAGTGGCAAAACAGTCCGGCCTCTGCGTTCTGCCCCAATCGGGACGTTGCATATTGAATGTGGCTCAGCGTCACGCTTTATCTTTGTTACCAGAGTGGAGAAACGAAAATAATTAAAACTTAGTCACTCACAGCAGATAGTGGGAATAGACCCCATAATCGAAGTCAGATGTTGTCCTGCTCTGTCTATTTTCCTCCTTGATATTTAAAGATATTACAAATATTTGTCTAAAGATCTTGTGGCAGAGAAAATTGACATTTTGTAATGTAATTTAATAAAAACATGTTTTTATTATATAACACAATAAAAATCTAACTTTATAAAGTACATTTTAAATTCCATAAATAAAAATCAATATTAACTTAATATACGCTCATAATAAAATAATTACGTTTTCGACATCAGGTTTTCACCAAGGCATTAATGTAACGGTAAAAGGTAAATGGAAAAACGTGACCGAAGTATTAAACGTGAATTACGAAGTAAATTCTGTAACGTATTTTTCCCTCTACAAAACTGTTTTCTGCTGTTACAAATTCGTTATGTACTTCAGACGTGATGAAATATATACATTTTGATTGCTTTTAAGGTTACGATTTGATATCAACTTTTGTACTTCACTCGGCGACTTGCCTGAATTCTACATCAATACTGATTAATAATTATAATTGAATTTAAACAGGTGTGTGGTGGAATATATCGCAGTAAAAAAATTAAAAAGCTGTACGAAACTTTCAACATATTTTTTTGAATGAATGTACACATAATTTTCTAATACTTTGTTTAAAAAAAATGTAGAGAATAGGGACCAATTTATTTATAAATACCTATATGAAATCTTTGTACTGAAATATGAAAACGAAATCTGATTTTTTTTTCATTTAAATTAATATATTTTCTAAGAGTTATTTTCTTATTAAAGAATGGTACATGGTATGGTAATTAATATTATGGAATGGTAATTGTATAATAATAATCTGCATATTTCTTCTCTTCCAGAATATTAAAAACTAAATAGCCGCTTAGCGTATGTAGAACGTAGTAAGCATAAAAAGAGATTATAAAACTCTTAAACTTGTAAAGCTTCGACGCTCTACCGCAGAAAACTAATTCATAAAATATGTTTAGTTTATGGTATATCGTTTAAAGTATAATTTTACTAAAAAAGTCTGAAAAATATGTATATTAGATTTATGTTGCGAAAATATTGTATTCCCAAACTTTCATTTTTCGAATATGAAGAGTTAAGTTAAAATAACGTTGTAATATTTTCTTACATTTATAGATAAATAGAGTTAAAACTTATAAAGTGTTTTGAAAAGGACTGAGCAAAAGAAATAACGGAACATATTATTTTTATTTTTAATCAGTGTATCAGAATTGAGACCAATACATGTTGTTATTGAAAAACCACTTTTGAAATTAGTTAAAATGAAGACAAAAATTAAAAAGTTGTTTTCTATTATTTTCAAGAACTTCAAAAAATAACTACGTACGTACGATATGTTATAGTAAAATGGGAAAATGTCCACGTTATGTTGTTATGTATGAGTGATATGCAATGGATAAAGGACACCGGCGCCGGCGGCACGTGCCATAGAAATGAGGAGGCGATAATGGAATGCTTTATATAATTCTTGAATGCATGCCTTTTGAAGGTAATACAAAGAGGAACAGTGAGTTGCATATTAATAAAATAAAATAAAAAATATGAATTATATGCATATTTTTCATTATTTATACAATGTCCTTAATTGAGTCAGCAATGAATAAATATGCATGAATTCTAAAAGGAAACGTAAGGTGCAACTACATTTATCATAACTAAAAATAATATTCGAGTAGTTGTCACGTGATAATTAATAATTAATAGTTTTTATCCTTGCATTCACTTTATAAACATTTTTTTTTTCATTTTTTGCATTAAGTGTAGATCTAGCAGCCATTCAAGATCTATTGACTATTGTAATTATTGTAGGTACAGTCAGTTTGTTGGTGCGGTCCTTTTACTTTTCGTCTAACAAATTGGATAATACTTAGGCTTCGTAAAACAGTGTCGTATCGAAATACAAGAATTAACCACGATATGAAAATCTTATTCTACGCAATAGGACCGGACATACTATTTTGTTGACTGTAAAATAAATTTATAGTGTTGAATCACAGTATTTATAAATACTTACAACAGTTTTTGGTTTACTTTCTATTTCATCATGATTGATGAGATCTGTGATAGAGATTTCCTTATAATTGGAACCCTTTACACTGTTTATAGAATATTATTTTAAGATTAATACAGTACATATTTCAATTTTTTTCGTACAAAGCTTGTAGGCAGTTATATTGATACACTAGCGCCAATGTAAGTAGCCATTGGGCTACTGATTGGAAGATCATGATCATTAGTAGAAAATAACTTCTAGTTAAAATATAAAACACTTATATAAAAAATATACAAGTGTCCGATCGAAAAATATACAATATGTAAAATTATCTAAATATATTTTTTTCATCTTAATAAGCTTTGAAGCGTTTTCAAATATTATTATGACGGCACTGGGAATTCTAAGTAAACATACTATTTCGACAAATGATACGTAGCCTTACCAATGCTATAGAAAAACTTAAAATACACATACAGATATATCACACAAAAAATATATAAAAAATAAGTAAACGCAAACATACGAAGTTGCGACGTTATAGTATATCTTTGGTGTAAAGTCTAGTCGTAAATTGGTGGATCTATTTTACATTTTGACTGAACACGTATTGGATTGCTTCCTTATTTATCGCGACATTACCCAAAAAATATTTAGTGCACAGTATTTTTACATTATAAAAATAACAAAAATATTCTATAAGTCTAGATCAGTTCAGTTCTTTAGTTATGGTGCTTTAAACAAATTGAGCACTTATCATTTTGCCATAATCGCATTATATAGAAAATATACGAAAGACGCTTAGACAAATAAATACTAAATTGCAACTATTATATAACTTGATTTTCCGGCATTTCTAAAAAAAACACATTTCTAAATAATGGCTATTTTATTGCATATGCATCAAAACAACTTTTTAATTTCTTTAAAAATAGTATGTACTTTAATTAATAATATGATCTTGCTGTTAGCTATGTATCGGAAAAATGTATACGGCAGTAAGGTACGAGCAAAACAGAAAGTTTTTATCAATTATAACTTGAGCACCTCTCAACCTCATCGAATATGAAGACGTGATTTAGAGTGATTAGTGAAGGCAACAAATTTTAAAATTAACTTATTTAATAAATGATATAATTGAGGCCCTCGTGGTGGAGTCGGACAATATGTATGACCGTAAACTGTTTGCTCTGGATTCGATTACCACTCAGGGAAATATTTGAATAATTTTTATTTGCTATGCTCTGTTAAAAATACAAAGCGTGACGTGTGTTCCTTCACTAAACACGCATTCATCACTCACGTCATAGTGGAAAAAGGCGTAATCTTGACGGTAAGTTTCTCTGATTACCATCCTATGCGGGAAAAGTGTTCTTGTGTAAACAATCATATTTAGATTAACTTTTAGTTAAATAAATATTTTCATTTTATTTTAGAGATTTCCTTGTTTAGTTTTCTTCTAGTCACTTTTTATAACGGTAGTTGAATCAGTCAATTATTTTCTTTACTTGTGTCTTCTAAGTAACAAGCTGGTGATTGCATTTTAATTGAAAACTTTCAATAGTAGTTGTGAGGATGGTTATATAAATAAAAATTCAATTTGCATTTCATTCACACGTTATTTGTCGACTCTGTGTGTTGCAAACAACTGAAATTCAATTTTAGTTTTAAGCTTTTCCAGAACTTTCTTATTATTGTAAAATATTTTTTCTATTAATACGAATTAAATATTCGGTTTTAATAAAGTATACATATGATGCCATTGCTACAAAGAGGCATGTAAATTATAATTATAATATTTAAATTATTTTCATTTCTTCGCATGAGCGGCGGGAAATATCGGGTGGAAAGTGAAGGAAGGAACATTAGGTTTCTCTGATTGCTCTGCTTTGGGGAGAAAAGCTTATAACTGTATAAAAATATAAAAAAATATAGATGCTAACTCACATCTTTGTTTGTTTTTTTTTAATTACACAAAAAGTAAACCCAAAATTATTATCCTTACAATATGCTACGCTAATTATGTTCATTTATTAATGGTTTCTCTGATGACTTAATAAAGAAAATATGTAGGTAATTAAGTGACGGTGTATTCAATTAATAAAAAACAGATCCGATTTAAGTAACTAATTACTGCGTATTTACTTTGAAAAAATGATGTCTAACATTAATTTATTAACTTGTATATATTGAACTTTCTTTGATTTTTTTTTATTTAGGTACTAGACGAATGAATAAACTGAATAATAATAAAAATGATATTTATTCATTTTAGACTGTGGTCTATACTTATAATATCTTCAAAATTATTTTTTACAACTCCAAACCTTCTAAATTATTTTTTACAACTTTCAGTTTATACTTCAGGGTACTGTGATAGATTATAGTATTTCTATACACAAATAACACTATTCTCTTTATTTGACTCCCAAAAATTCTGTGTCGAGTTGTGGAACTCAATTCATGTCAGATTGGGAAGAAATTAAACTAATCATAGCGTTTCTGACGCGCTGCCTCATTGTCAATGATCTTTATCGATGCTTAATTAATTATGAATTTAATATGTATATATATGACGGCGCATTGCTAGCGCAGTCTATAGAATAAAACCTCGGAACAAGATTTGACAACTGTCAATATGGCGGAGCGTCGTGTCGCTGGTCAGCGCAGCCATGTTGAACTGGACCTTTCCAATATCAACGGCAAGCGCACCACGTTTGCGACGAATCGCTATTGTTCCAAGCGATCTTGTGTTTAAGTATTTCGAATATTAATGAAATTCTTTTATTAAGTGATTTCTTAATTATTAGCGAGTATATTTTAATATATTTTGTGGAATTAAATTAATTTAAAATGTGACATTTGTAATTATTGTGTTTCCACGCATATTACATCGTTCTTTTGAAAAAAACATGGCTGATTCTGACAATGAAGGGCATTCGCCCAAGATTTTAGTTTAAAAGATTAAACGTCTTTAAGCGTTTGAAACGTTATCAGTTTTAACCCATAATTACACAACATTTTAGCTTTAAAATGTTAAGAATCCATGCTTATATTATGCGAATGCGAATGTCTGTGTGTTTGTCTGTCACGCTTTCACGGCTAATCTACTGGTTCGATTTGGATGAAATTTAGAATGAAAGTAGTAAAAATGACTGAGTCTAACATAGGCTACTTACTTTATCAAAAATCAACCTCTAAAGGGTTGAAGTAGGGGATGAAAGTTTATATGAAAAATCTACACCGCTTGACCGATTGTAGTGAATTTTGGCATATATATAGTTGATAATCCAAGGTTAAACATAGGCAACTTTATTTTTCAAAAATCCACCACCGAGGGTTGCAATATAGCGAAACAGCCACATAGACCACGCGGCGAAGCCGCGAGCGGGCTGCTAGTTAGTCTATATTTATGTATGTGCTTTGTTTGACTAAATTGCTTTTTGCGAGGGCGTATGTAAAACATTAATTCAGATTGATATGGGTCACGCCTAAAAATCACCTCATATTATGACGAGACACGTATTGTCTCTTAAAAATAAAACTACATATTGATGAAAAATTCAAAATCCTTCATTTACCTACGCACGGCAGTTATTTTTTTACTTAATTTAATAAATACAATTTTGTTTATAATTATAATATTTTAGTACTTTTTACTGTTTCAACAAAGAATAAACACAATATAACATTTTTTTATATTTGCCTTTTTATATTTCGTTCATTTATAACATTAATTACTGTTTCTATTTACAAAATCCTAATATGTTATTAACCGAATTAAATCCCACGTAATAGTATTTTAAGCATAAGTAATTTAGTGAGAGAGAACACGTTGTTGGTAAAATAAATTACAAATATCAAAGACTTAATTAAATTTTCTTACCACCTTTGCGTATATGAAACATCTTTTATAATGCATAAAATGTATTAAAGCGAAGTGACAACATGATGAAGCGATATTTTACAGAAAATTAAGAACAAATTAGAAAAGCTTTCTAAATAGAAATTATAAAGCAGGTCTAATTTTTATTACCCTCTTAACATAAAAGTAATAAATAGCCTTGTGTCAAAATGTAAAAATATATGCATGTATATTTTACATACATATATTTTTGACAAGTATCAGTTATCATTCACATTTTTAATAATATGAAATCGTCTTTGTCTGTTCGCGTTAAATTTTGGTAAGCATTATGAATATATTTTATTGAACTTACATTTATTTCATTGGTACTTGGCTTCGGTGTCCACATTTGTTAAAAACATACGAGTATATTTATCCAACATTCCTCAAAAAGTAAATTGTTAAAAACAAATATGGGATTATTTTATGCGGCAATATATTTACGTAAAAACATTGGACGTCATAAATTTATGCTTTAATTTTATACATACTTAATTCTATAAAAAAGAAAATATTATTAATACTAGCGACCCGCTCGCGGCTTCGCCACGTGAATGTGGTAGCGCTTTCATCCTCGATTGCCTCTTTGGGATTGCTTTTTTTTTTATAAAAGGAGGGTAGTCTATATTTGACTTTCGTCACTAATTATGTTCATGAGAAAATCATCGATACATTTAGTGCAATGTCTATATTATTTGATAACATATAGCGATAACTGTTCTAGTAAGAAAAGGTACGAAATCTGTTGTCGTATGATAGTAGACTTCATACATATATACCATCTGGTATAAAGTATTATAAACCGGTCATAATATCTTAAATAAACTTTACGCTTTTTATTTTACAATTGTGTTACTTATTGATATTAAAAAATAGCTTTACTTGCAAATAATCAATGCAATTTGACTTTGCCAGATTTTACTTTTCTACGGGAACTGTTTTGAATACCAAGTTAATTTTTAAAAAAAGAAAGATAGCCTATGCCCTATGTTTGACCTTGCCTCATTAACTATTTTTCTGAGAAAATTCATCATTTCAGTCAAGGAGTTTAGATCTTTCATTCTCACTATATACTAAACATACATAAGTTTCATCCACTGTTTCAACCTCCTAGGGTTTGATTTTTTATAAAGTAGCCTATATGACCCTGCGTCTTCAACAATCTTCTTTACGAATTCCATCTAAATCGGGCCAGTAGATTACCCGTCAAAACATAACAAATAGAAGAGATACAGATTTTTGCATTTTTATCATAATAATTTTATTGATTGACGATTGACAGATGGCACTACCCGTTGCAGAAAACGTAGTGACATCTGTGGTCATATAGATTATATAAATATATAGATTATATAAAGTTTTATAGACCGGTCAAATGTATATTTAATAAATGTTATGCTTATTTTATTTTATAATTATTTTAATTATTGATATTGAAACAAATTTAGCTTCACTCGTGAACTATCGACATAATTTGAATTTTTTTTTTTAATTTTATTTTTCTGCGGGAGTTATGTTGAATACCTGGATGAAAAGTATCCCATATGTTGCTCTAGCCTCTAAGCTCACTCCATACAAAAAATCATTAATTTCTACCCGGTAGATACCGATATACAAATGATTTACTTATATCGGTTTTTTATTTTTTCCAAAAAAACTACATAGAATACCGGAATAAAAACTATTCTATATGTACCTTTGGACTATAAGCTATCACCATACTAAAATTCATTCATTTCTATCCAGTAGTTTTTGCGTGATTGACGAACAAATTAACAGACAGACAGACAGACAGACAAAAATTCTACTGAGTGGATTTTTGGCCTCTGTTATCGATATATTAACGCACCCAATTAAAATTTTTCTGAAATTTTTCATGTACAGAATTGACTTTTCTACTCTTTTATTATATATAGAGATAGAGATTAATATATTCACAACTAGACATAGAAAAAAAATGTAAAAAAAAATATATGATGTTTGGCATTTTTAAGAAAAATAAATTGAATTATATTCTAGAGCGACATTAATTATTAAACAGCAGCTAAAACCATGAATAAACAAATATCATTCGTCAAAACCCATTTGTATTTTTGAAATATATTACTGCGCAGTGCTAACCATTATGGGATTGATCGTTTTTTGCACACCTACGTGTACATCTTAACTTATGTACGGCATTGCCAATAAACTTTTAAGTTAATAAAAGGAAGAATAAAGATAAATATACGTAAATCCAAATTTAAAGTGTGTGTGTGTTGATGTGTCTCTAAGCTGTGTATTATAAAGTACTTTTACCTGGACGCCCAAAATGAATGAAGTTGAATATGTATTATAGGTATACTGAATGTAAAATTATAAGTAAGATTCTAAAGAAAAATGATTATATTTTATTTTAATTGGAATCTTCACATAATGCATTTGCAAAATACTATGTATAATGTGTAAACACTGTTTATATTTATTTAAAATGTATTATGTCTACACCTAGTAGGTAGTAGGTAGTCAGGTATTTTTCCTATGTTATGACTGGTCTGTAGAAAGTAAAAAAGCAGTCAAGTATTTTTGTTGTATATGGTGCAAGAAAACTATCTTAAACGGTTATATTTATAATTGTATTTAATTATCCTTAACTTTGCAACTCGTCGCCTATTAAAATTTGCTACCCACGTTTTACTAGGAATTGCAAAGGACATGGAAGTCACGTTAGAATGAAAGTAGGCTAATGTGTTTGGATTATTTTACTAATTACAATATAGAGGATTTTACAAAATGAGTTCACGATGAAAATGAACATATATGATGATGACTCAAGCGCGGCGCTAAGTTCCGCTACTTAGTACCCAGTGTCACTCTTTCAGGCGGAGTGTGGAGAGCTGAGTCTCTTGACATTGGATTCCCAATGAGAACCGTGCTACACGAGAAAAAGCATGAGGCATGCAAGTATATTTGACGATTAAACAAACTTAACTTAAGTGAAGTTTTATCATAATTATCTGAAAAATTTCTTCCGAAAATATTAGAATAATATAAATATAGTAGTAGCACAAGCACAGACTCGTCAATTAGCACTGAATATTTAGAGACTTCTTTTTTTTTGTGGGTATGAGTATGTTCACGCGTACTGTCGTTTCTAACTGTCATCATTCGCAGTACAGTAGAAAATGTAAAATATATAGTGACTTTAATATTGGTAACAGTAAGCGGTAATATGAAAATACCTACTACATGAGTATTATGCTAATCTTGAGGTCGAAGCTTGAAGATAATTAAAGCGTATCTATGTAATAAAAAACAATTGTGACTTTACTCACTGTTCTAAAATACATTGTATAAATTTATTTTTATATTCATTAATTTGCTAATAATTATTGTAAGTTTTTAAAAAATATGTCTTTACTTCCTGACAAGAGACTTTTTAAAGATGCTTTGAAAACTAGTTTGAGTTTCACTGTAAAAACCCCTATTAAAAGTTGTTTACTTAGTCATAACATAATGGAACATTTGAGCTTTTAATTGAATTAACTTTTAATATCCACACAACAGAATAATTTAGTTCGTGAATGTTGGTACGTACAAAAATTTATAGATATAAATAATACGCATTAATTACTTAAAATGAAAAGACATTTGACGTTTTTATTTTTGTGTGACTCGAATGTAGCGAGTCATTGTTATAGAACAATAATTTATTTTCTTATTAAGGAAATAAATTAAACGTCAACATCAGTTCTTTTTACTTGTATTCAAATAAGTCGCTGGTAAACTTTTTATATTGCAAGAATTTGAAACTTATATGGCCGTTTTTATATCCTACAGTGAGATTTTGCTAAAAGAACTTTCAAACTAAATTAACATTTTTACATTACCATTAATATGTTAAAAAATAACGTAAAATGTAACTTAGTTGGAAAAGGTATCATTTAATTTTATAAGTGATATTTCGGTTATTGTATTCAGCCTTTAAACATCTGCCTCTCGATGGCTAAATTAAGCCTTATTAAATTTATAAATTAATTAGTGACATAGGCTGATGAATTATCGTTTTTTTTGTGATCAACATTAACACACAGTCATGAATATAAGTCAACATAATATCTCGAAAGAATTGAAATTATTACATGTAATGTATGTAAACAAAAAACTATTACATTATCGTTTCGTGATGAACGTTAATAACATATAAATAATAAGTGGAATGTAAAAATATTTCTGACATTGTAATTCATATTTTTTTAAAAAAATGAATTCCGTTGGAAATTAAAAGAATCAACAGAATATTAATTTAATATATTTTATAGCTTATTAGAATCATAATAATTTCAATATTATTTTTTAATTTATTTTATGTTTGTGAACGAATTTAAGTTTTTTTTGCATACTAATAAACCTAAAATACACGGCTGAATGTAATCATATCTTTCCATTACACTAATAAAAATAATAAAAAAACTAATAATGTCATATTTATTATATTTCGTGCTATTTTTGGCGCCAAAATTAGTCAGATAAGCTAATCGACAAATTAAAGACAAAGTCACAAAGTAACCTTTTTTATTTATTAAAATGTTTTCTCCGGAAGAACAGCAAATGAAATATGTTTACTTAAATCTAATTTAGAAGATATAGAAAACGACTTAATAGTGCAGGTTATATATTAATATCATTTATTTTTTTCACTTCCCGCCAAAATGTTTGAAAAAATCAATCATTATTCATTAGTTTGAAATACTTATATCGATAAAATTAATTTCAGCGGAAAGCAATACCGTCCTTGAATGCTGAAAATGAACAAAAGTATCATGAAACGATGGCTGCACTTCGTGTAGCACGTTCTTATAACTTAGAAACTGAACGACTTCAGCTTGAGAGCAGTACGAAATAAACCATTGAAACGACGAGATTTGAAATATGTTTTTGTTTAGTTATTTCATAAAATACTGATATTCTAACGTAAAGTATTATAACTAATATTTTTTACATCTTTTATTGCACACAAATTAACAATAAATACGTGTAAAAGGCGGGCTTCAAAGCTGAAAAGTCACGTTCTCTTCTAGTCAACTTACAAGTATATAACAATCACGTACAAAAATATATACTATAAATATTATGTAAATATTAATACTTAAAAATGGGGTCAGACGCGGCACAGTGGCACAAGCTGGTTGTGGTTTCGATTCCCACTCGAGGAAATATTTAATATATCCAATTTCTTCGCTCTGGTATCGAGGCAAAGAGCGGCGTTAAGTTCGGCCACTTAACACGCAATGCTTCGGAATTCAGCGGAAAGTGGGGAACGGAGTGTCTCAACACTAGGTTCCCTCTGCCTACCCTGCTGTGTGCGGGATACAGCGTGAAGGTAAAAAAAACAATAAAAAAATAATAATACTTAAGTAGGTTACTGTTTATTTTAAGTGCTTCATTATTTACTATTTAAACAAAACATTTCTAACTGCACTATATATTTTGTGCATATGTCCATTATCATACCTAATACTTAGTTATTATTATAGTCAAGCTCACAGCAAAGCGGATGCAACTTAAAAGACAATGTGAAGATATAACAAACGCTCTCGAGAGAGCTCGAGATACTCGTTTTGAATTAGAGGTATCTTTGAAAAAGGAGGAACGAGAAAAGGAGCTACAAATGTACGCGTAGGAATTTAAAACTATTTAAAAGTTTAACAATAATTCATTTTATCTTTTATTAAAGTTAAGAATGCATTTGTGAGAAAATATTATATTTTTTTATACAAAATTTGTTTGTCTGAAAGATGCAATTGTCTGAAATAAAATAAATACATTGAAACTTTTTCAGACGTATATACGAAGACACTCTACGGGAATTGGCAAACCGTTTTCGTAGATCGCGTGCATTCTATGTAAGCTTTTTCTTTACTAATTTGTACATTTTGTTTATCAAGCATAAACGAATTACTACTGTTTTGATTTTGACATCTGGTTTGAAATACATAAATTAGAAAAAGATAAATTATTTTGTGAAATTAATTATTATTTCTTTAATTAAAAAGTAATTTACGAATTGATTCATATGTTTTAAATAAATACCTATATTAACTATAATGTTTATACGATAAATATTTTATTATTAAAATATATATTGTCTTCGTTATAAGAACGAAGAGGAAATGAAAAATGAAATAGAAGCGGTGAAGGAAATAATTTTTGAATTGCAAACGGAAGAGCAAAGTCGACAAGCAGACGTCACAGATCTAAAGTGCAAAATAAGCGACTTAGTCAACAATGTGCCTGAAAATATTTTATCTATTGTGTAATTCATTGTTTTTTTTTTTCAATATATTTAGAAGTACTCAACGTATTACATCTTATTGTAAAGGACATGGTTGTGGGTTGGATTGTCACTCGCGGAATTGATTAAATATTATTTTCTTACTTCCACTCGAACACCTAAGATAAAAGCGCGGCGTAGGGTTCCGCCACTTCAGACGTAATCTCTTGATTTCGGGCGGAAAGTGGAAAACGGAGCGTGTTGGTTCTCTCTGACTATCCTTTTCTTTGGGGAAAAGCGTTGCTGCAGCTCGATAAAACGTGAAAAAAAGCAAAATTAAAAATTTTGAAAAAACCCACGACGGTTTAATTGTAATTGAAAAAGGATAAAATAACTGTAAATTCCCCGCCTAAAAGAATATATGTAACGAGATGATGGGGACGGCTTCGTCGGGGGCTGTCATTACTTTAAGTTTGCACAAACCTTCTCATAGGTTTTCTTGCTGTTAAAACAGGTTCCCAAAAAATTAAAATATTAATATGAATTTACAGTTTTGATAACTGGTATTTTAAAAACTTTAAAACGAAATCTATACTGTTAGCTACTATATTTAAAATAGGGATTGCAACTGGCAGCCCCCGACGAAGTCGTCCCCATCATCTCGTTACATATATTCTTTTAGGCGGGGGATTTATAGTTATTTTATCCTTTTTCAATTACAATTAAACCGTCGTGGGTTTTTTCAAAATTTTTAATTTTGCTTTTTATTTTAAACTTTTTAAAGTGAATAGATACACATTATATATTATTACATAATATCGAAATACTTTATATCTTCATGCAAATCCAAAAGAAATTATAAACCCAATGCTTTCTGGTTATCAAAAGCTTATTGCAGCGCCTGGCAGATTGTCACCGTAACATTTCCACGAAACTTAAGTCTAACCAAATCAGTGAAAATCACAAAACCCAGTAGTAGTTTTGATTTTGAACAAACTAATTTATACTGGAGCGCCCCGTGGTAGTTCGTGATATGGCATATAAAAACACGCAGCAATTGAACCAGAACCTATCACAGAAAACTGCATCTAAATAGGTTTCACACAAAAAATAAAAGCAAATGCTTACTGCAGCGCCCCCTGGTGAGGTGTCACCATGACACATATACGAGAACACGCACTAATTAAGCCTGATCCTATCTTTGATAACTGCATCCAAATTGGACTTGTAGTTTTAGCTTTGCATAATTAAATGTTTAATGCAGCACCCCCTGGCGTGTCATAACGTAAAAAAAAAACCTAAAAACTTACACCAAGTAAAGGTAACTCTAATACTAAAAACTCTGCGCAATCAAACTAGTAGTTGTAGCTTTGCATTAAATATTACAAACAAATGTTTACTGCAGCGCCCCCTGGTGAGTTAACACGATAAAACATATCCAAGAACATGCACTAATTAAACTTGAACTTATCATTGACATTGCATCCAAATCAAATTCGTCATTTTATCTTTGCACAAACAATATATTACTGCAGCGCCCTCTGGTGACTTGTCACTGTAATATAAATTTAAAAACATGCTATAAGCAAAGCGGAATCTAATACTGAAAACTCTTTCCAATCGTACTAGTCGTTTTGGTTTTACACAAAAAAATAGAAGCAGCTACTTACTGCAGCGCCCCCTAGAGAGTTAACACATACATGAAAATATGCACTAAGTAAACATACATGACACATATATGAAAATATGCACTAAGTAAACTTGAATCTATCATTGAAAACTGCATTCAAATCAGACTCGTAGTTTTAGTTTTACACAAACAAATGTACTTACTGCAGCGCCCCCTGGTGAGTGGTCACCGTAAAGCATATATGAAAACATGCACCAATTAAACCTGGACCTATCGTTGGAAGTTTCATCTAAATCGGACTAGTAGTTTTTGGTCTGCATAAACAAATGTTTACTGCAGCGCCCCCTGGTGAATTTTCACCGTAACCAAAAAACAAAAATCTTAAAATATGCACAAAGCAAAGCTAAATCTAGTTCTGAAAACTCTAGCCAATCGGATAAGTAATTTCGGTTTTAGACAAATAAATACAAGAAAATTTTTGGTTTTACACAAAAAAATAAAAACAAATGCTTACTACAGCGCCCCCTGATGAGTGGTCACTATAACATATATATGAAAAGACGCACCAATTAAGCCTGAACCTACCCTTAAAAGTTACATCGAAATTAGACTAGTAGTTTTTGATTTGCATAAACAAATGTTTACTACTGCGCCCCCTGGTGAGTTTTCCCCGTAACAAAAAAAGAAAAATCTTAAAATATGCATCAAGCAAAGATGAATCTTTTTATGAAAACTCTTTTCAATCGGAGCAGTAGTTTCGGTTTTAGACAAATAAATACAAAAAAAGTACAAACAAATGCTTACTGCAGCGCCCCCTGGTGGTTTGACACGATAAAACATATCCAAGAACATCCACCAATTAAACCTGAATCTACCACTGAAAATCTATTGAAATCAGACTATTATTTTTTGAGATAATTGAAAACATTCGTTTTCACGTAAAATGCTTACTGCAGCGCCCCCTGGTGAGTTAAGGCAATAAGACATACATAAGAACATACGCCAATTGAACCTTAATCTATCATAGAAAACCGTATCAAAATCGGACTTATAGTTTTGGAAATAATTGAAATAGTAATTTGCACAAACACACAAACAAACAAACAAACAAACAAACAAACAAACAAACAAACAAACAAACAAACAAACAAACAAACAAACAAACAAACAACCTCTCACCCCAAACACATATACAGTCGCCGTTCCGTCGCGGGTAAAAAAGTTAAATTAATTCATATATAGCCACTAGAATGTAAAGAAATTTATATTTTTTTTCTTAAACGCTGACAAAAAAGTCACTCTGAATACTGTAATATTACACATTTATAATTTCAGAACATAACGTCATTTATTGTAGCCATGTACTATTTCATAATATAAAGGTTTCACAATATTTCTCTCTCTGAATTTTTTACGTTTCTTTTTGTGTTATAAAATAAATTGTTATTGCTTTGCCTAACAAAAGTGCGGAGTGTAAAATATTTTATTGCGAATCCGAATATATTTGTTTGCGTTGTGCATAAATTTAAAGAGCTTTAGACATGCCGACGACAACTTGTTTTAGTTACAATATAAACTAACACCTATTATCATCTATGTACGCGAATTTTATAATTAATTTTAATTCTAAAATTAATAAATTTCAGGTATGAGTTCATAATTAATGAATGATTTTTCAATTTTAATAACAAACTCATTATCAGACCTTCAGTTTTCATTATAATAGTTATTTTTTCAAGAGATCGTAATAGAAACAAAAGTTCCACGAAATTTGCTGATAGGAAAAAATAAATAAATTAGTTAACTTTTTTCTTTATTTACGTTATATAACTAACTAATAACAAATACTTATTTACATAGCATTTATAGCGGCATCACTTATTTATATAGCATTTGACTGTATATAGTGACTGTATATTGTGTTAGCATTTGACTGTATATACGGTGATGGTGAGTTTGATTCCCACTTGGAGAAACGATTATATTTTAATTAGTTTCACTTCCCCACTCTGGTGAAGAAAGCGCGGTGTTAAGTTCCGCCGCTCGCAACTCACATGTAGAAAGTCGAAATCTGAATGTCATGACACTAGTTTTTCTCTGACTGTCCTGCAATATGTAAAAGAGATCTTTTTCAGTTTTTGTATTAATAGTTTTTGTAAGGTAATGCAAACAGTTAAGAACAGGACATCCCTTACTGAGATATAAATTATATCAACTTAGACAATTAGCTGAGCTAAATTAATGTAACTATTCGTTTTACAGCGGGCAAGAGGAGTTAGATAAGAAGCTGCAATCTCTGTATAGTCGATGCGACTCTTTACGTTCGCAGCATTATCTGATGAGGAATAGAGCTGGCACGACTTCAACGCCCTCTCGCAAATAGTAATCTATTATTTAAGCCTTAATTAAAATCACTGAAATATTAAATTATTTAAGTATATTTATTAGGAACTATTAATATAATTCGATGTAATAAATAAGAAAAATGATTTTATAATTAAAATTATCCGAAATAATAGTTTACACAAGGTAAACTTATAAGATGTCAAGTAAACTAAAGTGTCTACTAAAGCGGAGAAATGAAAATTATATTTAATTAATGATTAGGAATCAAACCCACATTACATTATAGTCCGACGTTGACCCACTGTTGCACAACGGCCACGTACTCTAATATACCATCTTTGTAATCAATGAAAATTCTTTAAAAATCATTGTTGTGTATAAAAAGTCTTTGTTCAACTTTGCTCAAATTCACATTCAAAATATACTTTATTCAAATTCAATATTGCGTTATCAATTGAATGTAAAACTACCATCAGTGAAGAAGGTAGTTCTGCTGAGAAGAGCCGGCGACAAACATTGCTTTTAGATTGGTTTTTGTTGCGACAGTTGCTCTTTTAAAATATAATAGTTAAAATTTTCCTATTGAATACTATGGTATCCAATAAATTTTCCTTGAATACATTATAAGACAAGCAAGATCCGTAAAATGAGGATGCACATTGTTTTATTTTTGTATTGTTTTAGAAATTACAATACAGCATAATGTTATAGGCCAAGCATGTTAAACTATACCCATAAGCAGTAAGTAGCAGCATGAAAAATGTAGTTTAATTTTGCATCTTTATTGTAGTATTCCAAATTCAGCCAAAAAAACGTTGCGTCGCACAATTACTCCCACTGCAGGCGCGATTCTAGTTTTTTAAGTTTTCAAATTATAAATGGGGCCAGCTGTGGCCAGTGGCACAAGCTTGTGACTGTAAACTACTGGTTGTGGGTCCGATTTCCACTCGAGGAGTGGAAATATTTGATATTTCCATTTTCTTCGCTCTGGCGTCGAGGCAAAGCGCGGCGTTAAGTACCGCTACTTAACACGCAATACCTCCGAATTCGGCGGAAAGTGGGGAATAGAGTGTCTTAACACTAGGTTCCCTCTGTAAATATATAAAAAGCGATACCTTGGACGCACTCCTTATAGCACGTTCTTATAATAGGGAAACTGAACGACTTTAGCTTGAAAGCAGTACGTAATAAACCACTGAAACGGTGAGCTTTCAAAAAATACTGATAGTAGTAACAGTATTGTATCTAATATTTGTTTATCCTCTTTTATACATAATTTAACAATTAATATGTACAATAGACAGGCTTAATGGTAAATAACATTCTCTCAATAGGTGTATTGAGAGTATATATTTTGTACGTGTTTATATATAGAAACACATAAGAAAATATGCTATAGCTGTGCACATATGTTAAATCTTAGGTACCTGTTGCCTTTGTGGTTATATTTTGAAAAATTAAATACATCACAACTTTTTTAGACCTAAATACGAAGACACTTTACGGGAATTTTCAAATCGTTTTCGTAGATCGTGTGCATTTTATGTAAATTTTACTTTTATAATTTAAGAACATTCTATTTATCGAAAATAAACTAGTACTGTTTTTAATTTGAAACTAAGTTGGAATTAAAGGGCTAATTTAAAGTTACGCTGATAATTAAACAGAAATCTTATATTATAACATAATTTATGAATTGATTCATACTATTTAATAAAAATAAATACCTATTTTAAAACATAATGTTATAAACAGCATAACGAGAAATCTTTTAGTATTGAAATATATATTGTTTTCGCATTAAGGTTGAAGAGGAAATGTAAAATGATATGAAAGTCGACAATTAAACGTCACAGATCTAAAGAGTAAGCTAAGCGACTTAGTTAACAATCCGCTTGAATGTTACATTTAAAATAATTAAGTATACAATCTTCTTGTAACACTTGTAAAATTTGTTCTTTTCGCTTTCCGGGTAAATAACACATATAATTGGGAATAGGACGCTCTACTAAAGACTTTTTAGCACTCTTTGAGACGAATATATATCAAGCGTACATGTCAAAACATGGATCATATCTTTTGACACAGTATTCATGTTGTTGCATAACTAAAGAGACGCTAAGCTGAAGAGGCGATAAGATCGCCGTTCATATAAAACAAGATTGTTTTTTTTATCTTACCAATATGATATATGTTGGTGTATGGTTAATATGAGAAGATAAAATATTTTAATTTATATTAGTTTCTCTCAATATTCCCATCGGTATAAGTAACAAGAATGTACATATTTTTAAAAAAAACCTCAAAAGATTTCTCATGACTGGTTTAGTGCTATCGAGCTCTTAGTTAGTGCTATCCATTATCGACCTAATTTCCTTTTCTTTAAATCAGAAACGTTTGCCAAATCCAGTAACGTACCAGATTAAGAAATGGAAAAATTATTTTACCTATTTTAAAGCCAACTGTTAAAGTAACATACCATTTTATACTCTTTTAAATCTATACAGCCTCACGTCTCCCCATATAGTAGAGTAGTCAAACAGAACCAAGTGTCAAGACACTCCGTTCTTCAATTTTCCGCCCGAAATCAAGAGTAATTTTTAAATGTTTACGCTTTTAATAAATTATAAAATTAATATAATACAAATTTTAAAATTAAGGTCAGTAGTGAAGGTTGTATCATTCATATAATTATTCATTTTGTTACGAATTTCTGTCTGTGGCCTCCGCACTCTTAATGAGTAAGCACGTATCTCATAGTGCTACAACGGTTAGCTAATATTTTCATAAAGCAATTCAGAAAGCGCGCTTAGCAGTTGCAATTTACGAGGGACTGTTTCGTAGCGAAGTTTCTTGCATGTGCATGAATGTTGTCTACTAACGACGCGCATTATTTTGATGAAAATTTTAATTAAGCCTTACGACTGTACACGGTCGTACTGACTAAAATGAAATTATAATATTGTAACAATACTCTACCTAGCTATATAAAAAATATATTAATAATTTAAAATATATTAATAAAATATAACAGTGGCTCGTGATACGTCTCGCGGTTAGGACCTTTATTATTGTTTTCGTAAGTAACTTAAGATCTTTAAGAGATTCAGAGGTAACAGTGTCAAGAGATGTTCAAGATATAATATTAAATCCCATCAGGAGAGTTGACAGCAATTGCAGCATCATAAACTTCTCCATTGTAATCGACCTCAGCTTGTCTTAGGGAAAGCTGAGGTCACGTCTTATTTATCCTCTCGTTACAGCTATCTAATTTGAGAGTCATAACAAGGGGAAAAATAGCTTAGTGGACCCCCCCCTATCCAAACCTGCAGCTGCGAAGACCGCCATGCACCTACTTCAACCAATATTTAAATCCCACATTCCGCTGCGCACGAGGATTACTCTCTACAAAACGTACGTCAGACCCCATCTGACGTACGCAGCACCAGCGTGGTATGCGCTGACCAACACCAACCTCAGGAACTCACTTCAGGTGATACAAAATATCGCCTTGAGACGTGCTGCTCAGGCTCCTTGGTACGTGAGGAATGCCACTCTGCATAGAAACCTCCGTATCGAGAGCCTGGTAGCTCACATCCAGGACTTGACCTTAAGAATGTTCCACCGAGCGGAGTCTTCGGATCACCCTCATATCCGGGACATCGCACCGTGGCATTCTAGACCACCGGAACGACGTCGTCTCCCAAGGGACCTCCTTTCCTCCCCAGATTCTTGAGCTGCTGTCTTGGTAGCTGGTCGTCTAAGCTGGGCCTCCCCTGAGTTACCAGGGGTCTCACCCGGCTGGGCGGACTGCTCAGACAGCTCGTAGCTCTTCCCGTCTGACCCTCATTCATTCTACCGGAACACTCCAGTTCCACTACCTATAACAGGCCATTGGTCTAATCCAGGGACCCACCTATATTAGTGGGTGGCGAAGAAAACCATGTCCAGAGGGCCTCGCCCTGATGTCGTCTCCCCTCTCCCCCGCTGGGCAGGAGAGAGAAGAAAGCAACTGCAACAAGATACTACAAACTAACATTCATCTAGCGGATCACTTTACCAAACGCGTCAGCCTCTGTGATGCCAAGCAGTATCGGGACACCGACATCGGTTATCAAAAAGCTATAAGCTTATTGAACCCACGACAATCGTGTGTCACAAATTATACCAATGCAGACGCCGTACGAGCTCCCTCACGGAACGCAAGACAGCGTCAGACACGATACATTAAACCAACACTGCTATAGCTGTTCACTTTACTAAACGCGTCAGCCTCGGTGCTGCTAAAGAACATTAGATCATGTCAACGACATCGGTTATCCGCAAACTACCAGCTCACTAAACCCTGACAATCGTAAAACATTGTATGACGCAGCGTGCATACATTTTAATTGTATTCTTTCAAATTTTACCCTTTTAAATACCATCTTACTATAAAACCTTTATTCTTTAAATGCATCTTATATATTAAAATCTTATTAGTAGTTCCCAATCTTTCAATACACCAATACTTTATATATTATATTTCATAATATTAACGATAATGTAAACTAAAATGCCCATACAACACTATTTAAACACAACACTATTTAAAGATGGCGGAGCGTCGCGGCATACGCTTTTACTTATAAATATTGGAAATTTGATAAATCTCATCATATAAATAACCTTCCTAACATCTAGTGCTCTTAATATTATTATTTACCTTTTAATATATATTCTTGTATATAACTAGTTATCATGTCATATTTATTTTATGCAAATTTTCTATTAATAATACAAATAAACTTAGGTACCAAGAAAATCTTCTTAATTTACAATTATGCATCTTACCAATATTGAATGCCTAAAACTATTATATTTCGATTCCATTGCATTTTTTACAATAAATTTATTAATTAAATATCCACTTCCTTGTATTAAATTCATATTATTTGCAATTTAATTTTAATAATTTCCTAAGCGTCCTTTTATTGCGTCATCCTCCCGCCAAGCCCATTTCTTTTTTTTCTTTTTCATAAACTATAACCTGCCAGTAAGGCATTCAGCCTACATAATATTTATATAATATGAATTTCTTTTTTATTAATTATTTAAATATATAAAATGAAATAATATTTTTTTATATTATTATTAAATTAAATTGAATTATATTATTTATTAAAAATATTTTATACATATTCCTACGTATATTTATGTATAGTATGGATTGTTATAATATGAATGTTGAAATTAAAAATAAAGATATGTTTGGTATTTATTGTTAATTTTTATAACATGGTACATTCTTAATTACATTGATTTCATTGAAAGCGACATTTGGAGTTATTTCAATTTTCATTCTAAAATTATACTTAGCCTTAAGCTCATTTGAGATAAAATTATTGGAGCCTTCATGGTACGCTTTAAATATATTAATAGGATTATAAAATTTAAAGTAAACATTAGTTAATATGTATAATAAGTTGGGATGTATAAATATTTTACTAGTTGTTATTACCCGCGGCATCGCTCGCACCGTCAATGGGAATGAACAATAAATTCATAAAAATACATCTGAATTCGGTGCCTGCTTCCGCTATTTTTAATGTTTCATTTCATTTGTTTCTGTAAATGTTGCATTTATTTTTCTAGTTGATAATTTATATTTCTCTTTTATAGTTAATGATCATATACCTACATGTAAATTGTTGATATTAGATCCCTACAGATTAGTCAGTAGATAGATCCTTTACATATTTTTAATAAGTAACCCATAGTTTATTAAAACCTTTTTGTATCGCTGAGCAATACAATTCGCACAAACCACCACGCACGCAAGGCATTTTGGATGATACTGAAGGACTCATTCACACTACCCGAACAAGTAGTATCGGGTTCATTGATCACAAAAATCCAGCGAAAATCTACGCCTATTGCGGACTACTGTTGTCTTCAGGATGTATCAAGGCTACATAAAAAACAGACGATTTGGAAGAGGATCACCACGACCTTCCCGCAATAGCTCCTCTATAATAGCGTGAGAAGGAGGATCTCCGATGGTAAATCACCAGGGAGGAAAAACATACCTCCGCCGGGGAAAGTTTTTCTTTTACTATTTAAGTACATCATTTTTTGAATAAAGTAAAAATATGGAATTGTTCGATTGGTTATTGGATCATAGACCAATCGAAATTCAACCTTTACTATGTTCAAAAAATATAGATTTCTAAATCAATCTAAAGTTCTTGAATTAAGATCGATAATTGATATTGAGCGTAAACGAATTTACTGCATATGTTTTTAAAATAAGTGCTTTTGACCATACCCTCATAACACATATCTACTTATCTTTGTACAAATGAGTTAGTTTGCAAGAGAGAAATAAGCGGTAGCAAAACTTTTTGTATTCAATAATATTCTCGGTTATAAGTATTTTAATTCATTATACAAGTATTATATGCTTACTTAATAAAATAATATCTATCTACACAAAGAGGGCGTAATGAGATTTTCTCATTCAAAACGTTTACAAAAGTTACAAATGTTAAGCAAGTCTACATTTTAGAAATATTTAGTGGTTATATAGTCCTTATAATTTACACGCGAAATTCGAGTAAAATTTAAAGTATAAAGGGCTTCTTTAAATAAATTATTATGTCTGCCTTGGCCTTGTGTTTCTATGAAATAATTAAATTTAGAGGAGCTCTTTCAAACATGTTCCCTATTAAAACGCTTTTATTAGCTTCAACTGTATATATCTATCTATTAATCTAACATCTGTATTAGAAATATTGCTTCTATTTTGACCCACTTCTTTCCGACTGATTCGCACGAAAATTCTCATAATGTGAAGCTGGTATCTTAAAGTTACTTTTTAAGTGTGCCGCTTTCAATTTTTGAACTTATTAACTACTAGCGATCCCGCTACGGCTTTGCTTGCGTAAAATACATGATTGTAGCTGCTTTTTCCCCTGCCCGCGGTCTCGCTTAATCACAAACTTTGCTCAACTTCTCTAAAACTTTTTACTGTAACTTTTTTTATGAAGCTTATGAGCCGATTAGAATAAAATAAACACTCAATATTAGAGTTTACTTATCGGAAAAAAATCGTTGTGTTGAGTGCTATTGAATTGATAAATGCCCCTAATATTCTTTAATATATTATAAAAATATGACTATAATAACTGATCACTATCAACGTACAAGACAGCGATCATTTATATTTTTATTACGTGGATAAATTGATACCATTTTGCATAGATATTAGAAGCTATGACAAGTATCACTTGTACATAGGCCGATTATTAAGTGAACTTAGTATGCATCCACTAAGGTAGACGATTATTGGAGAACATGACCTTCGCAATCTGTTTACAATTATGAATGTATTGCTCGAAGAATGGTATGTAGATTGATGTCGAACTCACTGAGAAAATACTTTCATTGTATTTCATAGAATTTATAAATTTGGAAGTATCGTAAATATTTTTTTTATTATAAAATTCTTCCTTTTATATTATTTTAGTGTAAGAAATGAAATATGCATTATTATAGACAGGGTTGAAGGAAAAAGAGCCTAGTGTCATAACACTTCGTTTTTTACTTTCCTCTCAGTATTGAAACATTCTGAGTTTCTCTGCTCTTGTAAGACAAAGGTGCCAAAGGTGACAAAGATGACAAGACAAAGATCTTGTAAGATTGAAGATATTAAAATAATTTGAATATGAGTAACACAATATTGGTAATATTAGGCATATTTTTTGTACGTGAATATGAGTAAAGTTGGTAAGTAAGTATTTTACATTTTAAATGAATATTTAATTTTTGTTAACACTTTAATCGCAACGTTAAATTTAAATTAAGTTACTTTGTATCATATAACAAAAACAACAAACAAATACGCAGCTTTGTAACGTCCATCATGACATCAAAGCGTTTCAGCTTTGAAGAGACTAAAGGTTATACGGTTTTTACTGGAACTTTATTAAAACTGAAGTGTTATTGGAATTAGCAAATTGTAAACTACTCATGTTTTAATTTGCAGTTCAATTTGTTTTTTTGTTAAAAACACCTGAATTGGATACATTGTAAAAATGTTAATATTATTATTGACTCTAAGAAATATACTTTGTATATGAAAATGGATTTTTCATTATTCTATTGTTAAATGGTTTTACCGTTCAATATTTTTCTGCTCATGAAGATTATAGGATGATAACACATTTTTTCTTTTCAGAATATACATGAAATAGATCATAAACGCTTTGGTGTGTAAACCCAAAGGTGATGTTTATTGAATTAGTTAGTTATTTAAGCTAACTTTTTCTTGTAACTTTTTTAAGGTTAATTAATACTTAACTATATTAGATCATGAAGTCATATTTAAGTCAAGTAATTTATTTATAGTGAAATCTATATATATATTTCTGGAATTACAAGCCAATATACTTAAATAACATTATAGAAACTACGTACCTTCTGTTACCCACATAGAGAAACTATGACTATAATATTTTAGGAAAATTTTGTCGGAGGTATTATGTAACTGTTTTGTAAAATCTGATTACGAAAGATCTCTATCTTTAATTCGTTACATAATTATAATTTCTGATTTGTAACTCGCAATTAAAGAACCTCAATTTAATTACGCAGTTCATTGATTCACTTTAGCGTTGAAGGGGGTTGCTTCACAGTAGACGTTCTTAAATAAATTACCCGTTAAACCTGTAAATATAGGCAACTAATTATATAACAATATAATATAAGAACTTTTTGAGCTTTAAAATACATACTACACTTAGTGACGAAATTTTATTTTTTTAATTCATTATAAATTTTCATTGTTAACGATCGTTGTTTAAAAACATTATGTCATTTCTAACAATAAAATTAGGATCATTCTTAAAAATTACATATAAATTTTAAACAATAATTCTTTTCTCGTTTGTAGCTGAGAAAAACACGTTTAATGTATAAATCAAATAAAATACCATTTCATTGTACTCGATATATTGGCGATGGTTTGGCCGGTACTGTTACCACATCGTTTGAAATATTTCACTGTCTTGTTGACGTAACGTAAGAAATGATGTAGTTCTACAGAACTACATAATTTCTTACTTATACTTAGCTTTTTTTTTGTTAGCTTCACGCTGTAGTGTTAAGACACTCCGTTCCCCACTTTCCGCCGAATTCGGAGGCATTGCGTGTTAAGTGGCGGAACTTAACGCCGCGCGTTTGCCTCGACACCAGAGCGAAGAAAATAGAAATATTAAATATTTCCACTCCTCGAGTGGGAATCGAACCGACAACCAGTCGTTTACAATCACAAGTTGTGCCACTGCGCCACGCCTGGCCTCGACACATACTTATACATAAGTGTGAAAGTATTTTACTATGTTACTAGTTGTCGCCCGCATTTTCAACTATGCGGACTGTAAATAGCTCTAAATCCCGTAAAGGTATGTGAATAATATGATATTTAAAAACCGTCTTTTTTTCGATTTGTTTTCAGCAAGGTTCATTTGGTGGGTTATTGGTGGTACAAAGTATTCAAGGTGGGTTATTCAGAAATATGTCCGCCGCTGTTTTGTAACGGCGGCCGTATACTGTTTAAATATATTATTGGTACCATTAATAATTCAAAATCCATTGTTGTCAGATGTAAAGGTAAATTTCAATTTTTAGCTCAAACACTGGAAAGTGGGTGAATTTTAGCTTGCAAGATTTGATTACAGACAGATAATACAGGTAAGAATATATGAAATATGGAAATTGCCTAAGTAGCACAGGCACACTACTTCCAAACTTTTATATTTCCTTTAAAAATATTTTTCGTTTAATAAATGCGTGAATAATATTTTAAATAATACAAATATATTTATATACTTTTTGGCAACATCACAAGAATATATTTTGCCTTTATTTTATATGTACTTTGACGTCTAGTTATAACTTTATTCTTATCAACATTATAACGAGTCCGTAATCGCTCGTGCAAAATAACTCCCTTTTGTATCCCAATTTGAGTTCATAAAGTTGTATTGTGACAAAATCTGTCTGTTGTTATCAGCTACAACGTCGTGTTTCACATATAAATAAAAATAATGATGTCTGAAAAAAGCCGCTTTTATAACGTATACGTGACTCAATATGTGTAAAGGTACTATTACGGTAAAGAGTTGCCAGAGGAATTGATTTTGAACAGATATGTTTTAGTACAAAATAAAAGCTACAAAACAAAGTTTATTTCCCAAGTGAGGTGCGATGAGTAAGTGAAAAATATTTTTTTATTGTTTTGTTAAGATTTTGTAAAAATCTACTAAATTTTAAGTGTAATTATAAGTAAAATTTGTTTAAAAAGATATTATGTCGTTATTTTTTTAAGTGGAAGTTTGGAAAACCATTATGGACAATGTGCAAAATTGTAAAAATATTCACTTTATTATTAAGGGGACAAAATGACCGTTGTACAAACAAATTTTACTACTAGAAATCTAAGAAGTAACACCTACAAATATAAAATGTAGAAATTATTTCATTGTAATGAAAACTGTAACGTAGTAAAAAAGACCTGCCGTGTATTTATTAATATACCTGTCAGGGTTTATGTATATACTTTTAATAGCAACTAAATTAAAAATTTAGGTCAGTTTTAATAAAAGAAGATGAAATCGTAACTTTGTACTAAGACTTAAATCTTGTGTTAGATTTTTTGTGGAAAATCAAGGTCGCTTAGATTGAGTCTATCTCACTGGGGAGGAGATAATTCTAATAAAATTCTAATCATCTATCGGCGTAGTCAAAGCTAAATTTGGAGCTGTATATATTATTAGTCGATATAATACCCATAATCTGGCAACTTACGTATTACGGCGATGATATTGTTTTAAAATTATTGACCTTTCTAAGATGGACAAATATTTGATACGTGTATGTTATTAAAGAAACGTAATATTTTTGAAAAATAGTTGCATTTAAGATATTAAGATAGAATTGCTTAGAAGTAAATAAAAAGACTTATACCCAAACTAATAATGGACTCTTGTCATAATACGGATTCGGCTCTAACAAGAGTGACTGATGGTTGGGATGTTTTTCATGCGTAGTGTTTATTTATCCGTATGCGCATCTCATGTATATTATAATACAATGATTAGGACAGCGTCTGACTGTTAACGCGATAGTTGTGGTTTGGAGGGAATGATTATTTAAATTGTTATTTCTTCGTTTTTTACCCGCGACGGAACGGCGACTGTATATGTGTTTGGGGTGAGAGGTTGTTTGTTTGTTTGTTTGTTTGTTTGTTTGTTTGTTTGTTTGTTTGTTTGTTTGTTTGTTTGTTTGTTTGTTTGTTTGTTTGTTTGTTTGTTTGTTTGTTTGTTTGTTTGTTTGTTTGTTTGTTTGTTTGTTTGTTTGTTTGTTTGTTTGTTTGTTTGTTTGTTTGTTTGTTTGTTTGTTTGTTTGTTTGTTTGTTTGTTTGTTGTTTGTTTGTTTGTTTGTTTGTTTGTTTGTTTGTTTGTTTGTTTGTTTGTTTGTTTGTTTGTTTGTTTGTTTGTGTGTTTGTGCAAATTACTATGTCAATTATTTCCAAAACTATAAGTCCGATTTTGATACGGTTTTCTATGACAGTTTTATATGATACAATTGGCGTATGTTCTTAGATATGTCTTATTGCCTTAACTCACCAGGGGGCGCTGCAGTAAGCATTTTACGTGAAAACGAATGTTTTCAATTATCTCAAAAAATAATAGTCTGATTTCGATACGATTTTCAGTGATAGATTCAGGTTTAATTGGTGAATGTTCTTAGATATGTTTTATCGTGTCAAACCACCAGGGGGCGCTGCAGTAAGCATTTGTTTGTACTTTTTTTGTATTTATTTGTCTAAAACTGAAACTACTGATCCGATTGAACAGAGTTTTCAGAAAAAGATTCAGCTTTGCTTGATGCATATTTTAAGATTTTTCTTTTTTTGTTACGGGGGAAAACTCACCAGGAGGCGCTGCAGTAAACATTTGTTTATGCAAATCAAAAACTATTAGTCCAATTTAGATGTAACCTTCAAGGGTAGGTTCAAGCTTAATTGGTGCGTCTTTTCATATATATGTTATGGTGACTACTCATCAGGGGGCGCTGTAGTAAGCATTTGTTTGAGTTTTTTTTTTGTAAAACCAAAATTTTTCTTGTATTTATTTGTCTAAAACCGAAATTACTAATCCGATTGGCTAGAGTTTTCAGAATTAGATTCAGCTTTGCTTGTTGCATATTTTAAGATTTTTGTTTTTTTGTTATGATGAAAATTCACCAGGGGGCGCTGCAGTAAACATTTGTTTATGCAGAGCAAAAACTACTAGTCCGATTTAGATAAAACTTTCAACGATAGATTTAAGTTTAATTGGTGCTTCTTTTCATATATGCGTTACGGTGACCACTCACCAGGGGGCGCTGCAGTAAGTACATTTGTTTGTGTAAAACTAAAACTACGAGTCCTATTTGAATTCAGTTTTCAATGATAGATTCAAGTTTACTTAGTGCATATTTTCATATATGTGTCATGTATGTTTACTTAGTGCATATTTTCATGTATGTGTCAACTCTCTAGGGGGCGCTGCAGTAAGTAGCTGCTTCTATTTTTTTGTGTAAAACCAAAACGACTAGTACGATTGGAAAGAGTTTTCAGTATTAGATTCCGCTTTACTTAAAACATGTTTTTAAATTTATATTACGGTGACAAGTCACCAGGGGGCGCTGCAGTAAAATATTGTTTGTGCAAAGATAAAATGGCGAATTTGATTTGGATGCAGTTTCAATAATAAGCTCAAGTTTAATTAGTGCATGTTCTTGGATATGTTTTATCGTGTTAACTCACCAGGGGGCGCTGCAGTAAACATTTGTTTGTAATATTTAATGCAAAACCACAACTACTAGTCCGATTGGGCAGAGTTTTTAGTATTAGAGTTACCTTTACTTGGTGTAAGTTTTTAGGTCTTTTTTACGTCAAGAACTCACCAGGGGGCGCTGCATTAAACATTTAATTATGTAAAGCTAAAACTACAAGTCCGATTTGGATGCAGTTATCAAAGATAGGATCAGGCTTAATTAGCGCGTGTTCTCGTATATGTGTCATGGTGACACTTCACCAGGGGGCGCTGCAGTAAGCATTTGCTTTTATTTTTTGTGTGAAACCTATTTAGATGCGGTTTTCTGTGATAGGTTCTGGTTTAATTGCTGCGTGTTTTTATATGCCATATCTACCACGAACTACCACGGGGCGCTCCAGTATAAATTAGTTTGTTCAAAATCAAAACTACTAGTGGGTTTTGTGATATTCACTGATTTGGTTAGATTTAAGATTCGTGGAAATGTTACGGTGACAATCTGCCAGGCGCTGCAATAAGCATTTGATAACCAGAAAGCATTGGGTTTATAATTTCTTTCTTTAGGAAAGATTAATATAAAGTATTTCAATATTATGTAATAATATATAGTGTATATCTATTCACTTTAAAAAGTTTAAAATAAAAGCAAAATTAAAAATTTTGAAAAAACCCACGACGGTTTAATTGTAATTGTAAAAGGATAAAATAACTATAAATCCCCCGCCTAAAAGAATATATGTAATGAGATGATGGGGACGACTTCGTCGGGGGCTGCCAGTTGCAACCTCTATTTTAAATATAGTAGCTAACAGTATAGATTTCGTTTTAAAGTCTTTAAAATACCAGTTATCAAAACTGTAAATTCATTTTAATATTTAATTTTTTTGCCAAACCTGTTTTAACAGCAAGAAAACCTATGAGAAGGTTTGTGCAAACTTAAAGTAATGACAGCCCCGACGAAGTCGTCCCCATCATCTCGTTACATATATTCTTTTAGGCGGGGGATTTATAGTTATTTTATCCTTTTACAATTACAATTAAACCGTCGTGGGTTTTTTCAAAATTTTTAATTTTGCTTTTGTTATAAAGACAAAAGCGGCGTTGAGTTCCACCAGTTAGTACACAATGTCTTAATTTTGGGGCGGAAAGTGGCAGATGGAGTGTTTTAACACTAGGTCTCTATCGCTGACTACCCTGCTATGCGGGAAAAACGTGAAGCTAAAAGAATATGTAACTATTTTTATGTATTTTGTTCTATTCATAGTTTTGTTTTATTGTACTGCTTCCAGTCCTCTTCAAGCGATGCGGTTAGCTTTACACAGTAAGTGTTTTTATCCACACGAAATCCGCGTAACGAGAGTACTTTGTATAATTACTTTTCTATTATAAGAACTAACGCGTATATTAATGTCAATATTAGTTGTTACTTTCAAACGCGTTCTTCTTGTAAAAATATATAAAAAATAAGATGGTTAAAACTTGCCAGTTGTAATAATTTTTAACTATGTATAATATCTTTGTTCTTATAATTGTATATATGATATATTTTAGAGACCATCTCTCTCAAACTAGTGAGTTTAGCGATACATAATGAATAAAAAATATTGCAAAGATCTCAATTTAATCATGATATTCTAAAGAGAAACTACAACTTAGTAAAATATTATTTAAGGCAGTATAGTTAAAATAGAATGTATAAAATTACACGGAATGAAAATTAATATTTGAAAAAGAAAATGTACTGATTAATTATTTTTCGTATTGAGTTTATACAAGTATATAGTCATAATTAAGTAGGTTTTAGTGGAGATGATATTAGCTTTTCTAAGTCTATCCTGCCTTGCTACGGATAAACATGATAAGATGCTTTATAATTAGGGTTACCATCAGTCAGAAATCAACGCTATGTATAAATAAGCAGGTAATTCTTGTAACGTAAACTATTATACAAGTATAATACAAAATAAAACATTGGCATAATAACGACAAATATAAATTTTGGTCATTAAATTATACATACTGATGTTGTCAACTTTTCCTTTAAAGTACGTTGTTAACAGAGAGAGGCGGATGTTACGATAACGTATAGCTGTAGGTACATTACGTTTACGAGCTTTTTTCCTGTAGCCCATATATATTAGTACTTTTACGTACTCAACCTACTTTTCGAGTAGTAATAATATATTATATGATTATAACTCAAAAAGTACTAAAAATATTTATTAGCTTTCTTTTTTAAAATACCGTTATATTAAAACTAGCTGTTGCCTGCAGTTTTGATCTTGTAGAATAAGGCTTATGCTTTTTTAAACTTCTTTCAATCCATATAAACTTTATTCATACCGATAGGTATGTCCGTCAATTTCATATGTCAATTTATTATTTTTTAAAACATATGTCTGCTTAATTTTCATAAGAAGGAATCAAAAGCTTTGCCCTCTTGTATATACTATATGTAATAAAGTAGAGACGCAACCAGACTCTCAATTTCGACACACTGCGCTCGGGAAATCCGTGCCGTTTACATACAGAGCGAAGCGGGCAAACGAAATTCATTAATTCGGTACGCGCAGTTCATTGTAGCCAAAACTTTTCGCGCGAAATATTTCCGACCTTAACTTTGATGAGGAAATGAGTTTCTTGTGATAATTCCTCAAGAACATCAATTTTTCGTAGCGTATTCGTGACAAAGAGTGCAAAAAATTCTCCAGTAGAATTCAAAAAAATATGCTGTTTAATTATGTACTTACAAAAAATGTATATAATTTCATCATTATAATAATGCAGGTTTATAAGAAAATCTTATGAAATTGTTTGGTTTTTGTAGTTACTACAGCAATACTAAAGAAAAAGTAAAATATTTTGCGACAATTTTTCCTTTTTTGCAAGTTGGCAAGCGTTTGAGATCTAAAAGGAGCTCTTAGTAATGGATATCCTTTTCAAACAGTGTTTTTATAATGCTTAAGGGCCACTTTTAAAGCTTTAAAGTACTGCAAGGTGATTTAATAATATTCGGATTTACTACTGACCTACTACTAAAAATTAAATTAAATAGCTTCACGCTATATCCCGCACACAGCAGGGTAGGCAGAGGGAACCTAGTGTTAAGACACTCCGTTCCCCACTTTCCGCCGAATTCGGAGGCGTTGCGTGTTAAGTGGCGGAACTTAACGCCGCGCTTTGCCTCGACACCAGAGCGAAGAAAATAGAAATATTAAATATTTCCACTCCTCGAGTGGGAATCGAACCCACAACCAGTCGTTTACAGTCACACGCTTGTGCCTCTGGGCCACGACTGACCTACTACTATTGGGACTAATACAGTGGTGCTAGTAACTGATGTGAGTATACTAGCATAAAAATAGATACAAACGGCAGAAGACTATTTGTAAGCATTGGTGCAAGTTAGCTAAGATTAAAGAAGACTACTGAATCCTAACGTTGCTGGTAGCAGACCAGTACTGGAGCAAGTTCTAGCACCAGCATTAAGGTCAGTCACAGCGACAGAAATCCGAATCCATTTACATATTTTTAATGAGCAGCAAAACTTTAAAATGTACTGTGGCTTTAAAAATAATGAATTACTTACTATACACACTTTCACGCACTATTTATATAGGTCTTGATATCAATTTATTTTGAAAACACTAAATACATTATATTTCATACTAAATTATTATACTGGATCTACCGTAATTCTACATCTGTAGAATTTCAATTGTTTTAAAGATTGAATAGAAACAAACAACAAAGCAGTGTCAATAGCTCGAAAATTTGTCTATAGTGGCCTTTCAAATCTGAATAGATTTTGGATATCACTAAATAAAATTCACTTTATTCAAAGTCTCTCAGGTCAATTGTATTTCGTTTCATTGTTGATTGGTTTTCCACTGACTTTAGAGTAAATTTAACAGAAAACTTTTATTTAAAACAATTATCTGATGTAATGTACTCTTGCTATTTTCTCGTTAAATTTAATTTTCACCCCATTTCGAGAGGTAGAGTTTCGGGACATAACGCTGCGCTTTATTTAACAGAGCAGATAAATGAAATTCCTGCGAGTGGGAATTAATCTAACATCTAACAATTAGTGTTCCTCCACGTCACTATGGCCTCATGATATATTATTTTATAAAAAAAAATACTTCGTCTTTTTTAAAACTCAGTTTGGCGTTTACTTTCACCACTTAACAAGGAATGTCTTGAATTCAGGCGGAAAACTGTGAATACAAAGTTCTCACTGCTTACCCTGCTATTTGCGATAAGCCTGAAATAAAAATATCCATACCTCAGTTATTGTTATGTTATGTTTGTTAAAGACGAACTATAGAAAAAAAAATAAAAATTTTTTTTTGCTCAAAACGGTTGCTCTAGTCACTGTCAGTTGTCACTGTCAGTGGTCGGTAGGTACTATTTTAATTAATTTCTGCCGTTTCATCGTAGTTCAATATAAAAAATATAACTATATCACCTCGACAGTTACGACGATGTTGTTCTGTGAAATCTGAGTATTATTTCGTCGTAGGATTACAGGATAACGAGGGTTGTCTTATAATAACATATAATGAAATTGGAAGTTTGTTTTTGGGCATTAGTTAAAGACTTTCTGTTATTTTCTCCATAATATAATAGTATAAAATATTTAAATATTACCAACTCAGATTCCACTATAATATCTAGCGCTAATACGAAAGTTTAAACATAATCCACTATAACCCACTTATTATTTATATTATGTTTTTTTAATCAATCAATTATAACTTCAGATTATAGAATACTGTATATATACCCTATAAAATCTCTTGTGTGCACTCAATGTCACGTGTGGGTTACGATAGCATAATAAGTTTTAATCAACTTTACACATCCGCGAGCTTATAAAATTAATTGAAAACCTACATAAAATATTTTTCCTTTATTTAAAATCCTGTCGTGTCCTATCGTTGGTTTGAAAATATATCAGAATTTTGTTTTATATCAAATGCTATACAGAAAATATGCGATCGTAACAGCTGCTGTAAAGTACAAAAGTTAGAATATTCACAAGTTTATGACAGAAACCTCTCACACTTACGACCACAAGCCAACGATCGTATACTGCAAACAATAAGAAAGATTTATTAGACGAGCTACTATTAGAATCAGATGAATCTGTCCATCTAATACTAATGTAAGAAAATCTTGTCAGAGCTATTTTATTCACCCACCTCTTGATGTATGAATTGCTTGAAAATTACACACGTATCCGGATTTGATGGTGGCTCGGATTTAAGAAGTAGTGTATACATGTAATTTTATATATTAAAAAGTTAGAATAGATGAGAGACAAGGAAATAAGAAGAGGAAACATATAGATAGGTAGAGTCTACTTGTGACCACGGAATACTGTAAAATGTTCGAAACGTCGGGTTTCTAAAAATGTATTTTCGAATACCAAAAATATACGCGATTAATCCGGTTAAAAATAATTTCAAAACGTGTAGTAATCGCGAAAACAAAAGATCACATTACTTATGTAGTAAGGCCTATTATATGTAGTATATAACCAGTTACAAAAAGTACATGTTGCGGGCTGATTTCTGTTCTTCTTTTTCACGCTTGACGACAGCGACGAAAATAAATTTTACTTAAAATCATTAATATATTTTATTTATTTTATTTGTGACTGTAAACGACTGTTTGTGGGTTCGATTCCGCTTGAGGAGTGGAAATATTAATATTTCTATAGAGGGAAAGCGCGGCATTAAGTTCCGCCACTTAACACGCAATGCCTCCGAATTCGGCGGAAAGTGGGGAACGGAGTGTCTTAGCACTAGATTCCCTTTGCCTACCCTGCTGTGTGCAGGATACAGTGTGAAAAAAAATATATTGTAAAATACGATATCCTGTTCACATTGTTTGTATCAAACGTCTAAATTATGTGACATTTTAAGTAAAATTTGTTATACGAAGTTAAAAGCATATTAACGGCTAATAGAATCTGGCTCGTTCTTCATAATGAAGACGATAAAAGTGCAGCTTAGGTGTCATCATAATGTAATTATCATTTTTTAGCTTCACCACATGTATATTAGAAAGAGATAAACTAGTGCTCCGACCCTGGGTTCCTTATCTATTTTTGTCCATTTTCGAGACGTTGCTTGTTAAGATGTAAAAACTAACGCCACCCTTACTTATCCATGGGGAAAAAGGATATAAGGATTTCTTGTATAATCCAATTTAAACAGAAATTATTGTAAACAACTACATAAAATTAATAATATTAGTAATTTCTATTTGACACGCTGAGAATACAAAATTTCTATTAAAAATCAGTATATTATTATTGCTAGTTAAAAGTAACTAATTAAGTAGCCAAATCAAAGTTATTCGTATGTAGAAAGTACTTTTGACCATAGATTTTAGTATAAATAAGAACACTGGTCAACAATGGTTTTGGTGCCAAGAAGCTGTAATATTTTTTTAACTTAGGACCATATGCTGGTTACATTTATTTCCGAAATATTGATTTCCTCCGTGTACTTTTTTAGATATTTAGTTTTGAAGAAAAAATAATATTTACATTAAAAACAGCATTTATTATGTTACTAGCGGCCCGCTCGCGGCATCGCCGCGTGAACTACATGACTGCTTCGTTATATTGCAACCCTCGGGGGTGGGTTTTTGAAAAATGAAGTAGCCTGTGTTTAAGCTTGGATCATCAACTATATTTATGCCAAAATTTATTATAATCGGTCAAGTGATTTAGATTTTTTATATAAACTTTCATCCCCAATTTCAACCCTTTAGCGGTTGATTTTGGAAAAAATAAGTAGCCTACCCTAGACCCAGTAACTTTTCCTACTTTCATTCTAAATTTCATCCAAATCGGACCGTTAGATTAGCCTCGAAAGCATGACAGACAAACACACAGACTTTCGCATTTATAATATAAGTATGGATTAGGTACACAAAAACCCTCCATTCCGTACCTTTTGTGAATGAGGCATAGTAGGACAATCACGTTGCATATATGCTGATCCCATCGGCATTGGCACCTGTCTTCCATGGTTTTTAGACCCTCGTGAAACCGCTCCCCTTATTCTTCAATATATGATCGAAGATTCTCTGGGTATTTGTAAAGATGACTGTGGAGAGTGCACTTTAATGAACATGATTACCCTACCCTATTTTTTTTAAATTAGCAGATTCTTTATGTACTTCAAAATCCCTTATTTCTTTATCTCCTCCTCCCCATCTTATTCATCTAGATCCCTCATTAAATCGTTTAATTCTTCTTGGGTAAAAAAGTTATAGATCTGTGGACGCTAGAACCAAAAATATATATAGCTGGACACTTCTCTAGTTTCTTCACATAATGGTTCTTGAGTAGAGAAAAATTTTGGAATAGATACCTTCTCTGAATATGATGTTGGTCTCCTAGCTATATATTCATAAGTAGACAGAACTTTACCATAGACTTTAGTTTAAATAATAATCAATCATTCCTTTATTGCATATGTACCTACATGTATAATAAAACGTGCGCTTTTCCAGTAGAATTTAAATTAATTAGTTGCTCAAATAAAAAAAACACTTTCTTAGGAATAGTTATTTCTACTTACTAAAATTGCTGTTTCCAATTTACTGCAATAGTAGCAATATATTTACTGGCATTAAAAGACAAGTAATGGTTTTGCAATATTGAACAAAGACTTAAGCAGGTTAATAGTTAGGTACTTGTTTAGATTTAAATTTGGAAACAAAGATTATTATACAAGCATTAATATAAAATTGTATGTTATTTTCTCTTTTTGAAAAAAAAAACATGAATATAATAGAATATTCTTTTGTATATAGCATTTAATATATTTCACTGCCTACCGCGTCGCAGGAGCTCGGAGCTGAACCTGAGACTTGTGACCCAAATCTAATCTTAAGGGGCAAAAATTGCATTATATTTAAAAAGCCTTTTATCAAAACTATTTAGGTGTTGTGAATAAATGTTTTATTTACTTTACAATCAACCTTTTCATTTGTCATTCACATTTTCTTTCCAACCATTGCAAGATACTGTGTACATGGTGGTGGATCAAAATTGGAATAAATTAATATTAGGCACAAAACATTAACATTGGATGGCAGTCTTATAAATTATGGAATTCAATAAGAGCTTCGAGATGTTACGTCGTTATTTTAATAAAGAAATTCTGCTATATCGTTTTTTAGATTAAGATTAATTCCGATTACTTCAGCTGTTGTGTTAAGAATATGCACGTTGGATTTTTTTTGTTTAGGTAAATTAATACTCATGATGATTTTATTTTAACATCTATCATATTATATTATAAATTTAAACGAGGAATTCTTGTATATATATAATCTGGATCTCAGAAACGGTTTCAACGATTTTCATGAAGTTTGGTATGTAGGTTACGATTTCTCGAAAGGAATACCGAGCGGAGTTCGGTCACAAGATATTGAATTTTAGAAAGAAGTAAGCTGTGATCTAACACAACTAAGTGAGAAGGAGAACCTAGTGTTAAAACATTCTTTCTAAATTATATGCCTATGGAGAAAAAAATAAAGTTTTAACACCATTTTAAGACTGTCTTTTTCTAACACCATGTTTTCTTTTTTGTGTCTGTTTTTGTGACTGTCTTTTTTTTCTGGAAGGAGTTCCAGATCTCTTTTACGTGAAGTTGGACTGGTGCAAGTAATAAGCATTATTTAAAATTATTCTCTCGAAGTGGATGTCGAACTCAAAATCAATCGCGTTTCCAGCCAGATGCCTTTCTATTGCGCCACTATAACCTTTTAAGTACAGATCAATCACTGCTTTTATTGGTCTGATTGGGTTTACGTGATTTTCACAAATATTATAAAAAGCTTAGCAGAATATATCAATCCTCAGATGTTGTACTCTTTAACGCAAAAACTACAAAACTATATATAGCTCAAACATTAGATGACTAAAATTTGTAAAGTTTTTGTGAATTACTTTATACTAAACGTCATTGAGAACGAAAGCTATTTAGGGGTGTGTCGTGAAAAGCTGGCCATGGAGGCTATATCTCTTGATACTCCATCTTTAGTATACCGTTAGACTGTATATATATGTAGAAAACAATATAAAATTCTTCAAAAATCAAAATTTATAAATTAATCGCTTTCAGTATTATTTGAAAGTTCTTTATTTTGCCTATTACACAAAGTAATTCATATGTTTAAATGTCATCACGACAAGATTGTACTGAATGGAGCGTCATTAAGCACTAATAATTTAGTCTAACTGTCTACGGTAAGTGAAAGTGCTAGGCATATAAAGTAATTTTCTTCCAAAGCAATAATAATATGTTAACTAATATTAAAGTAAAATTACAAAATCGATAGCAACTTCTGTCAACCTGTTCGTTTGTTTATATGTGAAATATTTGTTTCACGGCGAATCTGCAGATCCATTTCTAAAAAATATATTTTTATACTTTGAAACCTGGAAGAAGAATGTGAGTTTTTCTTAATAACACAGCACGTAGTAGTTACAGGTGGAAGCGAGTTATTGAATAAAAGAAGAAAACTTGATTAAATTTGTAATTCGTTGTGTAATAGTAAATTTTCTGAATTGTTATATATAATAATATGAATCGTGAAAATAATGAATATTTTCACGTATTAAGTTATTAAATAAGGGGAAAATGTCATCTACAAGAAAAAAGGCATGCCGAGACGATATCGTTAGACGTCAAGCCAAAAAAGTAAAATGGATTCTTATAAGAAATAACTAAATAACTATTATTGTTATAAATATTATAACTAGTAAAAAATGAATTGCTGACGAAAAGAGCTAAGTTCCGTATAATTATAATTTGTTAAATACTCTATCTGATATACCATAAACACGTGACACGAAAAAAGACAACAAAAGTTACCAGTAATGTGATTCTTTTCTTTTTTTTTTAGCTTCACGCTTATCCCTTGGGGGTAGTCAGAGATGACGGAGCGCCAAACGCTACGGTCCCTGCATACTTCTTTCGCCTCGTCCACTCTCCGGGGGGTCCTCATGCTTTTTACGTGACCTTCCTCACGCTTTACATGTTTACTTTTAAATTGAAAACATATGAAAACGTCGTTATCACCTAAGCTACTGCCTCCTTGTTAGTATTATAGACAATTTCTAAATTTGATTCAACTGCTCAGTCGATTCGACTAACAGTGAATTCAGACATATGTTATATGTCTAAATTTATTAATATTTCAAATGTTTTGACTTCATTTTACTCGAGCTTGTATTAAGATATGATTGTCACGTTACCTATTACGTTCGTCACGGTTCGCGATAACTGATCTTAAATTACATTTTGAATTTAATATAATTAGCAACTAAATTATTAGATAACATATCAAAGCTCTTATTAATATATATATACTTACTAATTCGATACTAAGTTAATTTGATTCTGTCACTGTGCTGCAATTACTATTCGTAGTTAAAAAAATCTCTTCCTTATTTTACACCTTTTTTTAACATATAGTTATTGAAAGTTAAGAATTCATCTTTAATGCTAGAGGGCGAGTTCTATTATATAAAATATTTGCTATGGTGGTGCAATCAGGGAATGAATATTAACAATCTAAAGGAGAATTGTTGTCTCCACATTTAGGCTTCAAGAGTAATGAGAAATGTCCATATTCAAAAGCTGAAACAAGTTTTGAAATAAAAAACAATACAGTATAATAATTATGTAAAAAAAAATCTCAACACTGAGAAATAAATCTCAATACATAAAAAACTTAAATTCAGGGTTAAGGTTGATTATATCTACAGTTTTTACCCATTTACGAATCACGATAAACAAAACAAGGTAATTTGCACCTTGTTCTGTCCTGAAGGTGATTTTCACCTTGTCTGTTCATCGTGCTTTTAACCTGACACGTCCGGCATTAGTAGGCTATCCGCAGCTGTGAGTAAATAGATGATTTATCACTTTGTAAAGAATCGAACACAAGGGTATGTACGATTTTACGAGTCCGCTTGTCTATTACGTAAGTTTTTCAACATTATATTTAGGCACGAATATTATATTTTTAATAATTTAATTTAAAATTGATGAGGTAAAGTTACTATGCTTTGTTCGCTTCAGCTATTTAGGTCAAAAATATAAGGTAGACTTTAATTTCAATGTTTTAATGTTTTTTAATAATAACTATTTTTTAAGTAATAAAATTAATTAATGTATAGGTATGTTAAATTAGTTTCTTTGGGAAAAAATATATATTTAGTATAAGTAAATTAGCATTTTTTATTTTGGTAAAGTTATAAAAATAAATATTAACTTATACGATACGTTACAGAATCTATAAAATAATGACGTATCTAAATTAATAAATACTAAATACTGATTGATAAACAGGTGCTATGCTTACTAGTTACTTAGTATTTTTATATAAAAGCAATTCATCTTGTACACTAATCTAATAATATGGGAATAGTAATATGGGAATATAGCCGACAGTTAATTATATGTATGAAATAATATATATTTAGGAATGTGCACATATACCTATATAACAAACGAATAAATATGAACAACATAACATAAGTCCATACTGGTCTGCACGGCAGATACTATTTATGGTTGGTATAAAGAAATAAGTATAAGATAAGTGAGGGATATTAATATAGTCAGTATTTTGTGTACAGAAATAAGGAATAGTTATTGAATAGCGCTAAGCTCCCTTTTCTTTTTTTTTCATAAAGTATAACCTGCCAGTATGGCATTCAGCCAGCACAACATTTATAAAAATCTTAATTACTTTTTCTTTATTTATTTAAAAATATTAAATAAAATAATACTTTATTTATACCATTATTTAATTAAATTAAATTAAACTATATTTTTCAGTATAAATATTTAATACATATTCCTACGTATATTTTTATGTATTCGTTAAGCGAGCAACCTGTTACTTTTATTGTTACTAAAGTTGTTCCAATTTTTGATCCACCTCACTTACTAAAATGCTTTAGAAATATAATATAACATTTTATACGAATATTCCTTCAAACAATGAGAAAGGCAAAGGTATTTACTTTATTATTTTAATTATTAAAAGTAGGTAGAAATTTGTATGTTTCTACCAAATGGTATAAACATTTTATGTTTCAATCTAATTAGAAAATAAAATTGTAACCCAATTAAAAGTAGGAGTTTCTAGTCAAATAAATCTGAATAAAACAATCATAAAAGAACAATCTTTTGTAATTTTTAGGATTGCTACCCGGGGAAGCCACAGGTATTGCAGATATAGTATCAAATATGGACAAGCATTTTGACTGTATAAATAGCGATTCCCCTGATTCCGATCAGATTTCCGATCAGAATTATATCAGATCAGATACAACTTGTAAAAATATATAAACTATGCTTATTAGTTATTAGCAATAAAAATATTGTAAAGCACTTATTTGTTTCATTTTATTTCTTTATTATTATAAAACCTGTAATGATTCACTCTTTCAAAATCATTTGGAAGTATTGGTATTTAAGTCAATATTTCCATGATTTTGAAAGAGTGAATCATTCGGGTTTTTTAAATAAAAAAATGTGTTTTAAAGCCAAATTTAAAATTTGCCGCCAATTTTTTTTTAATTTGCCGGTGAAAAGTTTGAAATTTGCCGCCGAAATTGACATATTTGTTTTCGGTGGGTCTATAATAGATGGCGTTAGTTTCGTTTTGTCCCTCACTTTTTTGTATGAAGTGGACATTCTTCCTTTTGGGTATATAATGTCTTCTGTGGCCACGACTGGCCTCAATCGTATAGTCAATTATGAACTATTTTATTTTAGAGTTATTTGAAAACTTACATTATTTTTTAAAGTAAACATTAAACATTTACAAATATTAAACAAGCAAAATAAATTAATAATATTTAATTTCACAGAACATAATTGATTAGCAACTTCACGGGCAAAATTGCTTGTTTTTAAGAAAAAAATACATTGTAGGTAAGACGGATTCGTAATTCTCAAATTCATGTTAAAATTATATAATCAAAATTATATACTTCAAATAAAATAGTGTAAAATTGTATAAAATTCTAAATATTCGTTTTTGAAATTGGCTTTGGACCTACTACTGGTGAAAATTTCGAAGTGTTCTACCTATTTTCAATTCAACTCTCAAGAAGTAATTAAAAAATATTAACAAACTTTGGTTTTTTTCGGCGACTTATGTCTTGTTTAGAGAAAAGTTATCAAAAATTTATGTACGTGTGATTGAGTTAGTCAAATTCGATAACCTTTTGTGGGCCCGACATCGGGTCTAACATTTATTTTTCTGGTATGTTGCTGGGCCGGAATGACTTGCCAACTAACGTAGGATATCTTTCTAGTAGTAGACATAATATTTTAACGTTATTCCTACATTTTTTGCTACTTAACTTAACATTCCTAACAATTTCAAAATTCAAGAAATTAGACGAAACGTGCATAGGGTTCCCACTATACGCTCTAACTTGACCAATTAAGAAACCTTACAAAATTAATCCACACAAAGTTTAAGCCAATCTCTATAAGTTTCGTGTCTGTAGTTCTAATCGTCTAGGAAGAGATAACGTTCGAAGTTTGATTGAGTTATCATCTGGCCCGTCCGTGTGGTATGAACGCTAACTATTATTTAATATGAAAATAGCTCCTTCTGAGTATCATGTATTTTTGTATATAATAAGTCTTGATTTTAATCAAGATAATATGAATAAATTTATATGAATTTTTGGACAAGTATTTGTTCATATATTCATTATTATTTTTTAACAAACATCTGAACACATATGTAAATTTAAGCACTGAGAACTAAGCTTTGAGAATAGGTATATCAAACTAGCTATTATGCTTATATTTAAAATATTACTTGCTAATTGTGAATTTAACTCAAAAAATCGTCTTAGAGTTTAAATAAAATTTACGTATAAAATGTATGTCATTCGTTGCGATTTTATTTTAGTTTTTTTAAAACATCTACTTTAAATGGTGAAAGTATATACATAGCAAGTGAAATAATTTATGCTTAAAAATGTACATTTTATCGATAAAAACATAATGAAGATAACAATAATGGCAAAATTGACAAAGACAAGGGACATAAATTGAAAATTTAGAAAGAATATTTTCCAGCAACGGTATACTTAATGCTAATTGGATTTGTAATTTCCAATAAAATCGATATAAAATTTACATTAAGTTAAATATGCAATGAAATGAAATGAACACAAACCTAATTTACGTATAGTGTCAGTAAATATTAATTTGCTAAATTCAAATGGTGCTAAACATTTAACGCACTCGTTTTATATAATCACGTAACGTTAGACAAATTGAAAACTAATAGGCCCAATAGAATGCTTGCCTAATATCAGTGGAATATTTCAGAATTGAATTTCCGTAAATAATGTAAAAATTAACATACATATAAATAACTTAATTTTTTTTACATGTTAAGTGGTAGAAATTAACGCTAGCGGCGTTAAGTTCACTTAACACGTAAAGACTCGATTTTAGGCTGAAAGTGGAGAGCCGAGTGCTTTGACACCAGGTTTTCTCTAAGCGTGAAACTTTAATAAAGTACTTTTATTCTTTTGGCTATCACTTAACGCACTTTTTAAAGAAATTTAAGTAGAAGAAGTAAAGGATTTTGTTAAAGGTTATGTTAGTTTTCGAATCCATCTTTCTGTAAGTGGATAAAATACGCCTTTTCTGTTTTGACATTGATTTATTTCGGATCTCTTTTTGTGATATTGTAAGTAGGTGTGTGGATGATTGATATAACGTATTGTTTTTTCAAGATTTGATAAATTGAAATATTAAACATGAATTGAATAAGAATATTAACTTTTAATATTATTATAATAATGATACAAATCTTGCAATTGACAAATAAATTGATAATTTCACAATATTTTTTTAATTATTTGTATAACAAATAATTTGCCCTCTCAATACCTATAACGTATAAAAAGTTCACTGCTTATTTTATCGCAAAGGTTTTATTTTACTTCAAATAATTTTAGATCAAAATAATCGGATCGCATTAAAACAAATTCCATTGTGAAAGATGAAAGATGAATAGAGATTACTATCAAAGGCAATATTAAGTGTAACAAATTCTTCAAAGATAAATTGTGAATATTTTAAACATATGCTAAACATTAGGTACCCTCTGCCTACCCTGCTGTATGTGGGATACAATGTGAAGTTAAATAAACAAACACACACACACAATCACTTGTTAACAGTTATAACCGTAGTAAATAAAATAAATCTTTACTTATGAAAGAAATATTGTCAACATTATTTTTACAGTTATTGGGTAAATATATATTTTTAATAAGTATAAGCTGTGTTATAGGAAGTTAGAGAATTATCACATGAATAATAACCTAGAGGCGTTCTTGGCATGATTGATAACCGAATTAATCGCAAACTCAATCTTTTCACCAACACAACAAACATATATGTTTATAGGTACCGTAATTATTGCATATTTAATTAAACATGACTTGTAATTTATTAATCAATAGAACTGACATTTTAACTTATCGATTGCATTAAAAATCAAAAACATTTATTTATTGAAAACATGAAGCTATCGTTGACTATTGATAATATTAGTCAGATGTCAGATATTATGCGTTTTGTAAAAAAAGACGAATGGCTCTAGACGATGAGATTTCCCCAAATTAATGACTTTGCGTGTGTAGTTCATGACAACATTGTCATCTCTACGTATTTTATTCTACGTGTTTGTAATAATATTATCTATATATTAAAATGTGAAGCAAGCCTTTCCACTCGTTTATTACTGAAACTATGTTAACAGAAAGTGACCTACATTTATTGTTTGTATTATTTTATGTAGAAATAGTACAGAAAACCATTTTGAATAACACATTGTACCTAAATACATTAATAAATATATTAAATAGCCACATTCAGAGTAGAAGCTGATGTATACATTGCCAACGCAACGAAGTTTACGGGTCGACAAGTCCTCTGATGCCTGAACTGATGTCCACTGAATGAACTAACCGGGTATACTCATGTTGGTTTTGAGTTTTATTGAACCCATGTTCTTTAGTTCAGACAAAACACGTTAACCGACGTGGCGACGTTCTTTCGTACGGTTTAATTTGTATATGATAGACGAGTGGAAAATGAAGTGTTTTAAAACTAATTTCACTCAGTGCTTTATTGAGATTTCGTAAAAAATATAAGTTAATAATAAAAGATAGGAAAAGCTATTTGTAAGGAAAATATATGTATATATTATATTCAAGATTTATAGCAACAATAAATTCTCAGTAAGGCGATATATCCATTCAGCCAAGTAACAAAAAGAGACCTCATCGACTTAGAGTTTTGCTATCTTTCTAGGTATTGGTGTAAGTTAGAAGAATCAATAACAGGATAATTCAGTATGTTGCAGAACACCTTATCACAATAAAACTATTTTCTTTACTATTTTCAGCTTTTTCTTTGTATTATTTTAAAGAAAAATATTGAATAAGGATGTGATGTGAAAAACAAAAATATGTTACAAAATGAAAGAAGTGTAAAAATATGTACTAGTTTTCACACACTTTTTTCCACATAGCACGGTAGGCAGAGAGAACCTAGTGTCAAGCCACTCCGTCCTCTACATTATATAAGCAATATTCTTCTAATTGACTTACATTTAATAACTCATTTGGCAAATTTTAATGCTCATTGCGAATAAAAGCTTTATGAAAGAATTTCAGATTATAAATTAATAAGCTTTTAAACCAATCTCTTTGCATGTTTTACTAAAACGATCAAATTATACTTAAAAGGATGGTCGATTTTTAACTACTTTTATGGGTAAATCTAAAATCGTGCAACGTTATCTTCTATTTTATAAATTAACGTAAAAACATTCATTATTTGTAAATGAAGAACAATGATAAGTTAGTTAGGAAATAATATTATTACGACACTTTGCATTAGTTCCTCGGCGAAATTTAGTCTACAATTTGGCAACTCGTTTCTTCACTATAAGAGACAGATGGAATTTCACTTCTGGGTTTTGTTAAAGTAGTTTTCGACAACAGCTTTATATCTTTATTTTGTATTATTTTTAAAGGTATATCCTTTTGTGAATATTTTTACAGCATCATTTAATTTATGATCATTCATATATTGTTTAACTGACTTTCACATCATTCAAACTAATTTATGAATAGGTACCGCTGCAGAAATAATAAGTTTATGCATTTTGTGAAAATATAGAAAGTAATATATTGTACGTTAAATTTCATCTTCTACGCCCGAAAATAAAAGTGTACTTTGTGAATGCTCGTATTCAGCTAACACTGTAAATTTATGAATGTAAATGTCAAAAATCACAAATGCGGACATTAATGTGCTTTTCGTGTGCTAGAATTAAAATATGTTAAGAGCTAAAATATTTACTTTGGAAAAGTCGCAACTTAGGTTGTTTATTATCATCATTTATATTAAAACTTGTTAAATATAGTTTCATTGCATTATTTTAGGTATTTATAGAAGTAGTAGATTTTTAACAGTATTATAAGTATACATTAAGCAATATTTAAGTATTTGGTAAAACAATCTCATGTCATATGTTTAAAAGCATTTATGTAGAATTTAAAATAAAATATAAGTTTTAGTTATAATCCTTAATGGCTTAAAAAGCTAAAATGGTTCAAAATTTTAGCTTTTTAAGAAAATTTAAGAACATTGAATTTGTACCTTAGGCTACCTACTACCTTATATTTATTTATTTACAATATTTTTTGAGGTACTATAACGCGGCGCTAAGTTCCGCCACTTAACACGCAATGCCTCCAAATTCGGCGAAGCCTAGCGTTAAGACGCTCTGTTCCCCACTTTCCGCTGAATTCGGAGGCATTGCGTGTTAAGTGGCGGAACTTAACGCCGCGCTTTGCCTCTGGTACTGGAGCGAAGGAAATGGGAATATTAAATATATCCACTTCTCGAATGGGAATCGAACCCATAACCAGTCATTTACAGTCGTAGTCATACGATCGTGCCACCGCGCCACGACTGGCCCCAAAAAATGTGTTGATAAACTACGAGTATATGCTAGGTTTTATATACCTAGTAAGATTTGTATATTATGAACACATGAAATCACATAGAATAATAATACGTATAGGAAAACAACAATGACATAATGCTAAGTGTTATTTCATTGAAATCTATTCAGTCTGCATTAAACAATTCAAGTAGCTAAAACTTTATCTTGGTCGCAACAGAGAAGAAAGGGTCAATTACTGGATTGTTGCCAAATCAAACCACATTCAGAAACGCAATATTTTTTCGTCTTTTATAATGTATTTGTAAGAAATTAATCTCATATTAGGGCCGGAGCGTGCAGTCAAAGAGAAGCTAGTGGCAAAACAGTCCGGCCTCTACGTTCTGCCCCAATCGGGACGTTGCAAATTGAATGTGGCTCAGCGTCACGCTTCATCTTTTTTACCAGAGTGGAGAAACGAAAATAATTAAAACTTAGTCACTCACAGCAGATAGTGGGAACAGACCCCATAATCGAAGTCAGATGTTGTTCTGCTGCGCCGTGATGGAAATGAAATAAATGTGTTTTTAATCTTTGTATATCATTCCCTGTTGGCAGAAGACTATGGGCATCTGTCTATTTTCCTATAAAATACTACAATAAAAAAATACTTTTCTAAGAATTTAAATGAACTTTGTGTATATTAACTAGAGTTTTTTGTAATAAATAAATTAGATATTACAAATATTTGTCTAAAGATGTTGTGGCAGAGAAAATTGACATTTTGTAATGTAATTTAATACAAACATGTTTTTATTATATAACACAATAAAGATCTAACTTTATAAAGTACATTTTAAATTCCATAAATAAAAATCAATATTAATTTAATATACGCTCATAATAAAATAATTACGTTTTCGACATCAGGTTTTCACCAAGGCATTAATGTAACGGTAAAAGGTAAATGGAAAAACGTGACCGAAGTATTAAACGTGAATTACGAAGTAAATTCTGTAACGTATTTTTCCCTCTACAAAACTGTTTTCTGCTCTTACAAATTCGTTTTGTACTTCAGACGTGATGAAATATATATACATTTTGATTGCTTTTAAGGTTACGATTTGATATCAACTTTTGTACCTCACTCGGCAACTTGCCTGAATTCTACATTAATACTGATTAATAATTATAATTTAATTTAAACAGGTGTGTGGTGGAATATATCGCAGTAAAAAAATTAAAAAAGGTGTACGAAACTTTCAACATATTTTTTTAATGAATACATAATTTTCTAATACTTTATTTTAAAAAAATGTAGAGAATAGGGACCAATTTATTTACAAATACCTATATGAAATCTTTGTACTGAAATATGAAAACGAAATCTGATTTTTTTTTCATTTAAATTAATATATTTTCTAAGAGTTATTTTCTTATTAGAGAATGGTACATGATATGGTAATTAATATTATGGAATGGTAATTGTATAATAATAATCTGCATATTTCTTCTCTTCCAGAATATTAAAAACTAAATAGCCACTTAGCGTGTGTAGAACGTAGTAAGCATAAAAAGAGATTATAAAACTCTTAAACTTGTAAAGCTTCGACGCTCTACCGCAGAAAACTAATTCATAAAATATGTTTAGTTTATGGTATATCGTTTAAAGTATAATTTTACTAAAAAACTCTGAAAAATATGTATATTAGATTTATGTTGCGAAAATATTGTATTCCCAAACTTTCATTTTTCGAATATGAAGAGTTAAGTTAAAATAACGTTGTAATATTTTCTTACATTTATAGATAAATAGAGTTAAAACTTATAAAGTGTTTTGAAAAGGACTGAGCAAAAGAAATAACGGAACATATTATTTTTATTTTTAATCAGTGTATCAGAATTGAGACCAATACATGTTGTTATTGAAAAACCACTTTTGAAATTAGTTAAAATGAAGACAAAAATTAAAAAGTTGTTTTCTATTATTTTCAAGAACTTCAAAAAATAACTACGTACGTACGATATGTTATAGTAAAATGGGAAAATGTCCACGTTATGTTGTTATGTATGAGTGATATGCAATGGATAAAGGATACCGGCGCCGGCGGCACGTGCCATAGAAATGAGGAGGCGATAATGGAATGCTTTATATAATTCTTGAATGCATGCCTTTTGAAGGCAATACAAAGAGGAACAGTGAGTTGCATATTAATAAAATAAAATAAAAAATATGAATTATCTGCATATTTTTCATTATTTATACAATGTCATTAATTGAGTCAGTAATTAATAAATATGCTTGAAATCTAAAAGGAAACGTAAGGTGCAACTACATTTATCATCACTAAAAATAATATTCGAGTAGTTGTCACGTGATAATTAATAATTAATAGTTTTTGTCCTTGCATTCACTTTATAAACATTTTTTTTTTTATTTTTTGCACTAAGTGTAGATGTAGCAGCCATTCAAGATTTATTAACTATTGTAATTGTAGGTACAGTCAGTTTGTTGGTGCGGTCCTTTTACTTTTCGTCTAACAAATTGGATACTTCTTAGGCTTCGTAAAACAGTGTCGTATCGAAAGACAAGAATTAACCACGATATGAAAATCTTATTCTACGCAATAGAACATTCTGTTTTGTTGACTGTAAAATAAATTTATAGCGTTAAATCACAGTATTTATAAATACTTAAAACTGTTTTTGGTTTACTTTCTATTTCATCATGATTGATGAGATCTGTGATAGAGATTTCTTAATAATTGGAACCCTTTACACTATTTATAGAATATGATTTTAGGATTAATACATTACATATTTCAATTTTTTTCATACAAAGCTTGTAGGCAGTTATGCTTATATTGATACACTAGCGCCAATGTAAGTAGCCATTGGGCTACTGATTGGAATATCATGATCATTAGTAGAAAATTCTAGTTAAAATATAAAATACTTATATAAAAAATATACAAGTGTCCGGTCGAAAAATATACAATATGTAAATTTATATAAATATATTTTCTTCATCTTAATAAGCTTTGAAGCGTTTTTAAATATTATTATGACGGCACTGGGAATTCTAAGTAAACATACTATTTCGACAAATGATACGTAGCCTTACCAATGCTATAGAAAAAATTAAAATACACATAACAGATATATCACACAAAAAATATATAAAAAATAAGTAAACGCAAACATACGAAGTTGCGACGTTATAGTATATCTTTGGTGTAAAGTCTAGTCGTAAATTGGTGGATCTATTTTACATTTTGACTGAACACGTATTGGATTGCTTCCTTATTTATCGCGACATTACCCAAAAAATATTTAGTGCACAGTATTTTTACATTATAAAAATAACAAAAATATTCTATAAGTCTAGCTCAGTTCAGTTCTTTAGTTATGGTGCTTTAAACAAATTGAGCACTTATCATTTTGCCATAATCGCATTATATAGAAAATATACGAAGGACGCTTAGACAAATAAATACTAAATTGCAACTATTATATAATTTGATTTTCCGGCATTTCTAAAAAGAACACATTTCTAAATAATGGCTATTTTATTGCATATGCATCAAAACAACTTTTTAATTTCTTTAAAAATAGTATGTACTTTAATTAATAATATGATCTTGCTGTTAGCTATGTATCGGAAAAATGTATACGGCAGTAAGGTACGAGCAAAACGGAAAGTTTTCATCAATTATAACTTGAGCACCTCTCAACCTCATCGCATATGAAGACGTGATTTAGAGTGATTAGTGAAGGCAACAAATTTTAAAATTAACTTATTTAATAAATGATATAATTGAGGCCCTCGTGGTGGAGTCGGACAATATGTCTGACCGTAAACTGTTTGCTCTGGATTCGATTACCACTCAGGGAATATTTGAATAATTTTTATTTGCTATGCTCTGGTAAAAAAACAAAGCGTGACGTGTGTTCCTTCACTAAACACGCATTCAACACTCACGTCATAGTGGAAAAAGGGTAGGTGGAAAAAGGCGTCTTGACAGTAAGTTTCTCTGATTACCATCCTATGCGGGAAAAGTGTTCTTGTGTAAACAATCATATTTAGATTAACAATCAATTTTAGTTTTAAGCTTTTCCAGAACTTTCTTATTATTGTAAAATATTTTTAAAGTAGAAATAAATAGTTTTAAGAAAATCAATAAGTTGGCAAATTTTCTATTAATACGTTAATTCGTATTAATAAAAGTATACATATGATGCCATTGCTACAAAGAGGCATGTAAATTATAATTATAATATTTAAATTATTTTCATTTCTTCGCATGAGCGGCGGGAAATATCGGGTGGAAAGTGAAGGAAGGAACATTAGGTTTCTCTGATTGCTCTGCTTTGGGGAGAAAAGCTTATAACTGTATAAAAATATAAAAAAATATAGATGCTAACTCACATCTTTGTTTGTTTTTTTTTTAATTACACAAAAAGTAAACCCAAAATTATTATCCTTACAATATGCTACGCTAATTATGTTCATTTATTAATGGTTTCTCTGATGACTTAATAAAGAAAATATGTAGGTAATTAAGTGACGGTGTATTCAATTAATAAAAAAACAGATCCGATTTAAGTAACTAATTACTGCATATTTACTTTGAAAAAAATATGTCTAACATTAATTTAATGACTTGTATATATTGAATTTTCTTTGATTTTTTTAATTAGGTACCAGGCAAATGAATAAACTGAATAATAATAAAAATGATATTTATTCATTTTAGACTGTGGTCTATACTTATAATATCTTCAAAATTATTTTTTACAACTCCAAACCTTCTAAATTATTTTTTACAACTTTCAGTTTATACTTCAGGGTACTGTGATAGATTATAGTATTTCTATACACAAATAACACTATTCTCTTTATTTGACTCCCAAAAATTCTGTGTCGAGTTGTGGAACTCAATTCATGTCAGATTGGGAAGAAATTAAACTAATCATAGCGTTTCTGACGCGCTGCCTCATTGTCAATGATCTTTATCGATGCTTAATTAATTATGAATTTAATATGTATATATATATATGACGGCGCATTGCTAGCGCAGTCTATAGAATAAAACCTCGGAACAAGATTTGACAACTGTCAATCTGGCGGAGCGTCGTGTCGCTGGTCAGCGCGGCCATGTTGAACTGGACTTCTCAAATATCAAAGGCAAGCGCACCACGTTTGCGACGAATCGCTATAGTTCCAAACGATGTTGTGTTTTATTATTTCGAATATTAATGAAATTGTTTTATTAAGTGATTTCTTAATTATTAGCGAGTATATTTTAATATATTTTGTGGAATTAAATTAATTTAAAATGTGACATTTGTAATTATTGTGTTTCCACGCATATTACATCGTTCTTTTGAAAAAAAACATGGCTGATTCTGACAATGAAGGGCATTCGCCCAAGATTTTAGTTTAAAAGATTAAACGTCTTTAAGCGTTTGAAACGTTATCAGTTTTAACCCATAATTACACAACATTTTAGCTTTATAATGTTAAGAATCCATACTTATATTATAAATGCGAATGTCTGTGTGTTTGTCTGTCACGCTTTCACGGCTAATCTACTGGTTCGATTTGGATGAAATTTAGAATGAAAGTAGTAAAAATGACTGCGTCTAACATAGGCTACTTAGTTTTTCAAAAATCAACCTCTAAAGGGTTGAAATAGGGGATGAAAGTTTATATGAAAAATCTACACCGCTTGACCGATTGTAGTGAATTTTGGCATATATATAGTTGATAATCCAAGGTTAAACATAGGCTACTTTATTTTTCAAAAATCCACCACCGAGGGTTGCAATATAGCGAAACAGCCACATAGACCACGCGGCGAAGCCGCGAGCGGGCTGCTAGTTAGTCTATATTTATGTATGTGCTTTGTTCGACTAAATTGCTTTTTGCGAGGGCGTATGTAAAACAGTAATTCAGATTGATATGGGTCACGCCTAAAAATCACCTCATATTATGACGAGACACGTATTGTCTCTTAAAAATAAAACTACATATTGATGAAAAATTCAAAATCCTTGTGTACATTTACCTACGCACGGCAGTTCTTTTTTTACTTAATTTAATAAATACAATTTTGTTTATAATTATAATATTTTAGTACTTTTTACTGTTTCAACAAAGAATAAACACAATATAACATTTTTTTATATTTGCCTTTTTATATTTCGTTCATTTATAACATTAATTACTGTTTCTATTTACAAAATCCTAATATGTTATTAACCGAATTAAATCCCACGTAATAGTATTATAAGCATAAGTAATTTAGTGAGAGAGAACACGTTGTTGGTACAATAAATTACAAATATCAAAGACTTAATTAAATTTTCTTACCGCCTTTGCGTATATCAAACATCTTTCATAATGCATAAAATGTATTTAAGCGAAGTGACAACATGATGAAGCGATATTTTACAGAAAATTAAGAACAAATTAGAAAAGCTTTCTAAATAGAAATTATAAAGCAGGTCTAATTTTTATTACCCTCTTAACATAAAACTAATAAATAGTCTTGTGTCAAAAATATATGCATGTATATTTTACATACATATATTTCTGACAACTATCAGTTATCATTCACATTCTTAATAATATGAAATCGTCTTTGTCTGTTCGCGTTAAATTTTGATAAGCATTATGAATATATTTTATTAAACTTACATTTATTTCATTGGTACTTAGCTTCCGTGTTCACATTTGTTAAAAACATACGAGTATATTTATCCAACATTCCTCAAAAAGTAAATTGTTAAAAATAAATATGGGATTATTTTATGCGGCAATATATTTACGTAAAAACATTGGACATCATAAATTTATACTTTAATTTTATACATACTTAATTCTATAAAAAAGAAAATATTATTAATATTAATATATTCACAACTAGACATAGAAAATAATGTAAAAAAAGTATATGATGTTTGGCATTTTTAAGAAAAATAAATTGAATTATATTCTAAGCGTCACAAGCGTGTGACTGTAAACGACTGGTTGTAGGTTCGATTCCCACTCGAGTAGTGGAAATTATATTTCCATTTTCTTTGCTCTGGTGTCGAGGTAAAGCGCGGCGTGAAGTTCCGCTTCTTAACACGCAAGCCTCCGAATTCGGCGGAAAGTGGGGAACGGAGTGTCTTAACACTTGGTTCCCTCTGCCTACCCTGGTGTGTGCGGTGCTGTGTACAATTACAATATTCTAAGATTAATTATTAAACAGCAGCTGAAACCATGAATATAGAAAGCAAAAGTGAACTTAAATATACGATCAAATACAAATATCATTCGTCAAAACCCATTTGTATTTTTGAAATATAATACTGTGCAGTGCTAATTCAACCATTACGGGATTGATCGTTTTTGCACACCTACGTGTACATCTTAACTTATGTACGGCATTGCCAATAAACTTTTAAGTTAATAAAAGGAAGAATAAAGATAAATATACGTAAATCCAAATTTAAAGTGTGTGTGTGTTGATGTGTCTCTAAGCTGTGTATTATAAAGTACTTTTACCTGGACGCCCAAAATGAATGAAGTTGAATATGTATTTATAGGTATACTGAATGTAAAATTATAAGTAAGATTCTAAAGAATAATGATTATATTTTATTTTAATTGAATAAATTAAATTAAATAGCTTCACGCTATATCCCGCACACAGCAGGGTAGGCAGAGGGAACCTAGTGTTAAGACACTCCGTTCCCCACTTTCCGCCGAATTCGGAGGCTTGCGTGTTAAGTGGCGGAACTTAACGCCGCGCTTTACCTCGACACCAGAGCGAAGAAAATGGAAATATAATTTCCACTCCTCGAGTGGGAATCGAACCCACAACCAGTCGTTTACAGTCACACTCTTATGCCACTGGGCCACGACTGGCCACAAATCCGTGCGCTTGTGGAACTCCTTACCGCATCTTCAGGTCTTTTTAATCCTCTTTAAATATAGTATGTGTATGTATGTATGTATGTATATAAAATATATGTTGTATATAATAATAATATATAGATATCTATATAGCCTGAGCCGGAAGGGGTGTACCCTTCCCATTTCATTTATAATCTCCTCTACCCGAAGGTTACCTGGAAGAGACCGCTCGCTTAGCGATAAGGTCGCCTGTTGTACTGTTTTAGATATTAAGATTGTGTGTAACAAATCTTTCTGGTGTACAATAAAGAGTATTTATAATATGATAGATGTTAAAATAAAATCATCATGAGTATTAATTTACCTAAACAAAAAAAATCCAACGTGCATATTCTTAACACAACAGCTGAAGTAATCGGAATTAATCTTAATCTAAAAAACGATATAGCAGAATTTCTTTATTAAAATAACGACGTAACATCTCGAAGCTCTTATTGAATTCCATAATTTATAAGACTGCCATCCAATGTTAATGTTTTGTGCCTAATATTAATTTATTCCAATTTTGATCCACCACCATGTACACAGTATCTTGCAATGGTTGGAAAGAAAATGTGAATGACAAATGAAAAGGTTGATTGTAAAGTAAATAAAACATTTATTCACAACACCTAAATAGTTTTGATAAAAGGCTTTTTAAATATAATGCAATTTTTGCCCCTTAAGATTAGATTTGGGTCACAAGTCTCAGGTTCAGCTCCGAGCTCCTGCGACGCGGTAGGCAGTGAAATATATTAAATGCTAAATATAAAAGAATATTCTATTATATTCATGGTTTTTATTCAAAAAGAGAAAATAACATACAATTTTATAGTAATGCTTGTATAATAATCTTTGTTTCCAATTTCTATTATCTTATTCCTTGTAAATTTAAATAAAAACAAGTACCTAACTATTAACCTGCTTAAGTCTTTGTTCAATATTGCAAAACCATTACTTGTCTTTTAATGCCAGTAAATATATTGCTACTATTGCAGTAAATTGGAAACAGCAATTTTAGTAAGTAGAAATAACTATTCCTAAGAAAGTGTTTTTTTATTTGAGCAACTAATTAATTTAAATTCTACTGGAAAAGCGCACGTTTTATTATACATGTAGGTACATATGCAATAAAGGAATGATTGATTATTATTTAAACTAAAGTCTATGGTAAAGTTCTGTCTACTTATGAATATATAGCTAGGAGACCAACATCATATTCAGAGAAGGTATCTATTCCAAAATTTTTCTCTACTCAAGAACCATTATGTGAAGAAACTAGAGAAGTGTCCAGCTATATATATTTTTGTTCTAGCGTCCACAGATCTATAACTTTTTTACCCAAGAAGAATTAAACGATTTAATGAGGGATCTAGATGAATAAGATGGGGAGGAGGAGATAAAGAAATAAGGGATTTTGAAGTACATAAAGAATCTGCTAATTTAAAAAAAATAGGGTATATCATGTTCATTAAAGTGCACTATCTCCACAGTCATCTTTACAAATACCCAGAGAATCTTCGATCATATAGTGAAGAATAAGGGGAGCGGTTTCACGAGGGTCTAAAAACCATGGAAGACAGGTGCCAATGCCGATGGGATCAGCATATATGCAACGTGATTGTCCTACTATGCCTCATTCACAAAAGGTACGGAATGGAGGGTTTTTGTGTACCTAATCCATACTTATATTATAAATGCGAAAGTCTGTGTGTTTGTCTGTCATGCTTTCGAGGCTAATCTAACGGTCCGATTTGGATGAAATTTAGAATGAAAGTAGGAAAAGTTACTGGGTCTACATACTACATAGGCTACTTATTTTTTCCAAAATCAACCGCAGGGTTGAAATTGGGGATGAAAGTTTATATAAAAAATCTAAATCACTTGACCGATTATAATAAATTTTGGCATAAATATAGTTGATGATCTAAGCTTAAACACAGCTTCTCTACATACGAATATTACAGCTTCTCTACATACGAATAACTTTGATTTGGCTACTTAATTAGTTACTTTTAACTAGCAATAATAATATAATGATTTTTAATAGAAATTTTGTATTCTCAGCGTATCAAATATAAATTACTAATATTATTAATTTTATGTAGTTGTTTACAATAATTTCTGTTTAAATTGTATTATACAAGAAATCCTTATATCCTTTTTCCCCATGGATAAGTAAGGGTGGCGTTAGTTTTTACATCTTAACAAGCAACGTCTCGAAAATGGACAAAAATAGATAAGGAACCCAGGTTTATCTCTTTCTAATATACATGTGGTGAAGCTAAAAAATGATAATTACATTATGATGACACCTAAGCTGCACTTTTATCGTCTTCATTATGAAGAACGAGCCAGATTCTATTAGCCGTTAATATGCTTTTAACTTCGTATAACAAATTTTACTTAAAATGTCACATAATTTAGACGTTTGATACAAACAATGTGAACAGGATATCGTATTTTACAATATATTTTTTTTCACACTATCCTGCACACAGCAGGGTAGGCAAAGGGAATCTAGTGCTAAGACACTCCGTTCCCCACTTTCCGCCGAATTCGGAGGCATTGCGTGTTAAGTGGCGGAACTTAATGCCGCGCTTTCCCTCTATAGAAATATTAATATTTCCACTCCTCAAGCGGAATCGAACCCACAAACAGTCGTTTACAGTCACAAATAAAATAAATAAAATATAAGTAAAATTTATTTTCGTCGCTGTCGCTGTGTATTATAAAGTACTTTTACCTGGACGCCCAAAATGAATGAAGTTGAATATGTATTTATAGGTATACTGAATGTAAAATTATAAGTAAGATTCTAAAGAAAAATGATTATATTTTATTTTAATTGGAATCTTCACATAATGCATTTGCAAAATACTATGTATAATGTGTAAACACTGTTTATATTTATTTAAAATATATTATGTCTACACCTAGTGAGGTATTTTCCATATGTTATGACTGGTCTGTAGAAAGTAAAAAAGTAGTCAAATATTTTTGTTGTATATGGTGCAAGAAAACTATCATAAACGGTTATATTTATAATTGTATTTAATTATCCTTAACTTTGCAACTCGTCACCTATTAAAATTTGCTACCCACGTTTTACCAGGAATTGCAAAGAACATGGAAGTCACGTTAGAATGAAAGTAGGCTAATGTGTTTGTATTATTTTACTAATTACAATATAGAGGATTTTACAAAATGAGTTCACGATGAAAATAAACATATATGATGATGACTCAAGAGCGGCGCTAAGTTCCGCTACTTAGTACCCAGTGTCACTCTTTCGGGCGGAGTGTGGAGAGCCGAGTCTCTCGACATTGGATTCCCACTGAGAACCGTGCTACACGAGAAAAAGCATGAGGCATGCAAGTATATTTGATGATTAAACAAACTTTACTTAAGTGAAGTTTTATCATAATTATCTGAAAAATTTCTTCCGAAAATATTAGAATAATATACATATAGTATTAGCACAAGCACCTACTCGTCAATTAGCACTGAATATTTAGAGAGTTTTTTTTATTGTAGGTGAGTATGTTCACACGGTACGGTCGTTTACAACTGTCATCATTCGCAGTACAGTAATAAATGTAAAATATATAGTGAGTTTAATATTGGTAACAGTAAGCGATAATATGATAGTTATACCTACTACATGAGTATTATGCTAATCTTGAGGACGAAGCTTGAAGATAATTAAAGCGTATCTATGTAATAAAAAACAATTGTGACTTTACTCATTGTTCTAAAATACATTGTACAGTTTGATTTTTATATTCATTAATTTGCTAATAATTATTGTAAGTTTTTAAAAAATATGTCATTACTTCCTGACAAGAGTTTTTTTAAAGATGCTTTGAAAACAGTTTGAGTTTTACTGTAGAAATCCCGTATTAAAAATTGTTTACTTAGTCATAACATAATGGAACATTTGAACTTTTAATTGAATTAACTTTCAATGTTCACAGCAGACAGCACGCAAAATATTTGAGTATAATAATTGAATCGAGTGATTTGGCTCGTAAATGTTGGTACGTACAAAAATTAAAAGATATAAATAATACGCATTAATTACTTAAAAAGAAAAGAATATAAAAGTAATTTGACATTTTTATTTTTGTGTGACTCGAATGAAGCGAGTCATTGTTATAGAATAATAATGTTGATAAGGAAATAAATTAAACGTCAACATCAGTTCTTTTTACTTGTATTCAAATAAGTCGCTGGTAAACTTTTTATATTGCAAGAATTTGAAACTTATATGGCCGTTTTTATATCCTACAGTGAGATTTTGCTAAAAGAACTTTCAAACTAAATTAACATTTTTACATTACCATTAATATGTTAAAAAATAACGTAAAATGTAACTTAGTTGGAAAAGGTATCATTTAATTTTATAAGTGATATTTCGGTTATTGTATTCAGCCTTTAAACATCTGCCTCTCGATGGCTAAATTAAGCCTTATTAAATTTATAAATTAATCAGTGACATAGGCAGTAGTATATTTTAATAGACGATAGCATCGTTCTAACATACTGATGAATTATCGTTTTTTTGTGATCAACATTAACACACAGTCATGAATATACGTCAACATAATATCTCGAAAGCGCGGCGTTAAGTTCCGCCACTTAACACGCAAGCCTCCGAATTCGGCGGAAAGTGGGAAACGGAGTGTCTTAACACTAGGTTCCCTCTGCCTACCCTGCTATGTGCGGGATACAGCATGAAGCTAAAAAAAAAATAATAATATCTCGAAAGTATTGAAATTATTACATGTAATGTATGTAAACAAAAAACTATTACATTATCGTTTCGTGATGAACGTTAATAACATATAATTAATAATAAGTGAAATGTAAAAATATTTCTGACATTGTAATTCATATTTTTGTTTAAAAATGAATTCCTTTGGAAATTAAAAGAATCAACAGAATATTAATTTAATATATTTTATAGCTTATTAGAATCATAATAATTTCAATATTATTTTTTAATTTATTTTATGTTTGTGAACGAATTTAAGTTTTTTTTGCATACTAATAAACCTAAAATACAAGGCTGAATGTAATCATATATTTCTATTACACTAATAAAAATAATAAAAAAACTAATAATGTCATATTTATTATATGTCGTGCTATTTTTGGCGCCAAAATTAGTCAGATAAGCTAATTGACAAGTTAAAGACACAAAGTCACAAAGTAACCTTTTTTATTGAAATATGTTTACTTAAATCTAATTTAGAAGATATAGAAAACGGCTTAATAGCGTAGGTTATATATTAATATCATTTATTTTTTTCACTTCCCGCCAAAATGTTTGAAAAAATCAATCATTATTCATCAGTTTGAAATACTTATATTGATAAAATTAATTTCAGCGAAAAGTGATACCGTCCTTGGATGCTGAAAATGAACAAAAGTATCGTGAAACTATGGTTGCACTTCGTGTAGCACGTTCTTATAACTTAGAAACTGAACGACTTCAGCTTGAGAGCAGTACGAAATAAACCATTGAAACGACGAGATTTCAAATATGTTTTTGTTTAGTTATTTCATAGAATACTGATATTCTAACGTAAAGTATTGTAACTAATATTTTTTACATCTTTTATTGCACACAAATTAACAATAAATACGTGTAAAAGGCGGGCTTCAAAGCTGAAAAGTCACGTTCTCTTCTAGTCAACTTACAAGTATATAACAATCACGTACAAAAATATATACTATAAATATTAACACTTTAAAATGGGGCCAGTCGTGGCACAGTGGCACAAGCTGGTTGTGGGTCCCACTCGAGGAAATATTTAATATATCCAATTTCTTCGCTCTGGTGTCGAGGCTCAACGTACTCAACGTATTACATCTTATTGTAAAGGACATGGTTGTGGGTTGGATTGTCACTCGCGGAATTGATTAAATATTATTTTCTTACTTCGTCTTCTACTCGAACACTTAAGATAAAAGCGCGGCGTAGGGTTCCGCCACTTCAGACGTAATCTCTTGATTTCGGGCGGAAAGTGGAAAACGGAGCGTGTTGGTTCTCTCTGACTATCCTTTTCTTTGGGGAAAAGCGTTGCCGCAGCTCGATAAAACGTGAAAAAGTTAAATTAATTCATATATAGCCACTAGAATGTAAAGAAATTTATATTTTTTTTCTTAAACGCTGACAAAAAAGTCACTCTGAATACTGTAATATTACACATTTATAATTTCAGAACATAACGTCATTTATTGTAGCCATGTACTATTTCATAATATAAAGGTTTCACAATATTTCTCTCTCTGAATTTTTTACGTTTCTTTTTGTGGTATAAAATAAATTGTTATTGCTTTGCCTAACAAAAGTGCGGAGTGTAAAATATTTTATTGCGAATCCGAATATATTTGTTTGCGTTGTGCATAAATTTAAAGAGCTTTGGACATGCCGACGACAACTTGTTTTGGTTTGGTTCCCAATATAAACTAACACCTATTATCATCTATGTACGCGAATTTTATAATTAATTTGAATTCTAAAATTAACGAATTTCAGGTATGAGGTTAATTAATGAATGATTTTTCAATTTTAATAACAAACTTATTATCCGACCTTCAGTTTTCATTATAATAGTTATTTTTTCAAGAGATCGTAACAGACAGAAAAGTTCCACGAAATTTGCTGATAGGAAAAAATAAATATTTTAGTTAACTTTTTTCTGTATTTACGTTATATAACTAACTAATAACAAATACTTATTTACATAGCATTTATAGCGGTATCACATATTTATATAGCATTTGACTGTATATAGTGACTGTATATTGTGTTAGCATTTGACTGTATATACGGTGATGGTGAGTTTGATTCCCACTTGGAGGAACGATTATATTTTAATTAGTTTCACTTCCCCACTCTAGTGAAGAAAGCGCGGTGTTAAGTACCGCCGCTCACAATTCACATGTAGAAAGTCGAAATCTGAATGTCATGACACTAGTTTTTCTCTGACCGTCCTGCAATATGTAAAAGAGATCTTTTTCAGTTTTTGTTTTAATAGTTTTTGTAAGTTAATGCAAACAGTTAAGAACAGGACATCCCTTTCTAAGATATAAATTATATCAATTTAAACAATTAGCTGAGCTAAATTAATGTAACTATTCGTTTTACAGCGAGCAAGAGTAGTTAGATAAGAAGCTGCAATCTCTGTGTAGTCGATGCGACTCTTTACGTTCGCAGCATTATCTGATGAGGAATAGAGCTGGCACGACATCAACGCCCTCTCGCAAATAGTAATCTATTATTTAAGCCTTAATTAAAATCACTGAAATATTAAATTATTTAAGTATATTTATTAGGAACTATTAATTTAATTCGATGTTATAAATAAGAAAACTGATTTTATAATTAAAATTATCCTAAATAATAGTTTACACAAGGTAAACTTATTAGATGTCAAGTAAACTTAAGTGTCTACTAGAGGGGAGAAATGAAAATTATATTTAATTAATGGTTAGGAATCAAACCCACATTACATTATAGTCCGACGTTGACCCACTGTTCCACAATGGCCACGTACTCTAATATACTATCTTTGTATTCGATGAAAATTCTTTAAAAATCATTGTTGTGTATAAAAAGTCTTTGTTCAACTTTGCTCAAATTCACATTCAAAATATACTTTATTCAAATTCAATATTGCGTTATCAATTGAATGTAAGACTACCATCAGTGAAGAAGGTAGTTCTGCTGAGAAGAGCCGGCGACAAACATTGCTTTTAGATTGGTTTTTGTTGCTACAGTTGCTCTTTTAAAATATAATAGTTAAAATTTTCCTATTGAATACTATGTATCCAACATATTTTTCTTTAATACGTTATAAGACAAGCAAGACCCGTATAATCAGGATGCACATTGCTTTATTTTTGTATTGTTTCAAAATTACAATATAGCATAATGTTATAGGCCAAGCATGTTAAACTATACCGACAAGCAGTAAGTAGCAGCATGAAAAATGTAGTTTAATTTTAGCATCTTTATTGTACTATTCCAAATACAGCCAAAAAAACGTTGCGTCGCACAATTACTCCCACTGCAGGCGCGATTCTAGTTTTTTAAGTTTTCAAATTATAAATGGGGCCAGCTGTGGCCAGTGGCACAAGCTTGTGACTGTAAACTACTGGTTGTGGGTCCGATTTCCACTCGAGGAGTGGAAATATTTGATATTTCCATTTTCTTCGCTCTGGCGTCGAGGCAAAGCGCGGCGTTAAGTACCGCTACTTAACACGCAATACCTCCGAATTCGGCGGAAAGTGGGGAATAGAGTGTCTTAACACTAGGTTCCCTCTGTAAATATATAAAAAGCGATACCTTGGACGCACTCCTTATAGCACGTTCTTATAATAGGGAAACTGAACGACTTTAGCTTGAAAGCAGTACGTAATAAACCACTGAAACGGTGAGCTTTCAAAAATACTGATAGTAGTGTATCTACTAAAAGTATTGTATCTAATATTTGTTTATCCTCTTTTATACATAATTTAACAATTAATATGTACAATAGACAGGCTTAATGGTAAATAACATTCTCTCAATAGGTGTATTGAGAGTATATATTTTGTACGTGTTTATATATAGAAACACATAAGAAAATATGCTATAGCTGTGCACATATGTTAAATCTTAGGTACCTGTTGCCTTTGTGGTTATATTTTGAAAAATTAAATACATCACAACTTTTTTAGACCTAAATACGAAGACACTTTACGGGAATTTTCAAATCGTTTTCGTAGATCGTGTGCATTTTATGTAAATTTTACTTTTATAATTTAAGAACATTCTATTTATCGAAAATAAACTAGTACTGTTTTTAATTTGAAACTAAGTTGGAATTAAAGGGCTAATTTAAAGTTACGCTGATAATTAAACAGAAATCTTATATTATAACATAATTTATGAATTGATTCATACTATTTAATAAAAATAAATACCTATTTTAAAACATAATGTTATAAACAGCATAACGAGAAATCTTTTAGTATTGAAATATATATTGTTTTCGCATTAAGGTTGAAGAGGAAATGTAAAATGATATGAAAGTCGACAATTAGACGTCACAGATCTAAAGTGTAAGCTAAGCGACTTAGTTAACAATCCGCTTGAATGTTATATTTAAAATAAGTAAGTATACTTGTAAAATTCTTGTAACACTTGTAAAATTTGTTCTTTTTGGCTTTTCGGGTAAATAACACATATAATTGGGAATAGGGCGCTCTACTGAAGACTTTTTAGCACTCTTTGAGACGAATATACGAGTATATCAAGCGTATATGTCAAAACATGGATCATATCTTTTGACACAGTATTCATGTTGTTGCATAACTAAAGAGGCGCTAAGCCGAAGAGACGGTAAGATCGCCGTTCATATAAAAGAAGATTGTTTTTTTATCTTACCAATATGATATATGTTGGTGTATGTATGGTTAATATGAGAAGATAAAATATTTTAATTTATATTAGTTTTTCTCAATATTCCCATCGGTATAAGTAACAAGAATGTACATATTCTTAAAAAACCTCTAAAGATTTTCCATAACTGATTTAGTGCTATCGAGCTCTTAGTTACTTATATCCATTATCGACCTAATTTCCTTTTCTTTAAATCAGAAACGTTTGCCAAATCCAGTAACGTACCAGATTAAGAAATGTATTATGGGATGGAAAATTTATTTTATTTACCTATTTTAAAGCTAACTGTTAAAGTAACATACCATTTTATACTCTCTTAAATCTATACAGCCTCACGTCTCCCCATATAGCAGGGTAGTCAAACAGAACCAAGTGTCAAGACACTCCGTTCTTCAATTTTCCGCCCGAAATCAAGGGTAATTTTTAAATGTTTACGCTTTTAATAAATTATAAAATTAATATAAATTTTAAAATTAAGGTCAGTAGTAAAGGTTGTATCATTCATATAATCATTCATTTTGTTACGAATTTCCATCTGTGGCCTCCGCAAGGACGTACTCTTTAATGGGTAAGCACGTAGGTATCTCATAGTGCTACAATGGTTGCTAATATTTTCATAAAGCAATTCAGGAAGCGCGCTTAGCAGTTGCAATTTACGAGGGTCGGTTTCATGGCGAAGTTTCCTGCAAGTGCATGAATGTTGTCTACTAACGACGCGCATTATTTTGATGAAAATTTTAATTAAGCCTTACGACTGCACACGGTCGTACTGACTAAAATGAAACTATAATATAAATGTTGAAATTAAAAGAGGTTCTAATAAATAAAAATATGTTTGGTATTTATTGTTAATTTTTATTACATGGTAGATTCTTAATTACATTTATTTCATTGAAAGCGACATTTGGAGTTATTTTAATTTTCATTCTAAAATTATACTTAGCCTTAAGCTCATTTAAGATAAAATTATAGGAGCCTTCAGGGTACGCTTTAAATATATTAATAGGATTATAAAATTTAAAGTAAACATTAGTTAATATGTATAATAAGTTGAGATGTATAAATATTTTACTAGCTGTTATTACCCGCGGCTTCGCTCGCACCGTCAATGGGAATGAACAATAAATTCATAAAAATACATCTGAATTCGGTGCCTGCCTCCGCTAATTTTAATGTCTTATTTCGTTTATTTTTGTTAATGTTGCATTTATTTTTCTAGTTAATAATTTATATTTCTTTTTTATAGTAAATGATCATTTACATGTAAATTGTTGATATTAGATCCCTAAAGCTTAGTCCTACTGGCTAATCCTTATCCGAATAGATCCTTTACATATTTTTAATAAGTAACCCATAGTTTATTAAAACCTTTTTGTATCGCTGGGCAATACAATTCGCACAAATCACCACGCACGCAAGGCATATTGGATGATACTGATGGACTCATTCACACTACCCGATGTAGTAGTATCGAGTAGTATCGGGTTCATTGATCACAAAAATCCAGCGAAAATCGACGCCTATTGCGGACTACTGTTGTCTTCAGGATGTATCGAAGCTACATAAAAAAACAGACGATTTGGAAGAGGATCACCACGACCTTCCCGCAATAGCTCCTCTATAATAGCGTGAGAAGGAGGATCTCCGATGGTAAATCACCAGGGAGGAAAAACATACCTCCGCCGGGGAAAGTTTTTCTTTTACTATTTAAGTACATCATTTTTTGAATAAAGTAAAAATATGGAATTGTTCGATTGGTTATTGGATCATAGACCAATCGAAATTCAACCTTTACTATGTTCAAAAAAAAAGGATTTCTAAATCAATCTAAAGTTTTTGAATTAAGATCGATAATTGATATTGAGCGTAAATGAATTTGCTGCATGTTTTTAAAATAAGTGCTTTTGACCATACCCTCATAACACATATCTACTTATCTTTGTACAAATGAGTTAGTTTGCAAGAGATAAATAATATGCGGTAGCAAAACTTTTTGTATTCAATAATATTCTCGGTTACAAGTATTTTAATTCATTATACAAGTATTATATGCTTACTTAATAAAATAATATCTATCTACACAAAGAGGGCGTAATGAGATTTTCTCATTCAAAACGTTTACAAAAGTTACAAATGTTAAGCAAGACGATTATTTTAGAAATATTTAGTGGTTATATAGTCCTTATAATTTACACGCGAAATTCGAGTAAAATTTAAAGTATAAAGGGCTTCTTTAAATAAATTATTATGTCTGCCTTGGCCTTGTGTTTCTATGAAATAATTAAATTTAGAGGAGCTCTTTCAAACATGTTCCCTATTAAAACGCTTTTATTAGCTTCAACTGTATATATCTATCTATTAATCTAATATCTATATTAGAATAAAAAGCAAAATTAAAAATTTTGAAAAAACCCACGACGGTTTAATTGTAATTGAAAAAGGATAAAATAACTGTAAATCCCCCGCCTAAAAGAATATATGTAACGAGATGATGGGGACGACTCCGTCGGGGGCTGTCATTACTTTAAGTTTGCACAAATCTTCTCATAGGTTTTCTTGCTGTTAAAACAGGTTCCCAAAAAATTAAAATATTAATATGAATTTACAGTTTTGATAACTGGTATTTTAAAAACTTTAAAACGAAATCTATACTGTTAGCTACTATATTTAAAATTGGGATTGCTACTGGCAGCCCCCGACGAAGTCGTCCCCATCATCTCGTTACATATATTCTTTTAGGCGGGGGATTTACAGTTATTTTATCCTTTTTCAATTACAATTAAACCGTCGTGGGTTTTTTCAAAATTTTTAATTTTGCTTTTTATTTTAAACTTTTTAAAGTGAATAGATACACATTATATATTATTACATAATATCGAAATACTTTATATTAATCTTCATGCAAATCCAAAAGAAATTATAAACCCAATGCTTTCTGGTTATCAAATGCTTATTGCAGCGCCTGGCAGATTGTCACTGTAACATTTCCACGAAACTTAAGTCTAACCAAATCAGTGAAAATCACAAAACCCAATAGTAGTTTTGATTTTGAACAAACTAATTTATACTGGAGCGCCCCGTGGTAGTTCGTGACATGGCATATAAAAACACGCAGCAATTAAACCAGAACCTATCACAGAAAACTGCATCTAAATAGGTTTCACACAAAAAATAAAAGCAAATGCTTACTGCAGCGCCCCCTGGTGAGGTGTCACCATGACACATATACGAGAACACGTACTAATTAAGCCTTATCGTATCTTTGATAACTGCATCCAAATTGGACTTGTAGTTTTAGCTTTGCATAATTAAATGTTTAATGCAGCACCCCCTGGCGTGTTCATAACGTAAAAAAAATACCTAAAAACTTACACCAAGTAAAGGTAACTCTAATACTAAAAACTCTGCGCAATCGGACTAGTAGTTGTAGCTTTGCATTAAATATCACAAACAAATGTTTACTGCAGCGCCCCCTGGTGAGTTAACACGATAAAACATATCCAAGAACATGTAGTAATTAAACTTGAACTTATCATTGATACTGCATCCAAATCAAATTCGTCATTTTATCTTTGCACAAAGAATATTTTACTGCAGCGCCCCCTGGTGACTTGTCACTGTAATATAAATTTAAAAACATGCTATAAGCAAAGCGGAATCTAATACTAAAAACTCTTTTCAATCGTACTAGTCGTTTTGGTTTTACACAAAAAAATAGAAGCAGCTACTTACTGCAGCGCCCCCTAGAGAGTTAACACATACATGAAAATATGCACTAAGTAAACATACATGACACATATATGAAAATATGCACTAAGTAAACTTGAATCTATCATTGAAAACTGCATTCAAATCGGACTCGTAGTTTTAGTTTCGCACAAACAAGTGTAATTACTGCAGCGCCCCCTGGTGAGTGGTCACCGTAACGCATATATGAAAAGAAACACCAATTAAACCTGAACCTATCGTTGGAAGTTTCATCTAAATCGGACTAGTAGTTTTTGCTCTGCATAAACAAATGTTTACTGCAGCGCCCCCTGGTGAATTTTCACCGTAACCAAAAAACAAAAATCTTATAATATGCACAAAGCAAAGCTTAATCTAGTTCTGAAAACTCTATCTAATCGAATTAGTAATTTCGGTTTTAGACAAACAAATACAAGAAAAATTTTGGTTTTACACAAAAAAGTACAAACAAATGCTTACTGCCGCTCCCCCTGATGAGTGGTCACTGTAGCACATATATAAAAAGATGCACCAATTAAGCCTGAACCTATCCTTGAAAGTTACATGTAAATCGGACCAGTAGTTTTTGATTTGCATAAACAAATGTTTACTGTTGCGCCCCCTGGTGAGTTTTCCCCGTAACAAAAAAAGAAAAATCTTAAAATATGCACCAAGCAAAGATAAATCTTTTTATGAAAACTCATTTTAAACGGAGCAGTACTTTCGGTTTTAGACCAATAAATACAAAAAAAGTACAAACAAATGCTTACTGCAGCGCCCCCTGGTGGTTTGACACGATAAAACATATCCAAGAACATCCACCAATTAAACCTGAATCTATCACTGAAAATCTATTGAAATCAGACTATTATTTTTTGAGATAATTGAAAACATTCGTTTTCACGTAAAATGCTTACTGCAGCGCCCCCTGGTGAGTTAAGGCAATAAGACATATCTAAGAACATACACCAATTGAACCTTAACCTATCATAGAAAACCGTATCAAAATCGGACTTATAGTTTTGGAAATAATTGACATAGTAATTTGCACAAACACACAAACAAACAAACAAACAAACAAACAAACAACCTCTCACCCCAAACACATATACAGTCGCCGTTCCGTCGCGGGTAAAAATGACTACTTTTGTGCCAAATTTTTTTTCTTCTTTTAAACATGTTTTAAAGTGTTATTCCACACTTAGGAAAATTGAAAAAGACATTTAAAGAAAACGTATAAAAATTAGAACGCAGCGGGATTCGAACCCGCGCCTCCTGAATACCGTTCAGGCGCTCTCACCACTGAGCCATGCGTTCTACTAGCCGCTGCGTCGAAATTCTTATACGCTTTATTACAACTTATTTATGTTGTTAGCATCTCTGTAGAGAGATTTTTACAAATTTCTGCTACCCAAAGATTATTCTACGAACAATCATTTGGCAAGAGAGAATGCTATTTATTAAATACTTTTAAACATTTTTTAAAGTGTTATTCCACACTTAGGAAAATTGAAAAAGACATTTAAAGAAAACGTATAAAAATTTGAACGCAGCGGGATTCGAACCCGCGCCTCCTGAATACCGTTCAGGCGCTCTCACCACTGAGCCATGCGTTCTACTAGCCGCTGCGTCGAAATTCTTATACGCTTTATTACAACTTATTTATGTTGTTAGCATCTCTGTAGAGAGATTTTTACAAATTTCTGCTACCCAAAGATTATTCTACGAACAATCATTTGGCAAGAGAGAATGCTATTTATTAAATACTTTTAAACATTTTTTAAAGTGTTATTCCACACTTAGGAAAATTGAAAAAGACATTTAAAGAAAGCGTATAAAATTTCTCTACAGAGATGCTAACAACATAAATAAGTTGTAATAAAGCGTATAAGAATTTCGACGCAGCGGCTAGTAGAACGCATGGCTCAGTGGTGAGAGCGCCTGAACGGTATTCAGGAGGCGCGGGTTCGAATCCCGCTGCGTTCAAATTTTTATACGTTTTCTTTAAATGTCTTTTTCAATTTTCTTAAGTGTGGAATAACACTTTAAAAATGTTTAAAAAGTATTTAATAAATAGCATTCTCTCTTGCCAAATGATTGTTCGTAGAATAATCTTTGGGTAGCAGAAATTTGTAAAAATTTCTCTACAGAGATGCTAACAACATAAATAAGTTGTAATAAAGCGTATAAGAATTTCGACGCAGCGGCTAGTAGAACGCATGGCTCAGTGGTGAGAGCGCCTGAACGGTATTCAGGAGGCGCGGGTTCGAATCCCGCTGCGTTCAAATTTTTATACGTTTTATTACAACTTATTTTTGTTTCCGTCTGATTCGCTCGAAAATTCTCATAATGTGAAGCTGGTATCTTAAAGTTACTTTTTAAGTGTGCCGCTTTCAATTTTTGAACTTATTAACTACTAGCGATCCCGCTTGCGGCTTTGCTTGCGAAAATACATAATTGTAGCTGCTTTTTCCCCTACCCGCGGTCTCGCTTAATCACAAACTTTGCTCAACTTCTCTAAAACTTATAATTTAATTTACTGTAACTTTTTTATTAAGCTTATGAGCCGATTAGAATAAAATGAACACTAATAGAGTTAACTTATCGGAAAAAAAATCGTTGTGTTGAGTGATTTTTATTACGTGGATAAATTGATACCATTTTGCATAGATATTAGAAGCTATGACAAGTATCACTTGTACATAGGCCGATTATTAAGTGAACTTAGTATGCATCCACTAAGGTAGACGATTATTGGAGAACATGACCTTCGCAATCTGTTTACAATTATGAATGTATTGCTCGAAGAATGGTATGTAGATTGATGTCGAACTCACTGAGAAAATACTTTCATTGTATTTCATAGAATTTATAAATTTGGAAGTATCGTAAATATTTTTTTTATTATAAAATTCTTCCTTTTATATTATTTTAGTGTAAGAAATGAAATATGCATTATTATAGACTAGCAGGGTTGGAGGAAAAAGAGCCTAGTGTCATAACACTTCGTTTTTTACTTTCCTCTCAGTATTGAAACATTCTGAGTTTCTCTGCTCTTGTAAGACAAAAGTGCTCTTTGTTTTGTAAGATTGAAGATATTAAAATAATTTGAATATGAGTAACACAATATTGGTAATATTAGGCATATTTTTTGTACGTGAATAGGAGTAAATTTTAAATGAATATTTAATTTTTGTTAACACTTTAATCGCAACGTTAAATTTAAATTAAGTTACTTTGTATCATATAACAAAAACAACAAACAAATACGCAGCTTTGTAACGTCCATCATGACATCAAAGCGTTTCAGCTTTGAAGAGACTAAAGGTTATACGGTTTTTACTGGAACTTTATTAAAACTGAAGTGTTATTGGAATTTGCTAATTGTAAACTACTCATGTTTTAATTTGCAGTTCAATTTGTTTTTTTGTTAAAAACACCTGAATTGGATAAATTGTAAAAATGTTAATATTATCTAACAAGATATTATTGACTCTAAAAAATATACTTTGTATATGAAAATGGATTTTTCATTATTCTATTGTTAAATGGTTTTACCGTTCAATATTTTTCTGCTCATGAAGATTATAGGATGATAACACATTTTTTCTTTTCAGAATATACATGAAATAGATCATAAACGCTTTGGTGTGTAAACCCAAAGGTGATGTTTATTGAATTAGTTAGTTATTTAAGCTAACTTTTTCTTGTAACTTTTTTAAGGTTAATTAATACTTAACTATATTAGATCATGAAGTCATATTTAAGTCAAGTAATTTATTTATAGTGAAACTTCTATATATATTTCTGGAATTATAAGCCAATATACTTAAATAACATTATAGAAACTACGTACCTTCTGTTACGTTATGTACGTACGAGAAACTATGACTATAATATTTTAGGCAAATTTTGTCGGAGGCATTATGTAACTGTTTTGTAAAATCTGATTACGAAAGATCTCTATCTTTAATTCGTTACATAATTATAATTTCTGATTTGTAACTCGCAATTAAAGAACCTCAATTTAATTACGCAGTTCATTGATTCACTTTAGCGTTGAAGGGGGTTGCTTCACTGTAGACGTTCTTAAATAAATTACCCGTTAAACTTGTAAATATAGGCAACTAATTATATAACAGTATAATATAAGAACTTTTTTAAAATACATACTACACTTAGTGACGAAATTTTATTTTTTTAATTCATTATAAATTTTCATTGTTAACGATCGTTGTTTAAAAACATTATGTCATTTCTAACAATAAAATTAGGATCATTCTTAAAAATTACATATAAATTTTTAACAATAATTCTTTTTCGTTTGTAGCTGAAAAAAACACGTTTAATGTATAAATCAAATAAAATACCATTTCATTGTACTCGATATATTGGCGATGGTTTGGCCGGTACTGTTACCACATCGTTTGAAATATTTCACGTCTTGTTGACGTAACGTAAAAAATGATGTAGTTCGACAGAACTACATCATTTCTTACTTATACTTAGCTTTATTTTTGTTAGCTTCACGCTGTATCCCGCACACAGCAGGGTATGCAGAGGGAATCTAGTGTTAAGACACTCCTTTCCCCACTTTCCGCCGAATTCGGAGGCATTGCGTGTTAAGTGGCGGAACTTAACGCCGCGCTTTGCCTCAACACCAGAGCGAAGAAAATGGAAAAATTAAATATCTCCACTCCTTCGAGTGGGCATCGAACCCACAACCAGTCGTTTACAGTCAAAACTTGTGCCACTGCGCCACGCCTGGCCCCGACACTTATACATAAGTGTGAAAGTATTTTACTATATTACTAGTTGTCGCCCGCATTTTCAAATATACTGACTGTAAATAGCTAAATCCCGTAAAGTTATTTGAATAATATGATTTTTAAAAACTTTTATATGTTCTTTAAAAATATTTTTCGTTTAATAAATGCGTGAATAGCATTTTAAATAATATAAATATATTTATATACTTTTTGGCAACATCACAAGAATATATTTTGCCTTTATATGTACTGTGAGGTCTAGTTATAACTTTATTCTTATCAACATTATAACGAGTCTGTAATCGCTCGTGCAATTCAACTCCCTTTTGTGCTCCAATTTGAGTTCATAAAGTTGTATTGTGACAAAATCTGTCTGTTGTTATCAGCTACAATGTCATGTATCAAATATAAATAAAATAAATGACATCTGAAAAAAATTAAATTCAATATATTTGTTTCATTGATGCATATCCCTCATTTAGGTACTGAGATAGTCGTTTTCCATTTTCATGATTTTACATTTTTACCCGCGACGGAACGGCGATAGTATATGTGTTTGGGGTGAGAGGTTGTTTGTTTGTTTGTTTGTTTGTTTGTGTGTTTGTGCAAATTAGTATGTCAATTATTTCCAAAACTATAAGTCCGATTTTGATACGGTTTTCTATGATAGGTTTAGGTTCAATTGGCGTATGTTCTTAGATATGTCTTATTGCCTTAACTCACCAGGGGGCGCTGCAGTAAGCATTTTACGTGCAAACGAATGTTTTCAATTATCTCAAAAAATAATAGTCTGATTTCGATACGGTTTTCAGTGATAGATTAAGGTTTAATTGGTGGATGTTCTTAGATATGTTTTATAGTGTCAAACCACCAGGTGGCGCTGCAGTAAGCATTTGTTTGTACTTTTTTTGTATTTATTTGTCTAAAACCGAAACTACTAATTCGATTGAAAAGAGTTTTCAGAAAAAGATTCAGCTTTGCTTGGTGCATATTTTAAGATTTTTATTTTTTTGTTACGGGGAAAACTCACCAGGGGGCGCTGCAGTAAACATTTGTTTATGCAAATCAAAAACTACTAGTCCAATTTAGATGAAACTTTCAAAGATAGGTTCAGGCTTAATTGGTGCGTCTTTCCATATATATGTTATGGTGACCACTCATCAGGGGGCGCTGTAATAACCAAAATTTTTCTTGTATTTATCTGTCTAAAACCGAAATTACTAATCCGATTGGATAGAGTTTTCAGAGCTGGATTCAGCTTTGTTTGATGCATATTTTAAGATTTTTGTTTTTTTATTACGGTGAAAATTCACCAGGGGGCGCTGCAGTAAACATTTGTTTATGCAGAGTAAAAACTACTAGTCCGATTTAGATGAAACTTGCAATGATAGGTTCAGGTTTAATTGGTGCATCTTTTCATATATGTGTTACGGTGGCCACTTACCAGGGGGCGCTGCAGTGATTACATTTGTTTGTGCAAAACTAAAACTACGAGTCCGATTTGAATGCAGTTTTCAATGATAGATTCAAGTTTACTTAGTGCATATTTTCATATATGTGTCATGTATGTTTACTTAGTGCATATTTTCATGTATGTGTCAACTCTCTAGGGGGCGCTGCAGTAAGTAGCTGCTTCCATTTTTTGTGTAAAACCAAAACGACTAGTACGATTGGAGAGAGTTTTCAGTATTAGATTCCGCTTTGCTTAGAGCATGTTTTTAAATTTATATTACGGTGACAAGTCACCAGGGGGCGCAGGGGGGGGGGGGGGTCCGCCAATTTCATATGTCAATTTATTATTTTTTAAAACATATGTCTGCTTAATTTTCATAAGAAGGAGTCAAAAGCTTTGCCCTCTTGTATATACTACATGTAATAAAGTAGGGACGCAACCAGACTCTCAATTTCGACACACTGCGCTCGGGAAATCCGTGCCGTTTACATACAGAGCGAAGCGAGCAAACGAAATTCATTAATTCGGCACGCGCAGTTCATTGTAGCCAAAACTTTTCGCGCGAAATATTTCCGCCCTTAACTTTGATGAGGAAATGAGTTTCTTGTGATAATTCCTCAAGAACATCAATTTTTCGTAGCGTATTCGTGACAAAGAGTGCAAAAAATTGCTGTTTAATTATGTACTTACAAAAAATGTATATAATTTCATCATTATAATAATGCAGGTTTATAAGAAAAACTTATGTAATTGTTTGGTTTTTGTAGTTACTACAGCAATACTAAAGAAAAAGTAAAATATTTTGCGACAATTTTTCCTTTTTTGCAAGTTGGCAAGCGTTTGAGATCTAAAAGGAGCTCTTAGTAATGAATATCCTTTTCAAACAGTGTTTTTATAATGCTTAAGGGCCACTTTTAAAGCTTTAAAGTACTGCAAGGTGATTTAATAATATTCGGATTTACAGTAGTAAATAGTAGTAGGTCAGTAGACCTACTACTATTGGGACTAATACAGTGGTGCTAGTAACTGATGTGAGTATACTAGCATAAAAATAGATACAAACGGCAGAAGACTATTTGTAAGCATTGGTGCAAGTTCGCTAAGATTAAAGAAGACTACTGAATCCTAACGTTGCTGGTAGCAGACCAGTACTGGAGCAAGTTCTAGCACCAGCATTAAGGTCACTCACAGCGACAGAAATCCGAATCCATTTACATATTTTTAATGAGCAGCAAAACTTTAAAATGTACTGTGGCTTTAAAAATAAGGAATTACTATACACACTTTCACGCACTATTTATATAGGTTGTAACTGGTCTCCCCCCCTTCATCCCTTCATTGATCTGAAATGTTTGAAAATATATTAATCAAATCATGCCTTGGCTCATGATACGTCTTGTGGTTAGGACCTTTATTGTTATGTATGTAAGTAACTCAAGTTCTTTTTGAGATTCAGAGGTAACAGTGTTAGTAAATTCTACGTGTAATATATTAAATACATATAATAAGCCATCAGAAGGTAATCTTTTTTAATTATAATTGCCATCAGAAAGGTATTGACTCTTTTATATATAAATTAGCCATCAGAAGGTTTTCCTTCTTAATTATTAGTTTGCCATCAAATACCCAACTATCAAACGCATTATATATTAATATCTTATTATTATTATTTGTACATGCATCGCCCCTATACATGTAGTACATATTTACATTATTTTAAATTTCACACATTCGTATGAGAATATTTGCCATAAAATATTTAATCATCATAAGCCTCATTTATTTTAATTTAATAAATATTATTTACACTCGCAACATAGAATAATTTATAAAGTTAACAATATTTAGGAAAATGTACACTATAATGTTCATACAACACTATTTTAAGATGTCGCCGCCATACGCCAAATATTTTAATTAATTTGTACTGCAAATTATACATTTTCTTTTTCATAGAACTAATATTTAAAATATTTATTGCCTTTAATACTATTATATTATTTAGTGATTATTATTTAAATATTCATTTCAATATTCGCTTTTGCTATTTTTATATTAATAATGTAATAAGAACTCACCAAGAAATTCTTCATAATTAACAAATATGCATCTTACCAAACTTGAATATTATAAAATTATTATATTTCGATCACTTTGCATTTAATATGTTCAATTTATATTATTTACAATTTAATATCAATAATTTTCAGAGCGTCACTTTTACCGACGCCACGCTCCCGCCATGCTCCCTTTCTCTCTCTTTCTATTCCATTTTTAAAAATCATAAACTATAATAGGCCAGCAACTCATACAGCCAACGTTGCTTTTTCTGAAAATATTAATAAAATATTTTTTTATTATTTGTTTAGACTATTCCATAAAATTATATAATTTTTTTTATTATTATTAAATTATATTATTTAATATTTTTTTATATTCCTACGTTTATTTATACATAGTATGTATTGTTACAAGGTCTTGATATCGATTTATTTTGAAAACACTAAATAAATTATATTTCATACTAAGTTATTATACTGGATCTCCAGTAATTCTACATCTGCAGAATTTCAATTGTTTTAAAGATTGAATAGAAACAAACAACAAAGCAGTGTCAATAGCTCGAAAATTTGTCTGTAGTGGCCTTTCAAATCTGAATAGACTTTGGATATCGAAATAAAATTCACTCTATTCAAAGTCGCTATTCAAGGTCAATTGTATTTCGTTTCATTGTTGATTGGTTTTCGCTGACTTAAGAGTAAATTTCACAGAAAACTTTTATTTAAAACAATTATCTAATGTAATGTACTCGTGCTATTTTCTCGTTTAATTTAATTTTCGGCCCATTTCGAGAGTTAGAGTTTCGGGACATAACGCTGCGCTTTATTTAACAGAGAAGATAAATGAAATTCCTACGAGTGGGAATTAATCTAACATCTAACAATAAGTGTTCCTCCACGTCACTATGGCCTCATGATATATTATTTTATAAAAAAAAATAGTTTGGCGTTTACTTTCATCACTTAACATGGAATGTCTTGAATTTGTTCTCACTGCTTACCCTGCTATTTGCGATAAGCCTGAAATAAAAATATCCATACTTAGTTATTGTTAAGTTATGTTTTCTAAAGACGAACTATAGAAAAAGAAAATTATGCACTTTATTGAGTGCAATAAAAAAATCATGTTCACACAGATAACGTTAATATGTAATTGTAAGAGAAGTTCGTATCATGTCCATACTACTTGTAAGGGAACAAATTACCACATAGTTTCAGGCTTAGTCATCATAATCCATCTTGTTGATTATTCTGTTATCTTTTGTTTTTAATGATAAAGGGCTTCTCCGTTTAATTTAATTAATCAAATTATTTCTTCAACGCAAAACGGTTGCTCTAGACAGTGTCACTGTCAGTGGTCGGTAGGTAGTATTTTAAATAATTTCTGCCGTTTTATCGTAGTTCAATATAAAAATATAACTATATCACATCGACAGTTACGACCATGTATGTTATGTTCTGTGAAATCTGAGTATTATTTTGTCGTAGGATTACAGGATAACGAGGGTTGTCTTACAATAACATTGAATGAAATTGGAAGTTTGTTTTTGGGCATTAGTTAAAGACTTTCTGTTATTTTCTCCATAATATAATAGTATAAAATATTTAAATATCACCAACTCAGATTCCACTATAATATCTAGCGCTAATACGAAAGTTTAAACATAATCCACTATAACCCACTTATTATTTATATTATGTTTTTTGAATCAATCAATTATAACTTCAGATTATAAAATACTGTATGTGTACCCTATAAAATCTCTTGTGTGCACTCAATGTCACGTGTGGGTTACGATAGCATAATAAGTTTTAATCAACTTTACACATCCGCGAGCTTATAAAATTAATTGAAAACCTACATAAAATATTTTTCCCTTATGTAAAGTTCTGACGTGTCCTATCGTTGGCTTGAAAATATATCAGAATTTTGTTTTATAGTAAATGCTGTGCAGAAAATATGCGATCGTAACAGCTGCTGTAAAGTACAAAAGTTAGAATATTCACAAGTTTATGACAGAAACCTCTCACACTTACGACCACAAGCCAACGTTCGTAGACAGCAAACAAAAAGAAAGATTTATTTGAGCTGCTTCTGTTAGATTCAGATGAATCTGTCTATCTTATATTAATGTAAGAAAATCTTATCAGAGCTATTATATTCACCCACCTCTTGATGTATAATTTGCTTCAAAATTACACACGTGTCCGGATGTGATGTTGGCTCGGGTTTATTAAGTAGTGTATAGATCTAATTATATCTATTAAAATGTTACAATAGATGAGAGACAAGGAAATGGGAATAGGAAACATCATTTTATATTAAATAATACTACATACTGGCTTATTATATTTAGGTATATAACCAGTAGCAAAAAGTACATTTTGTAGGCTGGTTTCTGTTCTCTTCTCTTAGTGATAGGTATATTACACCCTTCAAATTTATGCGTCTAATTGCATTATTAATTCTTTTTTCACGCTTGACGACAGCGATGATTTTAAATTTTACTTTAAAAAAATCATATATTTTATTTAAAATTACCACCCATAAAATTTTCTACTATATCCTTGTAATTTTATACATTTCTCGACTGTCCCGGTTTAATCACTCAAGATTATACTGTCTTAGTACCGCTTGTCTTCTGTTCGATTTGTTTTTAATGAATTTCATTAGTAAACTTTCATAATTCCTCAACAATGAACTTCTTAAAACATTAAATGTGTTATAAAATATTACTAAATATTGTAAAATACGATTTCCTGTTCACATTGTATGACCAAACATCTAAATTACGTGAGAATTTAAGTAAAATTCGTAATACGAAATTATATATATAGCAAATTAACGGCTAATAAGAGCTCGTTCTTTATAATTGAGACAACAAACGTGCAGCTTAGGTGTCATCGTAATGTAATTATCGTTTTTTAGCACGTAGAGTGGGAAGACATAAACTAGTGCTCCGACTCTGGGTTCCTTATCTATTTTTGTCCAATTTCGAGGCGTTACGTATTAAGACGTAAAAACTAACGCCACGCTTACTTATCAATGGGGAAAAAACTATATATGTATTTCTTGTATAATCCAATTTAAATAGAAATTATTGTAAACAACTACGAAAAATTAATAATATTAGTAATTTCTATTTGACACGCTGAGAATACAAAACTTCTGTTAAATATCAGTATATTATTAGTTAAAAGTTACTAATTAACTAGTCAAATTTATTCATATGTAAACAGTACTTTACCATAGATTTTAGTTTAAATAATAATCAACCATTCCTTTATTGCACATGCACATGTATCATAAAATGTGCGCTTTTCCAGTAGAATTTAAATTAACTAGTTGCTCAAATAAAAAAACATTTTCTTAGGAATAGTTAGTTCTACTTACTAAAATTCCTGTTTCCAATTTACTGCAGTAGTAGTATTTACTGGCATTAAAAGACAAGTAATGGTTTATCAATATTGAACAAAGACTTTAGCAAGTTTGTAGTTACTTTATTTTATTTAAATTTACAATGAATAAGATAATAGAAATCGAAAACGAAGATTACTATACAAACATTACTCTAAAATTGCATGTTATGTTCTCTTTTTTAGTTAAACCCATGAATGTAATTGAAGAATCTTCTTAGCACGCACTTTACTGCCTACCGCGTCGCAAGAGCTCGGATGTGCGCCTAAGACTTGTGACCCAGATCTAATCTAGCAGGAGGTAAGGAGCAAAAATTACATTATATTTAAAAAGCCTATAAATACGTGTTTTATCAAAACTATTTAGGCGTTGTCAATAAATGTTTTCTTTACTTTCCAATTAATGTTATCATTTATCATTCTCATTTTCTTTTTAAGCATTGAAAGATACTATGTACGTGATAGTGGACCAAAACTGGAATAAATTAATATTAGGCACAAAACAACAATTTACATTGGATGGCAGTCTTATAAATTATGGAATTCAATAAGAGCTTCGAGATGTTATGTCGTTATTTTAATAAAGAAATTCTGCTATATTGTTTTTTAAATTAAGATTTATTTCTTTTACTTTAGCTGTTGTGTTAAAAATATGCAGGTTGGAATTTATTGTTTAGGTAAATTAATGTTTATGATGTTTTTTTTTAACATCTATCATATTAAAACGGCTATATATTTAAACAGCTTCAACGATTTTCATGAAATTTGTTATGTAGGTAACGATTTCCCGAAAGGAATATCGAGCGCAGCTGGGTCACCAGATACTGAATTTTGTAAAGAAGTAAGCTGTATCACAACAATGTGAGAAGGAGAACCTAGTGTTAAAACTTATTTTTAAATTGTATGTCTACGGAGAAAGAAAAAGAAAGTTTTGACGCTATGTTCGCTATATTCACTAAGTACAAACATTCCTCTAAAGGGGAGGTCGAACTCTTAATTGTAACTTATGTTCTAATCTTCATTTACATTATTCCTTTTTAACAGTAACTGGGCTACTAACTCCTAGGAGTTAGTGACTCCAAAGTTACACATGATAACAATATAAAGTAATTAAATTATAGAAATTATTACGCCACTATTCTTGTTAAACGTTTACTTATTATGAGTATACTTAAAGCTAATTGCTATGAAAAAATCAAGCACTCGTTAAATAGATTGGGTGTCGTAAGTGTATGTACATACATATTTAAGTATTGGTGGACACTGGACGAGAGTAGTATGTAACATATTCTTACATTGAGAGAAAAATTAAATTTATAAAATAAAAACGTTTTTATTTGTACCTTTTTATTTTAGCCCATGTCAGTCTGCTTTAATCAAAATACAAGTTTAATATGCATACCGCATGGATAATCAGAGAGAGGTAATCAGAGAAAACTTAGTGTCAATACACTCCGGAGTGTTGGAACTAAACGTCGTGTTGTGAGGCGGACATTAGCGTTGCGCTTTGTCTTAGATACCAGAGCGGCGCGGCATAGGGATGATATGGTGAGGCTTATGTACATCTCGCCACCGTGCCGACAGACTGTCATCGCATATGCATTCTTCGCGTTCTTTGCTTCCATTCTCTACAGCCGTCATCGAGCTACATCTCTGTGTCTGTGCCGTAGCTCAGATACGGCTCAGACACAGAGACGTAGCTCGAAGCTCGAAGCTCGACACTATCAAAATTGATTCACTCAGTAAAAAGATATACTGTAAAGTGCATAAACAAAAAACTCGAATTGAAAACCTTCCAACTGAATTTGGTTAAAAATTAATACTCAGATCTTAACTAAATTTAAATGTAGCCACACGGCAAGTATTAGCTTTCATATAAAAAAAGAAAATGCAGTTGAGTTGTAAATTTTCCACTATTTATGAAGTTGATAAAAAACTACTCGGTAAGAGGTACTCTGAGTGAAAAAAAGGGACAACACTGCAACCACTTCCAGTTATTTAAAAAAAATCATCAAAATCGATCCACCAAGTAAAAAGTTTGGCGGTAACACACAGAAAAATACAGCCGAATTAATGACCTCTTCCTTTTGGAAGACAAGTAACATATGCCTTTTGGAAGACAAATAACATACAGCCAAAGAGCATAGCCATTCCAATACTTTTCATCTCAGTTCATTGTTATGAGTATGGGAATCGAAGCCACAACCACACGATTCTATTGTGTTTACAGTAGGACGCTCTCACACTGCGCCATAACGGCATCATAATACTGTGCCATAAAGAGTAGTTGCGTACGACATAAAAAAATGCATTATATTTCTTTACGTAAATATATTTGGGCACCATATACAAGACAGCTATTTGGTACAATTTTTCAAATATGGCTATCAAGTGAAAGTTACCTATAGAATATATGATAACAATGTTAGGCTATGAAAACCAAACATAGGCGACATAAAATATCGTAAATAAAAAAAAACTATTTAAAGAAATGGGGAAGCTTTTACCGTATTTTCTACGTTAAGTTATACTTATGCGAAGAAATAAACATTATTTATAATCATTCTCTCGAAGCGAACTCAAAATAATCGCGTTTCCAGTCAGACGCTGCCCTATTGCGCCACGGTGGCCCTTTAAGGGCCATCAATCATTGCTTTTATTGATCTGATTAGATTTACGTGATTGCCACTAATATTATGAAGAGCATGTATCTATCCTCGGATGTTGTATCCTCTTTGTCGCAAAAACTACTAAACTAAATATACCATTTGTAAAGTTTTTGTGAATTACCTTGTAATAAAGGTTATATTGTGGTTTGGTCAGCGTAAAAATTTCTACTAACTGTTTTTAAAAATTTAAGCGTGTGTCGTCTCGTCATCTTTAGTATATCGTCAGATTATTTATCTTAAACATTATATCCGAATACGTGGATGATATGAAACTCTTATCAAAATTATAAATTGATTGCTTTTAAACAAAAACAAACAAACAAAATATATTTTTTTGCACACACAATTACACACATACATATACAAGAAGTGTTTTCAGTATTAGTTGAAAATTATTTTGCCCTTTACACAAAGTAATTCAGATGTTTAAATGTTATCACGATAAGATTGAACTGAATAGGGCGTCATTAAGCACTAATTATTAGTCTAACTGTCTAGGGTAAGTAAAAGCGTTAGGTATATCAAGTAATTCTCTTCAATAAAAGCAAAAATATGTTAACTAATATTAAAGTAAAAAAAATTAAATTAAATAGCTTCACGCTATATCCCGCACACAGCAGGGTAGGCAGAGGGAACCTAGTGTTAAGACACTCCGTTCCCCACTTTCCGCCGAATTCGGAGGCTTGCGTGTTAAGTGGCGGAACTTAACGCCGCGCTTTACCTCGACACCAGAGCGAAGAAAATGGAAATATAATTTCCACTCCTCGAGTGGGAATCGAACCCACAACCAGTCGTTTACAGTCACACTCTTGTGCCACTGGGCCACGACTGGCCACATTATAATATTAAAGTAAAATTACAAAATCGATAGCAACTTTTGTCAACCTGTTCGTTTGTTTATGTGTGAAATATTTATTTCACAGCGAACCTGCAGATCCATTTGTAAAAAAACATTTGTATACTTTGAAGCCTGGAAGGAGCTGTGAGCTTTTCTTAATAACACTCTTAGTGACTTTTAAAATTGTTATATGTGATTATAGAGATTATTTTCGTATCCTAAGTAAACTATACATTTATAAAGATATTAATGACAGAGGGCGCAATAAAAATGGAATGCCGAGACCATAGGTTAGATGTGAAACCAAAAAAATGAAACAGATTTTTATAAGAAATAAATCAGTATTTTTAAAAAAGACATTTAAAGAAAACGTATAAAAATTTGAACGCAGCGGGATTCGAACCCGCGCCTCCTGAATACCGTTCAGGCGCTCTCACCACTGAGCATGAGCACTGAACGCATGCTCAGTGGTGAGAGCGCCTGAACGGTATTCAGGAGGCGCGGGTTCGAATCCCGCTGCGTTCAAATTTTTATACGTTTTCTTTAAATGTCTTTTTCAATTTTCCTAAGTGTGGAATAACACTTTAAAAATGTTTAAAAATCAGTATTTTTATTGTAAATATTATATATAGCTACTATAAAATATATTGCTTACGAAGAAAGCTTAGTTCCGTGTAACTATAATTTGTTAAATATTCTCTCTGATGTATGTATATATTAAACATGACGATTCAACTTCGATAAAACAAACGACATGCCAAAAGACATACAAAAGTCACTAGTAATGATTGTGATGATGTGCGGTTAAGATAGCGCTGTTTACTTTGAAATTCTTATATCCATACTTATATTATAAATGCGAAAGTCTGTGTGTTTGTCTGTCATGCTTTCACGGCTAATCTACCAGTCCGATTTGCATGAAATTTAGAATGAAAGTTGTGAAAGTTACTGGGTCTAACATAGGCTACTTTTTTTTTCAAAAATCAACCGCTAAAGGGTTGAAATAGGGGATGAAAGTTTATATGAAAAATCTAAACCGCTTGACTGGTTATAATTAATTTTGCCATAAATATAGTTGATAATCTAAGCTTAAACATAGGCTATTTTATTTTTAAAAAATCCACCCCTGAGGGTTGCAATATAACGAAGCAGTCGTGTAGGTCACGCGGCGAAGCCGCGAGCGGGCCGCTAGTTGAAAATATATGAAAACGTCGTTAGCGAGTAAGCTACAGCCTCCTGCTAGCATTAGAGACAATTTGTAAATTTGTTTCAACTGGTCAGACGATTGGACCACCAGTGATTTCAAACATATGTTAAAATAAAATAAATGTTGTACGTTTTATATCTCTAAATTCATTAATACCCCAAATTTTTTGACTTAATTTTACTCGACTTTGTATTATGATATGGTTATAATTACCCGTTACGTTCGTCCCGATTCAAGATAACCAATCTCAAATTACATTTTCAGTTTAATATCGTTAGCAACTAAATTATTGGATAACATATCAAAACTCTTATTAATTAATATACACATACTAATATACACAGAGGTCTTACTAATTCGATACCAAGTTAATTTGATTCTATCACTGTGCTGCAATTATTGTTCGTAGTTAAAAAATATTCTATCAAAAATCATTAAGAATTCATTTTTAATGCTAAAGAATAAGTTCAGTTGCCATATTTGCTATGAAAGTGCAATTAGGGAATCAATATTACAATCTAAAGGGGAATTATTGTCTACATGTTAAGGTTTCTGGAGTAAAAGAAAATATCGTATTTACAAGGAAACAAGCAGAGAAATAAAATACAATACAGTGTAGTAATTATATACAAATCTCAACACTGAGAAATAAATTCTAATACATGAAACAGTAAGTAAATTTAGGTTGAACTTTTAACCTGACACGTCCGGCATTAGTAAGTTATCCGTAACTGCGAGTAAATAGAAAATTTAGCATTTGGTAAAAAATCGAACACAAATGTATGTTCGATTTCTCGAGTGCGCTCGAGTTGATATTATATTTTTTATAATTTAATTTAAAATACATGAGGTAAAGTTGCAACGCTTGCTTCAGCTATATAAGAAAAAATATAAGAGAGGTTATAATTATAATCTTTTAATGTTTTTGATAATAACTATATTTTAGTAAATTAGTTTCTTTGGGGGAAAAATATATATTTAGTATAAGTAAATTAGATTTTTATTTCGATACATATACGATACGTTACAGGATCTATATAATTATTATCTTTGACGTTTTATCTTATTTATTTCCTTGGGGCTTGGGGGTTTAATAATATTTAAATAATTTTCTATGAAATAATGACGTATCTAAATTTATAAATATTAAATACTAATTGATAAACGGGCGTTATACTTACTACTTACTTAGTATTTATATAAAAGCTATTTATCTTGTACACTAAATGATTGTCTGGCAAATGACAAAGATTGATAGTATCAATTAAAACAACATTCAGCCTGCCACGTCAGGCTTATTCGATTTGAGTATTGTAGCATGTGCACGTGGGGCGTGGCAGTATCGGAATATAATTGACAGTTAATTATATGTATGAAATAATACATATTTAGGAATGTGCACATATACCTATACAAGAAATGAATAAATATGAATAACAAATTTAATAACATAATAACATAAGCCCATTGTGGTCTGCACAGCAGATACTATTATTGGTTGGTATAAATAAATAAGTATTGATATAAGTAAGGGATATTAATAAAGTCAGTATTTTGTGTACAGAAACAAGGAACGGTTATTGAATAGCGCTAAGCTCTCTTTTCTTTTTTTTTTTCATAAAGTATAACCTGTATAACCAGTATGGCATTCAACCAGCACAACATTTGTAAAGATCTTAATAAAAGATCTTAATTACTTTTTCTTTATTTATTTAAACATATTCAATAAACCAATACTTTTTTATATTATAATTAAAATAAATTAAACTGTATTTTTCAGTAAAAATATTTAATACATATTCCTACGTACTATATTATCGATTATGATAGATATATGGATGTATAATATGGATTGTTACAGTGCTACTCGTGGGAATTAATAAATTTAAATTATCTTCGTTTCCTCGCTCTCGTAAGACAAATCGCGGGGTTGAGTTTCGCCACAATATCACATAATCTAACAAGTATTTGACTTTTCAGGGTACGAGTCTTTACTTTTAAGGTTTGCCTCAACACCAGAGCGAAGAAAATGAAAGTATTAAATATTTCCACTCCTCGGGTGGAATCAAACCCACAATCAGTCAAGTTTACCCTTATGTGCTCCCGCGCCACGACTGGCCTCAATCGTAAAGTCAATTATGAACTATTTTATTTTAGAGGTATTTGAAAAATTGCATTAAATATTTAAAGAAAACTTTTAACATTTACAAATATTAAACAAGCAAAATAAATTAATTTCACAGACTAAAATATTAGGTCATTAGGAAATTCACGGGCAAAATTGCTTGTTTTTAAGAAATAAATATTCGTTTTAGGTAAACGGGAATCGTAATTCTCAAATTCATATTAAATTATTGTATAGAATATTGTATACTTCAAATCAAGTAGTGTAAAGTTGTACTGATGGTGGTACTACTGGTGAAGACTTCGATGTGTTCTACCAATTTCCAATTTCACTCTCAAGAAGTAATTGAAAAAATATGAACAATTTTTTGCTATTTTTGGTGATTTACGCCTTGTTTAGAGAAAAGTTATCAAAAATATACTAGAATAACACGTTGATTGAGTCAAATTCGATAACTTTTTGTGGGCTCGACATCGGGTTTTTTTATATTTTTTTAGTACGTTGCTGGGTCGGACCGACTTACCAATTAAGTTAGGTTAATCTTTCTAGTAGTAGACATAATATTTTTAACGTTGTTGCTACATTTTTTGCTGCTTAATATTTACCGTAATTTACGTTAACATTCCAACGATATCAAAATTCAAAAAACTCGACGAAACATGCATAAGGTTCCCACTATACGCTCTAACTTGACCAATTAAGAAACCTTACAAAATTAATCTAGGCAAAGTTTAAGCCAATCTCCACAAGTTTCGTGTCTGTAGCTCTAATCGTCTAGGAAGAGATAACGTTCGAAGTTTGATTGAGTTATCATCTGGCCCGTCCGTTTGGTATGGACGCTAACTATTATTTAATATGGAAATAGCTCTTCCTGAGTATCAGGTTCTTTTGTATATAATAAGTCTTGATTTTAATCAAGATAATATGAATAAATTTATATTAATTTTTAGACAAGTATTTGTGCATATATTCATAGTTAACTTTTAACAAACATCTGAACACATATGTAAATTTAAGCACTGAGAGCTAAGCTTTGAGAATATATCAAGCTAGCTATAGCTAGCATAATTATGCTTATATTTAAAATATTACCTACTAATTGTGGATTTAACTCGTAAAATCGTCATGGGCATTTAATAATATTTACGTATAGAATTTAACAATCTAATACAGTCAGCTCATTTGTTCATTTTTTTAAATCTTCATTAACTTTAAATGGTAAAAGTATTTTTAATAGCAAGTGAAATGATTTATGCCTAAAAATGTACATTTTATCGATAAAAGCATAAAGAAAATAACAATAATGGCAAAATTGTCAAAGACAAGGGACATAAATTGAAAATTTAGAAAGAATATTTTCCAGCAACGTTATACTTAATGCTAATTGGATTTGTAATTTCCAATAAAAGCGATATAAAATTTACATTATCTTAAATATGCAGTGAAACGAAATGAACACAAACCCAAACCCAATTTAAGTATAGTGTTTAGTAAATATTACCTAAATGGCTAAATTCATATGGTGCTAAACAATTAACGTATCGTATGTACGACAAGTTGGAAATTAATAGGCCCAATAGAATGCTTGCCAGAATTTTCAGTTGAATATTTCAGAATTTAATTTCCGCAAATATTGTAAAAAATAATATATTATATAAATAACCTGTGGCCAGTCGTGGCCCAGTGGCACAAGAGTGTGACTGTAAACGACTGGTTGTGGGTACCGATTCCCACTCGAGGAGTGGAAATTATATTTCCATTTTCTTCGCTCTGGTGTCGAGGTAAAGCGCGGCGTTAAGTTCCGCCACTTAACACGCAAGCCTCCGAATTCGGCGGAAAGTGGGGAACGGAGTGTCTTAACACTAGGTTCCCTCTGCCTACCCTGCTGTGTGCGGGATATAGCGTGAAGCTATATTTTATTTTTATATAAATAACCTTAATTTTTTTACATGTGCTTACTTGTTATAATTATGTATATACTTAAGGATAGTAATGAGTACCTTTTATTGACGGGACTGGGAATGGCGGGACTGCTTATCATTTTATATAGAGAGCGCTAGAGTATAAAGCTTACTTTCCTTGAGTATTGTACTTTTAAACATTTTTAAAGTGTTATTCCACACTTAGGAAAATTGGAAAAGACATTTAGAAAACGTACAAAAATTTGAACGCAGCGTTCATTCGTTATTTAAATAATAGCATTCTCTCTTGCCAAATGATTGTTCGTAGAATAATCTTTGGGTAGCAGAAATTTGTAAAAATCTCTCTACAGAGATGCTAACAACAAAATAAGGTGTAATAAAGCGTATAAGAATTTCGACGCGTACGAACGCATGGCTCTGTGGTGAGAGCGCCTAGACGGTATTCAAGAGGCGCGGGTTCGAATCCCGCTGCGTTCAAATTTTTATACGTTTTCTAAATGTCTTATTGTAAAAAAATTTCGATCAGAAGAGATTCACATCTCGTACCGAGCAGACGAAACTAATAGTGTAGCTTGCTAGTTTATAAGGGAGAAGAGCTCGGATAGTGGAGGTGAGCGTTAATGCGCATATTAAAGGGCCCCCTAAATCTACACCTGGGTCGCAAGTCCCAGGCACTGAGACTTTTAGGCTAAAAGTGGCTAGCCGAGTGACTTGACACCAAGTTTTCTCTAAGCTTGAAACTTTAAAAAAACTATTATTCTTTTGGCTATCACTTAACGTGCTTTTAAAAGAAAATAAAGCAGATGAAATAAAGGATTTTGTTAAAGGTTATGTTAGTTTTCGAATACATCTTTCTGTAAGTGGATAAAATACGACTTTTCTGTTTTGACATTGATTTATTGCAGATCTCTTTTTGTGATTTCGTAAGTAGGTGTGTGGATGAGTGATATAACGTATTGTTTTTCAAGATTTGATAGAAAAAAATATTAAACATGAATAAAATATTAACTTTTAATATTATTATAAAATTGAATACAATAGTGCTCTCAATACCTATAGCATAGTAACAATGATAAGTATAAAAAGTTTACTGCTCATTTTATCTCAAGGGTTTTATTTGACTTCAAATAATTTTAGATCAAAATAATCCGATCGTAATAAATAAATACTATTGTAAAAGATGAATATGGACTACTATCAAAGGCAATATTAAGTGTAACAAATTCTTCAAAGATAAATATGAAATATTTTAAATATATGCTGAATAGATTAAATATTTTAAAATTGTTTGTAAATTATAATATAAGTATGTATGTAAGAATAGATAGAATCTATATCAATACTTGGATATATTTAACACAATATTAAACTAAGTGTAAATATTTTCCACTGTAACAAGTTATACACCAGTCAGTGTGCCAGCCGGGGCCAGTTGTGGCGCAAGGGCACGAAGTGTGACTGTAAACACAGGAGTGATAATATTTAATATTTCCATTTTCCTCGCTCTGGTGTCGAGGCAAAGCGCGGCGTTGACTTCCGCCACTTAAAACGCAGTACCTCCAAAATTAGGTTGAAAATAAGTAATGCAGTGTCTTAACATTAGGTCCCCTTTGCCTACCCTGCTGTGTGTGGGATATAGCGTGAAGCTAAATAAAAAAAAAAAAAAACACACACACACACACACAGTCACTTGTTAACAATCATAACTGTAGTAAATAAAATAAAACTTACAAAAGAAATATTGACAACATTATTTTTTTTCAATTATTGAATAAATATATTTCTTAATAAGTATAAACTGTGGTATAGGAAGTTAGAGAATTATCACATGAATAATAGCCTAGGGGCGTTCTTGGCATGATTGATAACCGAATTAATCGCAAACTCAATCATTTCACCAACAAAACATACATATACTATGTATATAGGCACTGTAATGATTGCATCTTTAATTAAACATGACTTGTAATTTATTAATCAATAGAACTGACATTTTAACTTATCGATTGCACCAAAAATCAAAGACATTTATTTATTGAAAACATGAAGCTATCGTTGACTATTGACAATATTAGTCAGATGTCGGATATTGTGTGTTTTATAAAAAAAGACGAATGACTCCAGATGATGAGATTTTCCCAAATAATGACTTTGCGTGTGTAGTTTATGACAACATTGTCATCTCTACGTATTATATTCTACGTGCTTGTAATAATATTATCTATATATTAAAATGTGAAGCAAGCCTTTGGACTCGTTTATTGAGAAACTATGTTAACAGAAAGTAACATACATTTATTGTTTGTATTACTTCATGTAGAAATAGTACAGAAACCCATTTTTTAATAACACATTGTACCTAAATACATTAAATAGCTACATTTAAAGTAGAAGCTGACGTATACATTGCCAAAGCAACGAAGTTTACGGGTCGACAAGTCCACTGATGCCTGAACTGATGTCCAGTGAATGAACTAACCCGGTATACTCGTGTTGGTTGTGAGTTTTATTGAACCCATGTTGTTCAGTTCAGACAAAACATGACGTTGACCGACGTGGCGAACCTTATTTCGTACGGTTTTATTTGTAAATGATAGGTGAATGGAAAATGAAGTGTTTCAAAACTAATTTCACTAAGTGCTTTATTGAGATTCATTACAAAACAAAAGTTAATAATAAAAAAAGGAAAAACTATTTATAAGAAAAGAAATATATGTATATATTATATTCAAGATTTATAGCAACAATAAATTCTCCGCAAGGCGATATATTCCTTCAGCCAAGTAACAAAAAGAGACCTCGTCGACTCAGAGTTTTGCTATCTTTCTAGGTATTGGCATAACTTAAACTTAAGTATCAATAACAGGATATTTCGACATGTTGCAGAACAGCTTATCATAATAAAACTATTTTCTTTACTTTGTCTGTTTTTTCTTTGTATTATTTTATAGTAATTAGCAGAGTTGATATAAATCAACTTTATTTATACAAAATATTGCATAAAGATATGACGTAAGATACAAAAATATGATAAAAAATGCTAGAAGTGTAAAAATATGTAGTTACTAGTTTTTATAAGAAAATAAGTTAAAAATATGAATAAGTACTATACTCCTATAAAATAATCGTATTTTTAATCTTTTTTTGTAAATACTCATTCAGACTAAGAATTAATGGCGACCTTAGTTTCAGGAAATCAATATGTCTAACTAAAGCGAAATATACAATAATTAATCTTCATATTTATTTTTTAAACATTAAATTCAGTTTTTTAACCGCAAATTTTCTCTTTCGAGCTGTGAATATCGATTTTTATTTTTTTTAAATATTCAAAGATCATAAAACTGTAATCCATAGGTAAAAGAATTAATGTTAAAGAACTATGAATATTATTCTAATGTATCAAACAATATAAGCGTACCTTCTATTAAAGTACATATTAAGTATATAAACAGGAAAACTATAAAACTATTATTTCTTATATGAGTCAGCCTATTTTATAAATTACAAGGAAAGTAAAAAGATGAGATCTATGATTTTCCGCAATAGAACCTTTCCCAGCCAACAATAAACCCTCTCAAAGGAATTTCCCTGACGTTGTATTTATTAACATCGCCAGGCCAGGATAAAGAAGTCAGCCGATGCTTGATATTCTTTACGCGGGCAAGATTCAAAGGATGTAATTTACTACGATAGTGTTATATTATTTATACATTTACATAATCTTAGATAGATACTTAGATATTTCATATTATTTAATTTGATACAAATTAAAGGAAAGGTATATTATTAAACATAGTCCCGCAGGGTAGATTGACAACTAGGTTTACTGTAAGTAGTAGGTATATGTATTTCGCAAAATTTCATAACCCTAGTAACTTAGTTTTTAAATCAATATATTTTGCGACATAATCGCACATGTCAAAAAAATACTTGAGTAATTATAATAAATTACTCACCGGAAGTAATGTTACTAAATTATAGCAGTATATTATACCTCCACCACTGTGGAGTTTTGTGAGTTTATACTTGCGATCAGACGAAAGTAATTTATGCTTTTGTTGACTTAATTCAACGGATCAATAATTAATTTAAGAGTAGCAGCTAAAAGTATGGTCAGGTAGGAAACAGTGGCTCGGATTTTTCAGATATTCCAATTATGAAGAAAAAGTCAAAGTATCGAGCTGAAATTTGCACAAACTTTGGTTACTAATCTTTCTCTGTACATTTTTTAATGAAAAACAATATTAAAGTTGTCTTATTGTGTTTTAAAAAAAATAAGGAAATGAGCCACTGTTTACCGTTATTGGTTAACAGTGACTCGACTCCCTAGTACACAGTAACTCTAACAGTACACAGTGGCTCGGTGGTATAAAATTAATTAAATGATAGGTTATATATATTTATTCATATCACAATCTCTTTCATTCATTTCCAAAACTAGTAGGATTTTCACATGTTTGATGCTTGACGTAGGGACAGTCCATTTCTAAATAACGTCATTACATGTCGAATGTCTTTTTCGGAGTTATTTCGATTTCCATCTATATATAATGTATAAATAAATTCATAACATTTTAGAAATTTGTGTCATCTAATCATGACACGGTTTTCCAAAATGTGGGTGGATGGAAATACAAAAGGCCCATTACTATGAAAACTTACATAATTTAATGATACATCAACTGGAAACCTAAGTATTATTTCTTAATAGACAGAGATAAGTTTCTTTTATAATTTAATCGTCATTTCCGAACAAAATACACAGTGACTATTCTAAATTCTAAGTCACTGTGTAACTGTTAAATTTGAGCCACTGTGCACGTTGTTGCCATTTTGAATTCAATATCGTATAAGTCTAATCTAGTTTTCGGAAAGGTAATCGAGTCTATGTTACTACTTATCAATCAATCAATCTCCAAATATTAAAGAGTAAAAACTTGTCTAATTTACTTTAAAAAGTATTTTATTAATCAAAAAACACTTATAATATGCTAATACTACGCCAAAACGGCCTCAGAGATCATTGGTTTATGTGTTCAGGTCTCAAATGCTTTCGATGTGTGAAGGAAAGTATAAATTGAAGGAAGATATAAATTGGAAACTGCTTAGTATCGGAAAAATAAGCATGAGTCAGTGTACCCGGCTGAGCCACTGTTCCCTAGATAAATTTTTATATAAAAAATTACCGTTTATTACAATTTTAATTAAATTTATATGATATTATTTATATATATTATAATCATAATAATAATACTATCATGTTACATGAAATGGTGTAAAATTAAGTAATTAGGTAAAAAACAACAATTTTACAATAAAAAAGATATTGTTTTATTAAATGAATCGGAAATATTTTGTTTCACTATGAAGAGTTCTACTTAAGAACATACTAATATATTTATTGTAGAACTACATTCAGTACAATTATTCATATTCTTTAAGATGAAAACTTTGACGAAAATTGTAACAAAATATTCTTAATCATTATATAAAAAGTCAGCTTTGCACGTTTTTGCGTATGGTAGTCAGAAAGAACTCAGTACCAAGAAAATCCGATATTCACTTTTCACCGTGGCAGAAGTCAGCACAGCGCTTTCTCATAGGAGAAATTAAGAAGCTTGTGAAAAAAGGAAGAAATGAAAATGCGTTGCAATAGCTACAAAGAATTATAGAATATTTTATATCAGATTTGTTGTTTTTGTTGTTAACATGTATATATATAAATACTCTTCATAGTTAAAATGGTTCGCATATGAAATCGCGCCTGCAATGGGTGGAACTGTGCGACGCAACGTTTTTTTTGGCTGTATTTGGAAAACTACAATAAAGATGCTGAAATTAAACTACATTTTTCATGCTGCTACTAACAGCTTGTGGGTATAACATGCTTGACCTATAAGATTATTTTGTATGTATGAGGTTAAAAAACATGGTATGGTGAACAAACAATTAGTGCTATATTGTAATTACTGAAACAATACAAAAATAAAAGGACATATATCTTGATTTTACTGATCTTGCTTGTCTTATAATGTATTAAAGGATTAATATGTTGGATACCATTGACGCCGACTCTACTCAGCAACCTTCATCACCGGCGGTAGCCTTATATTCATTTGATAATGCAATGTTCAATTTGAATGAAGTATACTGAATTGAACGTGAATTTAAGCAAAATTAAAGACAAAACGTTCATACACAACAATGAATTTGTAAGAATTTTCATTTAGCTAAAAGTTTTTATTGTTTTTAATTGTTTGTACAATAAGAATATTTCAGAAAAATGTGGGAAAAAGTCAACATAAAAATCATCATATTTTTATCGTATATGCTGATATGCTTGATTATAAATATAGTATATTATAGTATGAGGCCGTCGTGGAAAAGAATACTCATATACGTTACGTCAACGTTATAATTCGTTAACCCATAACGTCTGATTATAATATAATGATTGTGGGTTTGATTCCTAAACATTCATTAAATATCATTTCCATGTTCTCCGCTCTAGTAGTTAAGTCAAAGTGCAGCGTAGATTTTCTCCGCTTGACACGCAATATCTCGATTTTGGGTGGAAAGTGTTCTCTATGAATACCCTGCTACGCGGGAAACATCGTTAAACTGTAAATAAAATTCGAGTACGTGAAACTATGATTAAATAAGTAAACACTGTTACAAAAGATAAATATTTTACATTTCTATATTTTTATTTTATTTCAAAAATGACAAAGGAATCCTAAGTATCTATAGACAGTAACACTTAAATTTACTTGTCATCTAATAAGTTTATAAAAGAAATTATAGTAAAGGATATTTTTAATTATAAAATCATTTTCTTTATTTATTACACTTCCTGACAAAATTAAATTTACAAATTAAATGAATACTTCCAAATAAAAAGTGAATTTAATACTGAAATATAAAGAATTAAATTTATACTTGAAATGTCTATTTAAGCGATATTAATTAAGGTATAAAGGTTAGGTTAATATTTGCAAGAAGACGTTGAAGTCGTGCCAGCTCTATTTCTCGGCAGATAATGCTGCGAACGTAAAGACTCGCATCGACTACACAGTGATTGCAGCTTCTTATCTAACTCCTCTTGCCCGCTGTAATACAAATAGTTACATTTAATTTAGCTCAACTAATTTTCTCTGTTGAAACAATTTATAACCTAGAAAAGGATATCATTTTCTATTATTGTTTGTATTTAATTAGAGAGCGAGAGGCAAAGAGGACCCGGTCAAGACACTCCATTCTCTAGTTTCTGCCAGTGTCTGTGCCATTGTGTGTTATGTGTTGTGTCTGCTACACCTAACGTCACGCTGCTGTCGTTAGGACAGAGGAATATAATAAGTGAACATACGAATATATATAAATCCGGTATGTATATCGAACCCACGACCATCGCGTATGCAATCAGATGCTATATAAACTAATAACTTAATTTATTCAAGTTATTAGTTAGTCATATATTTATAAGCACAGTAAATAACTTGATTTATTTAAAATTTGCTTGCATTTTAATTTTAAACAGTCTTTTTCGTTGAAATTTCCTTTTTACTAGGATTTCTTAAAAAAAACTAAAACGAAATGATAAAACTACTGAAGTAGCGTCCTACAAATTAAAGGACGGTTTGATTCTACTAAAAAGACTAATATGTTTAATACCTAATTTATTCACGAATTTACAAGAAAAATATTCATAATACTCACATACGCAGATGATAAATAAATAGGTGTTAGGTAAAAAAAATTAAAATCTTCAAAACATGTTGCCGTCGCTATGTCTAAAGCTCTTTAAATTTATGCACAACGTAAACAAATATATTTAGATTCACAATAAAATATTTTACAGTCCGCACTTTTGATAGGCAAACCAATAACGATTTATTTTATAACACAAAAAGAAACATAAAAAAATCAGGCAGAGAAATATTATGAAAGCTTTATATTGTGAAACGGTACATGATCACAATAAATGACGTTATATTCTGGAATTATGAATGTATGATATTACAGCTTGTGTAGGTGACATTTTTATCGGCATTTAAGAAAAAATAATAAATATTTTTCTTTACATTTTAGTGGCTTATTTTTTTTATTTTTTCAGTTTCTTTAGCGAGCTACTACAAAAAGAATCTAGTGGCATGAACCTCCATTCTCTATTTTTCACCTGAATTCAAGACAATGTGTGGTGAGTGGCGAAACTTAACGCCGCTCTTTGTCTTACTGAGCAGGAAAATCAAAATAATTCAAATAACTTATACCCCAATTGTGTATCACATAGGTGTGAATAAAGGCCACCGTGGCGCAGTAAGACAGCATGTCTGTAAATGCTATACTGTAGGAGTATAGCATTTACAGACATGCTGTCTTACTTCCCCACGGGGGCCTTTATCTTAAATTGTACTTTTAAATCTAGCGATAAATTTATTTACTTTACACTTTTGACCAGTTTCACATTTTTTTCCGCATAACAGGATGGTCAGAGTATCAAATTCTCTCAGCGTTCAACACACAGTTCTCTATTTTCAGCCCGAAATTGAGTCATTGCGAGTTGAGTGGCGGAACACACCTGCGCTCTTTTAGGTATGTACTTAAATGAAGAAATGATAATAATATTTATTTGTTCCCCGAGTGGGAATCGAACCCACAACCATCTCGTTTACAGTCAGACACTGCCGCACTGATAAATATACAAGTATAAAAACATATATCTCTACATATTTTGAACGTTTAGAAGAAAAAAAATAATAAATTACACGATAGATAGAACATTTTCAGGCACATTGTTGACTAAGTCGCTTAGTTTGCACTTTAGATCTGTGACGTCTGCTTGTCGACTTTGCTCTTCGGTTTGCAATTCAAAAATCATTTCCTTCACCACTTCCATTTCATTTTTCATTTCCTCTTCGTTCTTATAACGAAAACAATGTATACTTTAATAGAAAAACATTTTTCGTATAACGATTGTATCGTTAATATAAGTATTTATTTAAAACATATGAATCAATTCGTAAATTACGTTTTAATAAAAAAAAAATAATAATTTTACAAAATAATTAATCTTTTTCTAATTTTGTATTCCAAACCAGATGTCAAAATCAAAACAGTAGTAATTCGCTTAAGATTGACAAAAAAGTATAAATTAGTAAAGAAAAAGCTTACATAGAATGCACGTGATCTACGAAAACGGTTTGCCAATTCCCGTAAAGTGTCTTCGTATTTACGTCTGAAAAAATTTTAATGTATTTTTTTTATTTATTTCAGACAATTGCATCTTTCAGACAAACAAATTTTGTATAAAAAATTATAATATTTTTCCTTTAAATGCATTCTTAACTTTAATAAATGATAAAATGAATTATTTTTAAACTTTTAAATAGTTTTAAACTCCTACGCGTACATTTGTAGCTCCATTTCGCGTTCCTCCTTTTTCAAAGATACCTCTAATTCAAAACGAGTATCTCGAGCTCTCTCGAGAGCGTTTGTTATATCTTCACATTGTCTTTTAAGTTGCATCCGCTTTGCTGTGAGCTTGACTATAACAATGACTAAGTATTAGGTATTATAATGGACATATGCATTAGAAATGTTTTGTTTAAATAATAAATAATGAAGCACTTAAAATTAACAGGTATATTTTTGTATAACAAACAGTTATATACTTGAAAGTGGGAGAAGAGAATGCTTTCTTAGCTTTGAAGCCCGCCTTTTTATTGTTAATTTGTTACACGTACACGTATTTATTGTTAACTTGTGTGCAATAAAAGATAAAATAAATTTAATTAACTATTAAATAATTAAAAAATAAATATTAGTTACAATACATTTTTCTCTAGAATATCAGTATTCTATGAAATAACTAAACAAAAACATCTTTGAAAGCGTAGTTTCAATGGTTTATTACGTACTGCTCTCAAGCTGAAGTCGTTCAGTTTCTAAGTTATAAGAACGTGCTACACGGAGTGCGGCCATAGTTTCACGATACTTTTGTTCATTTTCAGCGTCCAAAGACGGTATCGCTCTTCGCTGTAAATAATTTTACTGACATATAAGTATTTCAAAAAGATTTTATTAGACATTTTGGAGGGAAGTAAAAAAATAAATGATATAAATATATCACCTGTGCTATTAAGTCGTTTTCTATCTCTTCTAAATTAGATTTAAGTAAACATATTTCAATTTGTTGTTCTTCCGGAGAAAACATTTTAATAAGCAAAAAAGGTTTTTTTTTACTGTTCTTTAACTTGTCAATTACCTTATTGCCTAGTGTTGGCGCCAAAATTAGCACGAAATGTAATAAATATGACACTATTCCTTTTTTAAAATTATTTTTTATTGTAGTGGAAAGATATTATTCATTCAGCCGTGAATTTTAAGGTTTGTTATTATGCATAAAAAAATATGAAATTCGTTCACAAGCATAAATTAAACTTAAAAATAATATAGAAATTATTAAGTATCTAATATACTATAAAATTTAAATAAACTATAAAATATATTAAAAATAATATTTTATAGATATATAATTTCCAAGGGGATTTCTTTTTTAAAAAAAGAATTACAATGACAGAAATATTTTCACATTCCATTAATTATTTATATGTTAATTTACATGCAACAGTTTTAAATTCCTCAAAAATAATATGTTTACATATATTCATAAGTAGATGTTAATGTTCATCACAAACCGATAATCCATTAGTTTTTTGTTTAGAAACACATATTTATATAGGTATTGTATTATTTAACATGTAACAGTTTTAAATTCTTCCAAGATAATATGTTGACGTATACTTTAATTCATAAGTTTGTGTTAATGTTGATCACAAAAAACGATAATTGACCAGTTTTTTGGAACTTTATTATCGTCTATTAAAATGAACTGCTGCCTATGTCTCTAATTAATATTTAAATTTAATTTATTTGGCTATCAGAAGATATTTAAAGGCCTGAATACAATAACCGAAAGTTGTCGCATTTAAAATTATATTTTTTACTCTTTTCAACAAAAAATCAGTGTAACGCATCTTTTAACATATTATTGGAACAAAAATTAAGATTTAGTTTGCAAGTTCTTTTAGCAGAATCTCTCAGTAGGATACAAAAACGGCTACTTGATTAAATTACAATTTTCTAATGCTGTATTTAAAAATGTTCAATATAAATTTTCAGTATTTATTATGAAATTCATTTATATTTTAAGAAACATACTTCCTACTAAGTAACGGATCTAAATACTTATCCGATAATATGACCTCTAATAGAGTCTTCTTACTATTTAGTAAGTAAATAATATTTATTAATTAACTGTAATAGCCGTACACTGATTCTTCAGAAAATAAACAACTATACAAGTCAATTCAAATTCAATTCAAATTCTTGTAATATAAAAAGTTTACCAGCGATGTATTTGTATTCAAATACATTGCTGGTAAACTTAAACTTCAACGTTAGTTCTTCTTACAAGTAAAAAGAACTGACATTGACGTTTAATTTGTTTCCTTATCAACATTATTATTCTATAACAATGACTCGCTACATTCGAGTAACAGAAAAATAAAAATGCCAAATTACTAATATTCTTTTTAAGTAATTAATTCATATTATTTATTTTCGAACGTACCAACTTAACGACTTTTATGTCCTTTGCCAATTCCTAGTAAAATGTGGGTAGCAAATCTTAACAGCCGACGAGTTGCAAAGTTAAGGATAATTAAATACAATTATATATAAAAGCATTTATGATAGTTTTCCTGCATCTTATACAAAAAAATATTTAACAGCTATATTACTTTCTACAGACAGGCCTGTTGTACATAAGATTTGGAAAATACCTGACTAGGTGTAGACATAACAATTTTTAAATGAATATAAACAGTGTTTACACATTATAAACAGTATTTACATTTTACACATGCATATATTTAGATTCCAATTAAAATACAGTATAAATATTTTGTTTTAGAATTTTACTTATAATTTTATATTCAGTACCTATATAAGTATATTTTCAACTTCATTCATTTCGGGCGTCCAGATGAAAGAACTTTATAATATACAGCTTAGAGATACATAACACTTTAAATTTGGATTTACGCATATTTATCTTCATTCTTTTTTATTTTATCTTAAAATGTTATTGGCAACACCGTATATAAGTTACGAGTAAGATGTACACGTAAATGTGCAAAAAACAATCAATCAAATAATGGTTGAATTAGCACTGCGTAGTATTATATTTCAAAAATACAAATGGGTTTTGATGAATGATATTTGTATTTGATCGTTTATTTAAGTTGACTTTTGCTTTCATTATTCATGGTTTCAGCTGCTGTTTAATAATTAATCTTAGAATATTGTAATTGTAATAGCTTCACGCTATATCGCACACAGCAGGGTAGGCAGAGGAAACCTAGAGTTAAGACAGTCCGTTCCCCACTTTCCGCCGAATTCGGAGGCTTGCGTGTTAAGTAGCGGAACTTACGCCGCGCTTTACCTCGACACCAGAGCGAAGAAAATGGAAATATAATTTCCACTTCTCGAGTGAGAATCGAACCCACAACCAGTCGTTTACAGTCACACACCTGAGTGACGCTTAGAATAGAATTCAATTTATTTTCCTTAAAAATGTCAAACATTATATTATTTTTTTCACTTGTTTTTTCTATGTCTAGTTGTAAATATATTATTATTAATAATATTTTCTATAAAATTATGATGTAGAATGTTTTTACGTAAATATATTGCCGCATAATATAATCCCATATTTGTTTTTAACAATTTACTTTTTGAGGAATGTTGGATAAATGTAGGATTAGAATCGTATGTTTTTAACAAATGTAATTACGGAAGCCAAGTACCACGAAATATTTATAAATTCAATAAAATATATTAAAAATGGTTATCAAAATTTCACGCGAACAGACATAGACGATTTCATATTATTGAAAATGTAAATGATAACTGATACTTGTCAAAAATATGATATGTAAAATATACATACATATATTTTTGACACAAGACTATTTATTAGTTTTATGTTAAGAGGGTAAAAAATAGCCCTGCTTCATAATTTCTATTTTGAAAGCTTTTCTAATTTGTACTTTATTTTCTGTAAAATATCGCTTCATCGTATTGTCACTTCGCTTTAATACATTTCATGCATTACAAAAGATGTTTCATATACGCAAAGGCGAGGCGGTAAGAAAATTTAATTAAGTCTTTGATATTTGTAATTTATTGTACTAAGAACGTGTTCTCCCTCACTAAATTACTTACGCTTAAAATACTATTACGTGAGATTTAATTCGGTTAATAACATATTAGGATTTTGTAAATAGAAATCGTAATTAATGTTATAAATTAACGAAATATAAAAAGATAAATATAAAAATTTGTTATATTGTGTTTATTCTTTATTGAAATATTAAAAAGTAGTAAAATATTATAGTTATAAACAAAAGTGTATTTATTAAATGAAATAAAAAAAAACTACTGTGCGTAGGTAAATGTACACAAGGATTTTGAATTTTTCATCAATATGTAGTTTTATTTTTAAGAGACAATACGTGTCTCCTCATAATATGAAGTGATTTTTAGACGTGACCCATATCAATCTGAATTACTGTTTTACATACGCCCTCGCAAAGAGCAATTTAGTCAAACAAAGCACATACATAAATATAGACTAATTCCTAACATATTAAAGCTAAAATGTTGTGCAATGATGGGTTAAAACTGATAACGTTTCAGAAACGTTTAATCTTTCGAACTAAAATCCTTTGGAAATAGAACCTAACAATCTATTAATCATCAATAAAGATCATCATGGCACAATGAGTCAGTATGTCAAAAAAGCTATGGTTAGTTTAATTTCCCCAATCTGGCATGAGTTAAGTTCCAGATATCACCAAAGAATTTTCGGGAGTTAAGTGGAGAGCATAGTGTTATTAGTAACTAGAAATACTATACTCTCTCACATTACCCTACATGATAAACTGAAAGTTGTAAAAAATATATAGTCTTCGAAGATTTGGATCTTCTACACGGATACGGATCAATCATCATACTTGATATTCTAAAGTAGTTATTATGGTTACATCTTATTATGATATCTCATTATAATTATACACCACAGTTTAAAAAGAAAAAGTATAGTTATTATTGTTATTAAGTTTATTCATTCACCTCATACCTAATTAAAAAGTCAAAAAAAAAATCCATTTATACAAGTTTTGAAATTAATGCTAGACATAATTCCTTCAAAGTAAATACGCAGTAATTAGTTACTTAAATAGAGCCGGATTTGTTTTTTATTAATTGAATACACCGTCACTTAAATACTTAAATATTTTCTTTATTAAGTCATCAGAGAAACCATTATAAATCAACATAATTAGCATAGCATATTGTAAGGATGATAATTTTGGTTTTACTTTGTATGTAATTAAGAAAAAACGAACAAAGATGTGAGTTAGCATCTATATTTTTAAACAGTTTTAAGCTTTCTCCCCAAATCACAGTCAATACAATTTTTCCTCCATTTTCCGCCCGATATTCCAGGCATTTCTTTGTCGTAGGTACTAGCGCGAAGAAATGAAAATAATTTAAATATTATAATTATAGTTTACATGCCTCTGAATGGCAATGACTATTTCATTCTACTTTTAAAAATATTTTTCAGTAATAACCAAGTTCTGGAAAAGTTTAAAACTAAAATTGAATTTCAGTTGTTTGCAACACACAGAGTCGACAAATAACGTGTGAATGAAATGCAAATTGAATTTTTATTTATATAACCATCCTCACAAATGCTATTAAAAGTTTTCAATTAAAATGCAATCACCAGCTTGTTACTTAGAAGAAACAAATAAAGGAAATAATTGACTGATTCAACTACCGTTATAAAAAGTAACTTTAATAAACTGAACTAGGTAATCTCTGAAGTAAAATGAAAATGTTTACATAACTTAAAGTTAATCTAAATATGACTAATTACACAAGAACACTTTTTGCGGATAGGATGGTAATCAGTGAGAGCATAGTGTCTTGACACTAAGCTCCACTATTACGATTCTTTTTCCACTATTGCGTGAGTGTGGAATTCGTGTTTAGTGAAGGAGCACAACGCCACGCTTTGTTTTTTTTACCAGAGCAGAGCAAATAAAAATTATTCAAATATTTCCCCGAGTGGTAAACGATTCCAGAGCAAACAGTTTACGGCCAGACATATTGTCCCACTCTACCACGAGTACCTCAATCATATCATTAATTAAATAAGTTAATTTTAAGCTTTAGTGCCTTAACTAAACAGTTTAAATCACGGCTTCATATTCGATGAGGTTAAAAGGTGCTCGTGTGATAATTGATGAAAACTTTCCTTTGTGCTCGTAACTACTTTACTGCCGTAGAGATTTTTCAGAAACATAACTAAGAGCAACATTATTATATATTATTAATTAAAGTAAACACTATTTTTTACGAAATCAAAAAGCCATTATTTAGAAATGTGTTTTTCTTTTAAAATGCCGGAACATCAAGGCCAATAGTTGCAATTGAAAATATACGTATTTATAAACGTCCTTCGTGTATTTTCTATACAACGTGACATTGGCAAAATGATAAGTGTTCAATTTGCACGTTTTAATAACCATAACTAAAGAACTGAACTGGACTAGAATATTGTCTTACAATCTGAGAATTTACAACAAATTGAAAGAATGATACATTTCGTGTATCCTTAAAATATTGCTTTACTAAAAACATATTTTTCATTCTTACATTGTTAGCAATGGCAAATTACATATTTGATTATTCTTACGTAATTAACTCACTTTTTTTTTTTTTACTTGGCTTTAGTTTTTAAATGCCAAATATTTGAGGCTAGTCGTGGCGAAGGGACACAAAGTGTTATTGTAAACGTGAATAGTTGTGGGTTCGTTTCCACTCGAGGAGTTGAAATATTTAACATATTTCATTTTCATCGCTCTGGTGTCGAGGCTAAGCACGCCGTTGGGTCCCACCGCTATTACAGGAAGTGGGAAACGGAATATGTAAACATTAAATAGGGGAAACTGCCTGAACTATGCTCTGTGCGGGATATAGCGTGAAGCCGAAAAAAATATTTGTTATTATTTTAATAAGAAAAAAATCAAGTTATATTTTATTATTTTTATGGTGAAAAAATATTGGGCACTAAATATTTTTTACCCGCGACGGAACGGCGACTGTATATGTGTTTGGGGTGAGAGGTTGTTTGTTTGTTTGTTTGTTTGTTTGTTTGTTTGTTTGTTTGTTTGTTTGTTTGTTTGTTTGTTTGTTTGTTTGTTTGTTTGTTTGTGTGTTTGTGCAAATTACTATGTCAATTATTTCCAAAACTATAAGTCCGATTTTGATACGGTTTTCTATGATAGGTTTAGGTTCGATCGGCGTATGTTCTTAGATATGTCTTATTGTCTTAACTCACCAGGGGGCGCTGCAATAAGCATTTTACGTGAAAACGAATGTTTTCAATTATCTCAAAAAATAGTAGTCTGATTTCGATACGATTTTCAGTGATAGATTCAGGTTTAATTGGTGGATGTTCTTAGATATGTTTTATCGTGTCAAGCCACCAGGGGGCGCTGCAGTAAGCATTTGTTTGTACTTTTTTTGTATTTATTTGTCTAAAACCGAAACTACTGCTCCGATTAAAAAGAGTTTTCATAAAAAGATTTATCTTTGCTTGGTGCATATTTTAAGATTTTTCTTTTTTTGTTACGGGGAAAACTCACCAGGGGGCGCTGCACTAAACATTTGTTTATGCAGAGCAAAAACTACTAGTCCAATTTAGATGAAACTTTTAAGGATGGGTTCAGGCTTAATTGGTGCATCTTTTCATATATGTGTTATGGTGACCACTCATCAGGGGGCGTTGTAGTAAGCATTTGTTTGTATTTTTTTGTGTAAAACTAAAATTTTTCTTTTATTTATTTGTCTAAAACCGAAATTACTGATCCGATTGGATAGAGTTTTCAGAACTAGATTAAGCTTTGCTTCGTGCATATTTTAAGATTTTTGTTTTTTTGTTACGTTGAAAATTCACCAGGGGGCGCTGCAGTAAACATTTGTTTAAGTAGAGTAAAAACTACTAGTCCGATTTAGATAAAACTTTCAACGATAGGTTTAGGTTTAATTGGTGCATCTTTTCATATATGTGTTACGGTGATCACTCACCAGGGGGCGCTGCAGTAAGTACATTTGTTTGTGCAAAACTAAAACTACGAGTCCGATTTGAATGCAGTTTTGAATGATAGATTCAAGTTTACTTAGTGCATATTTTCATATATGTGTCATGTATGTTTACTTAGCGTATATTTTCAAGTATGTGTCAACTCTCTAGGGGGCGCTGCAGTAAGTAGCTGCTTCCATTTTTTGTGCATAACAAAAACGACTAGTACGATTGGAAAGAGATTTCAGTATTAGATTCCGCTTTGCTTAGTAGATGTTTTTAAATTTATATTACGGTGACTTTTGTTTGTGCAAAGCTAAAATGACGAATTCGATTTGGATGCAGTTTCAGTGATAAGCTCAAGTTTAATTAGAGCATGTTCTTGGATAGGCTTTATCGTGTTAACTCACCAGAGGGCGCTGCAGTAAACATTTGTTTGTAATATTTAATGTAAAACCATAACTACTAGTCCGATTGGACAGAGTTTTCAGTATTAAATTTACCTTTACTTGGTGTATGTTTTTAGTTTTTTTTTACGTTAAGAACTCACCAGGGGGCGCTGCATTAAACATTTAATGGTGCAAAGTTAAAACTACGAGTCTGAATTTGATGCAGTTTTCAACGATAGGATCAGGCTCAATTAGCGCGTGTTCTCGTATATGTGTCGTGGTGACACCTTACCAGGGGGCGCTGTAGTAAGCATTTGCTTGTATTTTTGTGTGAAACCTATTTAGATGCGGTTTTCTGTGATAGGTTCAGGTTTAATTGTTGCGTGTTTTTATATGCCATATCACAAACTATCACGGGGCGCTCCAGTATAAATTAGTTTGTTCAAAATCAAAACTACTAGTGGGTTTTGTGATTTTCACTGATTTAGTTAGACTTAAGTTTCGTGGAAATGTTACGGTGACAATCTGCCAGGCGCTGCAATAGGCATTTGATAACGAGAAAGCATTGGGCTTATAATTTCTTTTGGATTTGCATGAAGATTAATATAAAGTATTTCGAAATTATGTAATAATATATAATGTGTATCTATTCACTTTAAAAAGTTTAAAATAAAAAACAAAATTAAAAATTTTGAAAAAACCCACGACGGTTTAATTGTAATTGAAAAAGGATAAAATAACTAGAAATACCCCGCCTAAAAGAATATATGTAACGAGATGATGGGGACAACTTCGTCGGGGGCTGCCAGTTGCAACCTCTATTTTAAATATAGTAGCTAACAGTATAGATTTCGGTCTTAAAGTTTTTAAAAGGAATACCAGTTATCAAAACTGTAAATTCATATTAATATTTTAATTTTTTCCCAAACCTGTTTTAACAGCATGAAAACCTAGGAGAAGTTAGCAAACTTAAAGTAATGGCAGCTCCGACGAAGTCGTCCCCATCATCTCGTTACATATATTCTTTTAGGCGGGGTATTTCTAGTTATTTTATCCTTTTTCAATTACAATTAAACCGTCGTGGGTTTTTTCAAAATTTTTAATTTTGTTTTTTTGGGTAATGTAGCGATAAATGAGGAAGCAATCCAATATGTGTTCAGTCAAATGTAAAATAGATCAACCAATTTACGACTAGACTTTACACCAAAGATATACTATAAGGTCGCAACTTTGTATGTTTGCTTTTACTTATTTTTTATATATTTTTTGTGTGATATATATGTAATGTAATGTATAACTAAACATTTACTATTTGTCGAAGAAGAAAATATATTTAGCTATTTTTACCCGCGACGGAACGGCGACTGTATATGTGTTTGGGGTGAGAGGTTGTTTGTTTGTTTGTTTGTTTGTTTGTTTGTTTGTTTGTTTGTTTGTTTGTTTGTGTGTTTGTGCAAATTACTATGTCAATTATTTCCAAAACTATAAGTCCGATTTTGATACGGTTTCTATGATAGGTTTAGGTTCGATCGGCGTATGATCTTAGATATGTCTTATTGCCTTAACTCACCAGGGGGCGCTGCAATAAGCATTTTACGTGAAAACGAATGTTTTCAATTATCTCAAAAAATAGTAGTCTGATTTCGATAGATTTTCAGTGATAGATTCAGGTTTAATTGGTGGATGTTCTTAGATATGTTTTATCGTGTCAAGCCACCAGGGGGCGCTGCAGTAAGCATTTGTTTGTCCTTTTTTTGTATTTATTTGTCTAAAACCGAAACTACTGCTCCGATTCAAAAGATTTTTCAGAAAAAGATTTAGCTTTGCTTGGTGCATATTTTAAGATTTTTCTTTTTTTGTTACGGTGAAAATTCACCAGGGGGCGCTGCACTAAACATTTGTTTATGCAGAGCAAAAACTACTAGTCCAATTTAGATGAAACTTTCAAGGATGCGTTCAGGCTTAATTGGTGCATCTTTTCATATATGTGTTATGGTGACCACTCATCAGGGGGCGTTGTAGTAAGCATTTGTTTGTATTTTTTTGTGTAAAACTAAAATTTTTCTTGTATTTATTTGTCTAAAACCGAAATTACTTATCCGATTGGCTAGAGTTTCCAGAACTAGATTAAACTTTGCTTCGTGCATATTTTAAGATTTGTGTTTTTCGTTACCGTGAAAATTCACCAGGGGGCGCTGCAGTAAACATTTGTTTATGTAGAGTAAAAACTACTGGTCCGATTTAGATAAAACTTTCAACGATAGGTTCAGGTTTAATTGGTGCATCTTTTCATATATGTGTTACGGTGATAACTCACCAGGGGGCGCTGCAGTAAGTACATTTGTTTGTGCAAAACTAAAACTACGAATCCGATTTGAATGCAGTTTTCAATGATAGATTCAAGTTTACTTAGTGCATATTTTCATATATGTGTCATGTATGTTTACTTAGTGCATATTTTCAATTATGTGTCGACTCTCTAGGGGGCGCTGCAGTAAGTAGCTGCTTCCATTTTTTGTGTATAACAAAAACGACTAGTACGATTGGAAAGAGTTTTCAGTATTAGATTCCGCTTTGCTTAGTACATGTTTTTAAATTTATATTATGGTGACAAGTCACCAGGGGGCGCTGCAGTAAAATATTGTTTGTGCAAAGTTAAAATGACGAATTCGATTTGGATGCAGTTTCAGTGATAAGCTCAAGTTTAATTAGTGCATGTTCTTGGATATGCTTTATCGTGTTAACTCACCAGGGGGCGCTGCAGTAAACATTTGTTTGTAATATTTAATGTAAAACCACAACTACTAGTCCGATTGGACAGAGTTTTCAGTATTAGATTTACCTTTACTTGGTGTATGTTTTTAGTTTTTTTTTACGTTAAGAACTCACCAGGGGGCGCTGCATTAAACATTTGATGGTGCAAAGTTAAAACTACGGGTCTGAATTTGATGCAGTTTTCAACGATAGGATCAGGCTCAATTAGCGCGTGTTCTCGTATATGTGTCGTGGTGACACCTCACCAGGGGGCGCTGTAGTAAGCATTTGCTTGTATTTTTGTGTGAAACCTATTTAGATGCGGTTTTCTGTGATAGGTTCAGGTTTAATTGTTGCGTGTTTTTATATGCCATATCACAAACTACCACGGGGCGCTCCAGTATAAATTAGTTTGTTCAAAATCAAAACTACTAGTGGGTTTTGTGATTTTCACTGATTTGGTTAGACTTAAGTTTCCTAAAAATGTTACGGTGACAATCTGCCAGGCGCTGCAATAGGCATTTGATAACCAGAAAGCATTGGGCTTATAATTTCTTTTGGTTTTGCTTGAAGATTAATATAAAGTATTTCGAAATTATGTAATAATATATAATGTGTACCTATTCACTTTAAAAAGTTTAAAATAAAAAACAAAATTAAAAATTTTGAAAAAACCCACGACGGTTTAATTGTAATTGAAAAAGGATAAAATAACTAGAAATCCCCCGCCTAAAAGAATATATGTAACGAGATGATGGGGACAACTTCGTCGGGGGCTGCCAGTTGCAACCTCTATTTTAAATATAGTAGCTAACAGTATAGATTTCGTTCTTAAAGTTTTTAAAAGGAATACCAGTCCAACATCCAACCATCAAAACTGTAAATTCATATTAATATTTTAATTTTTTCCTAAACCTGTTTTAACAGCATGAAAACCTAGGAGAAGTTAGCAAACTTAAAGTAATGGCAGCTCCGACGAAGTCGTCCCCATCATCTCGTTACATATATTCTTTTAGGCGGGGGATTTCTAGTTATTTTATCCTTTTTCAATTACAATTAAACCGTCGTGGGTTTTTTCAAAATTTTTAATTTTGTTTTTTTACATATTCTATAATTTTCGACTTGGTTATTGCATATTTTTTTGTACAGGCAGGTATGTTATATTACATTTTAACTAGAAGTTCTTTACTGCTAATGATCATGATCTTCCAATCATTTGGCTACTTACATTGGCGCTAGTGTATCAATTTAAGCTTAACTGCATGCAAGCTTTGTACGGAAAAAAAAGAAATATAATATAACAATCCTAAAATAATATTCACAAAAAATAGTGTAAACAGTTTCAATAGTTAAGAAATCGCTTTCACAGATCTCATTAATCATGACGAAATTGAAATTAAACCAAAAATTATTTTAAGTCTTTATTAATACTGTAAGTCAATGCTATAAATTTATTTTACAGTAAATAAAATACAATGTCCGGTCCTATTGCGTAGGATAAGATTTTCATATCGTAGTTAATTGTTGTATTTCGATACGACACCGTTTTCGAAGTAAAAGTACTATCAAACTTGTAAGACCATAACTAAAAAGACCGAACCAACAAACTGACTGTACGTTTTGTATGACTGCTAGATCAAAGGTTAGTGCAAAAATAAAAAAAAACATATGTCTACAAAGTGAATGCAAGGATAAAAACTTTAAATTATTAATTGTCATATGAAAACTACTCGAATATTTTTAGTGGTGATAAATGTAGTTGCACCTTAGGTTTTCTTTTACATTTTAAGCTTATTTATTTATTACTGACTCAATTATTAAGATTGTATGAATGATGAAAAATATGAATATAAAAAAAAAACAGATTACTATAATTTAATATTTTATTTTACTTTATTAATATGCAACTCCCTGTTCCTCTTTGTATTGCCTTCAAAAGGCATGCATTCAAGAATTATGTAGAGCATTCCACTATCGCCTCGCATTTCTATGGCACGTGCTGCCGGCGCCGGTATCCTTTATCAATTGCATATCTCTTATATACAGCAACATAATGTGGACATTTTCCCGTTTTATTATAACATATCTATTAAAATACGTTAATATTAAAAAAGATTTAAATAAAAATAATATAATTAAATAAAATAAGTCATTTTATGTATTTTACAAAATTTTATTGATTGTTTTTTGACTATTTAAAAGATAGATAGTAGGTACGAAATTTCTTCTAAACTACTTAAAAATAATAGAAAACAAATTCCTAATTTTATCTATATTGGAACTAATTTTAAAAGTGGTTTATCAAGAATAAAATGTATTGATCTCAATCCTGATACACTATTAAAAATATGTTTAAATATTTCTTTTGCTCAGTCCTTTACAATACACTTTATACACTTCAACTATATTTATTAAATGTTTTTTTTAGCTTCACGCTGTATCCCGCACACAGCAGAGTAGGCAGAGGGATCCTAGTGTTAAGACGGTTTTTGCTCTGACTTTATGCCCGTGAACGCTGGCGTCCCGCAGGGCTGTGTGCTGTCCCCCACGCTATTTCTTCTGCATATCAATGACATGTTAGAAGACCCTAGCATTCATTGCTATGCGGACGACAGCACGGTGGACGCCGTATACACCGGCCGTGCAGGTCTTTCTCGGGAAAACGTCGACGAGAGCCGAACAAAACTTGTGTCTTCTGTTGAGGCATCCCTCGTGAATGTCTCCTTATGGGCTGAAAGGAACCTGGTTCAATTCAACCCCCAGAAGACACAAGTTTGCGCGTTGACCACTAAGAAAACCCCATTTGTCGTATCGCCACTTTTCCAGAACACTCCCCTCCATGCCGCGCCCAGTATCAGCATATTGGGCCTGAAAGTTTCGAGTGAGTGCCAGTATCGTGATCATTTGGAAAGTAAGGCCAAGTTGGCCTCGAGGAAGCTGGGTGTCATCGGTAGAGCTAGACAGTACTTCACGCCCAAACACCGATTGTCCCTTTATAGGGCCCAGGTGCGGCCTCATATGGAGTACTGTTCTCATCTCTGGGCCGGTGCCCCCCAGTATCAGCTCGATCCATTTGATCGCATACAGCGCAGAGCCACTCGAATTATCAGGGACCCAAGAATCTGTGCTGGGCTTGACACTTTGGCGTTGCGTAGAGACGTGTCCTCGTTATGCGTTCTCTATCGCATGTATCACGGGGAGTGTTCTGGAGAACTGTTTGACCTGATACCTGCCGCTGAATTCTCCAACCGCACAGTACGTGCCAGGTTGAAATATCATCCTCACCACCTGGATACCTGGCACTCCAGTTCTGTGCGGTTTCGTCATCATTTCCTTCCACACGCCACATAACTGTGGAATGGCTTACCAGCGGCGGTGTTTCCAGGTCGATACGACATGGGTACCTTCAAAAGGCGCGCTTACCTCCACCTCAAAGGCCGGCAACGTCCATGTAGCTCCTCTGGTGTTGCACGGGGCCGTGGGCGACGGTGTTCACCTATCATCAACTGACCCGAACGCTCGTTTGCCTTGTCCTTTTTTATAAAAAAAAAAAATAAAAAAAAAAAAAAAAAATAAAAAATACACTCCGTTCCCCACTTTCCGCCGAATTCGGAGACATCGCGTGTTAAGTGGCGGAACTTAACACCGCGCTTTTACCTCGAAACTAGAGCGAGGAAAATGGAAATATTAAATATTTCCACTCCTCAAGTGGGAATCGAACCCACAACCAGTTGTGGCACACGCTTGTGCCACTGGGCCATATCTATAAATGTTAGAAAATATTACAACGTTACTTTAGCCCACCTCTTTATATTCGAAATGTGAAAGTTTGGGAATACAATATTTTCGCAGCATAAATCTAATATACATCGTTTTTAGAATTCATTACTAAAATTATATTTTAAACGATATTCTATATACTAAACATATTTTATAATTTAATTTTCTGCGTCATAGCTTTACAAGTATAAGACTTTTATAATATACTTTTATGCTTACTACGTTCTACATACGCTAAGTTGCTATTTAGTTTTTAATATTCTGGAAGGGAAGAATCATGTAGGTTTTGCGTATGCTGATTATTATTATACAATTACCATATTATACGTATATATGTGTAACATTTTCTTATAAGAAAATATATTAATTTAAATAACAACAAAAATTTCCGATGTCGATTTCATAATGAATACATTCATTAAAAAAGTGTATTGAAAATTTCGTACACATTTTTTAAATTTTTTTACCACATACCGTTTTAAATAGAACGCCGCATAGTTTTTACCTCTATGTGGCCACTTAATATTGACGTAGAATTCAGAAAAAAAGGTGATATGAAATCGTAACCTTAAAAGAAATCAAAATGTATATATTTCATCACGTCTGAAGTACAAAAAGAATTTGTACCAGCAGAAAACAGTTTTGTAGAGGGAAAAATACGTTACATAATTTACTTCGTAATTCACGTTTAATACTTCGGTCACGTTTTTCCATTTACCTTTTACCGTTACATTAATGCCTTGGTGAAAACCTGATGTCGAAAACGTAATTATTTTATTGTGAGCGTATATTAAGTTAATATTGATTTTTATTTATGGAATTTATAATATACTTTATAAAGTTTGATCTTTATTGTGTTATGTAATAAAAAATATGTTTATATTAAATTAAAGTACAAAATTTCAAATTTCCTTACCACAGCTTTAGCCATCTTTAGGCACATTTTTGTCATACTTAATTTATTTATTACTTAAAACTCTACTTCGGCGTTAAGTTCCGCCACTTAACACGCAATGCCTCTGAATTCGGCGGAAAGTGGGGAACGGAGTGTCTTAACACTAGGTTCCCTCTGCCTACCCTGCTGTGTGCGGGATACAGCGTGAAGCTATAAAAAAAAAACTAATTAATATACACAAAGTTCATTTAAAATCATAGAAAATATATTTCATTCAATTTCGAGGAGAAAAATATATAGAGGCTTCGGCCAACAGGGAATAATACTCGTATATAGAGATTAAAATATATATTTATTCTATAGCCATTACGGCGCAGCAGAATAACATCCCACGTTCTAGGGGAAATCGCACTCACTCCGTCTGGAGTGATTATATTTAAATTATTTTCGTTTCTCCACTCTGGTAACTAAGACAAAGTGCGGCGCTAAGTTACGCCATTTAATGTGCAATGTCGCGATTGGGGCAGAAAGTAGACAACGGAGTATTTGACACTAGTACTTTGACACTTCTCTTTGACTTCATGCTCTGACATGCTCTGAAATACATTATAAAAATGCGAAAAAAATTGCATTTCTAAATGTAGTTTGATTTGGCAACAATCCAGTAATTGACCCTTTCTTCTCGGTTACGATCTTGATAAAGTTTTCAATTTCAACGAAACAACACTTAGCATTTTGCGAATGTTGTTTTCTTATATTATTATTCTAAGTGATTTCATGTGTGTTTTGTGTGTCTACTTTAAAAAATATTCAATATATTATCCATAAATTAAAATATAAGGTAATAGGTAGCCTTAGGTACAAGGACACCTAAAAAGACGACCCCTTTTAAAGTTTTTTTTTATTGAATAAAGAAGGCAAACGAGCAGAAGGACCACCTAACGGTAAGTGGCTACCTTCGCCCATAGACATCTACAGCACTACAGGGGTTGAGGATGCGTTTCCGACCTTGGGGGTGAAGGAGGGAAGGAAAGAGATAGGATGGGAATGGTGGGAATAGGGAGAGAGCTGGCTTACATGCCATCGAACCGGAACACATCAACAGATATTTGGCGGTTCGTCTTTGACATGCTAGTGGTCGCGAGTCAGTCGGAGAGCAAGTCTCCTACTACCAAGCTACTGGGTTACCCGCCTTTTACGGGACGCTATCCCAGCTGCGGAGGGGAATTGTAGTCTTAACCCGTCCCCCCACGGGTAAAACGGGTAAGTTTAAAACTTTAAATTTTCTTAAAAATATTTAAATAAAATTCTACGTAGATGGTTTTAAACATAGGACATGAGATTATTTTATCAATCGCATACATATTACTTAATATCTACGTATAATACTGTCAAAAACCTCTATACATACCTAAAATAATGCAATGAAACTGTACTTATATTTAACAAGTTTTAATATAAATGATGATAATAAACAACCTAAGATGCGACTTTTCTAAAGTAAACATTTTTGGCTTTAACATATTTTAATTTCAGCACACGAAAAGCACATAAATGTCCGTTTTTATTATTTTTACCATTTACATTCGTAAATTTACAGTGTAAGCTGAATACGAGCATTCACAAAGTACACTTTTATTTTTGGGCGGAGAAGATGAATTGAATGAACGTACAATAATAACGTCACAAAATGCATAAAGTATTATTTCTACAGTGGCACATATTCATAAAATAGTTCGAATGCTGTGAGTGTCAGCAATATATGAATATCATAAATTGAATGATGTTTTTAAAAAATAGAGATAAAAAAATGAATAACATTATAAAATACTAAAAATATTCACAAAAGATTATAGTAGTACCTTTAAAGTTATTATACACTATAAAGATATAAAGCTGTTGTCGAAAACTTTTAACAAAACCCAGAAGTGAAATTTCATCTGTATCTTATAGCGAAGAAACGAATTGCCAAATTGTTGACAAGGTTTCACCGAGGAACTAAAACAAAGTCGTAATAATTTTATTTCCTAACTAATTTATCATTGTTCTACATTTATAAATGTATGGCGAAACGTTGTTTACGTTATTTTACAAAATAGAACATAATGTTGCACCATTTTAGCTTTACTCTTAAAAGTAATTAAAAATTAACCATCCTTTTAAGCATAATTTGATCGTTTTAGTAAAACATGCAAAGAGATTGCTTTTAAATGTTTATTAATGTATAATCGAATTCTTCTAGAAAGCTTTTATTCGGAATGAACATTAAAATTTGTCAAATGAGTTATAAAATTTAAGTCAATTAAAATGTTTCTCTCTGCCTACCTGTGCTATTTGGAATAAAGTGTGTAGCTGTATTATACAGAATGTACGAGTATGTCATGTATATTCTTGTGATAGACACAAATGTTATTGATCAAATATAATATAATAAAAGTAAAATCTTGCAATTTTTTTTATTAATAATAATTCCGTACAAGCTATTCTTTAAAATTATACCTTATATTGCACATAACATGCACTTGGAGGCGTTCAGTGATTGGGGAACTGAATTCAATTGCGTTGACGTTGTCCGAGGTGAATCGAATTGCCCAAAACAGATCACTATGGTGGAGCACTGTGGAACCCTCTGCCTCACCTAGGGGACATAGGACAATAAGTCAAGATTTATGTTAACACATATTTCTTCAAAATAATATCTGCTCTGCAGACCAGTGTGAACATATGTATGTTATCCTACTAAATTTATTATTTTTATTTATCTATTTTTATATAGGTGTGTGTGCACATTCCTAAATATATATTATTTCGGACATATCATAATATTAGATATACTGAACTGTCAATTATTTTCCTATACTACCACGCCCCACGTGCACATGCTACAATACTCAAATCGAATAAGCCTGACGTGGCAGGCTGAATGTTGTTTTAATTGATACTATCAATCTTTGTCATTTGCCAGACAATCATTTAGTGTACAAGATGAATTGCTTTTATATAAATACTAAGTAACTAGTACTAGTTTCTTATTTACCACCCACCCAAAACCCACTCGTGGAGTGGAAATTGTGTTTCCATTTTCTTCGCTCTGGTGTCGAGGTAGGGCGCGGCGTTAAGTTCCGCCACTTAACACACAATGCCTGTGAATTCGGCGGAAAGTGGGGGACGGAGTATCTTAATACTAGGTTCCCTCTGCCTACCCTGCTGAGTGTGGGACACACCGTGAAGCTGAAAAAAAAATCAATCTTTGTCATTTGCCAGACAATCATTTAGTGTACAAGATGAATTGCTTTTATATAAATACTAAGTAACTAGTAAGCGTAGCGCCTGCTTAATAATCAGTATTTAGTATTTATAAATTTAGTTACGTCATTAATTTCATAGAAAATTATTTAAAAGTTATTAAAGCTCCTAAGTCTACATATTTTTCTCATATTAAAATAAGTACTTGATAATTACTAAATGTACGATTACTTACTGAAGTACACACGTGGAAATAGACGAGATAGAACGTAAAAGATAATATTCGTATAGATTCCTTAACGTATCGTATTTGTAAATATGTTTTTATAAATTCATTTACTTTTACTAAAAGTATAATTTTTTACCCAAAAGAAACTAATTTCACGTAAATTCATTTAATGAATTTATTGCTAAAAATAATTAGTTAGTAAAGTAGTATCAAAAATGTTACATTATTTAATTATAATCTACCTTATATTGTTTACCTATATAGGTGAAGCAAGCATTGCAACTTTATGTAATAAATTTTAAATTAAATTACAAGAAATAAAACACGGAGTGTCTTAACACTAGGTTCCCTCTGCCTACCCTGCTGTGTGCTGTGTACAGAGTGAAGCTAAGAAAAAAAAGAAAAATATAATATTCGTATAATATTCGTTTTAAAAATATTCTGTTGAAAAACTTACGTAATATACAAGCGGACTCGTAAAATCGAACATACCCTTGTGTTCGATTCTTTCCAAAGTGTTAAATCATCTATTTACTCGCAGCTTCGGATAGCCTACTAATGCCGGACTAGTCAGGTTAAAAGCACGATGGACAGACAAGGTGAAAATCACCTTCAGAACAGAACAAGGTGCAAATTACTTTGTTCTGAACTACGATGTAGTTCGTGAATAGGTAAAAAATTGTAGATATAATCAACCTTAACCCTAAATTAAACTGATTCATGTATTGAGATATATTTCTCAGTGTGGAATTTTTTCTTTAAAAAATTATTATACCGTATTGTATTTTTTTCTCTGCTTGTTTCCTTGTAGATACGAACATTTTCCTTTATTCCAGAAACCTAAACGTGTAGACAATAATTCTCCTTTAGATTGTAATATTGATTCCCTAATTACACCATCATAGCAAATATGGTAACTAGATCATATTCTGTAGCATTAAAAATGAATTCTTAAATTTTTATAACTATATGTAAAATAAGGAAAAGAATATTTTGTTATCTTCGAACAGTAATTGCACCACAGTGATAGAATCAAATTAACTTAGTATCGAATTAGTATATGTATAATAAGAGCTTTGATATGTTATCTAATAATTTTGTTGCTAACGATATTAAACTCAAAATGTAATTTGAGATTGGTTATCGCGAACCGTGACGAACGTAATAGGTTATGATAATCATATCATAATACAAACTCAAGTAACATTAAATCAAAACATTTGGTATATTAATGAATTAATAATAATTATAATAAGTACTTTATTGCACTTAAAAGCTTACAGAAATTCATGGTATGGTATGTACAATGGCATTATCACTACAAAGAATTTAGACATACAAAACGTGCAACATTTATTTTAACATATATTTGAAATCACTGATAATCCAATCGACTGAGCAGTTGAAACTTTACAAATTGTCTTTAATGGTAGCAAGGAGGCAGCAACTGACTTGCTGACGACCTTTTCATATATTTTAAATTTCAAAGTAAACAAAAACATCTTAACTGCACATAAGAATCATTACTGATGACTTTTTTCATGTCATTTGTTTTATCGAAGTGTTTATTATAATATATATCAGAGAGAATATTTAACATATTATAATTAGACGCTAATAAGCCCTCTTTGTCAGCAATTCATATTTTTATAGTAAAAATATTTATTTATTATTTTTTATAAAAATCTGTTTCGCTTTTTAGGTTTCACGTCTAATATGGTCTCGGCATGCCATTTTTCTTGCGTTCTCTTTCATTAACTTCATAATATCGTCCAGTGTTCGGTTAAAAGCATGGCAATCCATTATGGATTTTGTCACCAATATATATGTATGTACAATATATATGTATAGCGGTTTGATACACTTACGACACACAATCTATTTAACGAGCTTGATTTTTTCATAGCAATTAGCGTTAAGTATACTCATAATAAGTACACGTTTAATAAGAATAGTGGCGCAATAATGCCAATAATTTAATTACTATATTTTGTTATCATGTGTAACTTAGAAATCACTAACTCCTAGGAATTAGTGACTTGAGTTAGTTTAGTGACTTCTAAATTAGTAGAGTAGCCCAGTAACTGTTAAAATGGAATTATGTCAATGAAGATTAGTACATAAGTTACGGATACGGATCATATATGTGTATATACAACAATTGCTCGTTTAAATATTTAAGACTAGGGGCCTGCTCGTGACTTCGCCACGTGGATTGCCTATTTGTTTCGTTATACTGCGTTCCTCGGGGGTAGATTTTTGAAAAATAAAGTAACCTATGCTTAACCTTGGATTACCAACTAAATCTATTCCAAAAATCATTACAATCGGTCAAGCAGTTTAAATTTTTTATATAAACTTTCATCCCCTATGTTAGTTAGACCCAGTCACTTTTACTACTTTCATTCTAAATTTCATCCAAATGGGACCAGTGGATTAGCCGTGAAAGCGTGACAGACAAACACACTGACTTTCGCAATTATAATATTAGTATGGATAATATGATAGATGTCAAAATAAAAACATCATGAACATTAATTTACCTAAACAATAAATTCCAACGTGCATATTTTTAACACAACAGCTAAAGTAAACGAAATAAATCTTAATCTAAAAAACAATATAGCAGAATTTCTTTATTAAAATAACGACGTAACATCTCGAAGCTCTTATTGAATTCCATAATTTATAAGACTGCCATCCAATGTGAATGTTTTGTGCCTAATATTAATTTATTCCAGTTTTGGACCACCATCACGTAAATAGTATCTTTCAATGGTTGATATGATAATGATAATGATAAATGATAAGATTGATTGGAAAGTAAAGAAAATATTTATTGACAAGGCCTAAATAGTTTTGATAAAACACGTATTTATAGGCTTTTTAAATATAATGCAATTTTTGCTCCTTAAGATTAAATTGAGGTCGCAAATCTCAGGCATAGCTCCGAGCTCTTGCGACGCGGTAGGCAGTGAAGTACGTGGAATGTTAAGAAGATTCTTCAATTATAGTCATGGTTTTAATTAAAAAAAAGAACATAACGTTTAATTTTATAGTAATGTTTGTATAATAATCTTCGTTTTCGATTTTTATTATCTTATTCATTTTAAATTTAAATCAAATAAAGTAACTATAAACTTGCTAGTGTTTGTAAGATATTGCAAAACCATTACTTATCTTTTAATGCCAGTAAATATATTGCTACTACTGCAGTAAATTGGAAACAGCATTTTACTAAGTAGAACTATTCTTACAAAAGTATTTTTTTTATTTGGGCAACTAGTTAATTTAAATTCCACTGGAAAAGCGCACGTTTTATAATATATGCATATAATACGCGTGTTTAAATTTTTATTTATATATAAATCTTTGGTCAAAAGTACTTTCTACATTTGACTATTTTAGTTAGTTTTCACTAACATTACTTGTATACTGATTTTTTTATAGTTTTTTTTTTATTCTAAGCGTGTTGAATAGAAATTACTAATATTTTTAATGTTATATCGTGGTTTGCAAGAATTTCTATATTATACAAGAACTTCTTTTATAGTTTCTTATCCATGGATAAGAAAGCGCGGCGTAGGTTTCCGCGTCTCAACACGCAACGTCTCGAAATTGGACAAAAATAGATAAGGAACCAAGACACGTGGCACTAGTTTATCTCTTCACCTTCTACATGTGGTGTAGCTAAAAAACGATAATCACATTACGAAGACATCTAAGCTACACGTTTGTCGTCTCAATTATAAAGAACGAGCTTTTATTATCTGTTAATTTACTTTTCAGGGTAAATTTAGTATTATGAATTTTACTTAAATTCTCACGTCATTTAGACGTTTTGTCAAAAAATATGAAGAGGAAATCGTATTTTGAAATATAAAGTAGTATTTTCAATAACACTTTTTATATTTAAAGATCGCCTGTTGTTGAGGAATTATGAAAGTTTACTACTGAAATTCATTAAAAACACATCGAACAGAAGACAAGCGGTATTGAGGTAGTATAATCTTGAGAGATTAAACTGGGATAGTTGAGAATGTACCTACATAGTAGAAAGTTTTATGGATGATTCCGCACAAACTATTGTAAAAGTCTTGAAAATGTATTTTAAAATAATAAAAATATTACAGTATATTTACGGTTTTAATTAACAATATATTTACGGTTATTAGTAAATGAAATATATGAATAATTTTAAGTAAAATTTATTTTCGTCGCTCTCTTCAAACGTGAAAAAAGACTTAATTATGCAATTTGACGCATAAATTTGAATAGAGTAATATACCTACCACTAAGAGAAGAGAAGAGAAAGCAGCCCACTAAATGTACTTTTTGTATCTACATATAATAAGCTTGTATGTAGTATTATTTAAAATAAAAAAAATATTTCCTCTTCCTATTTCCTTGTCCCTTATCAATCGTAACATTTTACAAGATATAATTACTTGTATACACTACTTCATAAATCCGAGCCAACATCAGATCCGACAAGTGTGTAATTTTCAAGCAAATTATACATCAAGGGGTGGGTGAATATAATAGCTCTGACAAGATTTTCTTACATTAATATATTAATATAAGATAGACAGATCAATCTAAATGTAATAGTAGCACGTCAAATAAATCTTTCTTTTTTTTGCTGTCTAGCAACGTTAGCTTGTGGTCGTAAGTGTGAGAGGTTTCAGTCATAAACTTGTGAATATTCTAACTTTTGTACTTTACAGCAGCTGTTACGATCGCATATTTTTTGCACAGCTTTACATAACATAAAACAAAATTCTGAAATATTTTCAAGCCAACGATAGGACACGTCAGGATTTTACATAAGGGATAAATATTTTATGTAGGTTTTCAATTATTTTTATAAGCTCGCGGATGTGTAAAGTTGATTAAAACTTATAATGCTATCGTAACCCACACGTGACATTGAGTGCACACAAGAGATTTAAAATGTATGTACCTACAGTATATTTTCATTTAAAGTGTTGACTGATTAAAAAATGTAAATAATATGTAGATTATTGTAGGTTATGTTTAAACTTTCGTCTAGATATTATAGTGGAATCGGAGTTTTTAATACTAGTAGCCCGCTCGTGGTTTTGCCTGCGTGAACGCACGCGCCGACGCGCCGACATCACATTAAAACCTTTAAAATGATCATTGTTTCTCTACTATATTTTGCTTATATTATACATATAAAAAATCTTTTAAATCATTCTATCTATTAAAAGAAACTGCAACAAAATTCGATGCGTAGTTTTGAAGATCTAAGCTACTTTACTTTATACTATGTAAAGATTAAACAATAATGTAGTAAACAATAGTAAGCCTATAGCTAGTGCCCAAAACAAACTTCCAATTTCATTATATGTTATTGTAAGACAACCCTCGTTATCCTGTAATCCTACGACGAAATAATACTCAGATTTCACTGAACTACATTGTCGTAACTGTCGAGGTAATATAGTTATATTTTTTTATATTGAACTACGGTGAAAAGGCAGAAATTACTTAAAATAGTACCTACCGACCACTGACAGTGACAGTGTCTAGAGCAACCATTTTGCGTTGAAGAAATAGTTTGATTAATTAAATTAAACAGAGAAGTCCTTTATCATTAAAAACAAAAGATAATAATCAACAAGATGGATTATGATGACTAAGCCTGAAACTATATGGTAATTTTTTCCTTTACAAGTAGTACGGATATGATACGAACTTCTCTTACAATTACATTTTAACGTTGTATATTTGAAGACTTTTTTTACTACACTCAATATAGTGCATAAGTTTCTTTGTATATAGTTAGTTTGTCTTTAACAAATATATCACAATAGTAAATATCACTGAAGTAAAGATATTGTTATTTCCATACATGTTCATACGACATGATACGAACCTTTCTTACAATTACATTTTTAATGTTATCTGTTCAAACTTGTTTTTTATTACACTCAATAAAGTGCATAATTTTCTTTTTCTATAGTTCGTCTTTAACAAACATATCGTAACAATAACTGAGGTAAAGATATATTTATTTCAGGCATATCGCAAATAGCAGGGTGAGATCAGCAAGCAGTGAGAGATCTCACGGTGAATACTAAGATTAGTATTCACAGTTTTCCGGAATTTTTAAGAAGACATGGTGTTATAATTTTTAAAATAATATATTATGAGATCATAGTGATGTGGAGGAACACTTATTATTAGATTAATTCCCACTCGCAGGAATTTAATGTATCTGCTCCGATAAATAAAGCGCAGCGTTAAGTTCCGCCACTCTAACTCTCGAACTGGGTACAGTACAGAAAGAGTACATTAAGTCAGGTATTGTTTTAAATAAAAGTTTTCTGTAAAATTTACTCTAAGGTCAGTGAAAAACCAATCAACAATGAATCGAAATACGATTGACCTGATCGACTTTGAATAGAATGCATTTTATTTCGATATCCAAAATCTATTCAGATTTGAAAGGCCACTGTAGATAAATTTTCGAGCTATTGTCACTGCTTTGTTGTTTGTTTGGAATATAATGTATTTAGTGTTTTTAAAATAAATTGATATCCTATATCCTCTTGTACATATTATCTTGTACATAATATATGTAATAAATAAAATATGCTGTTTAACTAAACCGCATATTTTGTTTTCTATATATAGTATGTACAAGAGGGCAAAGCTTTTGATTCCGTTTTGTGAAAATTAAACAGACAAATCTATGAAATTGACGGACATACCTGTCGGTAAGAATTAATGTTTATATGGATTAAAAGAAGTGTAAAAAAGCATAAAGTACTGCGTGCAACAGCTAGATTTATCATAATGCTAATTTAAAATGGAAAGCTAATAAATATTTTCAGTACTTTTTGAGTTAAAATCGTATAATATATTATTGCAACTCCAAAAGTAGGTTGAGTGCGTAACATACACTCGTACCTATAGTAAAAGTATTAATATATATGGGCTATAGGAATAAAGCTCGTAAACGTAATGTACCTACAGCTATACGTTATCGCCACATCCGCCTCGCTCTGTTAACAACGTACTTAAAAGGCAAAGTTGACAGCGTGAGTATGTATAATTTAATGACAAAAATTTATATTTGTCGTTATTATTCCAATGTTTTATTTTGTATAATACTTAAATTACAGTTTACGTTACAAGAAAAGCCTGCTTATTTATGCATATCGTTGCCTTCTCAAAAATCTGTAACCCAAGACAAGAAGTGTGTAAACCCCGGATTCCAGAGTCCGGAATGGTGATTGTAATGCACGAATGCTTTCTACTAAGCTAATCTATGGCCATCAAAACCACAACCACAATGTGGTAATAATGGCTATATATGCCATATATTTTTTTAATACAATTTTATAAACTTTAAAAATAAAGCAGATTATTTAAAATTTTAAAGCACTTTTGGCAGTCTTCTAATATTTTAGTATTATTTTATGTAAAATCAAAATCCGGACTCCAAACACAACCCTGCTCAGACGCTCTCTGGACGCCTTGTAAAGTAGGACAAAACTGAGGAAACCCGGACGGATGGTAACTCTAATTATAAAGCAGCTTATCATTTTTATCGGTAGCAAGGCAGGATAGACTTAGAAAAGCTAATGTCATCTCCACTAAAACCTACTCAATTATGACTATATACTTGTATAAACTCAATACGAAAAATAATTTTATCAGTACATTTTCTTTTTCAAATATTAATTTTCAAGTCGTGTAATTTTATACATTTTATTTTAATAAAACTGCCTTAAATAATATTTTACAAAGTTGTAGTTTCTCTTTAGAATATCATGATTAAATTGAGATCTTTGCAATAGTCTTATTCATTATGTATCCCTAAAATCACTAGCTTGAGCGAGATGTTCTTATAAATACATAATATGTACGTACATTATAAAAACAAAGATAATATAATTATTACAATTATTTTTTTTTAGCTTCACGCTGTATCCCGCACGTAGCTGGGTAGGCAGAGGGAACCTAGTGTTAAGACACTCTGTTCCCTATTTTCCGCCGAATTCAGAGGCATTACTATTTTAGTTTTTATATATTTATTATTGATAAGAACGTCTTTGGAATTAACAACTAATATCGACATTAATATGTGCATTAGTTCTTATAATAGAAAAGTAATTATACAAAGGACTCTCGTTACGCGGATTTCGCGGGTGGATGAAAGAAAACGATAAGTAAACCGAACTAAAAAAATAGTTATACATTTTCTTAGCTTCACGCTTTTCTCGCATAGCGGGGTAGACAGTGACAGAGACATAGTGTTAGAACACTATAATCAATCCCTCGAGTGGGAATCGAACCCACAATCATCGCGTTTACTGTCAAACGTTGTACTAATATTACTGTAATATATGTACATGAGATACGTATACGGATAAATAAACACTACGCATGAAAACACATCCCTACCACTAGTGACAATAACACAAACGAAGATCGTTCGATCGGGCGATCGAAGACACCCTTGTTAGAGCCGAATCCATATTATAACAAGAGTCCATTACTAGTTTGGTTATTAGTTTTTTTTTTAAACTTCACGCTGTATCTGCTAGCTAAAATGGAAATATTAAATATTTCCACTCCTCAAATGGGAATCGAACCTACAATCAGCCATTTACAGTCATACGCTTGTGCCACTGCGCCACGACTGGTGCCTTTTATTTATTTGTAAGCACACTTATTTTAACTTAATATCTTAAATGCTACAATTTTTTTAGATCTTAAATTTTAATAGAATTATCTCCTCCCCAGTGAAATAGACTCGATCTGAGCGACCTCGATCTTCCACAAAAAAACTAAGACAAGATTTGAGTCATAGTTAAAAGTTACGATTTCATCTTCTTTTATTAAATTTGACCAAAATTTATAATTCAGTGGCTATTAAAATATATAATAAACCCTACCAGGTATATTAATGAATACTCAGCAGGCCTTGTTTACTGCCTTAAACTTTTCATTAGAATGAAATAATTTATACATTTAACTTTTCTAGGTGTTCTTCTTAAATTTCTAGTAGTTAGTAAATTGGTTTCTACGACGGTCATTTAGTCCCTTTAATAAAAAAGGGATTTTTTTATAATTTTGCACATTATCCATAATGGTTTTCTAAAATTTCACTTTGAAGAATAACGATTAATAGCTTTTGAAATCAATTTTTACCCACAATTATATTTAAAATTCAGTAGATTCTAACAAAAACTTAACAAAACAACAAGAAAATATTTTTACTAAGTTAAAAATATTTTCTTATCATCACAATCCACTTGGAAATAAACTTTGTTGTACAAATGTATTTCGTGTTAAGACGATTTTCAATAATGTGATACTTATATTACATAAGAAATAACAATGGGATAAACATTTTCTTATTTTATTACATTAAATATACCATAAGAGCTTTTATTTTGTACTAAAATGTCTCTTTTCAAAATCAATTCCTCTGGCAACTCTTTACCGTAATAGTACCTTCTTTACACATATTGAGTCACGTATACGTTATAAAAGCGGCTTGTTTCAATAGGATCATAAAAGTTATAATAACCCTCAACTTTTCATGCTTATTACATTTCCATAGTAACGCTAGGTACTTACATCAGATTGTGACAACATATGATTACTTTTAAAGAAGGGTAAAACCAAATACATATTGAACAAATATATTTTCAATCAACTTATAAATGATATCTAAGACTTTCGGGATTTTTTTACATTTTCAGCGAAACACTAAACAGTATTTTCAGCCAACAGTAACAGTAACAATAGTAAACAGTAGTTTCTCTAGCTGTGACCACTGTACTTAATACTTTAGCTTTAATTGAATATAAAAAATATGCGATAAATTCTTTCAAAAAGGTTCATTTAAATTGAATTGAAAAGTATTATATCTTTAAAACGGCATACTGATGAACGAGTTTGTGATTTGACGGTGATGATTATAGGTATGATCCCTGTATTTTCCCAGTCGGATTAGATAGTACAAATCGTCTGTCCCAGTCACCTAAATTGTAAAATCTTGAAAATGAAAAACGACTATCCCAGTACCTAAATGTGGGATATGCGTCAAAGAAACAAATAGTGTTCTGAATTCGTTTTTTCCAGATATCATTTATTTTATTCATATTATTTGATACATGACATTGTAGCTGATAACAACAGAGAGATTTTGTCACAATACAACCTTATGAACTCAAATTGGGACACGATAGGGAGTTAAATTGCGCGATTACGATTACGGACTCGTTATAATGTTGATAAGAATAAAGTTTTAAATAGACATCACAGTACATATAAAGTCACAATATATTCAAGTGATCTTGCGAAAAAGTATATATATGTATTTTTATCATTTAAAATATTATTCGCGTATTTATTAAACGATGTACAAACATACATATTTCTGAACAACTCGCTCAATAAGAACATCAAATGAACCTTGCTGAGAATAATTCGAAAACAGTTTTTTTAAAAAAATCATATCATTAAAATTAAAGTAAGTAAAGATTCCTTACGGAATTTGACGATTTAGAGTCCGAGACGGTTACGGCTACTGAAGATGCGGGTGACAACTAGTAATATTGTAAAATACGTTTAGACCTATACAGAACTACATCATTTCTTACGTTATGTCAACAAGACAGTGAAATATTTCAAACGATGTGGGAACAGTGCCGGCCACGCGATCGCCAATATATCGGGTGCAATAAAATTGTATTTTATTTGATTTATATTTTAAACGTATTTTACTTAGCTACAGTCGAGGCAAGAATTATTGTTAAAAATATTTAGTTGTGCTATGTGATTTTTAATAATACAAACTTTGAAGAATAATACTATTTTTGTTCTTAAAAATGACATACTTTTTTAACCGATCTAATATTTCTAACGATCGTAAAATAATAAATGAAACAAAAAACTTAAAAATTTCGTCACTAAGTTTATTATGTATTTTTAAAAAAAATCTAATATTATGTTATTATGTAATTAGTTGCCTATATTTACAAATTTATCAGGTAATTTATTTATGAAAGTCTACTGTGAAACAACCACCTTCAACGCTATAGTGAATCAATGAACTGCGTAATTAAATTGAGCGTCTTTAAGTGCAAATTACAAATCAGAAACTGTAATTATCTAACGAATTAAAGATCTCTTTCGCAATCGGATTTAACTAATTAATTACAAAATGCCTCCGACAAAATTTGCCTAAAATATTATTAGTTTTTTTTATGTAGGTATTAATATCAGAAGGTAGTACGTGTAAGACACACTTATACATAAGTTGAATTTACGTTCATATTGAAAGTTTTTTTTTTTTTAGCTTCACGCTGTATCCCGCACGCAGCAGGCAGAGGGAACCTATTGTTAAGACACTCCGTTCCCCACTTTCCGCCGAATTCGGAGGCATTACGTGTGAAGTGGCGGAACTTAACGCCGCGCTTTACCTCGTATGTCCACTCCTCGAATGAATTGAACCCACAACCAGTCGTTTACAGTCACACGCTTGTGCCACTGGGCCACGACTGGCCACTATAATGATATTTGAGTATCTTGACTTATAATTCCAGAAATATATGTTTATTACCTATATAAATTTCACAATAAATTACTTTACTTATGATCTAATATATGTAGTTAAGTATTAGTCTTAAAAAAGTTCACGAAAAAGTTAGCTTAAACAATTTAGTAATTCAATAAACAACACCTTTGGCTACACCAAAGCATTTATGATCTATTTCACGTATATTCTCCAAAGAAAAAATGTGTTATCGTCCTATAATTTTCATGTGCAGAAAAAATATTGAACGAAAAAACCATTTACTAGTAGAATAATGAATATTTCATTTTCATATACAAAGCATATTTCTTAAAGACTATAATATCTTATTAGTTAATAATAACATTTTTGTAATGTATCCAACTCAGGTATTTATTACAAATTAAAACATGAGTAGTTTACGATTAGCAAATACCAATAACACTTCAGTTTTAATAAAGTTCTAATAAAAACCGTATAACCTTTAGTCTCTTCAAAGCTGAAACGCTTTGATGTCATGATGGACGTTACAAAGCTGTGTATATGTTTTTTGTTTTTGTTATATGATACAAAGTAACTTAATTTAAATTTAACGTTGTAATTAAAGTGTTAAGGATAAATGAAATATTCACTTAAAATGTAAAATTCTTACTCACTTTACTCCTTTTATTCACGTATAAAAATATACCTAATATTACCAATATTGTGGTATTTAAATTGAAATTATTTTAATTTCTACACTCTTGTAAGGCAAAGAACGACGTTCTTTGCTTTGTGTTACAAAAGCGGAGAAACTCACAATATTTGAATACTGAGAGGAAAGTAAAAAACAAAATGATTTATGATAATTCTAAATTCACAAATTGTTTAACAATGAAAGTATTTTCCTAAGTAAGATCGACAAACATTCTTCGAGCAATATATTCATAAGTGTAGACAGATTGCGAAGATCACGTTCTCCAATAATCGTCTACCTCAGTGGATGCATACTAAACACACTTAATAATCGGCCTATGTGCAAGTGATACTTGTCATAGCTTCTAAAATCTATTCAAAATGTTATCAATATATCCACGTAAAAATAATGTAACTGATCACTGTCTATATGTGAAAGATATACAAAAAAAAATGGAGCATTTATCAAAAAAATAATTTTGTTCTGATTGCTTTTCTATTTCTTTGTGTACATTCATCGCTTAAACGGCTTAACCGGTTGAAATACAGTTTCGACTGTAGTGTTTTGGTAAACTTCTTTTTTTCCTAAACTTTTTAAATAATATAAATTCTAACAATTAGTGTTTATTTTATTCCAATCGGTTCAAAAACAAAAAGTACAAGGCAAGGCAAGGCAAGGGAAAAAACAGCTACAGTTCATGTATTTTACGCAGGCGAAGTCGCAAGCGGATTGCTAGGAATTAATATGTTTAAAAATTGAAAGCGGCACGCTTAAAAAATACGTTTAAGACCACCATAGAAGCGTATAAATTTGTAATACAGATATTCGATTGATATATATATATATATATATATATATATATATATATATATATATATATATATATATATATATATATATATATATATATATATATATATATATATATATATATATATATATATATATATTTATTTCGCGTGTAAATTATAAGGACCATTATATATATTATATTATACCACTAAATATTTCTTAAATGTAGACTTGCTTAACATCTGTAACTTTTGTAAACGATTGAATGAGAAAATCTCATTACGCCCTCTTTGTATAGATAGATATAATACTTGTATAATGAATTAAAATACTTGTAACCGAGAATATTCTCGAATACAAAAAAGTTTTGCTACCAAATATTATATATCTCTTACAAAACAACACATTCGTACAAAGCATATGTATTTGTAGATATGGCCAAAAGCACTTATTTTCCGTGCGAAAGTCCGTCAGTTTTAAAATAAAGGCTATGAAATTTTATTTTCTGGGTAATTGATTAAAAATTATTAAGCTTTTATTTCGTCGGTTGTGAAAATGTTACCCTTAAGATGGTGAAATAAAGGTTTAAGGTTTGTATGGAAGTCCGCCATTTTTAATGTTAGAAATGTGAAAATTTGCTTATAGGCTAATTATTAAAATTTTATATTTCAACGATCGTGAAAATTCTATTCTAATTGTATGAAGTGAAATAAGAGTTATATAATTATATGAAAAGTAATAATTGTATGAAAAGTCATTTAAATCGTTACAAATATAAAAGTTTATTTACTGGCTGCTGACTGCTCCAATTTGTAAATACTAATGTCAGTGTTTGTGGAAATTCTACCCGAAAGGTAGCCAAATAAGGGTTGAAAGAAGTATAGAAGTTCGTCATTTTTGATGTTAGAAATATGAAACTTTGAATACTGGCTACTGATTAGGAATTAGTAAAAACTTATCTCAATGGTTTAGGAAATTTTAACCTTTAAGGTTGTGATATAAGGGTTAAAAGTTTATATAAACAAATACATATGTCAGCATTTGTATACATTTTACTCTTAAAAATCAAAATATGGGGTTGATATAAAATCCGTCATCTCTAGAATTAAGAAGTTAGAAACTATGATGTATGCTTTGCTAGGAACGAAATTGAACAACTTCTGCATATTAAATATCGCACCGCGGCCTTTCGGCTTTCCTTGATGTGGGTGAGTCCAAAATGAATGCACCTACCGCTTTTTAAAAACATTGAAAATAGCGGAAGCAGGCCAATTTCAGATGTATTTTTATGAATTTATTGTTTATTCAACTTCATATACATATTAACTTAACATTGGCTTTAAATTTTATAATTTTATTTATATATTTAAATCCTTACCCTTAGCCTGAAAGCTCCTATAATTTTATCCCAAATAAGCTTAAGACTAAGTATAATTTTAGACTGAAAATTAAAATAGCTTAAATGCCGTTTTCAATGAAATGTTGTAGTGGCCAGTCGTGACACAAGTGAACGACTGGTTGTGGGTTTGATTCCCACTCGAGGGGTGGAAATATTTAATATTTCTATTTACTTCGCTCTGGTGTCGAGGCAAAGCGCGGCGTTAAGTTCTGCCACTTAACACGCAATGCCTCCGAATTCGTCGGAAAGTGGGGAACGAAGTGTCTTAACACTAGGTTCCCTCTGCCTACCCTGCTGTGTGCGGTATACAGCGTGAAGCTGAAAAAAAGTATGAAATAAATGTAATTAATATTGTACCATATAATTGAGAATAAAAATTAACAACAAATACAAAACATATATTAATTTATCAGGATCTCTTTTAATTTCAACATTCATACTATAATTTCATTTTAGTCAGTATGACCGTGTACAAGAAACCGTCTCTCGTAAATTGCAACTGCTAAGCGCGCTTTCTGATTTGCTTAATGAAAATATTAGCTGAATGTTGTAGCTTTATGAGATACGTGCTTACTCATTAAGAGTACGTCCTTACGGAAGCCACAGATTCAAATTCGTAACAAAATCAATGATTATAACAATGATACAACCTTCACCTACCACCTACGTAGATTTAAACAATTAACGTTATAATTTATTAAAAGTGTAAACATTTAAATATTACTTTCGTTTTCGGACGGAAAATTGAAGAACGGAGTGTCTTGACACTAGGTTCTGTTTGACTACCCTGCTATATGGGGAAAGGCGTTAAGATGTATAGATTTAAAAGAGTACAAAATACTATGTTACTTTAAGAGTTAGCTTTAAAATAGGTAATATAAATTCTCCATCCCATTATACATTTCTTAATCTGGTACGTTACTGGATTTGACAAACGTTTCTGATTTAAAGAAAAGGAAATTAGGTCGATAATGGATGGCAGTAACTAAGAGCTCAATAGCACTAAATCAGTCATGAGAAATCTTTAGAGGATTTTCTTAAGAATATGTACATTCTTGTTACTTATACCGACGGGAGTGTAGAGAGAAAATAATATAAAGTAAAATATTTTATCGTATTAACCAAACACCAACATGTACTATACTGGTAACATAAAAAAATAGTAAGCTGGTAAAATCTCGTTTTATATGAACTGCGAATTATTGTGTTTCATAACTAAAGAGGCGCTAAACTGAAGAAGTCTTCAGTTTAGCGCCTAGTTAGTTATGCAACAACATGAATACGTGTCCAAAGATATGATCGATGTTTTGTCAAAACGCTTGTGCGGTTGATATAATATCTTTTGGAAGAGGTAACATAATATTGTTTCACTAAATACGAGCAATCTACTGTACTTTTATATAACTTTATCTTATCACATAATTAAATTAGAAACTATTTTATAATCTCGAATCTGTTTTATAATCATTGTCATATAATAGTATTTGGTAAAATAAAAGTTATTTAATACCTACTAACCTACTAATTCAAAAACAGCATTATAATGTATAAAACTGTGCTATAACATTATTTTACACCAGAGACCATACCAGCTCCCTAAAATCATATTTTCAAAGTGTCTCCGTAAACTAGTTAAAAGTAGATTTTCACGAAAATCACAGATGTTTTAATTTTTAGAATTGGACTGAAACACGAAAATATAAGGCAAAACTTAATAGCTTTACTATCAAAGATGATTAAAATTTGTACAAGCGGATATTTTTATTGATAATGACGGAATCTTTTTAGGTATTTTCCTTTATCTTTTTTTTTTTTAAATGCTACACAATTTATACAAGTAAATAAAATTAGAGTGTCTGTTTGTAACATTAAAATAACCGCCTTTTACTAAATTCATATGTATATACGACACATATACCAAAATAACAATTTTTATTTCTATCTATTTGTTCGGGCTAATCTCTGAAACGGCGGGCCGATTTTAACGGGGCCTTCACTGGCAGATAGCTAGTACAAAAAGGAGTAACTTAGTTACTATTTTTATTTTAGAATTATATATTTTTTTATTCCACGCGGATAAAGTCGCGAGCACAGCTAGTCGAAGTAAATAGTGACAAATATTAAGAACATCAATTGACCAAACAAAAATATTAATCTCTTGCAATTGCTATTTACTAAAATCTTATTTACAGCCTTTTCTTCATCTTAATGCTTTTTCTCGCATAGCACTCGCCACTCTGACTACCCGTTGGAGACATCTAATGTCAAGACACCGTTCTCAACACTTCGCTTAACTTCGGACCACTGTAAGCTCAGCCCTAGTGAGTTAAGAATCCACAACCAATCGTGTTTCCTGTCCTGTCCCACTGCGCCATGACATTCTAAACCTTACATATTTAAAATATGATTCAATTTAAATGTCTTTTATCCTAAAGGATTTAAACTTTTATTCATGAACATTGCTTTATAATGCGGATAACTTAGTCGTTGCGTATAGTAGAGAACATGAGATTCACATTAGGTTAGGTAACGCTGTTCTACGTTAAATGTATTATAATAATTTCAATTGTTTTGCATAATACACATTCAACTGCTATTATTACGTATGTAATTCAGATCTCAGAAGATTTCAATAAAATAAGATATAATACGATCGTATTCTGTACAAGTATTTGTAGTGTTAAAATAGGTCTCAAAAAATAAAAGAAACAGAAGGAAACTTTACATTTTTAAAGTGTCATTCACACTAGTATTCTAAAAAAGATTACTAGAAAAGAACGCAATAAAAATAAGGTGTAATAAGTCTATAAGAATAACGAAACAGCCTTACGTAGAAGGTCAGAATGCTAGAACGGTCTCCAAGAGAGGAGAATTTGAATCCCGCTACTTTTTTATACATTTTAAATGTGGGAACAACACTATACTAGATTCATAATAATCTGTAAAATATTGTTTCTGTACTTTGAATATGAAAGAACAACTCAAGGGGGTGTAAAAACAGTAACAGAATATGAATCTCTGATTTTTATAATTTTTGAATGTCTTTTGATCTATCAAAAGATATGCACGTACAACCAGACAAACGGATATCCAGTAGACTGGACAGATTAAAATAAAACTTTTTTATTGTATAACTGTTAACCCTGAACACATTCTATGTTATAATACATTTTGAAGAGTGGAACAGCCGATGTAAAATCATAATAAACCTGCAAAAATATAATAAATACAAATGTGCTAACGTGATGCGCATTTTACGATGACGTATAAAAATTAACTTCCATATTCACGCTCTGAAGGGTAATTAAGTAACGTTACAAGATCCTACAAACTTCACTTTTATAGTAACTCTTTCACAATTACAGCCTCTCGATTATGGAATGGTGAATCATTCCATAATCTTTTTTTTTTTTTTGCTTCACGCTGTAACCCGCATACAGCAGGGTAGGCAGAGGGAACCTAGTGTTAAGACACTCCGTTCCCCACTTTCCGCCGAATTCGGAGGCATTACGTGTCAAGTGGCGGAACTTAACGCCGCTTTTGCCTCGGCACCAGAGCGAAGAAAATGGAAATATTAAATATTTCCACTCCTCGAGTGGGAATCGAACCCACAACCAGTCGTTTACAGTCACACGCTTATGCCACTGGGCCACGACTGGCCACTGACATTCCATAATCGAGAGTAGTAATCGAATCCCCTCTGAATATAAGGCAGACGACATCGTCCGCTGTTTTTAAAATCATCTCAAATTATATTTTCGCCCCCTATGGTCTATTCACTATGAACATAGTCATCTGCCATTGCGTTCAGTTCACTTCTTTAGTTATGACGCTTCGAACGTGTAAGTTGACCATTTATCACTTCGCCAATGTTACCTTTTATGGAGAATACATGAAGGAGATTTTTTGGACGAATTTTCGGGCAGCCATTAGTGTACAACAAATAGCAATAATTCCTGCCATATGATTGTTTTTAAAAATAAACTATTGGTAGCAGACATTTGTAAATAATTCTCTATGTGATGAGATGCTAACTACAAAAACAAGCGTAATAAGGGTAAACGAATTTAAACTAAAACGTTTTTTGCTGGTTAAATCCTTCCCTATTGGCGACTATACAATCCGAGTTGTAACGTTTTATAATAAACAAGCCATTAAAACAAACTATAACTAATCACTATTACTGTAGGTACTACTGAGAATTAAAAACTATTAGTGTCTTACGTGTATTATATATAACCTCTCGATTGGACTCTCACGATGGCAACGTATGAGAAACACTACAAAATCCCTGACGATGCTGATATCTTCTGTCACTGTGCTGACGTCATCCATACCGGACATTTTCTGTTACTCTAGAAGTCTTCATAGTGTTTATTTACTTTTTTTTCGTACTTATTGTAAAATTTCGTCAGCAGATATAACTACGTCCACGTGATTTTATAAAAGGTCCACACATCCTTAATTTAAGTACAGTAATATACGTAATGGAGTACTAAAAAAAAAATATATAATCAACTTGAAAGCTTTAACTAAGACTTGTTTTTATAGTCCATAAACCACTACCAGTAACTTTAAAAATGTAAGAATTACATTGGAAGAATTACAATACATACATTTAGTCTTAAATTCTATATGACGAAAATGTCAAAACGTTCCTAAATTTAAAATAAATGTTCATCACTTCAATCTAACTCGTATAGTCTTTAAAAATTAAATAAGCTATTTTTAGCCAACGTTATTACTAATTAAATTATATGTATCTGCTCGAAAGTATTTGTTCGAAAAGAAAAAAAAATCATACAAGTATTACAAAATAACCTTTTTTTATATACCCAATTTAAATATAACATAAGGCGACTGCTGTTAGACAACTTCATCTGGTTCATCGCTAAGATAAATCGCGGCATTGAGTTCCACCACTAAACATGCAATGTCTTAAATAGCTACGAGAAAAAATTGTAATGTAATACAAAAAAATATCATATGTTCCTTTACCAGTAATTTATTTATTGAAATACACAAAAGAATGTATTGTTAATATCATTTTATCATTTTCGGATAATTTGTCATAAAACAGAAATTCAATTTCATTCTGATACGCATTCTTGAACAAATTGAATCTTAAGTTGTTTCTGAACAACAATATCTGATTTATCTTTCACCCCACATTCTCGCTGTTATTAAAGGTTTTAGTATAGTTTTATATTATCTAGATTCCTAAACTAATAAAACACCTTATGTAAGAAAACCAAGTCATATATTTAACACAATGTAAAAACGCCATGACGGCGCCATTATACTAAACAGTAGTCCTAGTTCACAGTGCGATAATTGAGGGGTATCCCCCACAAAAATAACTCTTTATATATTTATCTCTTTTCGGTAATATTCACAATAGAAGGAGTATTTGGGCTAATTGGTTTGAAAGTTTGCTTTTAAAATTTATCAAAACTGTATCGATAGTTATAATATTATATGAACTTACATAGTATTGTTTTGCAGATACTTTAAGTATCGACAGGTATAAACTATTGGCAGCAATACTGTCCACAAAATTGCTGTTCTGTATAGTATTATCATTATGACATATTATTTAAGCTTCAAGTAAAAAAAAGCTTATAACCTTAAGTTATATCCTCCAAAAAGTAAATGAGTCTTTTATGGGATATGTAAACATGTAATAGTGAATGCAAATATGTAACTGAACGCATATGTAATATAGAGTGAACTCCCGTAAACAAGGACAGGTCTTAAAGCCGGACAGAAGTTTTATTCGGCTGAAGAATCACTCTGATTTGTCACTTGTATCTCGGTGAGATAGAGATAAATGTAAGTAAAATGTGAGGCGCGAAGCATGCCAGCCTGCGATGACTTGTTTGTTGTAGACTTGTAGAGTATTGCAAAATTGTGACTATTATAATGCATTCTTTTTATTATGATTAAACATGTTCAGCGTGAGTGAGAACTCCTTTTGGATTTATCTAAGGGTCCTTAAGAGCGGACACTCTCGAAGTAATACCTATGATATATCTACGATGATTAAATATATAATTGAGAGTTAATTAAACTTAAATAAACAATATCGACAGTTTTCATATTTGTTCCCAACACCAACGCCAACGCCAACGCCAACGCCAACGCCAACGCCAACGCCAACGCCAACGCCAACGCCAACGCCAACGCCAACGCCAACGCCAACGCCAACGCCAACGCCAACGCCAACGCCAACGCCAACGCCAACGCCAACGCCAACGCCAACGCCAACGCCAACGCCAACGCCAACGCCAACGCCAACGCCAACGCCAACGCCAACGCCAACGCCAACGCCAACGCCAACGCCAACGCCAACGCCAACGCCAACGCCAACGCCAACGCCAACGCCAACGCCAACGCCAACGCCAACGCCAACGCCAACGCCAACGCCAACGCCAACGCAACGCCAACGCCAACGCCAACGCCAACGCCAACGCCAACGCCAACGCCAACGCCAACGCCAACGCCAACGCCAACGCCAACGCCAACGCCAACGCCAACGCCAACGCCAACGCCAACGCCAACGCCAACGCCAACGCCAACGCCAACGCCAACGCCAACGCCAACGCCAACGCCAACGCCAACGCCAACGCCAACGCCAACGCCAACGCCAACGCCAACGCCAACGCCAACGCCAACGCCAACGCCAACGCCAACGCCAACGCCAACGCCAACGCCAACGCCAACGCCAACGCCAACGCCAACGCCAACGCCAACGCCAACGCCAACGCCAAAGCCAAAGCCAAGCCAAGCCAAGCCAAGCGAGCCTTTGTATTTTATTTATTTACAGGAATAATAAGTTTGATTTACAAAATTAGAAATATTAATGCTGTCCGTTGATTATTATAAAAACCAGACACCACAGTGAAGGAAATGGAAATATTAAATATTTCCACTCCTCGATATGCCGTTCAGCGCCGTGCCATTCTAAACCAAGCTAAGCCAAAGCCATTGAAAGCGTCTGCACTGAGTGGTGGCAACACTCACGTTCATTTGATGTTTACCGCCACAAATGGAAACCCTGTTCCGAACTTTTGTTGACAAATTTTGTAGCCAACACAAGATAATTACTGAAACTTTTATCGCCAACAGAAAAGTTGACAATTTTTTGCTCAGTGGAGACCCACCATCATAAATGAAAAAAATACATGTATATTAAATGGACTTCAAAATAAACTAGGTTTACTTTATTTATTATTTACTTTTTATTAATATGCGCTTTTTTTAATTTTAAATCTTACTTTATTCTATATCTAAAACAGGTACATATAAATAATAATTTAAAATACATATTTCTAAACTTTAAAAATCATAATCATGAACGCATCTTTTTCAATGACTTGAATAATTTAAATTAGAGTGTTATGATTTTTGAATTTCTTGACAGTTAACAACCGTCAACGATTTCAGTGATTCAAAATAGTGTACACTTTAAGCGTCCCTTGTTTTTTTTCAATTATCAGAGTGGTATTATTATATTTTAGGTTCATGTGAGTTTTGTGTTTTATATTAAAACTATATTTAAGACAAACGCTTCAAATACAACTTTTAGTACTAATTAAAAGATCTATATTGGCAAAAAGTTGTTTTTAAAATAAATCTTTTGTTTTTCATTTATACTTGAATAAGTATTTGAATAGTTATAAGCAAATACATATGAAAAATTAAATAACTTTATATTACCTATGTTATTAGTTAGATATTAATGAAATAGTTCATGAAATTTCCACTTTACTTATAAACTTGAAAGATATGATAAGATGTTGGTTTTGAAGTTGTTAGTTGAAATATTGTTATACCTTTATAAATGTAACGTTATCTTATTAACTGACAATTCTAGCTGTTTCTTTAATTAGTTTGCTAAAATATATCATACATCTTTATTGCTATTTTAAATTTGTAGGTTGCATACATATATCACTTAAATAATAACTGTCAGAATTAAATTTATTTACTATCGTGGCTTAATTATTAAAGACATGGGCAATCTATAGCAACTTGTAGTTATTTTAAATTTCAGGCTGGTTTTAGAAGATGGAATCGACACAACAACATATTAATAAATTTAGAGAGGAGCGTATTGCCAAAGAGAAAGCTAGACTTGAAAAGGTAAATTCACTTTTTTTAAACTTAAGTATACCTTACACAATAACTAATAACTATACATGAAAAGTTAATTTTCAATTTTATTATATATAATATAATCATGTTAAGAACTTAGCTTTTTGATCACTTATATTTCATACTTTCAGTTGCGGCAATTGAACCTTAAGAAGTATGGCAAACATGACCTACCATCATCTTATTCATCGTCATCTATATCTTTACCTGTTAAATCCAAATCTGACACTAACTCTATTAACAAAACAAAAACAACTTCTATAAATAATAATTTACATGAGCCTGCAGCTGCAATAGCCAATCAAAGAAAGTCCATTGCGCCTAAAAAGCAAGATAAGATAATTGCTGTTGCCAAAAGTACCACCAATAATAATGTTAAAAAAAATATCAATTATGTTAATTTCAACAAAAGTAAGGTAACAAATGAAACAAACAAAACTAAGGCTAATTTTGTAGCAAATAAACATTTGAAAGAAATTTCTACAAAGTGCAATGTCAAACCTATGAATAACATCAGTGCAATACCTAAAAGTCAAACACAAAAATCTAACAATATTCCATCCAAATTAAGTAACAAGCCAAAAAGAACTGATGAAAAAAATAGTGAAATTAATACAAATGTTCAAAAACCCACCAAAAGTAATGAAGAATCTGTATTTGATAGATTATACAAACCAAAATCTGTACAAAAACATACTATAAACAATGCTCTTAGATTGCAAACTGACCCAAACTATTTGAAAAAAGTAATTAAAGATTCACGCTTAATAATGAACAAACGGCACACAGTTTGCAATAGCAAACCTGCATTACCTGTTCGTAGATCAATATCTGCTGTACATTTTAAAAGAATAAGTAAGAGTGAATTAGAAAATTGTATGCATAAATGGGCATCCATTGGTGAGAAAATAAATAAAGAACATTTGAAAAATATTAATGAAGATGAAGGTGTTAAGGAAGAAAGAGTAATTTCTGCAGTCAAGAGTGAAAGAAAAAAAGTAAAATTCCAAACTCCTTTACATTTGAACTTCAATACACCAAAGCCTGAGGAATTACAATCTAGGTTGCAAAAATGGCTGCAGAAACGTGGAAAGTCTATAGATTCTTACCATCACTTACAATGTTTTGGACTACATCATCTATCAAGAGATATAAGACAATTCAATTTATTTGATGATGATGATGAAAATAAGGAAAATGTTGCAGTTGAAAATGATAGTGATAACGACTCATATTTAGATAATATGAATAATGTGAATGGTGACATAAAGGATGAAAATAAAGGTTTCCCTGCAGATAAGTGGCGTAGAGCCAGCGCTGTGAGTGACAGTGTTGATTTCAATGAAAGCTATGAAACAACATTAAATTCTGAAGGAGTTCATCAAATTGATGAGTTGTTGCTAGGTGCCTTGAATGACCTGACAGAGCTTTTAAAAGAGGTACTTAAATATCATTAATATAAAACTTGATTTGATTTTTTTAAAATTCAGTATAAATTTGTTGAATTTTTTATGTAAGTAAATTTTTGCATATTATTTGTTGAGAACATATAGATAAACTTAGAAGTGACTAACTGTAAATGATGAAAAAACTGTAATGCTATTAGTCATGGGGTCGATTCCCACTCAGAAGAATGAATGTATATTATTCTGAACTCAGGAGGAGAATGATTATTTTGATATTATTTTTCATTTCCCTTCTCTGGTATCTAAAATAAAATGAAGTGTTAAGTTTTGCCACTTAACACGCAATGTCTTGATTTCATATTTACAGTTGCGACAGTCCTCTCTGCCAGCCCTGCTTTTTATTTGTTCTATTATGAATATATCTAAGTTCTATTACTAAATACATTTATTTTTCAAAAAAAAATAAGTATTTTAATTTGTCAATATTAAAAATGTATAACTTCTCAGGGTTTCGACTGGGAACAATGCGCTCGGTGGCTTCGCGCCATACGCGACCGCTATCCCTTCGCGCCGGACAAGGCCGCGTACTGGGAGTGCAGAGCCGCGCTGGAGGAGCGCCGCGGCGACCTGCCCGCCTCCGTGCAGTGCTGGGAACAGGCGATTGCGGCTGGCACTGAGGTTATTGTTTCTTTATTTGTATATGTTATGATATATTTTGTATATGTTAAGGTGTATTTATTAATCATTTTATATTTATAAAAGATGCTGATGATATATATTTATAAAAGACACATTTATTATTTTATTTAAAATTAATTTATTTTTATTTTATTTTGTTTAAATTTAATTTATTTTATTTTGTGTTTATTAGTCCGTCCGCCGGTTAGTATGAGGCCGTCGTAGCGCAGTCAGTGTTTTACTGTAAACGCTAAGGTTGTGACTATATTTAAAAATTAATTTCTCCACTCCGGTACCTTAGACGGAGCGCGGCATTGAGTTCTGCCACTCGATCCACACGATGGGGTGTCTTAACACTAGATCATCTTTTACTATGCTATGCGGAAAAGCCGTGAAGCTGTAAAAAAATATTAATATATATTGATAGAAGAGTGCTCATGTCGTTCCATTAGCCAAAACCTCTAGCCAAACCCTTCCACTGTCAATGATTTTCGTCCGATATCCATTCTACCTATCTTTTCCAAAGTTCTCGAAACCATCGCTTATAATCAACTTTATTCTTTTCTCTCGTCTAATGACCTTCTTTGCCCATATCAGTCCGGCTTCCGTCCCTTCCACAGCACAGTTAGTGCGCTGCTGAATATTACGGAGCACATTCGGTGTGCCATGGATAACACCAAAGTCACTGTAATGGTACTACTGGATTTCAGCAGTGCTTTTAACTCTGTTGATTTTGACATACTTCTTGCTTCCCTTCGTGCAGTTAATATTCCTACCACAGTTATTAACTGGTTCCACTCCTATCTTTTCGGTCGCCGGCAATGTGTGAAAGCCAACGATAACGCATCATCTTGGCTAGATCTCATTGCCGGTGTTCCTCAAGGCGGCGTTCTCTCTCTCCCCTTTTTTTCTCCGTATTCATAAATAATATTTCCAAAGCCCTCTCTTCTCCCTACCATCTGTATGCTGATGATTTACAGTTGTATCGACATGGTTATGTACACGAACTGCCAGAGACCATAGCGTTTTTAAATGACGACCTTATTGCAATCCAAAATTGGGCTGACTCTTTCGGTCTTTCTGTAAACCCAAAAAAGTCACACGCCATTATAATCAGCAGTAACAGACTTGAATGCAAAATAAAATGGGATTCAGTGCCTAGTATTATGTACTCCGGTACACCAATACCATATTGTGATAAAGTGAAGAATTTGGGTCTGACTTTCGACAATAGCATGACGTGGACACCCCATATCAACGAACTTAGTAAACGCATCTACTTCTCTTTTCATTCCCTTAAGCGGCTCCAATACTTCCTTCCTCATAAAACCAAGATTATGCTAGCGCAATGTCTCCTTTTACCCATTCTTGACTATGCCGATGTCTGCTATTTAGATGTGACTGAGGAGCAACTTAACAAATTAGAGCGTCTCCAAAATCTCGCCATCCGATTTATTTACGGTCTACGTAAGTACGACCATGTTTCCCAATTCAGAGTTCTGCTCAATTGGCTCCCTATCCGTCTTCGCCGTGATATGCACATCCTTTCTTTCCTTTTCAAGATTCTCAATTACCACAATTTTCCTTCATATTTACGTTCCCGTTTTAACATCCTTCCCCCTCCCACACGCTCAAGGAGGTCTTGCGTCGTGCCGATGTTGGACATTCCAAAGAGCAACACTAAATACTTCCAAGAATCCTTCTCAGTATATGCTGCTGTACTTTGGAACAAGCTCCCCAAATCCATCCAGAAAAGCCCCTCAATATTATCCTTTAAGCATTCATTAAAAAAACATTTTGTCTCGCACTCAGACAGTACTTCTAACTAAAATTAGCTTAACAAAACTCGTAATGTTTTTCTTATTAGTATATATGATTATCTTATCTGTACTATTGTTATATGTATGTATATATTTATTTATGTATTATTAGTTATATAAGTATAATATTATATTATATATTAGTTATTTGTATATATGTATATTATTAGTTATATTACATATTAGTTATATGTATATGTCTATTTATTCATATATTTAGTAATTTAGGAATATAACTAATATTGTTTATTGCACACTGTTTTCGTCCCGCAATGTACTGCATTCACCCACATATACAGGTTGGCTGGAAGAAATCTCTTTTAGAGATAAGTCCGCCGTTGCTGACTTCATTTCTGTTTTATTACTTATCTGTATGTTTTTTTAAGTGCAATAAAGAATATATATATATATATATATATATATATAGATATATATATATATAATATATATATATAGATATATATATATATATATATATATATATATAGATATATATATATATAGTATATATATATATATATATATATATATATATATATATATATATATATATATATATATATTATTTTTAGTGTAAGAATTGATGGCTTGATTACTTGTTAACTACTTAAAACGTTAAATCCCGTCTAATTACACGCTACGTATTGAATTCGGCTTTAAAGCGGAAATTACTCGGACTATCCTGCCTGCATGCGGGTAGAAAAGTGATGCTGCATTACTTAAAACTTTTTTTTTTAACTTATTATATACTTTTCAGCAATCAATAGTGGAAGCAAACTTGGATCATCTGTTGGATAAATTTATGCAGCTCAAAATAAGTCCAAACAGTGGCAAGAGGGATGTTGATCCCAAATTAGTTGATGTCAAGAATGTTTTTAAGAGTACTATCATAAGATTTGCAGTACAACAGGCCAAGTTGTGAGTATTATCTTAATTAATTATATGTATTTTGAAATGACACTTTTGTTAAGTGGATTAATCGCGTATATATTTTGTTCCATACAATTATATTTACAATTATATATCGAATACCAAAAATATAAGCGATTAGTCTGGTTAAAAATAGTTCAAATGTGTAATAATCGCCAAAACAAAAGATCTTATTAATTACATATAGTTATATAAGAGAAGGAAATTATTGTTATACTATACACAGTCGAAACTACTTTGTTGGTTTATTGAGCTGTGATATTTGGAGCAATCCTCTCTCGTAATCCCGTCTTCTCTTAATGCTTCCCATCAAGAGAAGATTGTCTAGAAATTTCTTCGGCAATGCGAGAACTGTTCAACTTGTAATAATTATACATTTTTATTTTATTTATTTATTGAGCCCATCGAAGCGCAGTGAGCCAGTGTCTGACTGGGGGCTGGGGGTTCGATTCCCACTCGGGGGATGACTATATATTATTCTCATTATTTCGCTCTGATACCTAAGACAAGGCGCAGCCTTGGGTTCCACTCAATTTCGATCAGAAGGTGGAGAACGGAGTGTTTTGACACTAAGTTCTCTCTCACTACTCTGCAATGCAGATAAAGGCGTAAAGTGTATTCATTAAAGTGTATTCATGTGGACTTATTCTGGCTTCTCTCCTAGTCTTACAAGTTAAATTTAGAACTTTAATTCTGTTCCACTCATTTCAGATGTATCAAAATATTTTACAATATATTAGTCACAATGATAAGTGTCTTGTGGAAACTTTTATCAAAATGTCGGAAACAAGTGAGAGTATCTAACTTTATAATTACATTAGATATAAAGCATAAAAATGTTCATGTAACTTAAAAATTCCATTAATATTTTAGTAGCTGTTATACTTTTAAGTAGATTATTTATTTTTACAGTAAATTTAAATTTCTTTAGTTGCCTTTATTTATCTACTTAGGTTTTTTTTAAGTGAAATTTGTAAATTATTGACGACAAGCTGTGCCCGCGACTTAATGTGCGTATAAATTATATCAGCTATCTGCCTGGCAAAGTCCCTTCAAAATTGGGCCAACGGGAGAAATTAGCAGGAACAAACCCACAGACAGACAAACAAAAAATGTTAAAAATGTCTTTGCATTTGCCATATATACCGTATGTCATACTTACATAGGTATATATATGTATGTAGGGGAATGATTATATTTAAATATTTTTTATTTCTTTCCTATGGTGACGAGACAAAGCGCAGCGTTGAGGTTCGCCACAACACGCTATTTCTCTAAATTGGGGCGTTCGGGTGGACAGTGGACAACGAAGTGTTTTGATACGAGACTATTTTTGCCTAATGTGCTAAGCGGAAAAACCGTGAACAAAAAAGAAACATATGAATCGAAATTTACTATGTGATTTCGAAAACAAACTTTAGCATTAAGGCACTGAGCTCTCCACTTTCCGTCGGAAATCGAGACCTTGCGTTTAAAGTGGCGAAACTTAACGCCACACTTTATCGCGAGCGGGGAAATGAAAATAGTTTATAATCATTCCCCCCGAGAGAAAATCGAACCCACAAACATCGCTTTTACCACTGTACCACAGTCCTACGACAGCAATTGAATGTGAATATAAATTTTAACGTTGAAATTATTTATATGAACTTAATCATTATTTATAGAACTGCAACAATCGGAAAATGCAACATTTCACATTCATCCACGCTTGTCTTTAATTTATTAACGTAATAAATTGAGATTTTCTTTTAGTTACTTGACACTACATTTTAGTTCATGTCAAATAATGGAAATTTTGAAATATTTTAACAATACTTTTCTTTCATTACGTTTTGTAGATTTAGAATACCTAGCTATAACATTTCCTCTAAGCAAATCGAGACATACATATTAAGTTTAGAATTGTTATATCTAAATATTACTGTTTTCTTGTTTTCAAAAAATCCATATTTATCCATACTTACATTATAAATGCGAATATCTGTGTGTTTGTCTGTCACACTTTCACGGCTAATCTACTGGTCCGATTTGGATGAAATTTAGAATGAAAGTAGCAAAAATTACTGGGTCTAACATAGGCTATTTGTTTTTCAAAAATCAACCTCTAAAGGGTTGAAATAGGGGATGAAAAATCTATACCGCTTGACCGGTTGTAATGAATTTTGGTATATATATAGTTGATAGTCCAAGGTTAAATATAGGCTACTTTATTTTTCAAAAATCCATCACCGAGGGTTGCAATATACCGAAACAGCCACGTAGATCACGCGGCGAAGCCGCGCGGGCCGCTAGTATTCTAATATTTATATTATATGTCTTAAATAATATGAAAGCAATATTGCCATTATAAAACAATGCCATTAAGATTTGTTCAGGCGTATTTACTGCCAATTAATAAACTGTAGTTGCTGTTAACAACACGCATCTAATACAGTATATATTTTTTCACCTGATCTGATTAATCGCTCTTACTTATGTACGAAATAAACTAAATCTTCCATTTAGATTGTGATTTCATTTTTTTTTCGATTACCACCCGAAATATTTTTGTTAAGGAGACAAAAGCAATGTGATCCACTACTTAACACACAAAATCTCGATTTCTTTGCTATACAGAAAAAGCATGAGTTGTGGGTTCGATTCCCACTCAGGAGTATTACTACTGTATTTAAATTTTCATTTCTGCGCTGTTATACCAAAGACAAGGCGCGATGTTGAGCTCCATCACTCGATGCTATCGATTTTGGGTGACCGAAATGAAAAACTTCTTGAGACTAGGTTCTCTAATTAACCTGCTATACATAAAAAGCGTAAAGCTTAATAAAAATTATATTTACAGACGCCAATCAAATGAAGCACCGAAGTATACAGTGACCCCTGTAAGGCGTAGCTCCCGCCTCAGCACGCATTGGCGTCCCACACCCCTGCGGGTGTGCGCCACTGTACAGCAGGCCACCGAAATGGGCGCTGAATTTAAACCAAACAAAGCCCTTACAAATACACCTTAATTTTATAATATAGAACATATTATAGACTATAGTACGTGCATGTTATCTTCACCAGTTTCTTCGTTTTTTTTCGCGCAGGTACAGACGAGCAACCAAAGAGTTGACGTAATTAAGCAACAAGACACTATGCGTAATGGAATCACTAATATTTGTTTCTAATCATTCCCTTAAAAGTCAGTTCTGTGACGTCTATTGTAGCTAAGTTCTGACATTTCAACTTAGAATGCGCGTACTATAGTTTTCTTTATACCAATTGCATACAATTTTAAAATGGTTTAGGCTAGACTAGCATTTTAATCGAATGGCAGGTGATTAAGTCACTTTTTTATACTGCACAAGTAATGAAGTCGATTAGACAACAAATTGTGACTTGTTTAACTGGTGAAGCAGACAGCAGTGGTATGTAATGGAGGCAGTTAGTTACTCCCCTAATAAAGTAGAACTCGATTCAACTAAAATGCTAGACTAAGCTTGAATAATAAATACAGTATAAATTTGTGTTTTGTATTGTTAATATTTCTTTGTAAAGCTTCGCGACGCTGCCTTTGTAAGGCGTACAAGGAAGGATGTAGGGATGCCACTCCGCCTTGTCATTGTTTCGATAACAATGCGTGCTGGACGGCGTGTTTTAATATTTACACAATATTTCGTTTGAATTATAATATAATATAACTTTAATATTTAATTTTGTATGTTGACTTGTATTATATACAAAAAACTTATTAATATATTGCTTCATTACTAATTACTTCGTTAAGCTTTTGTTTTTTGCTTTCTTAATTTATAAAATAATGCAATATACATTAATAAACAAATGAATAAGAACTATAAGTTCATTAGCACTATGTATTTTTTTATTATCATAAAAACTTGTTTTGAATATAGCGTCAATTTCAATGCAAAATGCTTGAAACTACAATAAAGAATTTATTAAGATTTTAATAAATAACTATTATTTGTGAAAATAATTATTTTCTGTTTAATAACCTCTTTGCATTGAAAGTGTCGATGTATATTATATAGCTTATTGTCGATTTAAGACCAAGAAATGATAATGAAATACAAATATTGCGTTAAATGTACATATGGATAAACATTCACTTATTTTTTAAATTTTTTCAAGACAATTCTATTTTCTAAAATAAATAATTTGTTGTTGTCTGTAATATGTAGACCATGTTAAAAAAAATACTGAAATATATATTTTTTTCAACTCCAAAAAGATAATCTATTCTATAATATGCTAATGTATATAAATTACTTATATATCTTCTATTTAAATATAAAATGGAAGTGTTTTTTTGCTGGACAAACAAATTTTTATCTTAAATTACACATATTGACTACAATTGAATGTGCCAATAGCAATCCGTACTGTGGTGATTTGAATAATTCAGCCAATTTATACCAATTTAATATCAATTGATGGTTACTCATAAAACTTGACTAGATATTTTGTTAACGCCTACACTTTGCATATTAATATACTTTTATCAAATAATAAAATATAACAAAATAGTTTGGATTAGATTGGATTCAAAATTATTAAACTCTTTCTATTCAAAATTTCTTTAACATATATTTCCTTTTAGCTTAGCTATATATTTTATACAAAACTGTCCTGTTTCTACCCTATAAAATTATAAGACTGACAATTAAAATGAAATTAAGTATTAAATGTTTGACCATTTTACCAAAAATCTAATTATGTTTTGTCTGTTGCTTAGTCTTTTTCTTTGTATATATGATTTTGTATCTGATGAATAATGTTTCAGTTTTAATTATATATTCACATAACCATTTTGTTTATGTAATACTTTATTAATAAATGATGCTGTAAATAATTAAATAATTTATTTTTTATAAACCTCCAACACTATAAGTTAATGTTATAGCTATGAATTGGCACATAAGATAGTGTTATTCTGCTTAAACTGCGAGAAATATAGTACCAAAAAATATATAGTAGGTATACGTTTTCAAATTTAATATGTCAATTTGTCTATACAAGATATCAATTGCAGCTAAATTAAATAACCTTCGAAACATGTCACATAAATCATTATACAAACTTAGTCGACGCTAAATTAATGCTCGAGAGAAGTTATTGCATATATGTATGAGACGTTAGTCCATGGACCTATGAAAGCAAGCTTGCTCGCATCTGAGCGTTTGCAATATATTCTGAGGTCACTTAATATACTCTTATTCCACCAACCTCTCTTTAGAGAAAGTACTTTCTGTAACAAAGCTTTAAATATAGGTAGTCAGTTATTTTTATATTATAAAACTTAATCGTTACCTATATTGTAAGACAGAATAAGTGTATGTAATGTCCCTGATATATTGAATAGTCCCTGACTGGTTTAATAACGATAATATAAAGATCTAATAATCACGTAATGTTTTTTTTATAGGAAAATGTTTTTTTTTTTTATTTTATTTAATGTTAAGTGAACTTTATTTTAAGGTCATCATGGTCCAGTATTACAGCATGTGACTGTATATACAATGGTTGTGGTTCAGGGAAATGATTATATTTAGATTATTTTCATTTCTCCTCTCTTATAATCGTTAAAAACATTTGATATAACAAACGCTGATATACTCTCGGTGTATGGTCGCTTTTATCTAACCTGTCCGCAACTATTTGAAGTAATTGAATTGTGTGGGTTAACTGAGGTTTCTGTTTACATTTAGGTATAATGTCTAAACCATTTATTAGAAACATTCTCATACATACAATCAATTTTCTTATCCACGTGCAAAAGTAATAAAACAATATTTGTAGACGCTCAAGAGATTTATCAATTTATTCTTCAATAAATATTGATACCAACAAGTAATATGGATCAAGTGCGCTTAATATGTTTTACTTTGTACTCATTCTCTGCACTTGACCTTTTAAAAAGAACCTCATATATTTATTAAGATTTAAGTATCTAATAAATAAATACTTAGAATATTTTATATTTAATTTCTTTAAAATATTATTAATTTTTAAATAGACCACTGCTAAATACTTTATTATCGCAAAAATTTACCAGTCACCACTATAGCCTATCATTTTTTAAACCGAAATATGTCGATCAGAAGCCAGATACGATGACTGTATGATGAATTGTATGACATTGCAATATCATGAAAAATTGGTTTTCTTTCTATCCCTTTTTGTTACCATATTGGTTAATAAATCATGGATCTAAATTATAAGAAACTTTCATCAGCGTGACGAAAAAATTAAGTGATTTTTTTTATTTCCTGCTTATTTCCCAATAATTATTCAAAATAATAGTTAGACAAATCAATGTCTTAACGAAAACTACATGTAAGTTTATTAGCATTTGGAAGTTGGCTTTAACAAGATGCAGGTAGGTACCCACCTAAATGCAAATCAATATTTAAATTTTTTTTCAGCCTTACGTGTTTACTTAAAGCACAATGGCAGAGCGAACTTAGTATGTAGACACTCCGTTCTCCACTTTCTGCCCAAAATCGAGACATTGAGTGTCAATCAATACGCAACTGACCACCGCCTTTTGTCTTGTTAGCAGAGCGGATCAATGAAAATAATAATATATCTTTATTAAAAGTATCTAAGACTCAGTTTGTTAGTAATAATTAATAAAAATGAAAATAATTTAAATATAATCATTACACACTCCAAATGGTAATTGATCCACGCACGAATCGAACCTACAACCAATTGCCCTTACAGTCAGACGCTGCCCCATTACGTGATAATGGCCTCGTATTTGATATTTGAATTTTATTTATTTAAGTACCTATAGAAACATAATAAATTTCCAAGCATGCTTCAAAATAAATAAAACAATAAAATAACAATAATACATATTTTAATTTATTTAGTAATTTAAATTAAAGTTAAAGTTATCTTCAATTCTTATGATTAGATGGGTGCGATGACGACAACGACTTGTGTTTGCTTCCCCGACCATTTTGTATTGCCGCCTGCACTGAGCTTACAATGGCTGCGCCCTCGAAAAACTTTCCCTATAAATATTAATTTTACAAAATGTATTTCATGTTATAAATATGATTGATAGAACAACATAAAATATGTAATAAGTATCAATTACCATGCAATAAGCGATCAAATAACAAAACAAGTTTTCCGGAATGGCCCAGATATCGACTAATTTCATTATAACTACCTACGTACTCGATATTCTACGTAATATTTCCTACATTTCCCCGAAATAGATATAAGTTAATTAACTTTGTTGTGTATAAATTTGGATACACAATATTTATTCCGTTGAGGTTACCACAGAACCAACGTTGGAGAGAGTCAATTACGTAAAGTATTCAAATATTATTTGCCTACCTTAAAAATACCATAGGATGATTTTACTACCATCCATACCCTATCTTAAATTTAATTCTAGCTACAGTCCTGGTCCCTGGGTTGGTATGAAATAACAAATTAAAATAAAAGTTGGGGAAATTACCTTTAATAATGGGGTAAATATTATATAGAAATTTGTATGATTTGAGCCCACCAACTATTATTAGGATGTACCTAGGTCAAGACCACTGTGCTACTGCTGTGTTAATTTACTATATACTTATACACACCAATCCGTCTTTCAATTTTCGAGTCCAAGGTTTAGATGTAGTAGTAGACGTCGAGGGTCCTGGTACTTGAACACTATACCCCAAAACTGCTTGAGAACAAAGTGTTACGAGAATAATGAGGAGTATGACCTTCATAATGTAAAGCTTAGTCAATTGTTAGTGGAAAATGAATTCGCTTGTTGGATGGATGATTCTTTTATACAATCTATGGCGAACAGGAAAATACGACTTTACGTTTCACGCACACAAAGAAATCGATTCATTTTAACGACTAAGAAAAAACCCGATACATTCACATTTTACATTAAAAAGTAATGAAAATGGTATTCTAACAAAATCGACGTGAAAATAATTTAAGAAATGGAAAATTAAAGTAAATTTAGTAAAATAATGTATTGATCACAAAAAAAATTGGTAAAATGATGTATCCCACCAAAAATACAAATGTGACAATGACAGCCAAGTTAATTGGAGTTAATAATGTTCCAGTCACTATTAAACACACACACACACACACACACACACTTGTAAGTGCACTTGTAACGTTAGAAAATTTTCTTCCAATGATAATTGAATATCATCATCATATTTGATAGATCTATCATAAAATCTTGGTCTTATACTCTTATTGGAAGTGTACTCCGTTAAATAAAAAAAATCTAATCACATCTAATAAATATATATATTTTTAATAGCAAACAAAAAATAAAAAAAAAACTATTTGAAAAATGTACTGCTACTTGTTTAATGTGAGTACATAACTAGGTCGTCTGGAAGTGGGTTGGTGGGTTAAGTTTTTGATCTGTAAGTCTATAGTAATTACTTTTATGAGCAACACATTCTTCCACATAGCGAAGAACATAATAAGCTTTGCTTATCTCAAGAATGTCTTATTGACATAATATACTTTCTGCAATATTTCAATGTTGGTTTTTCATTTTTTCGTGTTAAAGAATTTATAAGATAAAAGAAGATAAAATAATTTATTTATTTACATAACATATTATGCTATATTTTTTATCAGTGAACGTAGTATTCACATTTGTATTTAATCTAAAAGAACTTTGTTTGAAAACATTGCAAATTAATATTTAAACATTAAATTATTTCACTAATTATATACTAATTATAGTAACTTTGGCTGTTATTTTTCGCCAATATTAATACTATAACACCGCTATCCTCCATCGGCAATCATCGTCTAGTCAAAAGGGCCTGTAAATAACTGGTGACTACAAACGACGGCATCGGTTCGCTTCTCACTTGTAGAAATATTGACGTATAAATTAATTCCAATAATATGGTTATACGCAGTTGTAAAATAGGTTTGCGTTTAGGTTTTAACATCGATCTCACAGAATATTTGAATTGACATAAGTTGAACGCAGGAATGCCTTAATGTATCCCTAAGTACGCGAAAGGGCTGAAATACAAATAAAAAATGTAATCAATTATTTGGAGAGCGTTAAAAAGGCAATTATGTATACTTCTTTGCTTGTCAAACCTAGGAAACAGCTATATTTTGTTAGTATCATCAGTATTGTTTATCTTTCTTAAGTGCATCACATTTATGTTACAATAGAGCTTGTTATTCCGTAGGGATATATGAACACAAAATAATATTTTATATAGGCATTTTATTTAGCTGTTCAATCTAGTAATAATATTCGGTACATAATAAAAGTAGACAAATCACAATCATAAGCATTTTTATATTAAGATGTGAAAGAAAAACTTTAGGCCCACTAGAACTTGTTTTTCAGTTTATGGACATTTAAGGAATATGAAATTTAACAAAGCAAAAATTTATGTGGAAAATGCCTAGTACATAAGACTTGAAGATATTGTTTCATAAAAAACTATTAGAATTACATTATATATGTGTTTAACATAAGTGTCTATATATTATGTGTTTAAAATAAGTGTCTATATAAAATGTCACGTATTTTGCTAAGACAATGGGGAATTTACGCGTCAACGGTTCTACTAGGGTAAATAAACTGTATGTAAATGCGTCAGGCGCCTCACCGTATTATAAAATACATTAATAAAACGTACGAATATGGTACGACAGTAAAATTAATCATGTGGCTTTTTGCATGATCTAGGTCGACATTGTTATTAATATTAAAAAAATAAAATAAAGAATAATTAAATATAGTTTTATTTATTTTTCTAGTGTATATGATATAAGTACTGGTTAGGAATTATCTGTATAATTCATTAAACTATTAATGTAATTTCACATATAGTTAAAGATTACATTACTACACACAAAATTATAAAAATTAAATTTATGACTTAGACGAACACAATAGGATTATAATAACTAAATATAAATTTGACATCGGAGACATTGCCATCAAATTTTCAATGCCTTTTCTTATGAAAAAAACTGTAAATGTCGTGTGCTGTACTCGCGACGTTAAGTGCTCGAAGACCGTTACCCTGAAACAAATAATAAGAAAATGAAAAAAGGAAGACTACGTTTTAATTAAAATAATAATAGCTTAAATTAAATACAGGCTGAAATAAGAAGAGTTTATATTAGAAATATTATTTATGTGGTAATCAAATCTACATTTACTTCGTAACCAAATAATTAAAAAAAACGAATATGTATATAATTATACTTATTATTAAAAAAATACACTTACTACAACTTTAGCTCCTTTCTTAATTGCGCCTATTGGTATTTTGCCTGGTCGCGCCTCGCTCGGGACGAGAAACAACGATAAGACGCTTAATAAGATAACTAGCAATAATGCCAATTTCATTTTGTATTAATTATTTTACTAATTTCTTGATAAAAACAATTAAAGCGCGTTATATTGTTACATGTGTTGAATGGTCAGCTGTACTACTTAAACGTACTTATATACGACAGTTAAAAAGTACGGATAAAGATTTCTCCGATTCAGGGACTGCACCGTATCCCGAGCGTCGGGTCGTCAACTCGGCCACTCAAGTCACGACGCTTGCGGTAAACATACATCATGACGCAAACTTTGATAAAATGTTTATTACTTGTGTACTTTTATTCATACTAAATTTAGTTTGTTCTTTCTTAAATTCTGCAAATACTCATAAGTAGGATAAATTGTATTAAGTGTACAAATTAACTCTTTTGCGCTTCGTTTTCATTTCATTTTTCGAATTTTAAATAATACAGAAATGTTTTTTCAAACGTTTTCGTTATTTCTTTTTCTTTGCAGCTTAACGATATTTCACGTAACGCAAGGTTGTCAGGTAAAACATAGTGTAAGGACGCTTCGTCCTCCGCTCTCCACGGCCTTAAGTGGCGAAACTTAACACCGCGCTTTGTCTTGTCAAAGTGGTTAAATTTTTACCTAATATGTCTATAATATTCTTTTTAAAAGATATAACTAACTTTAGAAGATATAACGTTAAGTTAACAACATTCTGCTCGCCAAGTGGTTCTTTGTTAATCTGTAGTAATCGATCTTTATATCCGTCGAACGAACGAAGCATCTCCATGTCTCTAGCAATTTTACGTAAATCGTATGGACGTTTAGATGTCAGAGAGTAATATCCACTTTCGAATTTAGTACTTTACCTATTTTACAGATCATACAGACCATATATAAAATAGAAAATATTATAAAGACCTATAAGAAAATTGTATTAATATGAAAAATATTTAATACCTATGGATAGTACAAAATAATATGTACTAAACGATGACACACTATTTTCCATCCACCAAAGACTACGGTTTCTCTTTTCAGATCGAGATTATTAATTATTGAAATACATTTAAAATACTAGACATTTTTAGGCACCAGCATGTCATCCGCACATTTCTACTTTATTATTTAAAAACGTTCCTTCAGTGAATCAAGAATTTCCATAATCATAGATACATAGGATACAAATTCTTGAGTTGTCATTATTACCAAATATTCAAGAGAGAAAAACAATCAAAATTAATCCACTGCTTCGTAGGATAAGTTGCCATGGACACCACTACCTTTAACCCTATCTATGGAAACCTTTCATATCACGTTTCCTGATCTCAATAACTAATATTAAACTTAGCTCATATTGTGTACGCTCCCTTTTTATGAAGACATATTGGCTTTTAAAATGAAAATGGGTTCTACTTAGTATAAACTTAACATAAAAGAATTCTATTTTTGTAATAATGCGCTTTAAGTTATATTCCTAGTCATTTTCCTAACGTTAAAGGACCTATTTGAGACACATTTTCATAGTAATTTTTATATATTTATATTGGTACATAAAATCTATGTTATTCATAGTTTGTAAATATAAATTGGCTAGCGCTTAGCGCTAATAGAATAAACCTATTATCGACCTAATTGAAGTAATTAAAATTAGGTTGGGATTTAATATAACAAACGCACATGACTATATAGATTTAAATTACCAATTCAAACTAGGATGTTTTTTTGCTTATTAATGTCTATACATATGTACAACATAGTGTCTAGGCTAGTGTCAAAACACTCATTTCTTTACTGTCCACCCGAAATCGATTGTGTGGCGGAACTCAATGTGGGTGGATCTTAGAAACCAACGCGGGGAAATGAACATTATTTTATTATTACTATTAATTGCAATACATTAGATTTTTCTTGGTTTCTAATGTGCTATGGGTTATTTTAATGTATGTATTGCAATTTTATTTATATTATTGATTATTGACAAAGGTAATTTATACAGCATTTCTTTTGTGTTCTAATTTGTTTGTTAATACTGTTACTATGTTGGGAACGTTCATTAAATAACAATCATTTTTACGAGTTGGAAATCCGTAGTGGTTTATAAAGTATCGGAGAATCCCACATTAATGGGCAATTAAGGAAACTAATACCAGAATACTACTTTAAATAGAGGGGGTGAGAAACAGAAGGCATCACTCGCATAGCTGATTACCAAGCTGACGATATTTTATTAAAATAAAATAATACATATATTAAAAATGAAATTCTCAATAATTTTCGTTATGTTGATGGCTGTGATAGCTCTGTTTGTGGGTCAGACTACCGCTGATCCTAGAGTCAGTCTTAACTCTATCAGAAAGGGTGGCAGAGTTATTGTAAGTATATTTTTTTATAAAAATCTCTCAAAAATCCATAGTCTGGGTCCTTCTATTAAAACTTAAACAAATTTATTGTTTTATATTTTTAACACATGTGTTATATAACTCAACTATAAATTTTACTTTGACTTCCAAAATATAAATATTAAATAAATATAGATAGGTATACATTTTTTTAACCCCACGCAGTAACACGCACATAGTAGGGTTCTACCAAGTGTTATGACACTCCGTTCCCTATTTTCCGCCGATTTTTGGAGGCATTGCGTGTTAAGTGGCGGAACTTAACGCCGCGCTTTGCCTACCAGAGCAAAGGAAAGCTATTAAATATACTCCTCGAGAGGGAATTGAACCCACAACTAGTCGTTTACAGTCACACGTTCGTGCCACTGAACGCTATGACTGGTCCCAATATAAATATATATTTTTTAATTTTTAGAAAAAAGGCCTTGGGATCATTGGAGCTGCAGGAACGGCCCATGACATATACGAACAATTACGACACAGGAAACGTAATTAAAATTATAAAAGAATAAATATAAACAATTAATTAGTCATTAATCCTATTATCTACCTCTATCTAAGATGTACAGATGTTACATTTTAATGTATGTATCACGATTTTTACTAAAATATAAATAAATATATATCCTTTTATGTTACTTGTTTTATTTCTTCTAAATTTATTACCCTTTTGAAATATTAATAAACAATTTCTAATGCCATTATTTGGATACTTATAATCAATTGATGTTAAACCTCTCCTTAACCAGCGGCCAGTCGTGGCCCAGTGGCACAAGCGTGTGACTGTAAACGACTGGTTGTGGGTTCGATTCGATTTAATATTTCCATTTTCTTCGCCCTAGTGCCGAGGTAAAGCGCGGCGTTAAGTTCCGCCACTTAACACACAATGCCTCCGAATTCCAGCGGAAAGTGGGGAACGGAGTGTCTTAACACTAGGTTCCCTCTGCCTACCCCGCTGTATGCGGGATACAGCGTGAAGCTAGAAAAAAAAAAAAAAGAACACCTCTTCTTTTAAGTTCGAGAAACACCTGTAAAATTACGTAACAAATGTATTGTTTTAAGACTTGATAATTCTATAGTCTCTTTTTTCCTGTGGAGAAACCTTGTTGCGGGTGTCCGAATGCTACATGTATGTAACGCCATACGGATGATGTGAGGCTCATAATATACTCAATCAAACTTAGAAAATATCTCATGAAAAAAAAACGTAAGAATTGTACCTTTTATAAAATAATAATAGAAATTTTTTGCATAGTTTTTTCCCGGTACAACACATTCATATAAGGTATTCAAAGAGAACTTAAATGTCAAGAGACTTCGTTTTTCAGTTTTTATTAATAATAAAATATACAGTCACATAATGACTTCATTATATTTATTAATATATAAAAAAGGCATATTTTTAATTAATCTTTGTAACAGTTCTCATGTGTATCTACCTACTTAATAATAATTTTATTATAAGTGGCTTTATCAGATATTAATTACTAAACCTACAAAGTAATAAGAACAAGAAACTATTTCAAATATCCACAAGAGAAATGTCATTGAAATTTCCATTTAAATACAAGAGGTGGTAGTTTCCAGCATTATACCAACGTTCTTTAGCGAGTTGTCATCTGTTTGACACGAAATTAATATTTAATTTAAAAATGAAATTACTCGTAATTTTCCTTACTCTAGTTGTGACAATATTGCTTTTTATCAATCCAGCTACTTCCGATCCAAAAATCAGTATTAATACGATAAAAAAAGGAAGTAAAGTAATAGTAAGTATATTGAAATGTGTTTTTATTTAAAAAAAAATAAAAAAGTAATCCAAGTCATGGCAAAGTCAAAGTCAAAAGTCAATGTCAAATAATTTTATTCAAAATAAGAAGTTACAAGGTTCATTTTTTGAAGCAAGGAAAACAAATTCGTAATGTAAAACTATTGTACTGTTATGGAGTCCGGATAAGTGTGCATATTTTCAAGTAAATCAGGCGGTAAATATATTGATCAAAATAGTGTTAAAAGATTTTTTTTAAATTGATAAATAAATAGAGGTAGGATGCAGGTCAAAATCTGCTAATCAAAACTAATTAAAGTGAAACGCAACGCTGCGCTTTGTCTTCATTTTTCCTCTCTAGTACTTAGTACTAGAGAAGAAAAATGAAGTAATTTTAATATTTACCCACGTGGAAATCGAACCCACAACCAATTATGTTTATAGTCAGACGCTGACCCACTGCGCCTCGATGGACTCAACTAATAAATATACTGCTTAAAATGACTTACTGTTAATTAATTCCATGTAAAGATGCACAGATTTTTAAAACAATAATTATTTTCCAGAAAAAAGGTGTAGGAGTAATTAGTGCCGCGGGCACAATCCATGATGTTTACAATTACGTTCACAACAAAAAACACAAAGGATAAAATAGAAACTTCGATGACCTACCAACATTTAAGTAAAATATAACAGAGAAAACATTTAGGTTTTTAATTAACTTGTGTATAATTATAATTTGTCAATTAATTATATGCACTGACAATATAATGTTACAGAATTGATCAAAAAATTAAGAACGAGATTGTGTCGACATCTAAAAATTAATAATCAATAAGAGTACAATAATACATTTTTACCATATTGATTTTTTCTTTTCATTTTTAATGTAATTTACAAAGAACAAATAAACCATTACAAACATACAAAATCTACCTTCATTATAATATTGTAATTATATTTTTTCTAATTATCCATTGCAATAACAACTTTAGTCTTACTAGCGACCCGCTCGCGGTTTCACCGTGTGATCTACGTGGCTGTTTCGGTATATTGCAACCCTCGGGGGTGGGTTTTTGAAAAATAAAGGATGTTAATCAACTAAATATATGCCAAAATTCATTACACAAAATTCATTAGTAGATTTTTCATATAAACTTTCGTCCCCTCTTTCAAACCTTTAAAGATTGATTTTTGAAAAACTAAGTACCCTATGTTAGACCTAGTCATTTTTACTACTTTCATTCTAAATTTCATCCAAATCGAACCAGTAGATTAGCCGTGAAAGCATGACAGACAAACACACAGACTTTCGCATTTATAATATAAGTATGGATACAAATGTGTACGATACAATAAAGGTATTTACAGCACGTAAGTGTATTAAATACATTTATTGCATCGTAAAAGTATAGTGTACGATCAATCGATATACGATTTAACCCTTCAGGGTATGTTTTTTATGTGCTATTGGCGAAAAATATTTTACTGAGTTAGTAAAATAATGTATACAGTATTGTAAATACCATAGTAGTCCCGAGGGATTATTTAAAATGAACTAAATCTACTTACAAAACTTTTTCTATATAAACGAAAAAGCTTTGTCATTATGATGATGTGATTGATATTTTGTATAAAACACTTCCATAACTTGACACTATACGGTCAATGTAATCTTTTATGCTAATATCATATATCGAGCGGATCGCAACTCAATTTATCCTATTAATTATTACAGCAATGTACGATATATCAATACGGAATAGTGCTGCGTCAATATTAGGTAATATGTTTCGTTAGTGTCCGACCGAAGGTTCGGTTTCGGTTTCGGTTTCGGCAAAAAATTGTAGTTTCGGCCGTAGTTTCGGTTTCGGCAAAAAAGCTGCCGAACCTTCGGCAATGCCGAAACTCTGTACTCATGAATTTTCACACGTCATTTATGTACATTTAAGTGTATTTATAGCTTGTGTATTAATCTCAAAGTATGGTAAACGATTTTTATGAATTATAAATGTATGTTAAGAATAATATGTGTGACATTGTGTGAATGACACTGTGTGTCACTGACACTGTGTTTGCTCTCGTAAGTGTGGCTCCTTTTAAGGGCTATCTATTAATTTTGGGGGACCCTGGGCTAATTATTACATTGGAGGCCAGCCTTATTAGTTGCTCTTTTAATAACTACACAATACACAGGACTTCTATAAAATTGTTATACAGAATATAGTCAATAATTAAATATCAACAAATCTTATCACAAACTAGCACATAAATTTACCTGCAAGAAAGATACAGTTAAGTAAAAAGTTTTTATTGTGGCAATAAAATACCAAATTACCAAATGCCTATCCTTAATGGGGACTGAGGGTCTTGATAACTCACAGGTCCCTGCACTACAGCCCAAAAAGCCTCTATGTAAATCCACCCTAGGTGCTTGGACAAAGAGAACTGGCGTAGACCTGTGCTATCTTTTTAATATTTCTAAAAAGGCGCCAAACGAACAGATCATCTATCTGAATCTGTCTGATCATAAGAGTAATGTTCGCTCATGGACATCTACAACATAGAGGAATTGTGGATGTGTTGCCGGCCTTGAGGGTGAATAAGAAACAAGGATGGGTAGAGAAAGTTGGCTTACATGTCATCGAACCACATTATGATGTCATAATGTGGTGGGCGCCAAGTATGTACTTGGTGGTTCATTTTTGACGTAATAATGGTCGCGAGCTATTTGAATAGACGCAAACAAGGAGCTAAGATATACCTAGTATTAATAAATCCTTTTAGTACGCTGTTCTGTAATCATGGACATGGCATCTACATGATGATAATCTTGTGAAGACAATTAAAAAAAATAATTAAAACTTAACCTACTACTGCAAACCGGTGAATTTGAATAGGCCTGTGGTGGGTTTGAACATTACCAGAAGATATTTTTGTATTTTTTTAACGCTCACTCCATACACAACTTTCGGGCGGAAAGTGGTGAACGAAATGTCTTGACCCTTGTTTCTGTCCGACTACCCTGCTATGCAGGTAAAAGCGGAGCCCTTAAAAGCGAAACGTGAAACTATAAAAATGTATAGTATTAAATATAATTGAAAATGTAAAAAAAAAACAATCACAATAAAACGTTAAAAGTGTACAATTTTTTTACATATTTTACTTAGTTTATGACGTCATCAGCAGTTTCGGTTTCGGTTTCGGTTTCGGCCGAAACTGAAGCCAGTGCCGAAGATTCGGTTTCGGTTTCGACTGAAAACCCAGTTTCGGTCGGACACTATGTTTCGTATTGTAATGGGCAGTGGATTCATAAAAATGTCGTAATGTAGAATCAGTTATAAGTTTTCTTCTATCACTCTTTGTTAAAAAAAAATATTTTTTACGTCTTTTTTATAACATTTTAAACTATATAGAAACGACTGATTGATTATATACTAATTCGCTTTACACAACGATTACTAACACTGGAAGATATACGTTTATGAGTTTTCTCTAGAATAAGTAAAGAAAACACTATAAATTTATACTACCTCACTCCTTTGCATCGTAAATTCTACAGATATATGACATATGTCTTTTTCGTGACCCTATTTCCGTTACATTGAGTATCAATAATTCTAAAAAAAGTTTCACTTCAAAAATATTAGTTTGTTAAGGTGATAAGGAAAATTGCTTTTAAAGGTTTTGTTTAAAAGATTTGACTAAGGTAAATAAAAGTATTTTTTTAAATATATATTTTAATAAAAATCATAATATATGTAGGTTATCACAATAATACGTTTAAGGCTGAGGTAGAAAACAAAATCGATGATAATTTAATTATTTGGAGACAATATAAGTATGTATATTTTTAATTATGTTTCCTATTGCGTACTTGATTGTATATCTCATGTGCTGTTCCTGCCGCTCCAACAATGCCGAGTCCTTTTTTCTAAAAATAAAAAAAGAAATATTTAACACTTTATTATAATATTATTACTTATAGTCTAGTACCTAATATGAATTTAAGCAGTTTGTAACAAAGTCATGAGCCATATAGTTTTTTAGAAACATTTAAGCACACATTGTGCGACCTACATAATATGTATAAACCTACTCCGTGCCATACGCTTACAAACTATTAAATATACGATCTTCGTAAGCTCAACTTAGTTAATATTCAGTATAAAAAAAGAGAAATAAATAATATTTTCTAGTTTTTAATACATGAATGTAGCAATAATTTATAAAAAAAATATTTTAAATATAATAAAAATTAGAATGCAAACTGAAATACTTACAATGACTCTTCCACCTTTTTTGATAGCGTTCACGTTAACTTTCGGAGCAGCGCTGGTCTGGCCCACGAACAGGGCAATCACCGCCATCAACATAACGAAAATAGTTGAGAATTTCATTTTTAATATATGTATTTTTTTACAAAAATATTAATATGAACTCTAGATGTGCTGCTATGCGAATGATGCGTTTTGCTTCTTACCCCGTCTATTTAAAGTTATAAAGTTCGTATTTGTTTCCTTAAACCTACTGTTGTGGGATTCTCCCATGCCTTACAAACCAGCAGATTTTCCAGCACGTACCAACGGTTATTATCTAATGCACGTACTTGGAAACAGTGACGGTCATGCTGGAATTTATTAATGTAAAAATTATATAACACATATCTGTTTATAATCTACATATTATCGATATGTGTATATTAGATGTATCTATCTGTATACAATAAAAAATGTCGACACTTTTTAACGAAAATTATGCCGATATATCATTAAAATATAAAAAACTCACTTATGGAATAAATAATACACACAGGCAAATTTATTGAGCTTTGATGGAAGAGACTAAGATAGTTCCTCAAAATTATTTCGGGAACGAAAATAGATATTATTTTTCGCCTTATAGCCCACAACTCCACACACGCAGTTGCGGGCAGCGACACGTGCATTTTTTGTAGTAAATACACTAAAGTAAGCGCTAAAATCATAAGTTATTCATACAGGGGCCAGTCGTGGCGAAAGCATATGACTGTAAACGACTGGTTGTGGGTTCGATTCCCACTCGAGGAGTAGAAATATTTAATATATCCATTTTCTTCGCTCTGGTGTGGAGGCAAAGCGCGGCGTTAAGTTCCGCCACTTAACACGCAATGCCTCCAAATTCGGCAGAAAGTGGGGAACGGGATGTCTTAACACAAGGTTCCCTCTACCTACCCTGCCGTGTGCGGGATACAGCGTGAAAGTATAAAAAAAAACTAGAATTTATTTGATATATCTGCATACTTTCCTATAAAAAAACCATATACATTGTTATTTTACACTTTGACGGTGCCACTAATCGTACTTAATTATTATACTTTTAATTATTTTTCAAATTATAGTCATATTATTTATAGTAGTGTAATGCATAAAGTGTAGAAGCATTATTTAAAATATTATTATTGTGATTCATGGAAAATTATAATAGAATCAGTGCAAACACAGGTGTTAGGTTTTTCCATTGCCTGACAACGCTCTCTGTCGGATTTTCGACATACCTGCGGTCAAAGAGATGTTTTGCTGATTTTTTCTAACTCAGCTTCACGTTTATTCCCAAATTTGTCTTAAGACACTTTTCAACCAAATTCAAAACATAAATAATTAAAATATAATCATTTCCCCAAGTAAGTGTTGAACCTACAAAAATAGCTAACTTTCACGCCATGGTGGCCTCAAATAATGTAGCTTCACGCTGTATCCCGCACACAGCAGGGTAGGCAGAGGGAACCTAGTGTTAAGACACTCCGTTCCCCACTTTCCGCCGAATTCGGAGGCATTGCGTGTTAAGTGGCGGAACTTAACGCCGCGCTTTACCTCGACGCCAGAGCGAAGGAAATGGAAATATTAAATATTTCCACTCCTCGAGTGGGAATTGAACCCACAACCAGTCGTTTACAGTCACACGTTCGTGCCACTGCGCCACGACTGGCCACTCGAATAATGTAATTTATAATTATTTTATAATTATTATATTTTGTATATCAATATAAGGAAAGAATAAAAAGATAAGTAGATGGATCCATCCATGCAAGGGTGAAAACCTTTAATGCTTATCCATTCAATTAGTAAGTACGCGACAAATATTATATATTTACACGCTTTAATAGTACACTTGAACATATTTATTTCCTTAAGTCTGTTATGGGTTAAGTATGCAGGGTTCTCCCACACCTTAAAAACCATGACAGTTTTTCATTATAACTTGTATACTATATGCCTTGCCGTGGTTATTAAAATTATCGATCACACGTTTTTAGTCATAACCCTGTAGGATTTTTTGAATGTGTGGAAAAATTAATTGTTTAGTTTAACTATAAGCTAAACTCTATCTGTTTGACACTATCTTGTAATATAGTTGAAAAATAATAAATTACAGTATTGAATCAACTTTGAGGCCATCGTGGCACAATGTGACGACAGCGTCTGAATGGAAACGCAAATGATTGGACACAAGATTCCCACTCGAAGGAATGATTCTTTAATTTTTTTTTTATTTCTTTGTTTTGATACCTAAGACAAAGCACAGTTGAGTGTCTCCACTCAAAAAATACGTAAAAATCAGAACGAACGTATTTGCCCGTAGCACGTAACAAAATGAAAATTTAAATTTTCATTTTAATATTCTATGCCAGATACTATACCGGCTGACTCAATATCCGGCCGGATATCGGATATTCAAAAAATAGTATTTTAGATAGATATCTAAATTCTAGAGGCCAGTAATATAATATTTGTAATGTCTATTATTGCTTGTATTATGTTCGGTCACCCGCATTTCCAATAAACTGTCTGCTATTTAGAAAGGTCTTGTCTTTTATCATTAATTATTTTTCGCTTCGCCGAGTGTTATCAACCCCTTTCTAATATGTCGGATATTGGCTGTCGTACTTAATAAACAATATAGGAAACTAGTTTAGTCTGTACAAATTAATGTACTTATATAACTTACATTATTTATAATGCATATTGCGTTTGTGAAGTGACGTGACTTTAAAATAAAAATTGATTATGAATGGAGAGACCATTCATTTTTACCCAAAAAGGTTCAAATATGATATTGCCAGTTGAATATGAAATAATGAATACTTAACGTTTCGCTTTATCTAGGAATCGATGTTACTATATTCTTTTGCAGACAGACACTGTCCTAATGAGCCAGAATGACCTGAACGTAAAATATTTACGTTGAGGTCATTGGTTGATTTATTCGGAAAACTGCCCCATTCGGCATTTACTTATTCCTTGGCTAGCTTGCTTGTCTATCTTCGTTCTTCATCGTAAGTGGAATCACATTTAACAGTTTTTGTTAAGGGGGCATTTACTAAATTCTTATAGTTTAAGAGAAAAAAAATATTTTACGGTTTTTCCCGCAAAGCAGTGCAGTGAGAGAGAACCTTGTGAGATTTCACATAGACTTTGTTTTAGATAACATAACGGAGAAATAATAATAATATTTTTATTTATTTTAAGCTTTGGTACATAATTATAGCATTTTGTAACGGTAATACCTACTTTAGTACAAAACTGTGTTGCATTTATTAACGTCCTCCCCACATGGGTCGTTTCAAAAATTTGTGTAACATATTTCAGTGATGAAACAACAATGTAAAAAGTAAAAGAAAAAAATGAAATAATGAAAATAATATATCGACCACGGAAAACGTATTTGCTGTAAGTAGAAAATATCAAAATTTGGTTTTATACACCATTTAAATCAGAAAAAAAAACTGCGTCGAATGATCTAGGTAGACTTTTACTGGGATTAAAAAAAAAATTACTTACGCGTTCTCAATAAGTCTTTAAGATACTAATGCAGTACTTACTTACGATATTTTTATATTCCATAAATTGAAAACAAATTACCGTAAGTAATCAAAAGTCTACTTCCACTTATTTTAGAAATATGTAGATATTTTCAGTATATTAGTAATGTTAAAGTTTGTTCACGTACCAAAAATCATGTCTTTATTGCTTGTATTAACAGAGATATGATTTTTTTTTTCAAATTTAAAAAAGTTTTTCGGCTTTATTTCAAACTGTCGTTTTTCTACTTACAGCAAATACGTTTTCTGTCGTCGATATAATCACTCCCCGAGAGATCCCCATAACTATCGCGTTTACAGACGGTGCCCGCTGCGCCACAACAGCCTAGTTTTCCTTCTTCCTGATTTAGAGTTTGGCTGATTCGTTATGATTTCACATCAGGTACTTCACTCTTCGAAATCAATTATACCTTGAGTTCTGCCAAATGTTATGCTATACAAGAAAAACGGTAATTTAAACCTGTCCTGCAATTCAAAAATTGTGCACGTACAAACGGACAGCAAAAACATAAAAATGATTCATATTCTATTACTGTTTTTGATCGCCCCAAGTATTTTTTTTGTAAAAATATTCAATATGCAGAAAGAACTTTTTACTTTTTTATTATAATTTATTATACATACTTAAGTATTACATAGGTACATTTTTTACTTATTTTACAATATTTTACAATATCAGTAGCCAGTATATTACTGATATTATTTATTCATTACTCACACAACGTATCTTTAGAATCCAATTAATTGTATGGTATTTGTGAGGAAAATAGTTTTGCATAATCTTGATAGATTATGTAAATTCTGAGGTCAATCAATCACTAGTCAATCTGACACTTGGGTCGCATCAGTTGAGGCACAACAGTTTCTTAATGCGCAAACAGGCTCTTAACGCGTGGTTTGATAAAAATTGATAAATTAAGTCATTATTAAAAATATATAAAAAAGTTATATACAAGATAACTGCAAATGTATAGAATCAAGGTCAATTAATATCCAATTAGATATCATTTTAGCGTGATCAAGTTATTTAGTGTGGCCAGTCGTGGCCCAGTGGCACAAGCGTGTGACTGTACGTTTACTGGTTGTGGGTTCGAATCTCACTCGAGGAGTGCAAATATTTAATAATATTTAATGTTTCCATTTTCTTCGCTCTGGTGTCAAGGTAAAGCGCGGCGTTAAGTTCCGCCACTTAACGGTGGGAAACTGAGTGTCTTAATACTAGGTTCCCTCTTCCTACCCTGCAGTGTGCAGAATACAGTGGGAAGCTGTAAAAAAAAGAAAAGTTATTTATTAAGAGAAATATTCATTTTGTCTGGTTTGGCAAATCCACTTTTTCTTGCGTTACCATCAAACAAGGAATGCTTCAAAAATGTCCGAAGATTGAAGAAAGCAAAAACTCGGATTACCTCATTAGAGGTCTCGCCCTTTTTGTTTTTACTATCTCCTTTTACTTATATACTATGGTATATTCACACTTTTTGCTAAAAGAAGACAGAGAAAGCCTAATGTCTAAAATGGGAATCTGACTCCAATCGCTTTAACAGCTTCGCCATGTGTACTACAGCATAGTTACCATAATTCATTCATTTCTATTCAGTAGTTTGACGAAGTTTGCGTGATTGACGAATTAATAGAAAGACAGACAAGAATTCTACAGTGTGGTGTTTTTGGCTTCTATTATAGATAATATTAACGCATCCAATTTTAATTTTCTAAAAATGTTTCATGTACTGAATTGACTTTTCTACTCTCTCTTATTATATATAGCTAAACTGTTTATTAGGTTGATATTTTACGTTTTGTATAAATTTATTAACAAAGTAGCAACATGTGCCTAGTAGAATATATGTCTAGTAGAATATTGCTAGTATATATTAATTTTACATATAAGGAAATTATTAATAAATAACAATACAATAGTATTTTTGGAACATTTTTTTACTATAATAATTAATTACACAAGTATTCAAAAAAGTTTAAGTTATCCATTTTTAATTAGTTGTTTTTTCTGTTGTGTATTTGGTTGTATATTTCATGAGCGGTTCCTGCTGCACCAACGATTCCAAGTCCCTTTTTCTAAAAATTATAAATAAAACGTTACGTGACTATCAAAGCATACACAAATGACAAGATCGTAACTATACGTCGTAGCTTTTTTTCGCATAGGTTAGATCTAGAGATAGAGAATCTATTGTTCACTTCAGTATGCGCTTACCTCCCGTAACTTTTTTTAGGTACTAGTACCTAAAAAAAGTCTGGTGTAGAGCAGAGAAATGAAAATAATTTAAATATAACCATTCCTCCGAGGGGAAATCGAAGCAACAACGCTCTCTCACTCCACCATGATAATCACTATTGAATTTCAATGCACAATATAATGATGAATTATATTAAAATTTAAACACGACGGGGCCAGTCGTGGCGCAGTGGCACGAACGTGTGACTGTAAACGACTGGTTGTGGGTTCGATTCCCACTTGAAGAGTGGATATATTTAATATTTCATTTCCTTCGCTCTGGTAAATCGCGGCGTTACCACGCAATGCCTCCGAGTTCGGCGTAAAGTTGGGAACGGAGTGTCTTAACACTGGGTTTCCTCTGCTTAACCTGCTGTATACGGGATGCAGCGTGAAGCTAAAAAAAACAAATTTAAAACTTAGCACTTACAATTACTCTGCCTCCCTTTTTGATAGCATTAAAATTAACTTTAGGAGCAGCGCTAGTCTGACCCACAAACAGCGCTATTACAGCCATCAACATAACGAAAATTGTTGAGAACTTCATTTTTACTAGAAATTATTTTACAAAACTGTAGTACTGTTTACTTGATGAGCAACTGAGCTAATGATACCTTCAGTTTCACAGCCTTTGTATTTAAAGTAGTTAAGCCTCTACTTGTTTCCTTAAGTTAGTGGGATTGTCCCCATAACTTAAAAACTACGATTTCCCAGCACGTAATAGGCTCGAACATTTGGTTGTGGTTACTTAATTGAGCAGTACATAGCAACAGACTACTAGGTGTAAAAATAGGAATTTTCGAATATATCTATATATAATAAAAGAGTAGAAAAGTCAATTCTGTACATGAAAAATTTCTGAAAAATTTTAATTGGGTGCGTTAATATATCGATAACAGAGGCCAAAAATCCACTCAGTAGAATTTTTGTCTGTCTGTCTGTCTGTCTGTCTGTCTGTCTGTCTGTTAATTTGTTCGCCAATCACGCAAAAACTACTGGACAGAAATGAATGAATTTTGGTATAGTGATAGCTTATAGTCCAAAGGTACATATAGGATAGTTTTTATCCCGGTTTTCCATGTAGTTTTTTTGGAAAAAATAAAAAACCGATATAAGTAAATCATTTATATACTGATATCTACCGGGTACAAATTAATGAATTTTTGTATGGAGTTAGCTTAAAGGTTAGAGCAACATATGGGATAGTTTTCATCCTGGTATTCTATACAACTCCCGCAGAAAAATAAAATAAAAAAAAACATTTAAATTGTGTTGATAGTTCACGAGTGAAACTAAATTTGTTTTAATATCACTAATATTACTTAAAATAATTATAAAATAAATTGAGCACAACATTTATTGAAGATAATTTGCTATTAAAAATACATTTGACCGGTCTACAAAACTTTATATTATCTATATGACAACAAATGTCACTACGTTTTCTGTCACCATCTGTTAGTATATAATAACAGAGTAGTTGACATTGTACTAGATATATTCGTACTCATTAATATTATTATAAAAATGCAAAAATCTGTATCTCTTCTATAGGTTTTGTTTTCACGGGTAATCGGGAAATTCGAAAAGAAGAAGTCGTAGGGTCAAATATAGGCTACTTTTAAAAAAAAATCAAACCCTAGGTTGAAACAGTGGATGAAACTTATGTATGTTAAGAATATAGTGAGAATGAAAGATCTAAACTCCTTGACTGATTTTGATTAATTTTCTCAGGAAATAGTTGATAAGGCAGAGTCAAATATAGGCTACCTCTCTTTTTTAAAAATAATTCCAGAGGTGCTAAAATAGGGTATGAAATTAGTAGTTCACCCAGCGACGCCGCGAGCGGGTCGTTAGTTTACCCTGGTATTCAATATAGTTCCCGCAGAAAAATAAAAAGTACCAAAGTCAAGTTATATTGATTATTTGCAAGTAAAGGTATTTTTTTTAATACCAGTAAGTAACACAATTGTAAAATAAAATAAAAAGTCTAAAATTTATGACCAGTTTATAATACTATATACCTGATGGTATATATGTACGAAATCTGCTATCATATAGATATATGATATATATAAGCAGATTTCGTACGTTTTCTTACTAGATCAGTTATCACTATACGTTGTCAAATAGTATAGACATTGTACTAGATGCATCGATGATTTTCGCAAGAATATAATTAGTGACGCAAGGTTAAATTTAGACCACCCCCCTTTTATAAAAAAAAAACCAATTCCAAAGAGGCAATAGTGGATGAAAGTGGTAGTTCACGTGGCGAAGCCGCGAGCGGGTCGCTAGTATCAAATATTATATGCTTATTTCCATTAAGGCATTACTTAAAAACGTTTACAAAAGAATTAAAATTCGTACCACCATGGTCCCTTAACAATACCTGTAAACGTTAATCAAAAAAAGTTGTAATTATTACAAGAGCTTTACGTACTTGTGGGGTTCTTGTGCTTACTTTGCAGCAGTCACGAATGAGAATTATTTGCAGGAGTAGCTATATTTAGACCATACAGGTCTCCCTACTCTATATCACGTAAAAAAATAATATTTTCTCTCTTGACACCTTACTGTACCATAAAGGCTCATAGAAAATAAATATTTCACTTAATTTGATTTTATTTGCCTCTAGATTGCATTTTTTATTTTCATTCTCTCATTTTTCTTGTACGTTGATTGAAAAGAAAAATTGATCGTTGACTTTGATGCCTCTTTCCTGTTGATGCCCGTACTGCACCACTCGCACCAGCTTATTTAAATCGGTTTAGTACTTTAGGCATAAATAAGTATAATACAGGTAGAAGAGTTACTTTTGCTTTTATAATATTAATAATAATTACGAATAACTCAAAAACTACCAGATCTTAACTAAATTTAAATGGGACCATATAAGAGGTATACCTCGTAGCCTAAATACTATCATAGAAAAAACCATCAAAATCGATTCAATAAGTAAAAAGATGTGTAGTAAAGTACTCAAATAGTACGATCGAATTTAAAATCTTATACTTTTTATGCTGTCGGTGTAAAAGTACTGGTCAGATATTAACTAAATTAAAATGCTACTATACGGCAAGTATTAGCTTTCATACAAAAAAAGAATTATCAACATTGATTTGCTCAGTAAAATATGCAGTAAGATATGCTGTAAAGGACGTAAACAATAGAATCGAATTGAAAACCTTCACCTATTTCTGAAGTCGGTTAAAAACTAGTGGTCAGATCTTAACTAAATTTAAATGCGACTTCACAGCAAGTATTGGCTTTCATTTAAAAAAAGAATCATCAAAATTGATTTACAGTAAAATGTTATGCGGCGTGATAAGAAAAATAAAAATGCAATCGAGTTGTAAATGATTTAATGAAATTGAAATGGGACCACACTGCAACCACTTCCGAGTCGAATTGATAACCTCCTCCTTTTTAATACAACTCGTTATCTAATGAACAAAGAACAAAGTCATTGTTTACGTGTCAAATGTTTATTTTATTAATATAACGTATTTTGGGTGCGTTGTTACTGATTTTCGTTACTCCTTTATTATATTAAAAAACTAAGTTCAAAGTGTAAGAAACACTTATTTAACGTAATGATCATTTAAAATCATTTGCAATGTAGACTTTTATTATAAATTTTGATAATCACATCACAACAGAACACACAGATAAAAAGTTGAACTTTAAGAGATTTTTACAAATTTCTGTAACATTTATTCAACGAGCAATCGTTTGGCAAGAGAGGATGCTATTTAACTATTTACCAACCTAACTATTTAAGTGTTCTAATTGCTAAGCCGCGCATGTTTACAATAAGCACGGGTTGGAATCCTGCTGCATTTAGACTTTTATATGTTTTCTAAAAATGTGAGGCCTCCGCGGCGCAGTGAGACAGTGTCTGACTGTAAAACGATGGTTGGACTCGATTAGATTCGGGGAACGATTGTATTTAAATTATCATTCTAAGAAAAGCATGGCGTTGAGTACTGGCGTGGAGTGTATTCAACACGTAATGTCTTGATTTCGGACGGAAAGTTGAGGAAGCAGTGTCTTGACACCACATCCTCTCCTTCGCAGGAAAAAACGTGAAGCTCCATCTAAAAATGTTTTTCGAAGTCCTAAGAGTAATAATATTTTAAAAATATTAAAAACATAATGTACATACTTTTTTTTATTAATAAACAGTCAGGCATATGTTTATTTTCAATGAATCATAAAAATTACAGAATCATAATTCTGTAACTTTTTCATAAAAGTTCATTTATAAAATTTTTGCGATGAAATATTGTTGGGCTTTTAATACATTCAATTTATACTTTGTTTCCAGTTTAAATTACTCTAACAAAATTTGTCTGATTTATTAATCCTACAACCTTTATCGAGGAGACCATCGTGGCAGTATGTAGGCGTCTGACTGTATATGCGACGATTATAAGTTCGATTTCCGCTCGAAAGAATTATCACAATTTAAATATTTTTACTTTTCTGTCGCGTCGTTAACTTCCGCCATTTAACAATCAATGCTTCTAATTCGTGTGGAAAGTGGAAAACGGAACTTTGCATACTAAGTCCTTTCTGGTAGCCCTGCTATAAGGAAAAAACGTAAAACGGCAAAAAATCAACGTTCATCTTATATGGGATTGGTATTCATCATCTACTCTACTCATATTCCTTGTAATAACAAAACATCACGTGTAATTAGAAAATACCTTATCATATGCAATGGTTGTTAAGTGTTATTCACAGACTTAGGAAACTGAAGAAAACGTATAGAAAACGTATAAAAAATTGAAATCTCTACAGAGATGCTAACATCATAAATAAATTGTAATATTATGCGTATAAGAATATCGACGCAGCTGTTAGCAGAACGCATGGCTTAGTGGACAGTTTCCAAGAAGCGCGGGTTCGTATCCCCCATCGATTGAATTTTTATACATTTTCTAAATGTATTTTTTTAATGATTTTCATTTACACAGACAAAGCTAAGCTAAACGCCGCACATTTATGTAAAGCATGAAAGGCATAATGCATAATACTAAAATATCTACTATACAACATCTTTTTTTCTTTTATTTTTTTTGTCACTGGGAAATGCAGTTTACGCAGACCATCCGTACGTATAAGAGGCGTATACATCTACGCCATACGACTATATAACATCAACGCCAACGTCTTCGTCGTCATTATATGCTAAACTAGTTTTGACTGCCACAAACCCTGTTAAACATGTTATACGAAATTTATTCTTAAAAAATACATTCTTTTTTATTTCTTTTTTTTCTGTATCTCGCTGTAACATATAGCAGGGTAGGTAGACGGAACCTAGTGTTAAAAGCTGTCTTATGCTAAGTGCCGCTTCCCACGTTCCGCCGACTATTGAAAGTATTACGTGTTCAGTGGCGGAATTCAACGCCGTGCTTTGCCTCGGACACTAGCGCGAATAAACCATATTACTTGTAGGTACGTGAAATTTTGCAAATTCACAGCATGTTAGTACAATCCTCGTCTCATTTCTTTACCTTTCAATACTAACTAAATTAATTAAAATATTTGTCTCTCTTGTTATTGTAACTTTTTACACGCTATACTTGTAGCATACTTTTTTAAACTTTTGTATTTATAACTTTAAATAATTTATTAAGTGAGACCGGTCGTGGCAAATTCAATTATTGAGGCTGGTTGTGGCGCAGGGGCACAAAGTGTGAGCGAAACGCGACTGGTTGTGGGTTCGATTCCCAGTCGAGGGTCATCTCTCGAAATTTAATTAAATTAATATTTCCATTTTCTTCGCTCTGGTGGCAAAGCGCTGCATTAAATTCCGCTGCTTACAATACACGCAATGCTTCCAAAATCCGGCGGAAAGTCGGGAATGGAGTGTCTTAACATTAGATTCCCTCTGCCCAAACTGCTGTATGCGGGATACAACTATGATGAAGCAAAAAAATATTGACTTGGTACATAATACTTATTAATAATTTGACATTTTGTATTTGACTTCATGTACTTTATATTATTTCTACTTATTAGTACTTAATTTATACTTTAATTATATAGATTTTTTTTAGAATGAACTTTATTAGAATAACTTTAATAAAAATTCAAAAATGCAGTTATAACTTAGCCTTGTGTTCTAAAACCAGAACTAGGTATATTAAAAATTGATAGGTACTTTCTAAATAGTAAATTCAGCTATAGTTCTTCACTAAGGCCGTTAGCCTTAATTATTCACATACAACAATGTGACAAGAAAGCGTAAATAATTTTAAAATTAATCTATTTTTAACCGGATTAATGTTTGGTATGATATATGTTTGGTATTCGAAAATACATTTTTAGAAAATCCGACGTTTCATACTCTTTATAGTAGTCTATGGTCACAGCCGAATCTTCCTGCGACATCCGGTTAAAAATAGTTTTATTTTTAACCGACTTCAAAAAAAGGAGGAGGTTCTCAATTCGACCGTATATATGCTTTTTTTTATATTTCTTCGCGGATAACTTTGTCGTTTATGAACCGATTTTGATGATTCTTTTTGTATTTGGTAGGTCTTATACCAGAGGTGGTCCCATTAAAATTTTATCAAAATTGATTGAGTCCTTTTAGAGATAATCAACAAAAACAAATATCGACACAAACATTTACTATTTCTGTTCGCGAATAACTGTGTCGTTTATGAACTGATTTGGATGATTATTATTGTATTTCGTAGGTCTTACATCGGACGTTGTTCCATTAAAATTTTATCGAAATTGGTTCAGCACTTTTGGAGATAATTTACAAAAACAAATATCAATACAAACATTTATTATGTCTATTCGCGGATAGCTGTGTCGTTTATGAACCGATTTTGATGATTCTTTTTGTATTTAGTAGGTCTTACATCAAACGTTTCACCGAGTTGAAGCGTAAAAGGTCTGAGAATGAAACAGATGAAAGATTGATGTATAACTTCCGCGGAACCACGAAGCTTTCATGGAGAAAAGTTAGTGAATATCGGTTAATGTAGCTTGAAGGTTAATTGCCTGCTGTACGCAGATGATGCAGTGATTTGCATCGCATCATCAGAATGCGATTTGTATATATTGGCCATCATTTCAAAAGAGTGGGTGAATATAACGATCTAAGTCTAAATTTAAATAAAACTAAGATTCTGGCAATTGATTCTTATCTTGTAGCAAAGAATGGCAAGAAAGATATACATATATGAAAAAAGATGAGTTGTAATAGAGGTAGGGGGCGATCTCGGTTGATCTTCGAGAACACAGTATCAGCGATACTGGAAGAGGTTGATCATATTGGACGAGGCAAAAGAAGTATGGAGGTACCGTAGAAGCGTTTAGTCTGCATTCTTCTTGGTCTTCTTGGTCTGGTTCTTTCTTGGCATTCTTATCCCGCTAGAGATAAAGCGTGAAGCTAAAAATGATCACTTGTGGACACCTCTATAAAAGTGATTTGCTTTATTTGCTTTAGAGTACAATCTTTCTAGAATTTCGATAACTATAATAACGTAAATCTTTCATAAAACGCGTTGTCTGTTGTCGAAAAAATATAAATGTTCGAACCGAATATATTCGGAACCACAGCCGAATAATTCCCTCGAACACGAATAATGAAAAAGGTGTCGAATACGCCGAATATCCAATACCAACCGAATATTCGGCGCATCTCTACTATTTATATAATGAAAATTATTATAATGTTACACCACATGCCACATAGTAAGATTACTTACCTATTTCGTAGATGTATTATTTGAGGTACTTATTAGGGGAGATTAGGGTAGCCCTGGACGGAGGGTAGCTCCGGACAGTTCTATTTCTAAGAAACTAAACACAATACTTAAGCAAAGCAATATGATAAAGATACCTCCGCGAAATGACGACGTGGACGCGGGTTAAATAAGTGGTGACAGAATGTTTTGTTCCCATCAAAAATGTCGCCGATCTTTTAAAATTTTATTGAAGATTATTGAGTACAATAGTTAAGAGTTTCCACTTGTCTTTTACTTTGAGGTTTAAAAAATATATATTTTAATATTATTTAAGTCATTATAACAATTATTTACAGAGTTTTTCATTTACAGAGTACATTTTCAGAGTTTCGTTAAAAATTGCTAATCGATATCCCCGGACTCTATAGTGTCGGGTAGCCTCCGACACGATGATGTACTCCCAGATATTGTCCAGCGTAATATTCAAATATCGTAATATTATTTAGACACACTCCTATCACTAAAACAGCAAATTGTTGTTCTACTTTATTATAAAACGTACTTTATTAATACGTTTTAATATCTTATTACTTTATTATAAAACAGACATAAGATATGATAAAATCCAAGGGAAGAATCAGAAAAAGAGTTAAATAGAATAAAAATAAATAATAAAATAAAAAACAACTATTACCATTTCTTTTTGCAATAAAATATTTTTGACGCTAGCGTAAAAGTCGCAAAAAACGAGACTATGACATTTTTTCCATATTAAAAAGAAATGCAGCCAACCAGAAAAAGAGAAGCATACAAAAAAATATTATAGATCAAACAGAAATATAAAAACATAAAATAGCTAAAAGCGTTGAACACCACGAACGAACGAAGTCTTTATGAAATGGATCGAAAAATAGAGTGAATACATTATATGCGGGGAAACTTTTGATGAACCCTGAATTCAGTGTCTAGAAAACGAAAACTGAGCCCTGAGCATGAAGATCGTATTCATATAGACGTATCGGAAGGTTATTATAACGGATGTATGCAAAGCCAAAAACCAGTTGTGCCATCATTACTTATAGTGTCCGGGGCGGGGCTACTCGTCAATTTTTGATGACGAAAAAAATAGGCCAACTTATTCGTAGTATATTTTACACAAAAATGTGATATAATTACAAGTATTTAATTAAATAGAGTAAAGACGATTCTAAGCTTGTTTTAAATATGTAATAATACGCATAAACCCTTTTATTTTTATTATTTATTTGCATTTGATTTTAAGTTTCCGGGGCTACTCGAATCTCCCCTATAAAATAAATACCTTACTCTTTGTTGCATATGAAGACAGTTATTTAAAAAAAAATCTATTACAATAACTAAAGATTACAGCTTTTACGAGTAGTTTTAACACGTAGACGACTACTTATACTTGTAATCCATTCCAGCGTAATGTAGCAAATTCTACATCAATTTAATATACATAGCTCATTAATATATCAAGCGTCGGAATGTCACAAGACAAGTATGTGGGAGTGAGGATCAGGGTAAAGCAGAAAGGCAGTTAGGATGAAGAATTTTGATAATTAAGTATTTTAAAAATGCATAAGTATCTGCATACAGTGGAAGAAGACGGACGGGCTTATCAAATATACTCGACTCCCTGTTATACTGAGCACAAAACTGAGAATTGGATAGTTATAATGATATTTTGTTATCACTCTAATTTGTTAAATAGCTCCTCAGTCACATCCACAATACAAGATGTAAGAGGAAAACGTAGCTAAAATTTGGTTAAAAAAGCTATAAAATTAACATAATTTATGTATTTACATATATTTATAGATCGTCATGATTTATTCTATTTAAGAAAAACCCTAAAAATATTTATTTATGAATTTAAGGACCATCAAAGCATATTATTCATTTATTTTTCTTTTTTTTTTAATTAAGCAAAACGTTGTCACAAAAATAATATAATTTAAGGTACAATCACCTTAAATTATATTATTCGAGTGATCAAGTTTTCTCGTGCAACGGTGTGGTCAAACATTTCTGTAAATGCTTAATAACTACGTACAACAATTCTAAGCATAATTTTCACTCGTGTTATTTTTACTAGTATGTTGTTAACAAGTGAAAACTGTAGGTACATTCACATTGTTGACTTTTTACAACAGTAAAATGAATTGAATTAAATTATTTATTATTTCTACTTTTAATATATGTTTTATGAGTTATTGTGTTTCTCACTGATATATAAAATTGATAAATAAGTTTAGGTATGACATATTTTAAAGACATTTTAACCATACAAGTTACAATAACTAGGTAATAAAAGTTTTGAATTGCACATGTTACGAGTTATTGAATTATTTGGGCATTAAGCATTAGTTTATGTATGATAAGTGCTAATTCGAAAGAGATTCTATTTTGGCTAATGGTAATATACATTAGTATAGTATTAGTAGTTGATTACTGGTCCGAGGTCGATATGGTGAGCATATCAAAGTCGTCCTGCAGTTGGAAAAGCGCCTCTCTAATATTACGACTAGTACATCATAGCGATGCAGGTGTCGTCTGCAAACATCTCACTTCTTGTAATCACACTTCTTATGATTATAGATAGTGTACCGAGCCTTGTGCCTTACCTTATGTATGATGCAGCTGTCAGCACCTTTGACCCTTTTGTATAATCAATAAATACAATCAACGAAGTGTTCTTTGTAGAGTAGTCTAGATCTAAATATACTGTCCGTAACCGACGTGTTATAATATTGTTATTCGTTTAATATTTTTATATTGTTGGTTTACATATTTTTCCGATGTTTCGTTAATAGTAGTCATTATTGTTATTGGTCTATAGTTGGTGTAAAAACTTCGGCGGTCTTTTCTGTAGATTGGCCTTACAAGTCCAGTCTTTAATATTTCATGAGATTAACGTCAGGATATTTATATTAATTAGATTTGCTATAACGGATTTGATTTATTTACATAAGCCCTAATTTTATCTATACCTGGAAACGTTTTCCTACTCATGGATGTAACCATTTTTTCTATGGATTTGAGACACGCTGGTTTGTAACGCATGCTCATATTTGCCTCAAACTTTAAGATAACTTATTGTGTAATTTTCGCAGGCGAATTACTTCATTATTGTATTTTAAATGCGATTGCAAAATTATCCGCTATATCTTTACAGGATTCTCGAAATGCTGTGAACATTTCATAATCGCTAATATTGCAACTATAAACAATTTTTTAAAGAAAACGTATAAAAATTTGAACGCAGCGGGATTCGAGCCCCCACCTCCTGAATACCGTTCAGGCGCTCTCACCACTGAGCCATGCGTTCTACTACACGCTGCGTCGAAATTCTTATACGCTTTATTACAACTTATTTTTGTTGTTAGCATCTCTGTAGAGGGATTTTTACAAATTTCTGCTACCCAAAGATTATTCTACGAACGATCATTTGGCAGAGAGAATGCTATTTATTAAATACTTTTAAACATTTTTAAAGTGTTATTCCACACATAGGAATTCGAATCCCGCTGCGTTCAAATTTTTATACGTTTTCTTTAAAATGTCTTTTTCAATTTTCCTAAGTGTGGAATATTACTTTAAAAATGTTTAAAACTATAAACAACTTATTTTATCTGAGATATTACTTCTGTAAGTATAATAACGTCAATGGTTTTGCTTGAAGAAATTATGCGTAGTTCTAATTTTTTTTATAATAGATCTTATCTTATATTAAAGTGAATATACAGAAGATTTATTTGCTTATCAGGTAGAAGATTTAAAGTCATTAATATTTATAATCTTTTAACTCATTAAATCCCTGCGAAAAGCTAGCCATTATAAATTATTTTATAGAAATATATTAGAGTGTACCTATACGTCTAATAACCGTTTAAGTCACGTTGTTTACTATCATTTGTATGTCATCTATGGTTTTTAGTATGTAGGTTGTACTTTCTTCATCTCTCAGTGGTTTTACATGGCCTTTCTTGAACCACACATTTACATTTTTCATTATTCTTTAACTGGTGATTGGCATTCCAAAGAATTTGCTTATTAAATTTTGTCATAGCTTCTCTTATATAGATGATATCTTCTCTTACATAATTCTTCAAAGTTGGATGTTGGTACTTCAGACACCGTTAACTTCACCTTTAGCATACGTAGGTAATCCATCTTACATTTATGTTGTGCAAAAGGACACCTTGAAGTTAACGTGCTACCTAAGTTTTTTAAAAGTAGTCAAAGACATTATAAAACGACTTCATATTATTAATAAACTTGTTGAACTTGTTTACTCTAAAGAAAAACAAAACAGAACACAAGCCTCTAAAACAATAAATTGTTTACTTTTAAGGTTTCTTTATCGTAAAAATGAACCTGAGAAGATTTTTATTGTTTCATAAATATTTGATATCGTTTCCATAATATTGTAAAGAAAACTTATATTCATAATATAACATTCTTATGGTTTCGTATTCTAGCTTGTAAGTTGACTTTATATATTGTAAGTAAGAAATTACTTCGTTTCGTATTATTTTATTTCGTACTTTTTTATTATTATATTATCATATTTATGTAGCATTGTTATATATAGGATACGCCTAATTACACGTACAAAGCTCTAGAGATCATAGTTTTTTAGCGTGACGCTATATTCCGTACACAGAACGGAAAGCCGAGGGAGCCTAATGTTGAGACACTCCACTTTCCACCGAATTCTAGAGGCATTGCGTGTTACTAAATGGCAGAATCAACGCCGCGCTTTGCCTCGAACGGGTCAGAACTTCCTGAGACTAAAATTGTTTTGGGTTCTACTAAATTTATATATGTCCTCAATATTTTTTATAGGTATATTAGATGTACAGACAGCGAAATTTTAATAATAAAATCCGCTATTGTGAGATATGTATCCATCTTAGGTACGTATATAGATACCTATATTATAACCATACTTATATTATAAATGCGAATATCTGTGTGTTCGTCTGTCACGCTTTCACGGCTAATGTACTGGTCCGATTTCGATGAAATTTAGAATAAAAGTAGTACAGATGACTGGGTCTAACATAGGCTATTTCGTTTTTCAAAAATACGCCTCCGATGGTTGCAATATAACGAAATAGTTCACGCGGCAAAGCCGTGAGCGGGCCGCTAGTAGGTACTATAAAGGAAGATTTTTTTTAACGTCGTGAGTTATATTTTTAATATCCAGTGAGGCTCTATAATTATTTCTGGAAACAAATATAACCTGTATTACGTAGTAAAAATATATCTTTCTTATAGGGAAGCATTAAATAAAATTTAATTTAGTTAAATCGTTTTACTATTTTTATAATTACAACCAAACGAACTTCTTCTAGCTATAAAAATTACGTAACTTCCATTTACGAATATATTCATCTAGATTTGGCGTTATGGTACGCTGTAAATTATGGCTTTGTCGTTATATAGTCAAGTATATGAACAGTAAATGTGACTGTCTACTAGTTGTTGATTTTTATAATTCTAATTTGAATACGTACGATTATGAGTAAATAAATTTACTTTAAATAAGCAAAGTATTAATTTAAATAAAGAAGTAAAATTCTGTGTCTGAAAAAGCCAAAGACAACATAAGTGGAAATACCGCCTGAATAATTTATCTATTAATAGATTAAAAGATTAATTTGCTCTTAATTGTATTTCATATAAATGTAATAAGCAGCATAACATTCTTTTAACGATTACCCTATTTAACCAAAATTTATTATAAATGAAACGAGAAGGTCTATATTACATATATGTAATCAATAAACAATTAACTATGTATACAATCAAATCTTGGAGGTATTTCCCATCGACATGGTAGATCGTTAAAATATAATGTAAGTATACATGTTATAGGTACGTAGTAACGTATCTTTATGAGTAGTTTCGCGAGATCTGAAAATTTTTATTTTGGTAGAAAAGGGTTTTCCTGCGAACAATATAGTACTATATCTTTTTTATTACTAACTAAAATAATGCAAAACTTATATTTTGCGTTATTTTATAGGTTCATGAAAGGTTTTTTAGAATTCCAATTCTTATATTTATAAAAAAAACAACAGTTGCCATTGAGTATATTTTAACTTACTATTTGGTTACAATTTTAAAACACCCAAAATTGGACTCGTGATCTTGACTATAAGCGCAATCGATGGTTTGGTTATGAGCTTAATCCACGCTGGAGGCTTTATGTTTAGATTATTTTTATTTCTCCACTGATGAGGAAACAGCACGGACAGAAATTGATTTATCTTTATAGAGATTCAGTTAAACTGTACGCTTATGTAATTTCTACCACTTCGTCACATATACATAACTTAATTTCCACGAAGTTTACATGCTTTGTCACTGAACAGGCAAAGTTTTCGTGGCAAATGCTTTACATAATTAGAATTACAGAAAATATATTAAAGGTGGCTAAAAAATATAACCACCTTCTACGTTATAGAGTACCTTATTAGCAACTTATACTTCACTCAGTTTTATACTCCAAAGTCCTATTCTCAATTGACTGTAAGAAATAAAGGGTATATCAATCACCACTAAGGGTTCGCCAAATACTCTCATATTTTGTCCTTCTTCCTCACATTTAGGAAGAACTTCGCTTCACTCGACTCAAAAACAAAATCTCAATAACAACAACACTATAAGAAATATATATTTTTTAAATATAATAACTTATTTTATTTTACTACGTATTATTTGTTTTTACCTACCATTCAATTCAAAACTCAACAAAATTCGTATAAGTAGCGACATCTATGATGTAAAAGGTCTATTAGAGGCAATAAAACATTTCTGTTGTCTGAAGAAGATGGCAGCACTGCACTGTATCGTCTAGTCTTACCGAGAACAGAATAAAAATTATAAATTTTAATAAATAATCTATTTTTTACAAATTATTATTTTCGTTTACATTTAACAATTACCTGACATATGTGAATAAATATTATGTCTGCAGTCTGGTGTTCACACTCGTGTGTCAAAATATTTTGGCGTGTATTTTCTTTGTGGGCTTGAATTAGCTAAAAGGCAGAAAACACACGACGTGGATTTTTTCAGATTGTATGTTGCGATTTCTACTGTCAAGAGATTGCTAATGTTGCCAGTGCGTAATAATACATATTATACTTTCATTCTATGTAATATTAGAAATCTTTCGTAAATAAATAAAATTAATTAAAGTTAAATGTGCTACATTTAAATTATTTATTTTTCTTAATTATTTTTTATTATTACCCTTTTCTAATTATTATTATACTAAACTATTTACTCTCTTCTTTATTTTTTATACAAAGTACCTATTATAAAAACGTATTTCATTTTATAAGAAATAAATTTAATATTATCATTAATTAAAAATTAAAAAATTATATTATATTAATTAGCATCTGGTAACATTAGCCAATATTTTATCTTTTATATTTATTTCCATAAAAATATTACTTGTAGTCTTGTAGAACTTTTGAAAATTTATAACTTGAAATTTACATTGAGATTGTTAATTTTACACTGAAATAGTAAGCATAATTTTCATACTAAACAATAATTTCTATTTCTCTTATAGTATAATCTTATGTTTTAATAAATAATCAGATAACATTGATAAAGATAACTAGCGGCAAAATTGAAACAAATATTAAGCTTGAACCTACTTCCACAATAGCGCGAATCAATATCTGAATTCTGAAAGTTATTCACAGTCAAAGTCATTCTTAACGTGGCTAGTGGTAGATTGGGGTAGGCCTGTAATGTTTTTCTGCCGCATAAAATACGCGCTTAAAAGTTAACAGTAGATAGAACTTAATTTCGCTATAACTTCTTATAAATATTTATTATAAGGTGTAAATTAATTGAGCAAGGGACGTCTCGATATTAACAGGTACTAGACTTAGTTAATATTTATTATAACCTAAAATATTAAATTTCGCGTGGCATACATGTGTATTTCTAGATTTAATATTGTAGTAAATTACGTTAGAGGTTACTTTAAACACTTTTAATTTTTATATTAGAATTATCTTTATAAGTTTTGTTTTATGTCGACTTACCTGAATGAAAAAAAAAATAGAATTTAAATAGGTTTATTAAAGAACAATAAACCTAATTGTGTACCAAGTAGACATATCTATAAATAGCATTCACGTACCTATCTGATAGTGCTAAAAATAAATTTGAAAGATAAAAAATATTAACTTCATACCAATTAATATCTACACTATTTGCATATAAAAAGTGTTTAAAAAGTACCGAAAAATTAAATAATAATCTATAAAAAAATTGTTTATCATATTACTATGAGAAGGATAAAATCGTATCACATAATTTAATCTTTTAAATTCTGAATTTAGCTTTTTTAAAATATTTTCTTACTCAATCTATTGCATCAATATTTTTTTTTTATTTTCCTTATTATTAAACTTATTTTTAAAACTGTTTTTTATATTTAATAATTTATTATCAATTATTATATATTCTTCAATATTAATACACTCAATACTCTACACACAATGTTTCGAATTAGGGCGGAAAGTGTAAAACGGAGTGTCTTGACACTAAGTTCTTTCTGACTTAAAGTGGAAAGCTGAAAAAAAAACTTAAACATCGTTCCAACCTTTAAATTTATTAAGTTATAGTATGCATTTATAGTGATATTTTCACTACTTGGCGTCTTCTTTATTTCATTATCAGAAAGTTAACTAAAAAAATACTTAAAACTGTCTTAATAATAAAAATCCACATATTCATAAATAGATATTTAATGTGTAATAATTATACACCATAGAAAGTACATAAAATGTTGTGCCATGTGTATAGATCGATAATAATGGGCTAATCGTGCATTTGCTCAAATTCATGTACAATTCGGTTTTGACTGCCACGACATAAGGTCGTATTGGAGGAATTAGTATTAGGTAGAGTTTTATTTACATTACTTTAATATAAAGTGATAATCTTGGGTAATATTTTGCTTTCTATCTCGTTCATACTTTCGAGCTTAATGATTTTGCGTGTGCTATATAAAAGTAATCCTTTAGACGTGAACTTGAACGTGAAAAAATATTGTGTGATTATCGAGCAATTTCTAGAATTGTGAATAATATTCTATTTAATTTTCTTAAATTAAACAAGCATTTTATTTTAGAATTTTATATTCAGTTTTGAATTAGGAACAAAATATTAATATTTTTTTATAAATATTATGTCAAACGAATAATTCATTATTATTTAATGTATATTACTTATTTGTATTTAAACAATGTTTGCATTTACGCTGCTTTTCAATGACTGCACTATATGAAGCAAATGTGGGATTTGTTTCGTCATCTTTTCTTTTGACCAATCCGTTTGGTGTATTAAAAGGGGACCCTTCTAATATTCTATATATTATGCACCAATTTATATAATATTAACGCAGTTAACGTGGAAACTCAACACCAAGGTCACCAGCTTTCAAACATATCATGATTTCATATCATATATTTCATTTCATATCATATCGCGTCATAATTTTAATTTAAAGTTTTAAAACCAATTTATAATCTTTACATGTAATTAAAATAAAAATATAAACTGAATAATGTATGTAGTTGAAATTGTATAAATACGAATGTCCGTCTGTTTGTCTGTCACGCTGTCACGTCTTTTATGTCTAATCATGAAATTGTAAAATTTTTACAGATTGCGTTATTAAGAAATCATCTTATTACATGTAAAGAAAATGACTAAAAATGATAAAATCTTATAATTCCAGTGAATTAAGCACTTACTAAACTATATATAACATATAGGTGGTATATTGTAGACGAATATAACAAAAACGTTAAAAAGAAATAGTTAAGTTGCATATTTAAAATAAAAGTTCTTTTTTTCAGGTCATCATGTGCGGAATTTGGGCGATATTTGGGTTAGACCCAAACTACCATTCAATGTATTTCAAATGTGTATTTTGTATCGCACATCGAGGACCAGACGCGTGGCGCATTGAACAAGATAATAGGGAACCACTTGCTATTTTAGGCTTCCAAAGATTAGCTATCGTCGATGGGTTATACGGCATGCAACCGATGAGGTTGCATCAATTTCCTCGAGTAACACTAATATGTAATGGAGAGATTTATAACTGCAAAAGGCTCCGAGATCAGTTTGACTTTTCATATGAAACTAACTGTGATGTAGAAGCTATTATTCACTGCTATAAGAAATTTGGAATAGCAGAAACAGTTAAATTGCTGGATGGTGTCTTCGCGTTTTGTTTAGTTGATGGAGAATCGCGTAAAGTTTATATTGCAAGGGATCCCTACGGTGTAAGACCTTTATATAAATTACATGATGAGGAAAACAGCGCTATGGGTGTTTGTTCAGAGGCTAAAGGCTTAATAGATTTAAAACAAAAATGCAGTGCAACCTCAACGTTAGGACAATTTCCACCTGGTCACTATGAAGAATGGGAAATGTCAGAGGGAGGAAGCGTAAAACAGATTTGTTTGGAAAGATATTATAAGCCTGGAATGTCACCACATTTCCGGCCGTTTGTGTCGGATGCAGAACTAGAAGGATTGTCTAGTATATATCAAAAAACCGCTTACTTATTAGAAGCAGCTTGTAAGAAGAGGTTAATGTCTGATAGAAGAGTGGGCTGTTTATTGAGTGGAGGTCTAGATTCATCTTTAATTACAGCCCTGGTTGTAAAATTAGCAAAACAACTGAAACTTCCGTACAAAATTCAAACATTTGCCATTGGAATGGGAGATTCACCAGATCTTATAGCAGCACGCGCGGTAGCTGAGCACCTCGGCACAGAGCACCATGAAGTGAAATTTGATGAAAATGACGTAAGAAAAGAGTTAGATAACGTGATATATCATTTAGAATCATATGATATAACTACAAATCGTGCTAGCTTACCGATGTATCTATTGTCGAAATATATTAAGGAAAACACCGATACTACCGTAGTATTTAGCGGAGAAGGAGCTGATGAAGTTGCCCAAGGATACATTTACTTTAGAGATGCACCAGACGCCAAAGCTGCACATGAAGAAAGCATACGACTGCTCTCGGATATATATCTATACGATGGGCTAAGGGCAGACCGAACGACAAGTGCATTTAGTTTAGAACTTCGAGTGCCATTTTTAGATATTCAATTTACAAACCATTATCTCAGCATTGATCCTCTAATGCGACAACCTCAAAATGGCGTTGAAAAGCATTTGCTACGTCATAGTTTTGCTGGTACTGGCTTGTTACCAGATTCAATTTTGTTCCGACACAAAGAGGCATTTAGCGACGGCGTCGCATCCGTGAAAAAGTCTCTATTTACAACAATCAACGAAATTATTCAAGAAAGGTTACCGGAAGCTAATCTTTCCTACCCTGGTGTCCAACCTACTACAACAGAATCTAAATATTACAGATATATATTTGAAAAATCATTCCCGGGACAACATAACTTCACTCCCTACTATTGGATGCCTAAATGGGTCCAAGTTTCTGATCCATCGGCAAGATTTATCAAACATTACGCTGCCTCTTAATAATTACATTTTAATGTATTCCAAATATTATCCACAGAAAAACACTTCATATTGTTTAATTTTTTTGGCTGTTATGTTTTAATGTATTTTATTTATATTTTGCTTAATAATTTTAAGCCAATTTGGTATTTAACTTTAAAAGTTATTTTATATACTGTGTATTTATTATAGACCAAAAAAGCATTTATTTTAACTCTATTTTGTCGTATATTCGTATGTATTTATGGTCTACAAAATTGAAATTTGACGAAATTTTGTTTACGCAATGTATATTTTATATTTTCAATAAACAATTGTTATGTGAAGAGTCTTTCATTCATATATTAAAATATAACTAATATTGTTAAGTTTATTTCTTACTCTATAATATTACATCACATGTAGCGAGGCAGTCTAAATTAATTTGGAAACCAATAACAAAATTTTAAATATCTAAAAAAAAATAATGCATCTATATATTAGTTACATTGAAAATAAAATATATGATCACTTTCCTTTTTTTTTTTTCCTTAAAATTTTTGTAATACAGATTTATTTTAAAACACTTTCTGAAACAACTATATTTATTTACTAATCAAGGATACATAATTCAAATGTCGAGATCGTACAAGATGTCGACATTTAAATTTATTCTAAGCTTTATCAAGGTCGTCTTGATTTAGGATAAATGTAAATTATGTTCTACCTATATCAAAGAATGCAACTCAATATAATGTTGACTATATGTATATAATAAGTATTTTAATACATTGCATTTTTTTAAATGTGTATATGTAGAATTTGGTTTTAAACTACTTTCTCATCTATAAAGATGAAAATTCGAACGGAATTCAACGTCAAGTATAGTCAATAGGGCGGAGAAAGGAATATAAATAAAATTTTACCATTTCCCCGAGTAGGACTCGCACCCACAACCACGCTGGGTCACGATGGTCTCTATCGTCAAGGTCCCATAATACATACATAGTTATAAATACTTTATATTTTTTATTATATCTTCAAAGGGTAAATATTAAGATATTACATAATGCATAATTCTATCAAATGTCTAAATTTGGTAATGTTGTTCTTATGGAGTTAACATAATTTTCCATACTTATACAATTTCCACAATATGACATTTCAGAGTTATGATGTTTTCGCCACTTTTTACACGGAACTCCTTCATTAGATTTTTTTTCGTCATTTTTTATAGATGATATGGGTAATTCATTTATACAATTACTTACAGCTGTAATTGGTACAACAATTTTAGTGGGCGCGGTAGATTTTTCGGAAAAATTTGTAACTTTAGTGGTTGATTTATCACAACTGAACATATAGGGATCAGTTTCCGATATCTCGTCTTTTAAATGTTTTAAACCTTTTTTGTGAAGGAGATTTAGAACCATATAGCAACCTGGACATAATATGCCTGTAGCGGATTCAGCCAATTGATTGAAGGAACTAGTATAAGGAGGCTCTGTAACCGACGAAGCCGTTTTGGTAGGATCTTCTTCTTTCCTTTGTAATTTTTTATTGCCAAGAAAATTTAGCGATTGCTTTTGACTATCGCATATTTTGCATTTACAGACATTTATAGCTAAAAGTCTTTTTAAATTTTGGAGCGCTATTGGTTCCGAGTCGCTGTTGGATTGGTTTAAACTTTTCCACATCTCAAGAAAATTTATACGGTAATAACTATTTCAAAACAAAATTTTATACGTACCTAAGTACGTTGGTCTAATAAAAACATTTTCAACATTGTTTTAATCCTACATTATAAAGGTGTAATCTACTTGAAAATTGCCATTTTTAGCTAAAAATGACAGTTGTGCTAATATCAGATATTTACACAGAATGAATATATATATATTGTGTTTTTAATATATTCTTGATGAGATTAAACATTTAAATGTATTGTGACGAGGATCATTTGTAAATATTGTTTCAGCTTAAATTTAATTCGATCATAGCATGATTTTCCATATTTTACGGACTACCTATAAATTGTTGACGTAGTAATAAATTGCCTAAGCAATTACGCATTAAGTACTTTTATTAATAATATATATATTGTTTGATACAATAGCCGGTGGCCACATAAATATTAAATTTATAAGCAATATGTCTTAAACTAAAAAAAAATAAACAATATTACCTGTTTAAAAACTTAAAGAGTATGAATATGATGCAGATACTATGAATTAGTTAATAGTAGGTACTTTATTGTACATACTGTTATATCTTTATTGTTGAATTTTAAAGTTAAAATAATTATCGTACTTTATTATATTACGTACTTGTATATATTTTTAAGAGTAATTTTTAATTGAAATTGCCTCGTAACGTAAACAATATTAATTCAAAATTAATATAAAATAGTTTTTTTTTAATTTTTATTATCTTAAACCATAAGCTCATGTATGTGTACAAATACTGTATTCTGTACGTCATAAGTATTGAAGCTTACAAAAATAAACAGATTATTGATCTCCAGTAAAAAATCAAAGAATGTGAGTTGCAAAATGAAAATTAAAGGCAAATTGTTGTAGAAGAAAATATATTTGAAAAACAGAATAATTTTTAAATGTGATTTTTGCAAAGAAAAAATTAAGGCAATATTATTCATCTATATTATTTGTATCACTTTCCATATTTTGCAGTTTCTTGAATTTATCACTCAAATAATTCCAATACTTCGATCTTATTTTATCATATTTTGTGGCTAAAGCATCACATAGTTCTATAGCTCTATGAGCATTGTAAACACAACTAGTGTCTTCTTTTTTGATGGCTTCATCACAAATATCTATTATAAAAGCCAATAAGAATGGAGAACGACATCTATTTTTGTATAGTTCCTCACAAAATGATAGCACCACTGCGTTTCCACTAATTCCACGTTTGTCGTGAAGCAAGACCCCTCTTAGATAATTCCATGCGCTTTCATTGTTTTTGACGAATTTTATTTTTTCTATAGTGTAGCATATTTCCTTTTGAACGTTAAGATCAGACCAGCCCTGATGATTATTCATGACGAAATATCTTTGATTCCAAGCAGAATTGTTGCGAACATCTTCAATTATCAATGAATCCACAAACTCCATTTCATTCTCATAAAGTCTGAAAAAAATAGTATTATTTATAAATACAATTTGAACAAAGAAAGTTTAAAGTTATTTTTGAAACTCATCAGTAACGAACCAAATTGAAGCTATATACTACACTAAGTAAGTAAATATAAAGTATCAGAGTAAAAAAATGAGTTTTCTACAATATAATTTTGTAGAGAAAGACTCTGTACAGACTATTTTTACGCGTCCTTTCTCTATATATTGTTATAGATGTGATTAATGAAGCAACCTTTAGTTAAAAAGTATAATTATACCATTTGACACAATAACTACATTTGAGGCCATCGTGAGACAGCATTGATTATAGTCATGCTGAGAATCAAATCGCAAACGACCTTATAAGTACGATTGTGATTTGATTCTGATCCCAAAGAATGATTAAACTATTATTAAACCATTCCTGTTTCTCTGTTTTGGCACCCACAATGAAATGTGGCATTAAAGTTCTGTCACTTAACAAGCAATACCTCCATTTCAAGGGAAAAGTGGCAAATTGAGTGTCTTTATGTATGAATTGAATTTTTGAATTCACTGATACCATTTTATATTATAATATTTTACTCTACTTTTTTTATAAGCCAAATTATTTAAGGAATACTGTTGTGAGCATATAAACATTACCCGAAAGTTTTAATAGCCCACTGCCTGTGTTGCCATGCGTGGTAATTCTTAGGATCTTGAATTAAAGCATCACCAGTTAAATCTAGTTCAAGAGATGGGTCTTGAAGCCATTCAACTAATACTCTTCTATGATGCCAGACCTGAAAATAGAAAAACACAAATTGTTATAGTATTATATGTGATTATTTGCATGCTTAGTATTATAATCATTAACATATAACATTTTAAATGCTTATATTTAAATGGATCTACTATTAAATGGCCATTTTACCCAGTCATTGGTTGTGATATATCTAGATCTTCCCATAGATGTATTAAATGGATCAGTAATAATTAACTATTTTCTAGAAAATTAAAACTTATAAATTAATTAGCCATATCACATAATTGAGAAGACGATAGACGAAAAATTGTATAATGTTGACAAGACTAAGTACTAAAGCATCAAAAACGGGGAACCTAACCCCAATGGAGATTACTGTGGGCAATAACAGCTTTTCCGCAGTCCAAGAGTTCATATATTCGGGTTCTCTAGTAACAAATAGTAACAACATATCTAAGTAAATTAGAAGGAGAATGTCAGCAAACAAATGTCATTTCGGTTTGCTTCAATATCTTCATAAAGTGCTCTCAAGAAGTCTTAAACTTTTTCTATATAAAAAATTACTAAGACCAGTACTAACATGCGGTTCGGAGACCTGGGTTTTAAGCAAGAAGGATGAGGAGTGCCCGTTGGTATTTGAGCGCAAAATACTGAGACGTAATTTCGGCGCTCTGGAAAATAGCAAATGGAGAACACGCTACAATCACGAGCTGAAACTGCCTGTATAAGGAGCCGGACATTTGTTAAAACTATTAAAATTGAGCGCATTCGTTGGACACGTTTTGAGAATGGATGTCATGAGGGCTCCAAAGAGACTGCCTACGAGAATAGCTGACGGCCGCAGAAGTCTTGGTAGACCCAAACTGCGGTGGTCGGACGGCGTTGAGTAAGACACGAAAACCATTGAAATTAGGACTTGGAGCAAGAAACCCAAAACAAAGCTGGCTGGAGAAGTTAAGTTAGTTAAGTATTACTAGGTTCTTTTAATTATTAGTTATTTTTAAAAAGCTCCATATATCAGTATCCTAATGTATTTTGTTGTAACACAATATTCATAAACACACACAATACAGTTAATGGCATAATCAGAAGATTGAAATATCAAAAGAGAGCTATCTCTCAAAAAAATTAAGAGACAATATGTGTAACAAACTTGTGACTGGACAGTGTTCAAATTTTTCATTATGCATTATATAAAGCACAATTTATGCTTATATATAGACAATTAATTCAGCCTTTTTTAATATAGAACAAATACTTACTTGGTAGTTTTTTGGTGATTGTTTTATGACACATTCTACATAATCTAATTCAGATCTTAAATCAGTCCCCAAGGCTTTGAGGAGGTCTCTCCTGAAAATATATATTTGATATTTAATATAACTACTTTTTTAAATATAATTGTATGTTACGACTTTATAAACTAATAATCTTAAATGTCATAAAGGTTATAAAAATAACACATATTAATACTAAGAAAATCCATATTGTTCATCTTAATTGATATCAAGAAAAAGTAATAATTTTAGGATAATAATCAAAACTATTTTAAAGTTTTGTAATTACTATCCTGTTTAGTTGAATGTACTATTTGTTACATTTTATTTAAAACATGTAATAGTTGTTGCTGCTAACCATACCTATATTGCCATACAGTATAATTAGCCGAGTTAAGTTCAACAGCATCCTTTGTGAGTTGCAAAGCTCTCTCTGATTTCTCATTCTTTTGTAGTACAGCTCTAAAGTAATCGTATACATCTTCAACTGAAAATGAAAGTAAGTAAATAAAAAGTAAGTAAATAAATTTAAATACATGATGTCTACTGATTTATTCATATGTTAAGAAATTGCGTGATAGTATTTTTTTAAATACTTACACTTTTCTGAGTGAGCAATTACAACAACAGGCGTAGGACCATCATCTTCAGGAACAGGAGTCACATCACTCCAATCTGGCCTATCCTTATAATAAATCCAAGATATATCACTATCACCACTGTCAGACATTTTTTGAGATCTGTTCAACTGAACTCGTTAAAACAATTTGCTACTTTTCATTTACAGTCGCAATTAACTATCAGCCAAGGTAAGGCAAGAGCCTTAAATAAACATTATCTAGGTTGCCGAGGTTATAAATTATTTGTATGTAGCTTATTTATATGATTGTTTGCATTTGGCAGGCAGTGGCACAAGGCATGAAATATATTATTTATCACAACACGATATTATTTATCACAACACGTTACAATTTACGTAAAAGTTTGATATTATTAATTTAATGCACAACAATAACCCAGCCAAAGGGTAACTGCAATATGACGATGACGGATATCTGTCAGGTGTCAACTAAGTTAATTTTGACACTTAAATATTACATTTAAGAAGAAATTGTCGATAACAACATAATATATAGTCCAATACATTTTATTTTGAATGTGACGAATAATTCAAAGTTAGATATTTTTTCTATATATTTAATCAAAAATCAACATTGATAACACAGCTTAAAAAAATATATACATGTCACGTAAATATTTTTTTCTCCAATATCATCGGATATTGGAACCCATTTCTTGGAACTTGCAAGTTGCAAGTTACGAGAGGTTATTATCGTTTATGATCCATTCGTTAATATTATATTTATTAAAAATTATTAATTTCACTGAAAGTTTGTTTTGACTCTCCACTTGAGAACATGTTTATATGTTTTAAATTATTTGATTTTTTCTGTTACTTAAGATAAAACAATGCGCGGAGTTTAGCTCTACCACTTTACCACGAGAATGTCTCGATTATAATTTTAATATAATTTATAGATTGTACAAGATATTGGAATAGTACTTTTTATTGGTAAGATATCAAAGTCATTTTTTGTTATAGTTATGAAATTACCTACCTACTATGAAGATGTATATAATAACTAGGAAAACAAACACTAGGATTTTTACAGATTTGGTTTTGAATAAAAAAAAATACTGAAAATAAAAACTAGACGTTTGTCATAAAAAAAGAATTTCAAAAACGTTAAGAAATAATTGATAAATTGTAATCTTTGCGTTAACTTCAATTTTTAATATAAAAGCTATCAAAGACAAAATTTTCTATGTTAATAAATAAAAATGCATTAATATTACAAGTAATTTTATTACACAAACATTTTATAATTTACATATATCTATGTTAAAACTATCAGGTAACAGAGGAATCTTTAATAAGTTTAAATTAATAACAAATAACAAGCAACGAGAAGTCGTACAAGACTACCACCCGTACGCCAGACCGAGTCCATTAGTATAAGTCATGTGAGATACGGCAGGGGCAGCAGAATACGCCACACCTAAAAGGCCAGCTGCTACCTAAAATTAAGCAATTAGCATATTTATCGAAGCGTATATACAATTATAAAACAATGATTTAAGCGTATGTTTTATGAAACATTCCATTTGTGGGGAAAGAAAGATCTCTTAAAATATATTTATTTTTTAGCTACACGCTGCATCTCGTACACAGCAGGGTAGGCAGAGGGAACCTAGTGGCACTCTGTTTCCCATTTTCCGCAGAGTTCTGGAGGCATTGCTTGTTAAGTGGGGTTTCCTTGACACCAAAACGAAGACAATGGATATATTAAATATTTCCACTCGAGTGGGTATCAAACCCACAACCAGTCGCGTTTACAGCCACACTTTGTGTCCCTGTGCCACGACTGACCTCGATGTATATCTATATCTACATGTATAATATACATTTTAGAAATCGTTCTTACCCTAGGGGCGGCTAATGGTGCACCAACCAGAGGTGCAAGACTACGATATGCAGGTGCGACAGCATATCCTGGGTTGCTAATCCTTACGTCTGCCTTACGTACGCTCGAGAAAGGAGTATCGATAGCTTTTGAATACGTGGACACCTGTGTTTAAACAAACAATCTTAACATACACACAATAAATAGAAATTACCTATGCATTCCAAAATATAGATATCGTTTTAATAAACTATAGTTATTTAAGTATGAAAAGCAAACCTGGCCTAAATTAAATGGTGAACGTAGAATGTTTGCTTGTTGAGTTGCAATAGCGGGTTGCGCGGGGTATGAGCTATATGGATTCCATGCACCATAGGAGCCATAGTAGCTAGCAGGAGCGATTAAGCCTCCTGCTTGTACGGCTACTACTGCGCACGCGAATAAAATTGCCTGTAAAATATTTTTAACGTAAACAAATTTATTAATAATAAAAAATGTTCTTTTTTCAATACTCTTTAAACGACACCTGGTATTTCAATATAGTAAAAAATAATACAGAAATAAATACGTTTAATTAAAAAAGACATAGGTATATCTTACTAATTAGGCATAGATGAAAAGGACGCAATTGTAAGCAGGCATAACTGCTGTAAAGTAGGTGTACAATGGTATGATTTTTTTTATATATGGTGTTCTATAAGAGCTTTTCTAGCATGTAGTATCATATGAAGAGTTGACAACTTTGGATTAAAAATATGACTTATATAAAGGAGTTTTAGGGGTATTTTATATAATCTAAATACTTAATATGTTACTATATGTTTTAGATACATTATGTTATTTAAAAACAAACAGAGAAGAATAAAACATCAATAAAAGAGTGAGGACAAAATTTCATCACATAAGCGACTAAATATGAGCGTTTACATAGCAGTGATTTCATATTTTTTTAATGTTTTTGTGTTTGAAAAATACCATTCTAAAATGTAATATAATGTAATCTAGGTAATAATTTTGAATTTAGGACTTACCTTTAACATGATTGTCAGTGTTTCTGAAGTTAATGCGTAACTGTACCAATGGGTCCGACTTAGCTTTTATATAAGTCTCCGTTAATATATGTATACCCACCTACCTATCACAAGACACGTGTGTGGATACGCATATGACGCATATTGCAATTGTGGAGCTTTGGGAAAAGTAGCTATTCATAGGTGCGGCTTAACAAGGACAGTATTTAATGATAATAATTTAAATAAATCTCTTTTTAATATTTAATGACTAAGTATTAGCTCATGCTACGTTTATAATAAAAATTCTCTTGACATAACGATGAACAAATCTACATGTTAATGCTGATGAATAAGCTACAATGAGAGTGCTTAATTTTTAGGTTGTTCCAAATTACGAACCTATTCAGGTAAATGTAATGAAATATGTTTTCCTCTCTAACGTCAATTTTACAGTTGCAATGGTTTAAAGAGTTGCATCAGAAAGAACAGGCTTGTTTATATGACTCCAGTTGTAACGAAAACAAAAAGCGGATTAATGAAATATCTGGCCATGAACAAGTGGGGCAGGTCATTACTGAATACAACAAATAAGGATATTGTAGATCATCTATGAATTAATTAAAATATTGATATTAAAAAAGGTCTCATTATATATAAATCTTTAAATGTTAAAAATTGTATTTTATATAGTAATTAAAAACATTTAAGAAAATGCTGCATTCGTTTTTCTAAGTTTTTAAATAATATTTTTCATGTGCTTCGTGTGCGAATTACACTGTAAAAAAGTTAAAAATAATATAGGTAAGGTTTTTATGTGTATTTATTTGTATATATATGTAAGTGTATGTATATATTGGTTTACATTATAATTTTATATGTGATTATTTATAGTGATTTTTTTTCATACGTTCTTTTTTGTTCTCTTTATATATATCATTTTTCTTTTTGCATTGCATCCCGCTTGTTGTTTGCACTCATCCACCTACACTGGTTGGCTGGAAGAGATCTCTTCTAGTGATAAGTCCACCGTTGTAAACCATCAATTTCTGTTTTACTTTTTCTGTATACTATTTTTTAAATGCAATAAAGAATACAATAGGTAATTATTGCTGATAAATATATGCAAATTTTAAAATTACGGTTTTTTTTGATAATAATTTCTGTACACGATTTCTTCTGTGTAGACTTAAGAAATACTAAGGAGTACCTAAATATTATTTGTATTACTAAGGAGCTAATTATTAAGAATTTAACTACAAAATAAAAGTCTTGTTTTCTTGACGTGACAGAAAAACAAACAAATTTAGTTTAAATATCCTTAAATTGATAGCAGATTATTTTTCTTCTGTGATCGCAAAATCAGGCCATAAAAATCCTTAATTATACCATATTTTAGATTCATTTTAAAGACATTGTATTTTTTATATTAAGATTCAGGGTAAATAAATTTTTAAATTTATCATTTGATTTATTCATCGTTATTACTTACGTTATAGTTTTTATTTGATATTAAATATCAAATAAAAAAGTTTTTATTTGATATTAAATATCAAATAAAAACTTTTTTATTTTTATTTAATATCAAATAAAAAGTTTTTATTTGATATTAAATATCAAATAAAAACTATAAGGCATTATGAAGATTTTGATGAACTCGTGATTCTTGTCATTCTTGTCTTATGCGAGGTTTTAATTAAAACTTGAAATTTTTAGAACTGATATGGGATTCTTAAAATATCAGGTGGTGAACGGTAAGAATTTGAGTCTAATTTTCGAAAACAATAGTTGAAAAAAGAAAAAAATATTGGTTCCACGTTCCACACTGTTCACGGGAATGAAGTTGTGAGCACTAGCTAGTCCATACTTATATTATAAACGCGAAAGTCGGTCCGCTTGACTGTCACGCTTTCACGGCTAATCTACCGGTCCGCTTGGATGAAATTTAGAATAAAAGTAGTAAAAATCCCAGGGGCAAACATAGGCTACTTATTTTTCAAACATCCTCCTCTAAAGGACTTAAATAGGGGATGAACTGACGGATTTTGTGTTGATAATCCAAGGTTAAACATATGTTTAGGCTACTCATTTTTTAAAAATCCACCCCCGAATATTGCAATATAACGAAACAGTAATGTAGTTCACGCGGGCCGCTAGTTATGTATAAATTGAAAATAAAATAATAACAGTCAACCAATTTAATTATCAACTAAATATCAAGTACATTCTGTTTTAGGTGTGGTTAGTTGTTACATTGCACGCATGATACGTTGCGTGACTATCAAGTCAAGTTGTAAACAAGGGACTGTTAATAAATGCCAGGTTTATGTCTTATAATTTGTATTTTGTAAAAGTAGTAGCGACAAATTAATTATTAGACTTTAATTCTACTGATTATTATTTACTAGAAAATAAACAGAAAATATAATAGTAAAATATTATATATTTCTAATAAATTGAAATCTTGACTAATTGTTTCAATCGTGTATCATTTAAAGACCAAAATACAATTTAGTGATTAAAAATAGTAAATTTCACTTGTTAAATTACCTAGATCATGAAATAGAAAATAGTAAACATCGACATTTATGTTAATAAATCAAAGGCTGCCTTTGAGAAAACACTTAAATTATTATAACTGTTACAGAAAATTGCCTTCATATGTGGGTCAAATAAGTATTACAGTTTCTATAACATTTAATTAGATCCGTCATGCTGTCCCCAGCAACCATAAGTAAAGCTATTCTATATCGTCTCTATAACTATCCTAGTTTACTAGTGCAGTGTCTTGTATTGAGTGACAAATGGAATATTTACAATATTTTATCATTTTTGTTAGTGTTATGACTTTTGAATCTAAAACTTGGTTCTTGGCCTCAGACAAAAAGAAAGTCGACGAAGTGTTATTTCCTTCTTCCGACACTGCAAAGGATCCGAAGTTAAAACCGTCAAAGGAATTAAAGTTGCCTATAACATCTGAAGCTTCAAATTTTAAGGGCAGTGCGGTTATTGAATTAGATGACGTACAAAACTTGAATCCAACCAAATCAATTCAACCTCAATCAAAACGTAAAATGTCACGAAGGCGCCTTCGTCGTCCTCAAACGAAAGAGAATTATTCAAAATTATATAATGCCGTACAAAGTAGGTTTTTGGAAGTTTTTGAAGTGGTCCAATTTGAACACGTTACATGCTACTCTAGTACTGGCCTAGAAGGAACCTGCCTTCACGAATACGATTGTCAAAAAATAAATGGAACTGCTATGGGCACCTGTGCTGATGGATACGGAAGTTGCTGTGTTAGTACGTAGACTTTGTAATATTCTAATAATATTAACCTACGTAATCTTTTTATATATAGAACCCAAATGATATTTTAAATCAGGCAGACAATTTATTTCCTACACTTACACCGTAGCACAGACATCGTAAAGAGTCCGATTTGAATTGGAAACCACAAATCAATCATGAATACACAAACCTTACATAATTTATTTCTATCTATAGTCTATATGTTACATATATGTTAAATAACTATTTTTTTTAATCTAATTTGTCGATTTTTTCTATGTTAATAAGGAAAATATCCTCGTTAAGGATATTTTACCTGTAATTTTAATGTATCATTTGTCCCATGTCTGGTACCATAGTAAATAATTTTGCCTTGAGTAGGTATATCTATTTAGAAATATATAAGTAGGTATGTGGGGATTTACATTAGACTAAACTTTACCTTGTTTTCGTTTTGTTCTTCTAACATTGTAGAATTTGGCCTAATATATTACCTATATAATTTAATTTCGTTTAATGGGCTAATAATTATTATAAGTATCTTCACTCTTTTTCCCGCATATCTGAGTAATCACACAAAATGCAAGCAATTACTGAAAATTGCCTTCAAATTGAGCCATTTATTTATCTCTTTATCATCTTTACGCTTTTTTTCCCCAAAGCATGGTAGTCAGAAAGAACCTAGAGTTAAAATTCAATCTGTTATCTGTATAATCGTATCCTCTACTTTCCGCCCGAAATTGAGACAGTACGTGCTAAATTATTTTAGCTCTGAGTCCTGACAAAGCTCGGCGCTTATATATTCTATAAGCGCCGAGCTTTGTCAGGACTCAGAGCTAAAATATGAAATTTAAATAATATCATTTCCCTGAGTCGGTATTGAACCCACAATCGAATGTGTCTGCGTAGACTTAGTTTATGTATGATATTAATGTTATATTTTTTTATCGATTGGGTATTTCAGTTCTCTTAAAATGTGACACCCATTCATCTGCTCCTATTGGATGGCTTACAAATCCCAATTATCCAGGACCAAGTACAGATAGGTTGTCTTGTACATTAACTTTGGACAAGGCAACGATTGAGATCAAACAATTGCGATTGGATTTTATGACTTTTGAGGTAATAAATATTGTCACACTAAATCTATTAAAATATATGGAGGATTGAAATCTAAAATTCATTTACTTAATACATTCAGTAAAATAAGTAGAATAAATAACAGCACATAGGTAAAATAAAATAAATATAATTTGAATGTTTTTTTTTCAGATTTTACCACCGACAACTGGGACATGTGAACAAGATCAATTTGTGGTTACAGGACAAAATATAAACAATATAATACCTATACTTTGTGGGATAAATTCTGGACAACATAGTACGTATTGGTTCACGAACAGCTTGTAGGTTTAATTAGTATGGTTATTCTTATTTATGTTTTATTCTATTCCCTCGAAATTGAGAATTAAGTGGCGGGACTCAATTCCCCCCTTTGTGTTACGGAGAGTGAAGTGAAATGAAGTAAAATATAATCATTTCCATAATGGGAATAGAACCCGTAACCATCGCGCTTACAATCAGACTCTCGTTTATTCGGTTTAGTTTTTCAAGAATTGAAACAAAATCCTGTTTTATAACGTAGTAAATTTGAATTTTATATAAGAATATTTAATTTTAGTGTACATTGAAGTTTCCGAATCTGTGGATCCTATAACATTTTCATTTCAAACTATATCTTCAGAAAATCGTTTATTTGCTATTAAGGTAAGCATTACTTATCATCATACATGTCTACTTTCATCCCGCCCATCATAATTATAACACATGCTATTACAAAATAGAAACACTCTTAATATAATAGGTATACCTACTGTAGACGTCTTCCTTAAGTTGGTCACAAGAAATCTCTTCTAGAGATAAATTGACCCGAGTAAATTAACAATTTTATTTAAATTTTAAGTGCAATAAAAAAGCTAACGAAAGCTAGTAATAATATTCATTTAATTAATTAATAGAATAGACCATGACAATATGTGAAGGATATGCGATATTTTTATTATGTATTCATTATGCGTATGCTACATGGAAATATTACGGAATAAATAAATAACACTCATTACATTATCTATAGTTGCTAGTTTCTTTAAATATAGAACACAATAGTTTCTATTGTTGGTGCGTTTATTTTTATTCATTTCATACTACATACATCACTTGTATTTATTTAAATGTATGTAATAAATATGGATATCATTTATAGTTGCAATATTTGAGGTGGCCAGTCGTGGAACAGTGGCACAAGTGTGTGACTGTAAACGACTGGTTGTGGGTTCGATTCCCCCTCGAAGAGTGGAAATTATATTTCCATTTTCTTCGAGTGGTGTCGAGTTAAAGCGCGGCGTTACGTTCCGCCACTTAACACGCAAGCCTTCGAATTAGGCGGAAAGTGGGGAACGGAGTTTCTTAACACTAGGTTCTCCCTGCCTACCCTGCTGTGTGCGGGATACAGCGTGAAGCTATAAAAAAAAATTTAAAGAAAAGTTTAGGTTTAATTTTTCAACTATAATTAAATATATTTAATGAGCACTTCTACGTCATTTTTGAAGCTACGTGATAGATAACGTTGTTTATAGAGATTTACTTTATTTTTTTTAATTTAATAAATGTTAACTGATAGCTAATTCTGAAATAAGAACTTCTTATGACTTCCCAGATTACTCAACTAAGCTCATCTGATACCTTATCAGCTCCTAGCGGTTGCCTACAATATTATAAGGAAGATCGGGGACATATGGAATCATTTAACTACCGTGATATCACAGAAATAGGAATAACAAGGGCGCCGTCGTACTTGGTACACATATTTCATATAATAATTGTAACATATTGAGGTTAATATGAAATGAACATAAATGATACTATCTGAGTATGTTATTGGTCTACATATTAGTTAATAGAACAATGTGGACTGGTTACTTGGTCACGCTGGTGAATGGTGAGGGTCACTGCATATTATGTAAATATGTATAGTAGGTACAATATACTGCAAAATTTAGCTCGGACTGAGCGAAGCAAAGTCCACCACTAAAACGATGTGGGAAGCCGAGATTTTGTCTCAACTGAGACGCCCTTGCCTCGCAGTCGCCTTCATTTGTGGGCTTCCTCACAAGCGAAGGTTCCAAGCCAAGGTCAGAGCTCACATAACTCGGCCTCCCTTAAAGCCCGGTGAAGCTGTCAAGGCCGCTCTGGCCAGTTCTGGCCACATTCGAAAAAAATCTCTAGAATTAAACGTCACCAAACGCAACGTTATAAAGTGTAAGTGTAAAAAATATAATCATAAAATTAATTTAAACCAATTTAATAAATAGTTAGTATAAATTATTAGATACATACATACATATAAATTATTTATATAGCTACCGTACATGTTACCAAAACATGACATGATGTCTTCAAAACCGGAATACATATCAACCATTTTAAAATGTGTTATACCTAATTGTTTGACAATAGAGAGAAGTAAAAGATATATTATGTTATTCTCACGGTTATAATATAAGGTATGTAAATATGTTTTAATGCCGATTTACAAACATAATTAAGATATTTAATTGACACCATTGGAGCTCAGTGGGCACACCATAGGAACGCATTATTAGCAATTTATTATATGGGGATTTGAATACCATTAAAAAAAAATCTACAATGTAGGTGCCTGCTTTGTAACTAAAAGCTCGGACTAGATAGCTAAGCGTGATATTGAGTTGTACTATATTTAAAACGGGGAAATGTCTTTTTTTTTATTACCCAGCAAAAATTGATAAATAAGTAAATAAAAAAATCTGAATTCGGCAAATTGATTATTTCTATTTCAAAGCAAAACCTTTTGCAAAGCGTTTACATTATGTACCTTCATCCTTATGTATAGCATTGCATTTTCTTTACCATAAGATCTTTAATATTGTATATTTAACTGTATTTGAATAAAGTTTGTCCGCAGTTAACTCGTAACTTGTATTTTTATTCTTATTCATTTCTGTTACTTTTGATACGTTTGGAACCCATAATAAATATAGAATTATTGAAGTTTATTATCTAAGCATTTTCTTTACCATAAGATATAAAATCTTAAATATTATTTGAATGCTTTTTATATTTACCTACTTTTGATAGTAAAGTTATTATTTAAAAAAGCAATAAACATAAATTAGTTTGGCAGAATAATCTGAACTATGCCATGTGCATCGATCGTAAGGCCGACTCCTGCAGCGTGACATATACCAACGCGGCAGACATGCAAATAGTCAACTACGACACAGGTATGTAGATTAGTTACTTATTCGTTTTTAAATTTTAAAATTATATTATGAATAGAATATTTAAAGAGGTCACCATGAAGCAGTGTAACAGCATTCGTGCGTTTAGTAGTTGCAAAAATAAGAGCCAAAATATTTACCTCCATTGAATTTTTTATAAATTTTCCGGTTAAACCGGTTAGCCCAAAAAATATTGATACACATTTCCAAAATGTAATTATCTCGTGTTTATATTACGACTTATATCGTGTTCATATCACGACTCGTACTTGGCTGATTTTAAGGTGGCTCACAGCCACTTTATAAAATCACAAACTTTTTTAAGGACTGGATCCGCTCCTGACGCAATGTCCTTGATTTGGAAGGACAGCGGAGGAAAGAATACCTTGGTATGCGGGAAAAAGCATAGAAATTAAAAATAGGTTTGGATTAGGTATAGGAACTAATTGGTAAAAACAACATTAATTTATTGCTTATTAAGTAGCAAGCAAGTATAAATATGGCTACGAGGAAGCCCAGAGGACAAAATACTGATAGGTACTTACTTAATGCAATTTGCACAGATTGATATGGATAAATTAAAATAAATAGCCGCACATTAATTTCTGATAGACGGTTATCGCTTCGATAAACCATGAATTTTCCTCGTGACATTATCGTGCTTGGTGTCTATATGTACTTACCTATGTATTATGTAAGTACATTTGTAAAAATTAAGTACATTACAATGCAACGTACTTCCAAACTTGTTGTGTCTGTCTGTTTATATATACCTATATTTTGCTCAAATAAAATAAAGTCACTTTTGGCCCATTTTTTATATTTAGATTAACATGATGACAAGTATAAGTGGCAGTCGTGGAGCAGTAGATAAGTAAATAGTAGGTTGACTGTATAAGTAAATTTCATTTAATTAAATAAAACTTCTACTCTTTATTATAGAGGGACTTCCAGTTTTACCACCGCGACAAGCAGGGGTTGAGATATTCGATTGCCCAAGTGATTGGCTCTTAATATCAGCCTTACGACTTTGCGGCGAGCGTTTAAATGATGGTTCTGTTCTTCAGGACTTTTCTTTGGATGCACCAGTTACAGGTATATTGACATAAATATATTTGAAATTTCACAATTTCACAAAAAATATATAGGTAATTTTTGTAAATATTGTCCGCCGCAACTTAGTTTGCGTGAAAAATAAGACGTAAAAACTCAAAATCATTTCAATTTCCATTTTTATATGCGCGTTTATCTATCAACAAGTAGACAATAATAAAAAATATATATATAGTTGCAGTCAAAGCTCTTTATTTACGCTTCCTTCATTAGCCTTTAACTAATCGCGGATTAAAAAATGTGACTCGAAAAAGATTTCTTTGCAGTTTTTCCTGGAAACATATTCTCTACATTCCTATACCATTAATAAATTATCATATCATATTCATGGTATCTGTATTCGCATTTTTTTTTTGCGGAATATATGGAGCCGCGAATTGGGAGCATTTACTGTATACAAATGTTATGTTTAATGAGCCCGTCGTGGCTTAGTGTGACAACGTCTGACTGTGAACACGATGGTTGTAAATTCGATTGCCACTTGGCAGGAACAATATATTTAAATTTTCATTTGACACCTAAGACAAAGAGCAGTGTCGATTTCGGGGCGAGAGTAAAAAGACGGAGTGTCTTGACACTGGGTTCTCTCCGACTGTCAACTAGAAAAAGCGTTAAGGTGTAAAAATAATACTTTTATGTTTTTCAGATGACGGAGCTGGACCCATTATAGTATGGTTTAGATCTGATGGAATTTATACAGGACGTGGTTTCAGGCTGCATTACCAACAGAATGCATGTATGCAAAAAACAGTATAAAGTTTATTATTTAAAAAAATATTATAAAAGGATGTATCTCTACAAATATCTATGAACTTGTATTTAAATAAGCCATACTTAATAAGTAATAATAAAACTAAATGCTATAACAGTAATATTTTATTTTGTATAATTTAAGGAACAATATATGTTTTAAAATTTTCAAATATATATACACATAACATAATTTAGCTGTATTTAATTTAAACAATTATGTTTTTATGAAAAATATTATCAACCTTGAATAAAATTATATAACTGCTTACTTTATTATCAGTTTTTATGTATAGATAGGTACTTTAGCTGCTAAATTATCGATCAATATAACATTAATTTATAAGTTTTGGCAATAATTCAAAATACATAACCCAGGTGACCGTAATATATGAGTTGCCTCAACATATATAAATTGTAACACATGTTACATTTATTTTACTAAATTAATTTACTTTTAATTATGAAAGATTACGGTCACTGCACTGTTTCTCCAAATAAACTTTAACCATATTCCTATGTGTATATTATTTACAAAGGAGGTACAGTTTTTCTTTACATATTTCTTTTATCTATAATGGAAACCACAACTCAAAAAAACATTTATTTACTTTTATATTATGTATCTGTGATAAAAATATACATTTTTACCTTATAGAAGTATCAACTGTATGTAATTGTTTCCATAAATTAATATATTATGGAAGAATAACTTTTTATCAACTTTACCTTATATATGTAATACCTATGTTTAAATTATGGTTACATGAAATCTTTGGAAAAATTCCTTACATAAAAAAGAAACAAAAACCTATTTGATAAAATTATTGTTTATAAAAAACAGAGCACCATGGATGTTTCAAATTATATCAGAAGGTACTTATTGATATATATATTTTTTAGCAACATTAAGACTACTATTATAAAAGCTTATTATTATATTAAAAGTTCCATTTATACAAAAATATATATTTGATAATAACAATTGGGCAAAAGTTCTACACACATTTTTTGGAATAGAATTTTCAGAATGGAAATATTAAAAATATTTAACAGAACATACATACATTGTTTATTACAAACACATGACATAATTAACAATCTTAAAATTCTAAGACTAGATAAGGAGGAATTATTATTGAGTTTTGTCCTTTTTATTATCAATTTCTTTCTTTTCTTTTAAACCATCTCTTACAATTTTATGGAATGAAAGTTGCACACCAACCATAATTGCTCTAATTGCACCCAAAGATAGAATTTGTAGAAGCACTTGTGTTGCATTATCAATTGTTCCACAGTACAAAGTTGATAACATATGGCCACTGAATCCAAAAACTGAGTATTTTTTTCCTCTCTGTAAAGAAAAAAATAAGTAGTGTTTTTTTATAAATATATAACTTTCAAGAAATACTAAATATTTTTGTTATTTTTAATTTAACAAAACGGGTAGATTAAAGACTTTTCATTCCTCCTTTTTGCTCAAAATATTTTATGCATACTATTTTTAAAATTTCTGAAAATTATTTTCAATTACCTACAATACCTAGATGCTTAATTAATATATGTTTATTATTTTTAAATGACTTATAGGACAAGATGTATAGAGTGACATTCATTTATTTTAATAGTTCTAAATTGATCTTTACAAATATAGACAATTGTCATGATGACTGGCCAATTATGTAAACAACTATACCATATTATACTGAACAAAATTTACCAATGCATCCTGTAAAAGTTTCTTGCCTACATCTTCAGCTGAGTGGAGACCACCTGAACCTGATATTAATTTTGTTTCCTTAGGTTTTGTCAGCTCTTCATTTTTAAATCCAGGTGTATCTGTGTCTGGTGGGAAGGCAAGAGTCAACCTGACATTAGTACCCACTAATTCCATAAAAACTGACTCAGCCAAACCACGCACTGCCCATTTGGCAGCACCATATGCACTGTAGCCATATATACCTTAAAAGATATTCACATTCTATAAATTATGTATTGTATCAAATAAGTCATTTCATTATTTTCTGTAAACAAAATCAAAGAGAAATATTTATAAAATTAAAAATAATTATTACCTATAAGAGCAGCTTCAGTAGAAACAAATACAATCATTCCTTCATCTCGTTCTTTCATACCAGGCAAAACATACCTAGTTGGGTAAGCAGTTCCAAAGTAATTAAGGTCTATCATTTGTTTTATGTCTTTTACTGACATTTTGTCAAATTGACCGCAAATGCACATTCCTGCACAATTAATTAGCATGAAGATGGGTCCCACTTCATTTTCTATTTTCAATAATGCTTTTTCTATTGAATTATAATCAGACGTTATGTCCAGGACAATATACTGTATCTTTTGTCCACTGTAAGGGGTACAGTGACTCGTGATTTCAGTAACAGACAAAATAAGCTTTGGTATGTCACGGCCAATTATAGTAACATGGGCCCCTAACTTGGCTGCTTCAATTGCTACTGCTTTACCAATACCACTAGATCCACCTGTTATAACAACATGTTTCTTCTTTAAGTCTTTGTAGACAACCTTCTTCTCTAATAATAAATGCAAAACTAACATAAAAATGCCTAATGCTATCAATATACCCATGCCCATGAAAAATAACATTTTTAAATAGAGTGTCACTAAGAATCACTGGTTTAAGTTAGAGCGCATTTAATGTTATGCAAATTTATTAGATTTTGACTTTTAAATTAAAATATAGCGAACACCGACTCAAATTTAACGCACATTACAAATGAAAGCTAAAAAGCCGTTTGCAGTGTCTGAATTGACATTGACAGTTAGCAGTGTCACATTACCTGCTTAATGTCAATATTTCATATAGACATAGTAAATTCCACAGATAGATTAAAAAATAATGTGATTTCCGAGTTTTATCTGTGACTATAACCCGTAATATTACAAAAAAAAAAATCAAATAAATTTAGAAGTGATTACTTTTTAAAATTATTTATTACACCAAATTTGCCGATTTTATTACATAGACGTACCCGCGTATCGTAGACTATTTCGAATTACACCATAATACATAAAAACTCCTATATACTCCTAAAAATTCAGAAAAGTTAAGAAAATTATTTAGATAATATGAAATAGAAAATAAAGTACCTACTGTCCTCAATTAAATGGAGACTGGACTGTATGAATTTGGGTAAATGTGTTCTGTGGTATGAAGTGACAATTTACGTTTTATCTGTGATGACAATAGTAAGGTAATTTATATTCCTCATCTGTGATCAAAATAGAATTTTATGTTGTCAAAGTTATTGATTCACATTTTTAGTGAAACATTTATAAATATCAATATATTTTACTACAAATAGAAATATAGTCCTTAAGATAAATCCTTTTTTGTGTTAAGCTTATTAAAAAAATATAGTGCTTGGAATATATTATAATGAATCAAGAGACTAATCGATTAAACACATTTACGAATTGGCCTTCTTCAGCTCCTGTAGATCCTGGAAGAGTAGCCAAAGCTGGCTTTTTTTACACAGGTTACGGGACTGAGGTGGAATGCTTTAGTTGTGGAGGCAAAATATCTGATTGGAATTACGGCGATCAGATTATGTGGAGGCATAGGCAAATGGAGCCAAATTGTCCTTTTGTTTCTAATCCTTTACTCTCAGGTAATGTTCCTGTAGTTAATGCCCGAGAATGTAATAATAGTCAAAATTCTGAAGAAATACCTCTTCTGGAAAACGAGCAAAGGGATACTGACTCATCAGCTGATTACGGACTTGTAGAAGATGATGAAATGTACAAAAGCAATGCGTTGCGATTATTGTCATTTGTGAATTGGGGTGTAAGTATTTTATTTTTAGTCCTAATTTTCTATGTACCTACTTACATTGTCAATGTAACTGTTTTAAAATATTTTACAATTACATAGTATTTATATATTTATATTTAATGTATTAGGAATTGATTAAAAGTTTAAATATTAATTATATCATAAGCTACTTAAAATAATACTATTATTAAATAACACAAACATTGGAGATTGGTGACCTTTAGTACAAAGAGTGAACAGTTTTAACCTTATGGCTTCAATTAATATTTGAAGGTTGTTAACATAGGTATATTGCTATTTGTTGTTTTATTTAAAATGAGTTTATTGAGCTTACTACAATTACTTTAGTTATACGTAATAAAAATAGACATCACTTATATAAATTAACTTTCGAGTTAAACTTACAAAAATAATTTAAAGGATCCATCTGTGCCTAGAGAAGAATTGGTTAGTGCTGGATTTTACCATGCAGGAGAGGGTAGAATCCGATGTGCTTGGTGTGGTGGAGAAATTGCACCTATGAGAAATTTGGGATCAATTGGTACACCACTAGAAATACACAGAATGTAAGTATTAAAAAATATCATTTGCGTTAAAAAAAGTCATTTTACACCACATTTAAGCAAACACACAGATGCATATATTAATCATCATTTAATTCCAATAAGTGAATATAGTGAATGATTGACTGCTGTATTTGTATGTAATTTCCCAGGAAAAATATTATTCATAGTATTGTCGAAAACTTTATTGTTTATAAATTAATACTGATGAATAAATATTTGAATGTGATATGGTAATATATGTGTTGGTGTCCGCCATAAATGATCCATTAACAAATTCAGTTACAAATAATACAATGAATGTTAAGAATATTACAAACTGCTGACTGCAGATTGAATGACCTATCCATATTAGTCTGTAATGACACTGTGTGTGTGTTTGCATAAGTTAGGCTAGTTGCAAGGGCGGACTATGCATTTCGAAAAGGCTGGGCTAGCTACTATGTTTGGAGGCCTGCCTATTTAGTCAAATATGTATTACGAAAGCCCTTTTCTCTACAAATATTGCACAGGATATAGTTAATTTGTAAACATCAATGAATCTCTTTTCGTAATAAGTGCGAAATTTCCCTGCATGGAATATATAGGAAGTAAAAAGCGCCACAACTGGTCTCTAACATATATTTGTAATAAAAAATGTAAAATTTTATTTAGTGAAATAAAAGTAACTTAATCACCAAGATTCGAATACACATGTAATGTTTGTAGTGTAAGAAATGCATGTTTATAACATATTATATAAATTTTATGACACCATCAAAAGTTTCAGCTTCGGCCAAAATTGAAGTCGGAGACGAAGGTTCGATTTTGGTTTCGGCAAGATCTGATTCAGGTCGGACACTAATATATATAAAAGTATTGGAATAAATAAGGAAATGGGGGACGGAGTGTCTCAACGCTAGGTTCCCTCTGGCTAACATGCTATGTGTGGGATACAGCGTGAAGCTAAAAAATAAAAATAAGAAACCACCAGCTGTAGAACAAATGTGAATTATTATGTTTATTCTGTGATTCAAAAGTGCTTGCAATAGTGTATGTGATGAAAAAATGTAATACAAGACATTTTTACTTATATGTTTATGACTCTGTCAACTTATAGTAATCTGCTTGCTTTGTGTTTTTTCTGCATAGCAGGGGTATATGTACAAAAAAATTATGAAAAATGTTAGTAATATATCATTTTTTTACTGCACGCTGTATCTCGCACACGACAGGGTAGGCGGAGGGAACCTAGTGTTAAGACACTCCGTTCCGCACTTTCCCCCGAATTCCGCAGGCATTGCAAGTTAAGTGATGGAACTTGACACCGGACACCGGTTAGTAATTTCATCAAAAGATTATGAAGATCTAACTCAACACCGGATTTTTAAATTGCCTTTACCAATTATAAAGACTTGTTTTGCCAGGCGCTTTAGTCCTTATGTTGAGTTATTTATTTATAACAAAGTAGCCCGTGCTTGTGATGTCAAGCATTGCTCCGTTAAACAAGCCAGAACTAAAATTGCCGCCTGGCTTGCCTCCTTAAATTATGATGTTACGGAAAAACTTATTTTACACACACAATAGTAATTATTTTACATGTAATTAACTTCAACTGCTTTTGTTACTTCATTGATTGGTTTGTATTCGTATATATGTATTTTTTTTGTCTCAGTTAATGTTTTCAGTATCTTTTAATTATCAGAAAACCGGGTGTAGCTCTTAAACTGTTAACTGGTATATTGGCACCCACGATACAGGAATACCTAGTGTGGGGTCATCAGATGTTCCAAATTTGTTAAAGATATTTTTGTTAATAAATATATTTTTTCTTTTCTTTCTTTTTCTTTAACGCCGTGCTTTGCTTCGACACCAGAGCGAAGAAAATGAAAATATTAAATATTTCCACTCCTTGAGTAGAAATCGAATCCTCAGTCATATTATAAACCTATGCGTCACAAGTAATATGCTTAGTATTTTCAAGTGCTTAGTATTTTTATATTCTAATTTTAGGTACTTTCCTCGTTGTCAGCACGCATTAGCCCTAGAAGAAGAACGACGTACAACAGAGTTTTCTCCACCAGATTCACCTCCTTCTTACACTCCGCCTATTCAGTCGCCTGCAGTTGCAAATATACCACAATCGTGAGTATGAATATGTCCTAGCTTTGCTTACATTTTACTAGTCTTATTTTATTTACTTTTTTAAAGTCTAAGGCTAAGTTCAGATAAACACCCGGCTCGGCGCGCGACTTAAGATTGTAACAAATCATTCAAATCAAGTTATACCCGTGGGGGGACGGGTTAAGAATACAATTCGCCCCCGCCGCTGGGTAGCGTCCCGTAAAAGGCGGGTAACCCAGTAGTTTGGTGGTAGGAGATTCGTTCTCCGACTGGCTCGCGACCACTATCATGTCAAAGACGAACCGCCAAATATCTTATGATGTGTTCCGGTTCGATGGCATGTAAGCCAGCTCTCCCTATTCCCACCATTCCCATCCTTCCTCTCTCCTTTTGTCCTACATTCCCAAGGCTGGCAACGCATCCATAACTTAAATGTTGTGGATGTCTATGGGCGAAGGTAACCACTTAACACCAGGTGGGCCTTCAGCTCGTTTGCCTCCTTTATTCCATAAAAAAAAAAAAAAAAATTGTTGTTTTGTATATGACAAAGTGATATTTCGCGTGCTCGGGCGCACTTGCGTTCACCGCGCGCATGATCTCAAAGCTCAAGATCTACAATCCTGTATACACTAGCTAGCTCGGATTGAGCAAAGCAAAGTCCCTCACTACAACGGTGTCGCAAGCCGAGGTTCGAGTCTCAACGGAGGCGCCCTTGCCACGCCGTAGTCTTCATTTGATGGCTTCCCTAACAAGCGAGGATTCGAAGCCAAAGTCAGAGCTCATATAGCTCGGCCTCCCCCAAAACCGGGTGACGTTGTAGATGCCACTATAACCAACAGCATACTAGATATACGAAAAAAAAATCGACTAGTTCAGACGACCCTCAGGGTTAAAACCGACGGGATGCACGGAGCTACGAAAATGGAGGACGCGATATCTATTGATTTACTAATTGATAATTTGATGTGCAATACATATGACAGCACCGTCTGCAGGTTGCAAATATTTTTCAATGCAAAAAGTCAAAGGATGCAATCGACATCCTAAAGTGCTTGAAAATCCGATCTTCGTGTAGTCTTAGTGTGTTATATAAAGTCACACAGAATTTAGCCTAAGTATTTGTATAGAACTTATTGATAGACATTCATTTTGTTTTATTTTCTAATGACTGATATAGAAATTGTGTATAGTGGTAGTAAACGCTATACTCAGTAAGAATATTCTTGCTTGATAGATAAAGTGCTGAGACTTTAAATAGCTTAAATATTTAATTGATACACAAAAAGTAAAACGTAAATGACGTATTTACGTTTTACTTTTTGTAATAACCGATATAGATAAACCATTAATAGCTTAAATTTTATTTTGCATTATTATTTTGGGAGGAAATATACTTTAGTAACATTTTAAAATTGAAACTTTTTAGGTGTAGTGATGTCGTAGTTAGATTGAATACTTTAAAGCATTGTAAACCAAATCAAATAGTGTAAACTCTTATGTAAGAGAATCAACGCTTGTAATTTGTAGCCACAAAAAATGCAGCTTGCCATTTTTTCTGTTATGTTACGTGGTATTCACAAACTTCCCTTCGCGGTATTGCTCACGCAATTAATATATGACATATACAAAGTTTTTAGCCACAGAAATATTAACATGAGTTATGGAATTTAATAAATAATGATGTCATTATAAAACCAATTACTTGGAGTATGGACTCCAGTTGTGGTTACGAATCTTGCAAGGGGCCGTGCTTATATTTCCTATTACTTCCATGTAAATATTATATCCGCATAAAAATTGAGTATTACGTTTAAAAGAGAGGCAGAGAGGCAGGGGTAGATCTCTCTTGACCTTTGAAAACACAGTATCGGCGATACTGGAGGAAGGTCACGTAAAAAGCATGAGGACCCCCCGGAGGGCGTGTATGAAGAGGTTGATGACAGTGGACGAGGCGAAAGAAGTTTGCATGGACCGAAGCATATGGCACTCCGTTTAAAAAGCAAAGCAGCTTCACGGTTTTTGCCCACATAGCAAGGTAGTCGAAGAGAACAGTGTCAAGCCATTCCGTTCTTCACTATTTATTTTACCAAAATCGAAACATTGTATATAGAATGGCGGAACTTAACACCATGCTTTATTTAGGTACCAGAGCAATAACAATAAATTAAATATTATCTTAATATTCCCTTAAGTAATACTAGAAGTAGTAAAAAATATAAAACTTCATCGAGACCATTGTAACGCAGCGTCTCACCCAATTAAGGTAATGATAATATTTAAATTATTTTCTTTTCTTAGTTCTTGTACGCTATATAACGCGCGCTGTTAAGTTCCACCAATCACAAATATATGAAAATATATTTAATACTAATTATACGCGTAAAATGTCACAAAAAAGTGATCTTATACTGTATTTTCAATAAAAAAAAACAATGTATTATTATTACAAGAAAAAAAATACTGTAGCGCAGGCGCAGAACACAATGCTCGTGTAATATGGTAGAAATAATAATAATAATTTATTTATTTATTTATATCTCACAATGCTTGGTCTTGAAATAACACTTTACAAAATGTGTAAATAATTAACGGAAAAAAGAATCGAAGTGAATGGAAGTCTTTAGGAGTGGTGAAATTTTTCACTTAAGGGAGTGTAAAATTTAACAAAAAAGTTATCCTATACTGTATGCTTGAAAAAATACATAATATATTTATATTATACGATAATTTTTACTGTAGCTCAGGCGCAGAACACAACGCTCGGGTCATAGAAGAGGGTAGTGAATGGAAGTCCTTAGGAGTGGTCGGTGGTGGGGCGAAGCACCCCTCCCGGGCGGCGTTGGCGGCGCGACTGTCCACCTTCGCCCAGTGGCCGGCCGATAGAGTGCAAGCGCCTAAGACGTTAGCAGATGCTGGTTTCTTCTATACTGGTATTGATGATCAGGTAATTTTATATTTTTTGTTGATTGGTTGGTTATTGTGAAATTGTATGTTTGTGTGTTTCGTCATTTTTATGATTAATATGGCTAGCCGCCGTGTCGCTGTGGGACATAGTCTAACTGTAAAGTGTAGTTATGATTCCAACTCGGGGGAATTAATATATTTAAATTTTCGTTTCTTCGCTCTGTTACCTAAGCTAATGTTTGATGTTTGATTTCCGGCGGCAAATGGAGGACGAAGTATTTTTACTCTAGGCCTTCTCTATTCGAAAAAAATGGTGTAGCTGCTTTTTTTTATAACTTAACAAATTGTAAATTATGTCAAAATTGTAGTCAGATATATTATTAAGAATAATAGAACGCCTAGAACGTGTTGAAGAGAGCACTTGTCGTTTCATATATAAAGTGCAATCCTCGCTATGCTAAGTCAATTGATAGACTAATGGCTCAACCACTTGACTTAATAACGTGCGGGCAAGTCCCCAGTTCATAGAAAAATCGCAACACGCACACAAGTGAAGTGTTGCAATATTTATATGCCTTTACACATATAGATAAACTAGCGGCCCGCTTGCGCGTGAACTAAATAACTGATTCGTTATATTGCAACCCTCAGGGATGGACTTTTGAAAAATTAAGTAGCCTATATCAACTATATTTACTCCAAAATTCATTACAATCGGTTAAGTGGTTTAGATTTTTCATACAAATTTTCATAACCTTTTTCAACCCTTTAGGGGTTGATATATTTAAAAAAAAGTAGTTTTACCCCGTGTCATTCATCATCTATTTTCATTCCGAATTTCATCCAAATGCGTCTAGTAGATTAGCCGTAAAAGCGTGACAGACAAAATTTCGCATTTATAATATAAGTATGGATAAAAAAAACGCTTCACTCCTTTTCTTGCATAGCGAGGTAATTGGGAAGAGCCTGGTCTCAAGACACTTCGCCCTCCACTTACTGTTCGAATTCGAGATATTATCGCTTCTTGTTCGAATTCGAGATATATTGAGTGGCGGAACTTAACGCCACACCTTAACTTCTATACAATGTATTTAAATATCTGATTCTCGGTTCTAGGTGAGATGTTTCTATTGCGACGGTGGTTTGGGCAAGTGGGAGGCGGGCGACGTGCCGTGGTCGGAACACGCGCACTGGTTCCCGCACTGCGGGTACGTGCTGCTAGTTAAAGGACAGGAGTTCGTCGATACTTGCCGTAATAGAGTGTCTGTGCAACGTACGGTGAGTTTATGAACAAATGTTATAATTCTAAAATAGCGTAAGTTACGAACTTATTATATTAGCTGTAAGTCAGTGAAAGCCTCGTTGAAATCTGTTCAGCCGTTACAGAGATTTACCTGAACAAACACAGACCCAAACTAGACCGACAGACAGACAATGTTTTAATGTTAAAAACTGGAACTCTAATTTAATTTATTTTTATATAAAAGAAAACTCCTATGGTAAAAGAACATTTTAAATTTAAAACCTACTCTAATAAAATGCTTAGTAAATTAATTTTAAAATTAAGATTATGTTTAAAATATTTATTATATTTATTATTTTTATATTATTTTTTATTTTTCACGTACATAAACATATTTTTTTACTTTACAGTTCTCAGCTGATCGAGGCCTTAGTTCTAGGACACGAAATCCAGCCGTCAATTTTCCAGTTACTCCCAGTCAGGTGAGATATGATAAAAAACTAAGTTATTTATATTTCATATTCTATTATTATTAAGTTAATTTGAATGTTGGTGTATTTTTTTTAAACTTACTTATTTGTGAGACTCGTCACAGCGCCTTATTGTAAATGCGATGGTCATGAGGTTCTATTCACACTCGAGGAAATGATTATATAAAAATATATTATTTTCTCCACTCTGGTCTCTGAGATGTAAAGTTATGTCACTCAACATGAAATCGATCATTATTCAAATAATGGTCAAGTTCATGCATGCTCGCTTATCACTCAAGCGAAAAGCGAAAAACGAAGTGTCTTGCACTAGATTCACTAGATTCTTTCTATGTAAGTAAGTTAGAAAGAGTTCTAACTAATGCGGAAAAGTCGTTAGGCTATTTATTAATTTTTTCTTATATGTTTTATTTCTTTTATGAATATGAATTTGAATTGTATTTATTTATAGATAGAAGAATGTATGGAAAGCAGTTTAGCGTCGGCGGCGCTCGGTGCGGGTTTGGACGCGGCGCGAGTTCGACGCGCTATAGTAAGAAGATTACGAGCTACAGGTTATAAATATTTACAGTATTACCAGTACGCTTTCTGCCGCATAGAGAATTTAGTGAATTGAGACAGAATTTAGTGTTAAAACGCTTTGTTCCTTACTTTCCGCCTGCGATCGAGACTTGTGCGTGATGAGTGGTGGACTTAATATCACATTTTGTCTTGTTCACCAGAGTGTAGAATTGAAAATAATAAATTATGATCACTTCACCAAGTAGAAATCGAACCCACAATGAATCGCGAGGTTAGTTATGCATCATCCCATATATTAATATTCATAATATTTTTTCAAGATATTTCAATTTATTTAGTTTTTATAAAATAATCCCGATTTTGTGCTGTCAACTTAGATATTTTGAAATGTGTTAGTATTATTATTACTATTTTTTGATTTTTACGAGTAAAATAAGACGCTTTATTACCTCAATAACAAATATTGTACATAAAAAGAATAAATAAGTCATTGTAGATGGTTAAAATTTGAAATGAATAATAAAAATTCAGAAAGATTTTTTTTCTTTAAAGGATATCTTAAAAAAATATTACGGCGCCTGTTTTGCAGATGTGCCTAAAAATATCTACGTTTTATCAGCTATCCAACGAGGTATAAAAACTTAGGGTTTTATCAAATATTTGTAGAAAAAACTAGTTTCATAGGCTAAAGGGGAGGAGCAAAAAAGCCAAATAAAACAATAGGCGAGTTAAAGATACAAAATTTATTAAATTGAAAACAGTTAGGTTTAGGATAGGATGTTTCATAGTCAAATCAGTCAGAAACAATGTAAACTACACGCTCTTAACGGGAATAGGTCGACTTAACCTGTAACCCTGTATATATAATAACAGTAGAAAATTTATGAAAAAGCTACATAATTTCTATTAATTTGCTACTAAAACTAACTAAATGTGGATTAAAGTTTCTTAACAGTAGGTCCCCTCTATCCTGTGTTGGGTAAAATTTAATTGCAATTAACAATTAAATATTAACAATTGATCATTTGCTTGTGCGAATATTACAATTGAAAATAATTTATTGTTAATTGTAGTGTAAACATTAAGAACTAATTAATTTTCCGGTAATTGTGACTTTTATGTGATTTCCTCAAAATAAGAAAATAATGAATTCTTAATATTCAATTGTTGATTGGAATTAAATTTTGGCCAACACTGCTTCTGTTTACTGTTTTGTGTACGAGGTATAGGGTGAAGCTAAAAAAATATTTTTTTTTCCCCCAGGTCTCCCATTCACAACGTCCGAGGCACTCATAGACGCGGTATTGGACGAGCAGCTCAACGAAGAGGCGTGGTCGGTGTCGCCGCGAAGCCAACGCCTCGCTAGGGACATACTGGCTGAGACATTGCGAGACTTTGCTCCTAGATCCGGGTTGGTATTGTGTTGAGTTTGTAGTGGGTTCGAATTTTCCCTATTGTATGTTTTTTTATCGTCTGTATCCCGCATACAGCAAGGTAGGTATCTCGTACCAGGACACTCTGTTCCTAATTTTCTGCTGAGTTCTGGAAGCCTAACGTGTTATGTGGCGGAACTCAACGCCGCGCTTTGTCTCGACACCAGAGCGAAGTAAATGGAAATAATAAATATAGTGGAAATCGAACCCACAACCAGTCAACTTGTGTCCACGAGCCACGACTGGTTCCACCTGGTTGTTTGTATTCGTGTGAATAATATGTAATATAGTATAATGGCACAATGATGCAGTGTTAGACTAACTATTAGATATCCACTTAAGTATAAGGCGCGGCGTTGAGCTCCGCTTTTCAATTTGGTGCTAGTTGGGAAACACATAAAATTGTATGGATAATATTTTATTCATTTATTTAATTTATTTATTTACTCTCACACACATAGAATCTTAAATAACTTAGGAACTTAAATAACACAATTTTAACTAGCAAGCTAACACAAAGTATTCTAAAAAACAATTGGAATGGAGACTGACGCCTGAACTAGAATTCCCTGTTTCAGGTCACCAGGTCCTTCCCCCTTGAGACATTATAATGGAAACACATCTTTACAACTAAAATTTCATATAGAATTGTAATATATTTATTTGTATAATATTGATTATTACATTATCTGTTACTTAGACTCTTATGAGCGAAATAGTCAAACTTAGTACTGTAGAATTTGTATGTTAATAAAAAAAAGTATTTCTTATAGTAAAATTTTATTGCATCTATCATAATAAATGTTTAGATAAAAATAGGCTAAGAATGTTTATTTTTTAAGTAATTATGAAAAGTATTTCATCATAATTTCTAATAATTTTCAGAATAATTCCAACAAATATGGATAGCGAGCCAGGGGACAGTGACGCATCGCAAACGGACAGTCCTTCGTTTACAGTAAGAAATGTTCCCACGACATCTAATCCGACAGTAGAAACTGAACCAAGTTCTAGAGTTCCAAGTAATAATAGTGAAAATGCAGAATCCAGTCCAGTCGAAGAGACAAAACAGCTGACGTTAGAAGAAGAAAATAGACAACTCAAGGAAGCGAGAATGTGTAAAGTCTGTATGGACAATGAGGTAATTATTTATTTAGTTTAGTTTATTAAATTTACTTTTGGTGTTTACAAAAAACACAAATTATCAATATAATATGTAGTAATATAATAATTTAAAAAGCATGCCACTGATTGTGATTAGTAATTTGTTTCAAGACAATTGTTATCCATTGCAGCTGTAAAATTAGTGAATTTAAAAATTTCACTCTAGTATATTTTTTCTAAATGATTTGTCACAATCATTTAACTTATTTCATTTTTCATTTCAATTAGTTTATCAAAAACGTGTTTTATAGTTCTTACCGCTTGATTATCTCACATTATTTATACACATAGGGTATGAAGAACATTTTTTGTATAAAAATCTGGACGTAACAGTACGGTGCCCTTGGAGACCCACAGCCAGACCACTAAACAATACGTTTAACAGCTGGCTTTGTCGGTTATTTTTATACGCTTATTACTGTTAACATATTTTTGTATTTATTGAGGAGGTTGTCAAGTCTCTGTAGTTTAGTCGAGGCAAAGTACGCCATTAAGTTCCGCCACTTAACGCGTGGGTTCTACTACCTGTCGAAATTCATGGTTTAGCGGTGAGAGCGTCTGGACGGTTTCCAGGAGGCGCGGGTTCGAATCCCGCTGCGTTCGTATTTTAATACTTTGTTCTATAGCATATTCCAAATAATAAGTAAGTTTTGTCCGTCGCAGGTGAGCGTGGTGTTCCTCCCGTGCGGGCACCTGGTGTCGTGCGCGGGCTGCGGCGCGGCGCTGCGCGCGTGTCCGCTGTGCCGCGCCGCCGTGCGCGCGCTCGTGCGCGCCTACCTCGCTTGACCGGTGTGTTCCCCACTCAGTAATCTACATGTATATACAGAAATTAACTTTTTGATATAAATTAATAACTGTTGTCCGAAACATTGTTTGCATGGACTATAATAAGTACTCGGTCGTACCCATTCCCCTGAAAAATTTAATAAATCCTCTCCTAGTGCAATCTTATGCTCCAAAAAGCCTTGATGTGAAATATCAGGTTTCTACACCCGATAGTTTTGACTATACGTTATCTATCAATCAGTCAGTAATGCTAATTTTTATATAGTATACAGAGTTTCACTTTCCCGGCCCATTAATAAAGCACGATACTGACTTCTGCAGTGTAATGTATAAAATTCAATCGAAAAACAGAGAATGAAATGACTTAACACTGAAATCTCTGCCTACTATACTGAAAGAAAAAAATAATGTCTGTCTGATGTTGTTAGTTTTTTAATCGGCTTTTATTTTATAATACGCAATTAATGTATATATAGTACTTAAATGAATAGAAAAAAAAATATATATATATATTTTCATATATTATTTTCTAAGTATTTTATAAATCTTTTTGACTTAGTCGGATTTTCAAGGATGTCACTACAATATTAATCCTTCAGTTGAAATAAATAACAATACTAAATCTTCTTCGTATGCATAAAACATACAAATTCCTATTCCCACAATGCATCAAGATAGCATCAAAGCTATTGCATTGTGTAGTCTTTTTAATATTAATATAAACCATTTATCAATCAGTGTTTAAATTTTTGAAGTGTCTCTATTACGAATTCGCACGTTCAAATTATAAATTTAAATAAGAAGATTCCTATTGGTAAACTTCTTGAGCAATTATTCAATTGACTTTCATTGAAATACTATTAAGTTTCTGCTTTTAATTTCTACTTTTAAATATAATTTATATAGAAAAGATATGAACGATTCAAAATTTGATATTACAGCTTCACGCTTTTATCGTAGCAGAGTAGGCAGAGAGAACTTACGGTCTTATTCATAAAAAGTTATGGAACAGTTAAAGTGTTCTATAAGCCCACTATAAGAGAAACGTCAAAAAATGGTATTCATAACAGCATTTTAGCGCTAAACAGTACTATAAGCGTACTATAAAGTTATCGTGGCCAATACCCTACTATAGCGGTTCTATAAGATAAAAAATGGCCGATTCTCAACAGCTGATCATTGAAAATGACATTTGACGTGAGTGACTCGTCAATGTTAGCTAATCGAATTTGCATAACTTATTAATCCAATCCACTAATAATTATTGCTTTTTGTCAATTTTCCACTTTTATATTTAAAATGAAAGCTTTACAAAGCATACATGCTTCAGAAACGATAGCAATAATGGAGAAGAGTTCTGAGCGAAGAAAAGTATATAGAAGCAGGGGTTGACCCGTTTTCCTTATACGATGAAGAGTTTCGGAAGCGTTACCGCTTTCATAAATATACTGCTTTTATGATAAACCTTGTGCGTAGATTAACCATGGAGACATGCAATTAGACAATATTATTAATAAAGTGAAGTTTTAACTAGGAGAAATTTTAGTTAGTAAATTTTATAAAATAGTAACTTTAACGCCGAGCTTTCCCTCAACACCAGAGCAAAGAAATGAAAATATAAATTGAAGTAAATATTTTATTGCCTGGAGTGAGGATCAAACCCACAACAAGTAGTCTTGTTACATGTTCACTTTGTGCCCGTGCACCATGACTGACCTCAATTTGTTGTATTTTGGTAATAAAAAACAGTTTATTTCTATAAATTTTATTCTTTAGATGTGTAATACAATAATTTACATTTGAGTAATTCTTCCTTTAATAGTGAATTATTTAATTTTTGTTCTAAAAATTTTTATTTTTGCCTTTCTACGGCCATCTGGATCTCAGGAAGCTCCTTTCTGTAAGCAATTACATTTGCTGCTATTCTTGAGCTTGTTGTCATGCTGTAACCAAAAATGTAATATATCTATTATTCTTTTTAATATGTTTTCCAAAGAAGTATGTATTATAAATTAATAAAACTTATTTTGTTGAAAACTTAACACATTTTATTTATTATTTCAATTCAATTTAAGTTTGTTAATCCAAATATAATATTGCTTGTAGATATAAGATAGTACTGAATGATTTTAGTGAATCTAACTTAGTAATATATTATAGTAATAAAAATAAAGATAAGTTCATTCAACATAGACATACATAACAATAGACATTTCTTTAATCTACCAAGATTGTGTGCTAGTGCTAGTACTTGGATGCATCATCTAAAAAGAATATAATCAGATTTCCTTGCTTAGCATTCTTATGTAGAATTAGCTATTTAATGTATTATAATGTAAAATAAATTGTGTCTCGCTTCCCATCAAATTATTTGTTGAAAATAAAATTGAACTAAATTGACTAAAATAATAAAATAGAAATGACTTTCTGGGTATTGTGGTATTATCGTTCATTTAATATTTCATTCACCACAATTAATTATACTTAACATGTCTTATTACTTATGAATATCATTTAAAATAAGATAGGTGACAGAGTGAGATTTGTGTGTTGCTGTTTATTTCATAATATTAATATATTACACATACTTTTTTCTTCTTTTATATTATTTTCTGTTCTATTCTTAAACAAGAATTGATAATAATTACATAAATATTTCTTTATTCAAAATGAAACACTAATTGGCCAAATGTTTGTATTTTTATGTGTACCTGGTTATCTGAGTAAAATTAATTTGAGTATACTGTGAACTCATGAGGGAGCCAAACTGAAATATCATCACCAGCTGCTGGTTCTGTAGTAGGTGGTGAGCTACCAACTGGTTTTAGTATTTGTTTTTTTTTTTCTATAAATATCAGCTTCTTAGCTGACATTTTTATAATACCCTGAACTTCTTAGCTGACATTTTTATAATACCCATTGAGCCTTAATTTGTCCTTCTTCTTCTTCAAGGGGTTTTTGCCATATTGTGAAAACTGAAACATTAAGTGCCGTGTTATTAAATAACTACACAAATACTTTTACTCAGCAATTCTTTCAAGATCATCTATGGAATAGAAGCATAAGCATTGAAACATAACATACATATGAATGTTTACAAAACAAAACTTACGTGTTCGAATTAACTGTATCAGTAAAACCAACCTTATCCTCCTCCAACCAATTCTCACTTCTCTGCCTTTTCTTGCTCTCTACAATTTTTGATTCCAATGCCATATTATAAGTAATGGAGTAATATTTAAAATAAAATTAACGTACTACTAGTAAACAAATGTCAATAGCTTATCGCACCACAAACAACAAAATTTGGTTTTTATCCTTAATAATGTCTATGATTAGTCGAATTTAGTAAAATTATAAACAATATCTGTGGTCAATTTGCAAAGTTTGACAAATTTTCTTGCCAATTTCATCGTAGTGGCAACATTTTAGCTTATAAACAGCATATTAGTTATAGAAGGCTTATAGTACTGTTATGAATACGCATTTTTATGGAACGTTTCATAAGCTTATAGAGCATTTTAACTAATGAACGTTTTAAGCGTTCTATAAGCATTTTTTATGAATAAGGCCGCTAGTGTTAAGACACTCCATTTTGCCAAATCAGATATTGCGTGCTGAGTGGCGGAACTGATTGCCTAGTCTTAAGTATCATAACGGAGAAATGAAAATTTATGTAATCATTCCCTCTAGAACTCGAATATACAACCAATCGCGTTAACAATTAGGCGTTTGCTGATTTTTTTTATTAGTTTACTGTTTTTTGAATGATAACACGCCTTGGGAATGAATGTCGAACATTCAGTCATTCCAGTCTATTTCAAAGGTATTATAATATATGTAAATTCTTGACTAAAAAAAAAGTCCCGCTGATTTTCTTGCGCCGGTTCTTCTCAGGTCTGAGGCATTAACTTTAGTGAACCGGTGGTAAATTGTTTGACGTTCAAAAAATAAAGCATTTAACTTCCTATTATGAATAAAATTATTTATAAAATTATTTGACTTTGACTGTCCCACTGCACCATGTTGGCCTCTTGTCGAGAATGTTTTAAAGATCATTTTTTAATTATTTTGCAGGTAAACTACTTCACAATGTATATTGAAAACATGGAATTGAGTCATTGTGCAGAGCGAAATGCCTTCATTAAGAAATATTAGTGCTTTATACAAATAAAAAGTCTAGAGTAGGGCCTGGTTTGTGATAATATAATCTCTAATTATAATGAAGCAATAAAGCAAAGGAAGTTTTCTATATTTTCACATTTTACATTTCAATTTAGTATTAAAAAGTCTATAAACAAATTTTACATTAATATCCATTATATGGAGATTTTGCTTATTTTCCTGTGTGTGTTTATAATATAGCAGCGTTTAATACATTTCTTTTTATATATTTATTAAATTTTTAATATAAAAAAATCATACATGTAATAAAGAAGTAGGACACAAGATAGTAACTTTGAAATGTGAAAAAGAAAAACAAAAACATAACAATTTCAAACTAGTTGTCTTAAATGTCTTTTTTTATTATTGTTATTTTATTATTTGTACAGTAAATTATTGGAATATGTGAATTGCTTGTGTTACTTGCCTATAATATTTTCATAGTGAAAGGTCAATTGGATTGCATGTGAACATATTATATTACATGATATTTAATATAAAAAAAAAACTTAGAACAACATTGAAACAAAAAACTAATTATGTAAAATAAACAGCTTCAAACTTTTTCCACATAATATGTATGGCAGAGACAATCTAGTGTGGAGACACTCCGTTATATACTTTCTAACTGAATTGAAAACATAGCTTATTAAATATCAGGGATTTGTCATCAATCATGAAAATCATTTAAATACTTCAAGTAGAGATTGAACCTACGTACATCGCGTTTACTTTTGCAAATAGTTAAACATTGTTCCACTGCGCCACGATAACCTCTGTATGATGAACAAATGATGTTAATTCTAATATTATATTGTATGTTTTATTATACATACATATATATAAAAATTAGGCTCTGATCTAGATTTAGGATAGATAATTTATTATTTATATAATTTATCTTGTATTTAAATCCTTCCTGGAAGTACTAATTAATGGTTAAAGTTCATTATTTGACAAAGTGTTTTCCTAAACGTACAGATATTGTGTAAATATATATTTTTTCCATAAGGAATGCTTTCAAGAAATGTAATAAGATAATTCATTTTACAATTAGTATTGTAATCGATACTATATACATAAAAAGACGCACACACTTATTCGTGGAAAATAGACTTGCATCCATCCATTTAAAGAGCAGATTGTATAACAAAAACGTGAAATGACATTATTGTGTCCTAATTATGTAGAAAATATTGGAATAAAAATATTACAATACTAAGCTTAAAAGAGGTGTTATAGATTTCGGATTCGTAATAAAGACAAAAAAAAATAGAAAAATATTTTTTTTCGTAAAAAATGTGATAGAAGGCTTGAAATGCTAATTTATGCAAATACCACTGTGGTAAAAAAATATCGCTAATCACATATTGTATACTTGATCAAATATGAAGTTTTAGCTTCATATAAAAATTAGTTTGATAATATTATTTAGTTAATTATACATATATGAAAAGGTATTGCAAATAAACAAGCCAAAAATTAAAAAAAAAACTTACTATACATAAATCTATTTAAGTTTAGTCAATGATCTACATTAGTAGGGATCAAACAAAACAAATAAATTTAAATTACTAAAAGATATTAATTAATAAACATTAATTATATCTGAATCTCTAATGTGACTTTGTATATTTAATAAAGAAAAAAAATTAATGATAGTTAAACTCATCATGGTTTTAATAAATTATGTTTTTAAAAGACAGTTTAAATTTTATTTTCGTTTAACGCTGCAAATGTTTGCAGTATAAAAAAAATGTATATTATCGTAATATGTAGTGAAATATATGTATTGTGAGTAAGTAGGATGGTGTTGTGGCTTGTAATATTATTATAGCATTTAACAGGTTAAAGTAAATATTAATAATTTATTATGGGTGTTTTATTTATACTAATAAATTATTTTTTTATATCTTTAGATAAATATTAAGGAAGAAAATAGGTACTAACAATATAGAATTCTGGTTATTATACATTATTCAGACAAATGTTGTCTTTTCTTCTGTCTGGACTTTCTCTGGCGTGTAGCTGATGCCTTACATCAGCTACTAGTAACTGTTTTTGAACTTTATACTTTTTGTTAAATACCACACAGATGAAGTAGCGAACACAGCTAGTATTTAACAAATAAATGTAACATCCTTTCATCCACCGTCAGCAATCGTGGCACATGTCACTGTGCCACATGTTACTAACGCACGTTGTAAACGCGCTTGGTTGTGGGTTCGAAGCCCACTCGGGGGAATCATTGTTTAAATTATTTTCATTAATACGTTCTGGTAGAATGCACAACATTATGTTCGGACTCTCAACATGTCGCGTATTTCATCTATTTAGTCGCGTGGAGGATAGAATGTTTCTATGACTATCCTAAGAGGGAAAAGGCACGAATCTGAAATAAATTAATTAATCTAATAAAGTACTTTTAAAATGTAAATGTATACATATTTTTTTATTTTATTGTAATATTACAAATTAATAAAAAAAAACAAAATTATTATAAAGACAACATCCTACAAGTAATCTATTGTTAAAAATATTTTAGTTATATTTACTAACTACATTTATTATAAAGAGAATAATGTAAATTATAGGTAAATTATAGGTAATATGGTCATATCATTTATATAGTATTTTCAATTTACATAGTATTTATAAACGCAATTTTTTTTCATCTAAGAGATCACCATAAGACTAATATTTTTTTCATAAATCTCCACCGTCGTAGTGAAAATTACATACCTTTTCTAAGTTATTTAACTGACTTTATGGAATAAAAAATAATCTCTAAGAAATTAAAATGACATACACGTTTGATAAACAAGCATGTTAACTTGCATTTTATATACAAGGTATAACTTCTTATGTTCATTTTGCTCAACATATTTTATCACGCTTAAAATCTAGTCATAGACCATAAACGTCACACCCTGAATAGGTACGTATCATCTCCGTCATCCTATTTCATTTTAATTAAGGCATGCGATGATATCATCATGTTTCTTGAACTCGTAAGCGTCGTATTTATAAACAATTCTCATGCTTATCGCCTCTGTGTTTAAGCGCGCAATCTCAAGCCTTAATTTACTTTCTGACTTCATTCTCTTACTCAGTTGTTAGGGCTTAGAACATCTCGTTAGACAAAGTTAACATTTCAAAGTTTGTTTAAAAACAGTATATTAAAAACGTACTCAACTCGAGATCTAAGAGCTTCAAACGATTCGCGTTTAGATCAAAGGTATGTTTTTTTGGACATAAAGGTAGACTAAAGAGTGGTTTCGCCATATATCTAATGTTAGTACATACTTAGTGTTGGGTACCGTCAAGAAATTTAATAGGAACATACCTTGAAGATATATTTCCATTAATGCTGAGAGCAATATATTGTTTAAAAAAACTTTAGTAAATACAACTTTGCGTTTAATATTACTAATACTGATGTTTGTCTTATTTTAGTCGGATACAGAGTCATATCCAGATCATTAGAATATCTTAAGAGATATGTTTATTATATTATTCTACTTTCAATCTCGTGGTAGGCAGTAATCGGAATCGATTTTATAGTACAGTAAATATTAGTCAGCACATCACTAGCAAAGAGGCGCCGAAGTCGCTGTCTGGACGTGTGGACGGGAATAGATTGTAAGCACGCACAAAAATAGCGTAGACGCCGCCAAACGACATGACGGTTTTGGAACTATATTAATATGCGAATTGTACCGTAAAACTAATATGAACGCCATAGAACCAAACCTGAATATTTTATTTTCATTCAGCATTTCATTAGTTAATAAAATTATTTTATTTTACCTACTATTTACATTTCGTGGAATTTTAAGCGGAAAGAGTATCTGCATTTTAATTGAAAATAAATCTTACTAAGAGCTAAGATTATAAAAATAAACATTTTAATTTACTTTGTGAAGATATGATCACGTGTGACAGGATGTAAGGACACGATTATGGTAATGGAACGGGTTTCCTTGGTTTTTTCCCGGTACATGATAGCTATCACGTCAGTGTTCTCTCTGACATTTTTACTTGACTTCTGCAACTCATTCCTATATTTAGTGGCCACTCGTCATTTTGTATAGTCATTGCAAAATATACTTCAAAATTTAAAAGTTAAAGTTAATTTTAATTAAAAAAAAATGTTTGAAAGATGCTTATTCTTATAAATTATTTTATTCTTGAAAATTAGCTGTCCATACTTATATTATAAATGGGAAAGTCTGTCTGCCTGGGACGCTATTATGGCTGATCTATTGGCCCGATTTGGATGAAATTCGGAATGAAAATAGTTAAAATCAACCCTAAAGGGTAAACATTAAATTTTTATTAAAAACTCGTTTTTTTTAAAATAAAACCAATTAAAGTATAATATAATTATGGAGCACCTACAGTTGTGTAGTTCAAGCGAACAAAGCTGCAAGCTAATTGCTAGTCATTTCTATATATTCAACAAAGTTACATAACAATAAAGTAAATACATCAAGTAGGTACAGAAGTGTTTACTATCGCAAAATATATATTAGTGCAAATATTAGTCATCAAGTGTATCTACTTAAGTTTCAAGAAAAATGGCCTATTAATACTTACGATTCTAGAAATATTATTACGTAGTTTAAGGAAAACTTTAAATTAATTATAATTTTAAGCGCGAGTGTCTAATTTAAAATATTGGATATTTGTTAACAGATTAGATACACTATGTATTCAAATATATTCTCAGTAGCGTAGTTAGGTGTACAAAGTCCTCGGTGCAAAGCGCGGTCAAATTATATTAAGTTGATACAGTGACTCTGAATTCGCTCAAACATTTTGGCTTTCGTTTTTTGCAAATAGCACTCACATACTCTCCTTGTTTTGCAACTACCGCACCAATATTTTAGCTCTCGTTTTTTTGCAACTCAAAATTATAAACATGCCCATAGTGCCCACTACGATGCATTCGCGCTTGATTAGAGAGCCCCCTAAGCTCGGTGCAGCGCCCCCTGAGCTTCGAGGCCCCGTTGCACTGCACCGCCTAGCCATAAGATAGCTGCGCTACTGAATATATTATATTAATAACTTGGCATTAAACTGCAGATTACACTATTCCCCATATAACTTGTAGTCAGAGAAAACCTAGTATCTATTAATCCACTCCGATCTACACTTTCGACACAAAACGAAGCCTGGCATATCAATTGGCAGTACTTAACATCATTCTTTGTCTTGGCATTAGAGAAAGGGAAAGATTTTTCATTTTCATGTTAAAATCATCCCCCTAGTGGGAATTGAACCCAAAACTATACGTTTTTACAGTTGCGGACCCACTGCGTCACGATGGATTCCTTATGATGGATGTGTGACTTGTGTCTATTATAAATGTTCTGTGTTATCAAGCAACAAAATCAAACAGTAATATTAACAAAAAACCTTTAAAAAATATATATAATTGAATTTGTGCTTGTGGCTTATTTAAAGCTAGTATTTTAAATTGTAAAAATGTTTCGTGCATAAAATTGTTTAGTAATGCAACGGACTATGTGTTTTTATCTTGACATGACGCATTCATGCGAACATTGTTATAGTTCAAATGCTAGGGTCGTAGGGTCCTTCCAGATCCGGTGCTGGATGATAAGAATAACAAGAAAGACTCGTTTAAAGTATCACTTATCAATACTTATGCCCACATAAACATATCTCTATAGATACCAATGCTATTATATTATTTATATTTCTGATAGGTTTAACTGTCGAAGGGAAGTGAGTTATAAATACTTAGAAATAGAAACTATCTAGTAGTAGATAGCACAGCACTATTTCATAGAATTTTTCGTATAAATATTATTTTTAAAATATTTTGATTTAAAATAAAATAACTTAAAGAAAAAAATACTTGTATGGTTTGGAATTATTTAACAATGAGTATTATTACATATCATAGGCATTTTGTATTCTATGTAACTACTGACTTCACTAATAATATAATAGTGTGACAATGAATGTTATAACTAACTTTTTTAAAGTCATATATAGAGCACTCGTTGTATATAGCATATGTTGCATTTCATTTTCGATTTTCCACCCGAATTCGAGACGTCATGTTCAGTGACCATATTCAATGCCACGTCTCTTATGTTTCCAGAACAGGAAAATAAAAATAATTTGAATATATCTCCTAGAGGGAGATCAAATCCACAATTATTACAAAAATAAGTGCGTCATGATGGTCTCAAATATATTATTACTATTTAATACTTCATTTTTCTACGTAAATTGAGATTTACCACAAAAAACTTTAAATGATTCTTTCATAACTATACTAGATGTCGCTAGTTGAATATAAGTGGAGACTGGTTATAATGTATTGGTAAGCGGTGAGTCAGCGTTAAGGTGGAATTAATTAACGATAGTTGCAGTCGGGTTAGACGTAACGTCCTTGCAAGGCTGCACTGTGAGCTAACGTGCGCTTGAGCCTCGAGTCTCTGACTTACGATCCCTTCTATTCTTTCACTACTTGTCGTTCATATATTCATTACATATCTGAAATAAAATTTGGTATTTTGGCAAACTCATGTCATTACCCAAATAACAATTGGAGGTTATCACGCATGTCTCATCGTAAACACGGAGTATTAATTAAATGATTACTGGCCGTAGATATAAATCAAAGTATAGGTGTGTGTACTTTTGATTAACATATAGAGGATACGTAAACTGAAATATGCGAGATCAGAACGTCGTCGTATAATACATTTCTGCGTTCTTACAATAAAAAACACAAATGTTAGACCACTTGTGAACTATTATCGTTCCTCTGGAATGTCTATTCATGTTTATCGCACTGAGTAAAGCAACTTTTCAAGAATTGGTCACCTTGATCCTTCGAGCCGGATATAAGTAGTTACCTTGTTGTGTAGGCTATTTAAATGCTCTATGCGTTAGTTATATTTTCCAAGAAAACTAAAAGATAATCTTTAACGAAGGACAAACTGTCCACCCACTGCTCTTTTAGTATTAAGAGGATGAAGTGGGAGCGTGGCAAATCAAGAACCGACGTCGTCACAGCTATTTTTGAATATTTTTACACATATGAATATTAAATATTATTACTTCTCAGAAATGTTTTTATTTGTTCTACCACACGCATTTGTTAAGTACAACACACCAGTATTATTTTTTGTAATTTAACCTACTAAAACTGTGTGGCCAACTGTAATCCCTGTATTTTAAACAGTACAAAGTAAATAAGTGCAATGGCGCCATCTGCTTTATGGAATTCAATGTTTAAAGTTAAGCGTGGGCGCCATAGCCATGAGTCACAGACACTCCTTACTTAGCCTACCCGCGTCGGCGTGTGCAATGTGCAATGCAGTCATTCATCACTAGATATAATGCAGACCGATTTAAGACCTCAGAATGCCTAAGCCAGTTATGGTTACATAGGTATACGTGTGTAATACATGCACTTAAACTAATCTGGCGTCAGCTTCATATCTATTGATTTATCAAGTTATCTTATATTTATATTATTTTTATCATACATCGATAGTAAGATAGTAACGACATAGGAAAGGTTTCATGTAAATAAGCCTTCATATCGAGATTTTTGAAACCATTTATTTAATGAAATGCATAATAATTAATAATACCTACAATATCGTAACATATCCAATACGTAAATGTTTAAATTTATCATTGACATAACAAGTGGTGATATCTTGTTTAACATTTAAAATACATTAATATATTAAACGAATACTTATACGAATTCAACTGTAAGTATTGACATGGAATGGAAATGAAGATTTCTAATAAAAATATAGTTAATAACGACATTCGAACATCTGTTACATAGTATGCGTCGTGCAAGACCACGTAGGAACCAATTACATATTAGATAATTTTAAGTTTTTAGAACATAACATTGAGGACATTTCAAAACAGTGACGATAAATACTGTAATAACTTACGCTCACTTACCTAATAATAATAATATTCGTTTGAAAACATACGTATATGAAAACAACATATATGTCGAAGAAGAAAACCGGAAGCTATATTTTGAAGAAGTGACGTCAGCGCCGTTGACGTCACTCATATAATTATGACCCTATATGATGATAGGTCTAAAAATAAAACTGCTTAATATTATTGATAGCCTAGTTTATTATTTAGACACTTTACTATTATCACAGAGAGGTCTGCACTGTCCGAAGACTGGAGCGAGAGCCCTTGATGAAAAATGCAGGCGTATTTATACTGCAAATAACAAGTCAAATACTATCTACTATTTTTTATTGTTATTTTAACTTTTGTTTTATAATAAAATCAGAACACTTTAATTACTATTCAACCTTGTTTTAAATAGATTAATGTAACTATTATAATAACTTAAGTCGTCGTTGCGCCGACATATAGTATTTATTTTTTGTAGTTCCTATTTTTTGTATTTTGTAGCTCTAATGAAGATTGTAAATGTATATAAACAACTATAAACCTTTTCGATATCCATATTTTTTATTATTTCATTGTAACAGCTGTTATAATTTTCTAAAATAAATTTCAATACCTTAATAAAAAATTATTGACCTTCCTAAAAATTTCGTCCAACGTATATATAAGAAATCCAATATATATATTATAAAAGAGTATACATATAAACTCGGCTTTATCAAAGCTTCATACATGCCCGTTTTTATTCGGATTTTTTTTTGTTGGTCTTTCGTAGCAGAACTCTCATGAGACAATAGTTATTGGCTATTGTTGCTCCGTTAGTTGGTAATTTTTATTAATGAATGAAAAATATTATAGTCTTTATTTGAGGAAAAGGAAAGAAATTCTTTTAATTTAGATTTTATTATTTCGTGTTGGCTCCCCCTTAAGTAGTATACACGCATTTATATGCAAAATTCCTTTCAAATGCCGCTTACATGGCAACGCAAGTCCACAGTGAAAGGGTGTATAGATCAGATTTAACAATATGACCTTTATTTAAGTGGAATCAACTGTAACGACCGCTCGCAGAGATTTTGTTCAATTTACCTAATGCTGAATGAAAAAATGAGATTGCCAATACGATATGGACATTAATGCCTCAATTATTTCTAATTTTATATATAGAAATTTACACCCGCTTTTACATATTGACTCCCTTTTAGTGACAATTTAGTTGTACGGCTATTTTTTTAATGTTAGTTTATTACACAACTCACATACCTATGGTGTGTATCTTTTTTAAATATTCCTTTTTACATAAATTACTTTTTTTGTCTTAAAATATGCTCTAAGAGAGTTCAGTTATTTTTTTCAAATTTAAGTTGGCTTTCTTCATATTAATGCAACTTCTTGAATATAGGTGTGTGTACCTTACCTAATTTATTATATTTATATAACTAATACTATTATTTACATCTATCATTGTACGGGTTTAAACAGTTCTTATTCTTTGTGGTTATAAAAAAAATGTAATAACTTATTCGATATGTAATGTTACTTAGGTTTCAGCCGAAACTTGTGTATGAACTCTGCAAGATGTGACGTCTGCCACAAAGGCAGTGGCGTAACTATACCGTTTGAGGCCCGTGGCAAATTCGCCGGATAGGGCCCTCCCTTCTTTCTCTCTTCCTCCAATATAAAGAATTCTTTAAAAAAAAAGGATCCTTATGTGGTCGCGGCCCTCTCTGACCAGGGGGCCCCTTTTGGCTCGGGGCCCGTGACATTTTGCCGTTTTGCCACCCTATTGTTACGCCGCTGCACAGAGGTATATTCTTCACTAATAAAGCTTATTAAGGGCTGTCCTAAATCTAAATATGTACATGCATAAGAAAAGAGTTTTGAAACAAAACGTTTTTGCCTCGTTAGATGAAATCAGAAATCGTAATTTACATAGTTTGAAATTTGTTACTAACGAGGAAAATATACAAGATTCTCCACAAAGTCAGTAGCAGTTCTAAGCAGGTTCAGCTGACTCGTTCCATATATTTTTATTTTATTTATAGGTTTGAAAATGGGATTCCCCCGAAATGTCAACCCACTAGCACTAGCACTAGACTAGCATTAGTTGCTTTACAATCTTAGTAACATTACTTAAGTAAAGCAAGAAACAGATGACTATATCGAGAAATTGGTCCACATACTCGGAAAACATGTAGTAAAATGAAACCATTTGTTATGAGCGACATCTGCATTCCTGACTATCATCGGGTCACCCGATAACCGCAGTATCATATGCGCATTCCATTTCTGTAGGCATGCCTACACCAAATTATTTGATGACACTTACGACAGTAAATACATTGGGGAATTTTATATTATGTTTTCATCATTATTATTAATGGAAACTAAATACTTATAACCTATTTTAACAATCATGCGGATTTTTTTATGAATAATAAATAATGAACAATATTTTTTCTTTTTCTACTTATTTAGTTACTCATTTTATTACAGAATTATGAAAATACACGTAACAATAGTTTGTCATCCAACATATCAATTTTGTACGGAGAACGATAAAAAAATAATCGTGTAAGCAAGTACGGAACGTTAAATCTTTATCTTGCCTCATGAAGAGAAATATTCCTAAAGGAATTATTTTCTCATACCGAACGTGTCCTGAAATTATATCACACGATAGTTGTATGACATCAGCAGTCAGCTATTGTTGGTAAAATAATACAGTAAGCGCACGCGCAACAGAGCCACATGGTGATTCACACACAGGGTATTCCAAGTCCATACGGGACGCCTCTATCATATAATAAAGTAGTTTTTCCTCATTCGTATTTACCCAATTTTGCCTCTTACAACACATATGTTCCCTATGTCATAATATATTCATATCTCAGAAATACGAGGGATATTCAATAATACCTACTATGGTACAATAGAAAAAGTCTAATTCACCTTAAGTAATCAAAACTCAAAACATGTAAATAATAATTTAAAAAAAATACCTACCGTATAAAGCTACTAGCTTAAAATATATAATATATGTATAATGGTGCCGCCAAGCTTTACAAAATTCTTAGTAAAGTAATATAAATATAGATCATAATAATTCATATTCTCGAAGATTTACAGCAAATATATCAAACCTTAATACTGATGTTACAAAACAGCGTGTTTTATGACATGAATAACGATCGTTAAGAAACTATATTTTGTTTGCTGCTTTGTCTATGTGCTTGGCAGACATGCTTATTTTGACAAAAAATATATTGTTTATTACAGCCAACTCTGTCTTAAATATCAGAAGTTAATTGTTTCTCATTCTATACTAGCGGAAATAATTAAAGGATCGTAAAATTTTTTGAGGTTTTTTGAGTGACTGTATTTTCCTCAAAAATGGTCACATTGAAATAAAAAAGCAAACATTTTAAAGCTTAAAGTTTCTAGTTTTGAGATCTTAGGATGGAAAATATATTCAAGGTGATTTTTCAAAGTCGAAATCGCGATCCTTTAATTTTCTTCAAAAATTTGATCGAATGAAACAAAAAACAGGCTTGATGGATTTAATCGAAACCTTGTGGGGTTATTGTGAATATATTATAAACTGTAAAACGCACAGTCAACGTTACCAGTTTTCTGGATATATCCAACTTAGCGCCTGATTTTCCCAAAATCCATGAAAAATTAAAATTAACGTATAGAAGAAGATATTTTTTTTTCAAAAATCCGTAGTATATTTTATGGGATATTTATTGAAGATTTCAAAATACTCCTTACGTTTCTTGTGCGATCAGCGGTTACTGAGATATTTATAGTTAAAGACAAAAAGATCCTTTTCCAGTCAGAGTTCGATATCCAAGCGATAAATATACGTATCGATTTTTTAACAACAGTAAGTTGAAGCTAGATAAACAAGTTATCCGACCCATATAGTGGTAAGTTGAAAAAAATGAAATGTTAAAAACTCTTTAAACCAATAAAATGAACTGAAAAAAATTCGATTTTTTTTCTCTCTTGGTATTAATAAAATATTTTCCATCTTAAGATCTCAAAACTAGAAACTATAACCTTTGAAATGCTTGTTTTTTTTATTTCAATGCGACCATTTTTGTGCAAAATACAGTCACTTAAAAAACCTCAAAATATTTGGAAAAATTTTACAAATTTTACGATCCTTTAATTATTTCCGCTAATGTATTTAAAAAATATAAAAAAATATGTTCCATCTATAAATAGAAAAAAAAGACAAATTAATGATATGATATGATGAATTAATAATATAAATATGAAAGGAACTACTTGTATTTGTATTTCCAGTGATTTCGTTTTATTAGATAATTGATGCATGTATTTAAGTAGGTACCTTTTGTATATACCTAAGTAGACTTGTTTATTTTTATTATTGCTTTAAAAACTTTAATCTATGACGTAAGTAAGTAGTAGTAAGTTTCTGATGAAATATATATTCTTTTGTAATTTAAAGGTTCACAATTTAATATGCGCCAACCTTGTTTTTATCTGTCTAAGTGTTTACATACAATGTTTTTAAATATTATTTATTCCTATTTTTTTTTACTTAATATTTTATTTTACTTAAATTAAATGATAACATTTAATTTATTATCAGCTCATATTAAAATACAAAAAACCAATTCGGCGGCCAACTTATTATTTGATAATGCGTGTTTTTATAAAATAATGCTTCCATTAATTAAAGCAATAATTATTTTTTGATTGGTGGCGTGATCGGTAACACACAAGATTGGCTAACTGTGAAATAGAGAAATGTATTATAGTTATAATTTTCTAAAATGAAATAACTTTGCAGTCGATAGTGCCTGTAGATGTTATCAAGAGTGTCGGTCCTATTGAATTCCTTGAGTGTGACAATAGGTGCCGTTATCGAAGAACAATGCTCTCATTGGTATTTTTTTATGGAATAGAGAAGGCAAACGAGCTGAAGGCCCACCTGGTGTTAAGTGATTACCTTCTTCCACAGACATCCACAACATTAGAGCTATGGATGTGTTCTTCATGTTATTATAGTGGCCAGTCGTGGCCCAGTGGCACGAGCGTGTGACTATAAACGACAGGTTGTGGGTTCGATTCCCACTCGAGGATTGGGAATATTTAATATTTTCATTTTCTTCGCTCTGGTGTCGAGCTTAAAGCGCGGCGTTAAGTTCCGCCACTTAACACGCAATGCCTCCGAATTCAGCGGAAAGTGGGGAACGGAGTATCTTAATACTAGGTTCCTTCTGCCTACCCTGTGTGCGGGATACAGCGTAAAGCTAAAAAATAAGAATAAAAAAATAAATAATAATATAGATAGCGACCGTCATTGCTTTTAGACTATAGACTATCGATTGATCTTTCGATTGTTTTGAATAAATCTTCTAAATACCTTTTCTCTAAATTCAGCAAGTTATGTAGGTTATGTCACGTCTGCAGCGACTGGGTCACCACTGGGTTTTCATTAATTAGAATGATTGTGATCCAAATATAAAATAGATATGTATTATTTTATAATGAACAATTAGAGGTGTATTCCTAAAACGTAAAATCAAACATTTTTTTTAAATCCAAACTCGTTTTGTTTCATTCGTTTTTACTCATTAAATTAACTCAGCATGAGTTTTATCCTGGGTTTGTCGGACGAACAGTATTCGTCAACAGTTTAAAGCTCATAGGTACTCTTGATTTCTAATCATACTTCCAAAATTACAATTATATTTGGATAATAACAATGCTTATACTTCATTATAACCCAGTAATTTTCAATTCTTTAGTATTCACTTTATAGAATGACTAAAGCATGCTTCGTATCTACTGATAAATGCTAACAAAAGATTGGTACTAATAAATTACACAAGATCTAAGTCATCTGGGACAGGAATGATGAAATTAGAGCTGCTGGTTGTCGGCACACGATGTGATATTTACACGGACGCAATTGCTTGTTAGTTTTCCAACCAATCGCAATTGCTTCCGCAAGTAGGCACTAGGCACTGGTGTCGCAACTTTCAACCAGCACAATGTGCAGCTTTCACAAATAAATCTCTATGTAAATACGCTTTTCATTAGAGCTTACGTCATGTAGTACGTAATCAAGATATGATTATTACGTGTGACAGTAGAATTAAAAAGTTATCACGATGAAATCATGTTTTCATGATAAAATGTACTGAAATTCTAATAAATAATTTTGACTAAGCCCGATTTGGGTTTTAATTATTTGAATAACATGTCAAAAACCTTATATCGTTGCATCACCCTTGGGGGGACGGATTAAGAATACAATTCCCACCGTGGAGTTCCGTAAGAGGTGGGTAACCCAGTCACTTGGTGGTAGAAGATTTGTACTCCGCCTGGCCTTTTTTGTGGTAATTACAGAAAAACATACTTGAATAACTAATGACCGATTAGAAATATTGGTGTTTTAATTTTTTTTAAGTACAATTTCCCGCTTTTCAAATCTCCGCCCTCCACTTTCTTCCCTTCAAGATACTGCGTATTAAGGGGCGAAACTCAATGCTGCGATTTTTTTTCATTTTTATTAAATAATATCGAATAACAAAAATATATTAAAATAACGCATTATGACATAATAGGTACATATATAAAATGTATATCAACGGTATGTCACGATTGTTAAACGTGTTACGTGTTGCATAACATGCGCCTACATTCAACCGCAGCCGTTGCAAGTATTGTGAATAGAACTAAGACAGTGTTGTTCAATGATATTGCGAGCCCACAACGTGCTTTATCCTCTCACTGAGTAATATCTGTAGGAATTTCAAAACAAGCCCGTTGCGTTATTCCGACAAGTATAGTACCTATAAGTAGACGGCGGCGCCTATGACGCCGCGCGATTCGCGAGTCGCGACTATTTAGGTACGATTCTTTTATATTCAGTCGACTAATGACCGCTTATGCTAATGCCTAATTTTATGTAAATAGGTTTTATGGATTTCTTTAATTCTTATATTTTTTCACTTTTTTCTAGTTCAAGAGACCGAAATCCAAGCGACAGAGTATTCAGAAAAAACTTAATGTACCTAAAGATACTTTGATGTGCGTTCGTCCGTTCCGACACTATTTAGTTTCTGTTCATCCGTTTACACAAATAAAATTAATTAAAAAGAAGTTTACTTACAATAAAAATATATAAATGTATTGGAAAAAGTTTACTTACAAAAAAAATGATAAATGTATCGTTTCCTTTTTCTAGGAGAAAAGCCAAATTCATTCAAATCTTAGATACCTATATTTTTTGGTTGATTGAAATTACAATTTGCAAAATTTACGGCCACAAATATGACGTATCTGTACTTAATGTTATTTTATTAGTCTAGTATTTTATTTTTATTGACTAGCTTTTTAGTAACTCTACACTTGTTATATTTATGCAGATTTCAAATCAGACATTTTCGACACAGTTACTTGTTTCTCGTTCTCAGCTTGTTTCTTTTCTAAATCTTATAGGGGAAAGTCAGGTAGCCCCGGCAACTTAAATGAATTGCAAATAAAAATCACAAGTAAAGGTATTTTGTCTTTTTTTGTATTTTAAACAAAATTAGGATCTTTTCTGCTTATATTAATCGAATACTTGTAATTATATTACATTTATAAAAAAATATACTGTGGTTAATTTCGTCTAGTTTTATTGGTGTCACAAACCATTTTATGATACACAAAGAAATCTAGACGAACTCTCAATTTTCTTAAGGTATGACTAAAGTAGTAGTAGCAGTAAGAGTATGAACTCTTAAGAATGAGAAAGATTATTAAATATTACAGATACTTAATAATCTTCAATAAAATTTGAAAGGACCGGCAATTTTTTTTCTGGTGGGAACAAAACATTATTCTATCGCTAATTTACTCGGCGTCCCCGCCGCAACTTAACTGATTTTATACTGCTGTAAAGGAAGTATTTTTACCACAACACTTTGTCTAAGTATTGCATTAAGTTTCTTAGGAACTGAGCTGTCCGGGGCTACCTGCCGTCCGGTGCTACCCAATTTTCCCCTATTTATGTTATATATATATTGGAAAAATGATATACCTTACCTAATACCTCACAAATTCTGTATTTTTTTATTCAAAAAATAATGCTTATATTACTATTTCAACGGTTGAATATACAATGTAATTCGCCTTCTTTATGTCACCTTTATTCAACTTAAAATAAGTATACTACATATGTTAATTCAACTATGTAAATTAAAGTGCTTCATACAAAATATACTTTCAATGGGATGACCTTCTGAAACCCTTCCCGAGAACACAAATGAAAAAATACGAAGAATAGGAATTTACATTTGAATTTACAATATGGCTATAAAATAAGTTTTGAGTATACCTACTAAGTGTCATTTAATATTCATGACAGGTACCTAATTGTAACGATGTACACTATATACCTACGTAGAAATATATTTTTATCGAATAATTTAGTTTAATAAATAATTTAATGTAAAATATTATTTTATTCAATATTTTATATCAAATAAAAAACAATATTTTTATTCTATTTTATAAAATGTAATGCTGACTGAATGGGAGACTAGTGGGTTATAGTTTATAATTAATTTAAAAAAAGAAAAGAGAAGAAATAGAGATTGGCGGGATCGTGACGTAACTCCAAAGAGATGGCAAATGATTAATTTTAAATTACAAATAATATAAATGTATTACGTATATATAAATATATTTTACAAGGAATTTTAACATTTAAGATGCATAGTAATTATTCTAGTGGTGTTCGTGTTTCGTAAGATTTATTAACTTGCATTTTATGAAGAATTTATCGGTAACTTCTTATCATTATTAGTAATTTAATTAAATAATAAGAATATTGATGTGTAGATTACAGATATATAGAAGATTCTAAATATTCATATTTAGAATCCTCTTTCTTTCAGATATATATAAACTTTACATTAACTATAATTAGAGCGTTTGCCGCGGTCCTTGAATGGTTGCATGGCCATTTTTCTGAAATGTGGGTTTCCTTACTTTGTAAAATAGGTAGTAGCTTCAAGCTTTTTTCTGCGTAGCAGGGTACTTAGAGAGGACCTAGTATTGAGAGACTCTCTCTGATCACTTACCGTCAGAAATCGAGGAATTGAGCGTTACGTGGTGGAACTAATCTAAAGTACCTAATGTAGATACCATAAAAAAGATTCTCTTATAACTTATATGGAAAGGTGTTTTCAAAGTTGTTTAAAAATAAAAAAGAAGAAAATTTGTGAGCAAGGTTTCACAAAGGTGCCGTAAGAGATGAATGGTCCAAGATATGAATGGTTCGAGACGCAAAGACTAATTGAACGTGGCTGGAGTAATTATCGTCCAAGTCTAAATGGTTTACATGCTTCTTTGGCCGCTTTTCAGGCTGCGACAGGAAGTTGGTAATTAGAAATAATCTGAGTGTAAATTATCGATTGGCCATTAATTTTTGTTAACTTTATGGTTTAATACTGTTGCAAGCGTAAATTTTAAGCAGTTATTTCACCAATTCTCTAAACTTACGTAAAACTTATCTTTCTTGACACAGTTAGTTAATTATATCTCTAAGGACTAAGACTATAGACTTTATTAGCGATTAGAAATATTGAGATATTACGCCGCTGGGTCGTGAGACTATATCTGCAATTTTTGTAAAAAACATTTTTAAATATATTTTTTTTCATGAGGTATCTATCTAAGAACGTCTCTTGTGATCACTACAAGTAACATATAAAAACAATATCAACATCAGCCAAGTATAGCATTATGAACGCCTAAATAGCAAAAAATTCTACAGAAATATTTATGACCAATTGATTAGTACAATTTTTAGTAGGCAGAGGGAACCTAGTGTTAAGACACTCCGTTCCCCACTTTCCGCCGAATTCGGAGGCATTGCGTGTTAAGTGGCGGAACTTAACGCCGCGCTTTACCTCGACACCAGAGCGAAGAAAATGGTAATATTGAATATTTTCACTCCTCGAGTGGGAGTCGAACCCACAACCAATCGTTTACAGTCACACGGTTGTGCCACTGGGCCACGACTGGCCACAATAGTACAATAATCAAAAATTAAACATAGGTATACCATATGAGATGTAGCGTAAGTATACTTAGTTTTACAGATAGACATTATTCCAGAAATATAAAAAAAAAAAATAGAAATCGCGTAAATCGTCCGGATATGACAATGTTAGTAGGTAACATTTTTTATTAGAAGCACAGGAAAAACCAATCGATTAAAACATAAATATTTAATTACACTGCATCCGTCAGCCATCATCACCATGTATAGTATTAGAAGAAACATGAATGGCATATATTTATTTAGTAAATATTAAAAAACACATATACATTCTAATTGTATTTTATTTACTGATTATTTGTTAGATTTGTTGTGTACTGATGAAACTATTTGTATGTATAAGTAATTAATTTTTGTTTTAGTCATTTTAAATTTAAAGAGTTTCTTTCATTTCACCAACATAGTATAAATTCGAAGTCTATGTAAATCATATTTGAAACAAAAATATGTAGGGATATCATTCATTTGCTCTACGCTGTGGTATAGAATAGGAAGTAAATTTATCTCAAAACGTATCATTCAAATTTTTAGTGTAAGTAAATGTTAACAAAGTTTTATTTTAATTCATCTATTTTTCAAGTTTGAAGTCTTTAGTGTTGATATAGTTATCTCACGTAATACGTAGAACATAAAGTATCAACGTATTTGTATGTATTATATTTTTGTTAGGTCCTATGTTTTTCTGCTGTTTTAAACAACAAATACTAATATAAATTTAAATTTGCTCGCTCAATATTATTCCCCTCACAAAAAGTCGTTAAACCGTACTATGACAAATGTACAGTGCATTGTAAGTGCGAAGCAAATCTAGTACAAGTATGAAGCAATTACCTAAACACACATTGCACACGAACAGAGGTGTTGTTTGGTTTATAGCGAAATATTCCTACCAGCTTGTTTATAAGGTAAACAAAGCACGAATGTTCATGTAATCTGTAGTGTTTGTTCTCTTGTGGGTGGTTAATCCCATCTCAGTCGTACGAGTATACAGGTGTGCCTCCGCTTCCAGACGTGGAATGTTGTATGTCAGCATTACTATTAAAAGTTTCAAACATAACACAAAATCACTTGTTGTTTACTTAAGTCGTTTCAAGTCAGAAAGTATTGAGAAATATGTATTCTTGATTTTTGTATTTTTTTGCATTTTCTCATATACTTATTTATTTGAATTTACATTTGTGTGCACAAATCCCTGTACGTACGTATGTACAGTGGATACTACCAACAAACCTATATCAACTTACTAAGTGTATGTACATATATAAACAGTTATTGCTATTTCGAGTAACACGTTATTTATGTTAATAGTATGAGTTATTTGGATCGTGACGAACTATCAGTGCTGAAATTTAACTATGGTTGGCACATAAGCTATGGTAAGCAAATATCAAAAAAATATTCTATGACTTGTTCGTGGAAAAATATGCTATTTTTTTTTAATATAACGGCTCTTCTTAAAAAGACAAATATTAATTAAAAACAAATTAAGTCGTTAAAACGTTCATACTCGTTATATACCTAATTACCTTCTCACTAATAAATTTTGATGTCATAAGATTGTAATTAATAATGATTAATATTTTTATGCTTTATTCTATTGATAATTTATACAAAAAAATGTCCGTCAACCCTATGACTGTTGTAGCCTGCTGACGCACTTCCGTCAGCAACTGTGCATATCCGGAGCTCGACTCACAAACAAAGGGTCAAAGAGCATCCGCTCTTACTATATACAATATACTTAACACTTAAAGAGTACTTATATGGTTTTATAATGTATTTATACATACATCCGTATACTCGTATATTTAAAAGTCTGTTGTTGAAAATTTGAAACCTCTAGAAGTCAAAATAATTACTGAATAGGTAACTACTTGTTTTCCCTATAAAATATCTAAATTGAAAAAATAAATTGTGCCCCTGCTGGTTTTATAATATTTACAACTAGACAACGTATTTAAAAATCTACCTTAAGAATATGCTGATAATGTATATATGATATGTTTATGTATAAAGTAAAAACAAACAAAATTTACTTACAAACTCTTTATATCGATTTTTTGGCGTATCCCTTCAAGTTTAACTTACAGAGGTTATATTGTATTTATATTGTAACAAATTATGTATATAACGTAAATTGATACCCACAAACAAAAACTAAATGTTTATATGTATATGTTTTCATATAAATTTAATTAATAATGGGCGCATTATCACGCGAATATGAACAATTATACATACGCAGAGGGGTCGATGCACTTCCAACAATGCAATCAATCTTTGCCCTTAAAAGAAGACCTAAATTTTATGAAATAAAGGAGTTATAATTTGCATTACTTCGTTCATTCCAACCTTTATTGTTGTGGTGAATTATATGTTTTGTAGTGCCTAATATAGGTTTTAGTATTGCTAATCTTTTTTTTTTTGTATTTTTTAGCAAAAACGATTCTTAACACATTTTTATTAGGTGTAGAGTAAGAATTTTAACTTGTCAATATATTTTAGTATTTATCATATTTTTTAATAGCAAAATAATCACAATAAAGGTTGGAATTAACCTTATCCTAACTTCTTGGGCTATTCATGTTTCGGGTTCGACCTAGTGGAATATTTAAATTATTTTCATTTAGCTTTCGCTACTTCATATTGGGTCTAATGTGGCAACGAAGTACGAAAAAGTTTGTTGTATGCGTATTAAGAAACTTTCTTTTTCCCTTTTCCTTTTACTACGGTTAACACAAAAAGTCTTTGACTGAAATATCTATCGCAAATAACAGGACCGCCATTTTATTTCCCGATGAAGACGTAACCTTTGACTGTCAAGGCGATGAGCTGATAATAGTTCCCACGTCCATCAAGTCATTAGTCAGCGCTAAGATGAAAGCTTAGTTGACGGAACGCGTTAAAAGACTTGCACACGAGACAAATGTGTGGGCATTGTAGCATCGCCTTTGTAACAGCAAAACAGATCATGTATTGTGTAGCGTCAAATAATAAAGATATTGTCTTATAACTCTTATTGGTTGAACTGTAAGGACTATATAGCAATAGCTTTTTCTTCAGCATACCCGCATTCAGAACTATAACCGCAATGTATTTTTGCGGCATCAGCAGCTATTTTTGTGGAATATAAAAAAAAAACAAACAAAAGAAACCATGTAAAACGTGATATAACTACAACGATAACATTTCTATACATATACCTATTATAAAATGTTATAATGATTGATTTATCTTTGAGAGGATCAAAAAGGCAATAAATGAAGGCATTGAGTGTTATTGAAATAAGCCGCTACAATGTACTTGTACAATTCTATCTCTATCCTTCTATATTCTTCCATAAATAAGTTAATTCTACGAATAAAATACTTAATAGATATCAAGTACAAGAATGTTTATACGAGTAATTTCTTTGACACGTATACTGTTGAAGTGCGGTCTAGTGTTAAGACATTTTCTTCTGCGTTTTCCACCCATTTTAAATACATCTTGTATTGAATGCAAACTTGCATGCCGCACGTTGTAATCAGGTGTGGGGTAACGGAAACATTTTTAATTATAATTATACCCACAACCTTTCATCACCTTCCCATGTATAGTCAACTACGACGCCAAAAAAACTAACTTAAGTATTTTTTAAAAAAGGTTTAACCCGTAGTCTATACACGCATATTATAAATTATTCGAGTAAAATTCGTTTAGAATCTGTAATTCAAGTACAATGACATGAACGTGAAGTAATGTTTGTGAGTAATATTTGTTTTGATCATTTCCACACATCCCTGCCACGTTATGGATTGAAGCTTAACTTATAAGTCGCAATCACATACAAAAACTTTTACTGCCCTTAGCGTGGTATTTATAAGAGGTACGCCAAACGATGCGATATCTGCATACTTCATTTGCTTCGTCCACTGTCATCGAACCTCCTCATACACAACTTCTTGGAGTACTGTGACGAGAAATGCCCCCTGCCTCTCTTATTGCTCACTTTTGCTTCACTTATCTTTCTTATAGTTCTTTCATCACTTATCCTCGACATGCCCAAACCACCTAAGCACGCTCTTCTTCATTTCTACTACATTATCACCAACGCCTGCCATTGTGTGATTTTATAGTGATAAGTAAAAATAAATAAAATAATATTACAGACCAGTGGCCAGTCGTGGCCCAGTGGCACAAGAGTGTGACTGTAAACGACTGGTTGTGGGTTCGATTCCCACTCGAGGAGTGGAAATTATATTTCCATTTTCTTCGCTCTGGTGTCGAGGTAAAGCGCGGCGTTAAGTTCCGCCACTTAACACGCAAGCCTCCGAATTCGGCGGAAAGTGGGGAACGGAGTGTCTTAACACTAGGTTCCCTCTGCCTACCCTGCTGTGTGCGGGATATAGCGTGAAGCTATTTTAATATTACAGACAAACATTACCAAATTTTAAAAATGCTTTTAGCTTAATTTTTAAAGGACTTGAGGTGAATTACAACTCAGCCTCATTGGGCTACAACAGTAAACTAGTACCTCTTAACTCGTTAATAGTGTAAAGTTTTTTTTAGTTATTTTTCCATCAAACACTAATTGTTTTAAATACGCTTTTAACTATTCGTGGCAATACTTAGTGATTATTTTAGGAAATAGATTTTAAGAAATTGTAGACACTGTAGTGCAGTTATTTATTGCTTTAATTGTTAAAACTTCTTAAGAAAATGTTGATGATGGTCATACAAATATTTTTTGGCTAGGAATCATAAGAAATCAAAAATGAAAAGGAACAGAACCTATTTTTATTAATATTGAAGAATTTATAATGATTGATAATAAATTATCGAATAAAAAAATTTTTATAAAAAATAAATTTAATAATAAAGAAAATAAGAAATTATTTGAATGATGAATCCGGTATTTTTGGCTTGTTTTTGTCAATGGAACCCTGACGTTCACAAGAAATCAGAAGTTGCGAACTTCTTTTATTGTACTGGATATTGAATATATAATTTAAAATAATGACATTTGTATAACATTTGTGAGCATAAACGATAACTTAAGTAAATTGAAAACTATTCATAATAGCTCTTTCTGTAATTTGTAGCAAAAAAATAATATCCTCAATAAAGTATGTTTTTTTAAGTTGGACCTGCACTCCAGAGTAGTCATTGACATTATGTGTACCTTTTTTTTATAACGTTAGGAAATCTGTTACGGATACCAGCCCAAATGGGGACTCGGAACGTGGTTATGTGGGACTCCAGTGAGGCAAGATGGTAACGCCGCCGTTACCCAGTAAAGCCTGACGGTGCTCCTTCTCGACTGCCACTAGCCGGGCCACGGGGACCGAATCAATAGTCTGAGGACACCGGCGGCGGGAGCCTGCAAGGCATGTCGCGGAGTCAAGGGTGGTATATATAACTAATATATATTATCTTACCTACTTTAACTTATTTTTATCATTACTAATATTATTAAGAAACAGCTTAATTTACAATAATAATATTTACTTTTTTATACTATTGGAGGTCAAAGTAAAATAACTCAAATTGATATTCCAATCAATTATTACTACTACATTGACATTGTTTACTAACATATTAATTTAATACGGTTTTGTTTTCATATAACAATTTAGTAAATTATCGACGTTATGAATTCGAACACATGTGCCCTACATTTTCAAATCTAAAGTAAATAATAAATATGGTAGGTACCATTCAGGTATTAGCTAATCACTGATATGAGAACTTGTTGGTTTTCTGTGTCATGGAGAGCAAACTCATTAAGTAATTAATTTCGTTATAGAGACGCTAAACGGTCAACTTCTGAGAATTTTAGGTTATAATTAATATTTTTAATGAAGTCACGTGTAATTTTAGTTGCCTTATTACTGTGTGAGTTAAAATTAAACAATTTCCTTAATTAAGAACGTTTTTTAACGTTTACAAGAGAAGAGAATAACTTACTTTATAAAACTCGTCTACCTAAATATCGCTAGAGTACGTACGTACTTCAGATGATAATGTATTAAGTTTTGTTACATTTGTGGAATATAATTCTTATACTTCAGGCCGGTCGTGGCGCAGAGGCACAAAGTGGGACTGTAAAGCAGCTGGTTGTGGATTCGATTCCCACTCGAGGAGTATTAATATTTAATATTTCCATTTTCCTCGCTCTGGTGTCGAGGTAAAAGCGGGGCGTTAAGTTCCGCTACTTAACACGCAATGCCTCCGAATTCGGCGTAAAGTAGAAAACGGAGTGTCTTAACACTAAGTTCTCCCTGCCTACCCCTGTGTGCGGAATACAGCGTGAAGCTAAAAAAAATATTATAATTATAAACTTATAATTCTGTATTCTGAAGGTATGTTTATATGGGATTTTTTATTATATTAAAAGCGTTAACAGTTTCACATGGCAAAGCTGTCAGAGAGAATTTAATTTTATAGAGAGCCAAGATTCTCCGCTCTCCACTCTACGCCGAAGCTGGATATCCCGTGTTGAGTCGCGAAACTCAACGCCACGTTTTATCTTTAAGTTTATCTAACCTTTAGTTGTTATTTGTGTATCATACCTATGTATTATTAGCATTTTAGCGTACTTACGTAGGTAATTGTTTATTCTAAAGATTTTCGCAAATAAAGTGACTCACCATTTCTGATATTTTAAAATAATGATAATTTTATATACAAGAAGTTATACAATATGTTTTGCGGTCAGTACCTACTAAGATCCGGTGGCCTTGTAACTTAATGTTTTATATCTTAAAGATTGCATAAAGCCTAACCTCTCATCTAGAATTTGTAGGTGTATAAAAATCGAGTCGTCAAATCTTTTAATTTTGATTAATTAATTTACTCAACTTCAGATTATTTGTTCACTCAAAAATGATCAGGCTTTTTCTCCTCAGGACAAAATGGCCTGAATTTATAATAAGTCTTGACCGTAGCGCTTGTTTATATGTTATACTTGAAATAAGTATAACTTATGTAAAGTGCATCAAGCATGTATCTCTGTGAATGGCAAAAGTTGATATGTGGAATGATGATCTATTAATTTAAAGAAAATGCCAAATTGGTTGTTAGTAAAATAAAAAATCCATACAACTGATGCACTTATACATAACTCTCTTTCCTTTATTTTTTTTTATTGTAATACAATTACAACGGATTATGAGCCGTACATTAATTTTCGAAATTATAATTCCTCTACATGTCAAATAGTTCCTTAACGTGTGTTTTCCCTTTATGGATTTAGTTCATATGCTATATCTGCTATTTTATCATATCATTTTGTTATAAAATCAGTTTTTTAGTTATGGCACTTCACACGTGCAAGTAGGGCACTTCTCACTTCGCCAATCATTGCATCTTTGTCATTGGACTGACTGACAGTTTTCAGTTGTCACATACTCGATACTCTAAGATCCTACACACGTATTATATTTCACAAATTCTATACTTATATTTTCTTGTTTATCATTGCTGTTTAAATTTGTGTTTATCTGTGATTTTAAACGACCGCTTGAGACGAACAGATTACAGTTTAGTTTAAAGCGACATGCTTATAATGTTCGGTTGTGGCAAATTAAATAAAAATAAATAATGAATGTTAGACAAAAGAAATCATTTTATATTATCTAAATATTATATATGTATATTGTATTGTGTAATTAACACGTGGAATACGTAGTAAGTGAAGTATACTCAAGACAATGATGCGTTCACTTGCGGTGCTTCAGTCCGTAAATCCGTATGTTATCAGTTACAGACCCCTTTATTTTCCTGCATTGTGAAATATGCTTGGGTAAATCTATTTACAGGTTACTGAACTTCTTTAGTTACCTCTATTCCTTGATATATCAGAAAAAGAATAAAATTTAACTTTCTTGTAAAAAATAATAAACGTTTAGTAGTTTTCAAATCAGATGTGACTAGAATTAAATGTTTGTCACAAAAATTAAATAAATACAATTTCAGCATAGTTTTAGCTATTTTCATACCTCCACTAATCTATTTATGTAATAAAGAAAAAAATAAACGTTATATAATGCTCATTACATTATTTTTACATACATCTACATTGACTGTATATACGCTGTACAGCATAGGTACGGCTACATTATTATCAAAGTACAATTTATCGTAAAGTAGTTACATATCAACCACTCATCTACAACAAATACTCCATGGCATAAAGGGTACTCGTGCCAAGTTGTCTTTTTCCTTATCTGATTCATTATATGACGACAATGCTGATAATACATATAGACCTTTTATAAAAAATCTATTTTTACAGTTCTAGCTATTTTGAACTGTAACTATCATAAAAAATATGTTTGATATGTACCTATATTATTTTATCCTTCGCGTTTTGCGGAATGATATAACAGGGAGATTTCCTCGAAGTAAATAAATAATCAATGCATGTCCTGTGTCATGATAGTTCTAGGAATGGTAAAATTGTAAAACTTTATAAAATAAATTAGTTTTATAATAAATTAGTTTTATAATCGATTAGATCTTGACAAAGCTGCCGCCCAATGTGGGCTTTGCCAAGTTGAAACACTAAATAGAATTTAAAATTCAAGTAAAATTCGTTATGTTAAAAAAAAAACCGAAATAAGGAAATTATCGTCGATCGCAGACGTAGTCGGCATTGAGAGTTCACATGTCGGAATATAACTATTAAAATATCCAAGAATATAGCTTATAGCAAACTTAAAGAGTTACATACATCATTCTGTGGCTTGTATGTATTTAGATAAAATATCTTGAACAGTAAGTCTATCTTAGAGGTATGTATGACAATATCATAGTCCTGCAGCGAAAAGTGGCATTAAGATGTTATTGCAACTAATTAATTAATCTCTCGAAAAATTCCACATTGTATAGACAAGCTTCTGAATATCTACAATTATATTCCATTACCTAGTAAGAAGGGGACTACGACAGGGACTTTTTCAGCAGTAAAAGCATGTTCAAACTATGATCATATACTCGCGATGGTATACTTACCATCAGTAATTTTCGTTATGCAGTTACCTACTTATGCAATTTTACGTCAAAAATATGCACCACTTCCTTCCTTTTTGTGGAACATGTCAAAGGACGACTTGGTTCTAAGAAAAAAAGAAGTAAACTTAATATCTTAAAAGTTTTTTGAACTTCTATGTATATGTACAGATTTAACTCATATCCAAAGCATTAAAACATATATCGCAAACTTTCATAATTTCAAAATATCTACATCATTAAAACTCTAGGAAACAATCGTTCTTATCAATATAAATCCTTTGAATACATTCCGTTGATATGATGTGCATAGTTTTTGGCGCCGACTGCCGACGCTAGTCCCTTATCTTTCAATGTAGGTGTCTAAAGATAATATTATCATTTATTCCGCTTAGTTATAAAAATACTTAATATCTGTATCTAGCTTTATACGTACTTAAATACTGTTGTGAAATTATAATGTTTCAGGCATTTATATAAAAAAAACAAAAGAAGGTTTTTTTATCTGAATTGTAAACATTTAAATCAAGTATTAAAATAATAAAATCTGTTAAAAAATCAACAAAATTTACTACGCGTCTAAAGTTTTATGAATTAGCTCTTTCAAGAGACATGTCTAACGTTTATGTTGACAATTATAAGTATGTTTTATAAATAGCCATGACGTTTGCCTTTTGCAATCAGCTGCCTTCAACGTTATCTCAAAGGAGTGCCATTCACTGTCTAAGATAACTACTTTATCTCAGATGATAGATCCAGATGTTAACTGATATCCTAAGTATATCAATCTGCAACATTCTAAGAATTGTTTCTATGTGATACGAGAAAGCCTTGATATGAAATCTGCTATGCATTATATTCATTATATTACCGATATTTGAGATTCATAGAAACTCTTTTCACATGCATTTTACACAATATCATAAGTGAAATAATAGCATTAGACATTTGTGTTATAAAATATTCGTTGTTCTTAACATGATTCATGCTTAATCATAGTAAGTTTATTCTAGGATGTTTAACGCATATTGAACTTCAACCTTTTAAGTTTTAAAATAACATTTATTTCACAGTTAGGTACGTTGCTACATACTTGTATCTTATTGTACAAACAACGATGACGAGTGTCGCCTCTGTTATTGTTTCAGTCTTCAATGCCATATTCTTTTAAATATTATACTTGACTGACTAAATATTGTAACAATTATTTAATGAACGATTAATTTGCCGTTAATCAAAATTCTTAGACTAACGCATGATATAGGTATAGGTATCTACATCACGTTGTACCGACATTGCAAACATTAAGGTCGGTTAACATCAATTAAGTCTATTTTCATTGAGCGTGAGTCAGTTACCGTTCATTGAGAGGTATTAGTTAAAAGGGAGCTAGTGCGAGCTATTTGATGCAAATTGTCGTTATTTCATTAAAGTAATGTCTTACGTCCGGCGAGACGCGTGTCGTCGCCTCGTGCTGATGGAAGAGTGCTTGAGGTAGCAATTACTCGATAATGTTATAATACATCAAATAGATACTAGAACATACTGGGTTATTTTATTCTTTTAATTACTAATTTGTGTTGCGTACGTAATTTTTATTCTGCACTTACTTTGCAATTGCATTAAATTAAGCTTATTTTAATATAGTCATTATTGCTGAATTAATAGAGTAAAAATGATATGGTGGAAGATATTGCGCAAATTATAAATTTGGTTATAACATCACAGGTCAAACTATATTAAGAATATATGATTGTTAACTTAACTACAAAAGCAATTCAAATCTGTTTATGTATGTATGTTGTACTTTTCATGTAATATCTATGTAATAACTTTAATGTTATGAATATGAGATGTGTATACATAATCCAAGATTATCTAAATTTTTTATTCTCCAAAAAGGTAGTGCAATCAAGAACCTCCTCCGTTTTTAGTCAGTTAAAAAAATTATGTTAAAGCTTATTAATAGCCCATACATAATGTGCAACCTAAACACGAGTGTGGCAATGTTATACGTGACTAAAGTACTACGTGAATAAATACTAAAATATATAAACAAAAAGTACTTTTTTTGAAAAATATTCCATATTAATACCAGCGTACGCACGAAAAGATGTTCGATATTTTGCCATATTTATAAGTGTTAATAGAACTGGTCAAAATAATTTCAAAAGAAATATATGCCTATACCGATTGGAGATAATGTTGCTTTTTAAAAGGGAAAGAATTTTTAAAATCTGTTGTTTCAAAGATTATCTTCCTCAAACATACAAACTCACAAACATTCTCTTTATAATATCAGAGTAGATTTATACATTAACTGTAAGATTGATCTTAGATTAATCTGGACAGTAGTACTGTTTGTTTAACAATAAGTTTAAGTTCATAAACGGTTTCAACCCTAAAAGTTAGTTTTGGGAATAATTGTTTATATAAAATATACACCACTTGACATTAATTTATTTTACTTTACAAGGGTTATTCCTCCATCCAAACAAAGCTGCGCCTGAGTCAGCGGTACAGCGTAAATATTTTTATTTCGACTGCGTTCTGGCTCTTTGTTTTGCGAATGACTCGCTCTGCTCAAGCGCCACTACCACATTTATACAGACAAAGTGTGTAAACAAATCCATATTTCCCTGTGAAATACTTGCTTGTTATGGTCGACATAATAGGAGTGGAATTGTAGAAATTACAGTAAAAATAATGTAATATACTTCGTCAATTTTCCTCTGAAATATGAACGTTAAGTAGAAAGCCTTTTAACCCCATTGCATAAAATGACCATGCATAAATTTTATCGTTGCGTTATTGTCAACTTCTCCGGCTTGTGCTAAACTAAAGAAACCTTAGCATACTAAACAGGTGTAAAATGTAAAGCGCCATGTTTCCTCATTAGAAGGTCCGTGCATAAATCCTTACAAAAGATTATCGATCGTTGTACGCGGTACAAACGTACTACGTACTCGAACTGTTACATTTATTGTAAAAGGATTTTAACATCACACGATGAGAATAACAACTTATACATAAAGTATTTGTGGATCGAGGACCACTCGGGGATGACGCACAAGTGTTTACCACCAGGGAGAGCAGAAATAAAGCAATACAGACAGGGCCGGGTTATCGTAGTAGTGTTACTCAGCGGTCAATGTACTAGTTGATATCGAAGCTATTAACTACGGCGCGTTCTACGGCGATATGGTTCTATTATTCTAACAATACTTTATTAAAAATTTATGCTTTTCCTATCAACTGTAATAATTAGTTTTATCGATAAATACTGAGGTTGCCCTAATAATGTTAACAAACAAGGATAATGTTATTTAAAACGTAATGGTCTCTCGTGGTACATATTTGTTTCCTTCTCATTGTTATTAAAATAAAGTTGTGACTTGTATATGTCATGCATATATTGGCAATAAGATAAAATTGTAAAGACGATGAATGCGAGTGCCATGTGTCACAGACCTCTTGCGTTAGGGCCAGAAGAAAATAAATTGCTGTCACTTACACTTAAAGTTACAAAAGCTGTTTTATTCAATAAAAACCTTGTCACTAAGCTTAATAAAAATATGTAGAACTTTTATGCAGGATAGATATTAAATATCTATAAGCCTCAACAAAGTAAATTCTATTCATAAAAATAGCTGTAACATCGTAATTTGTGTGTTACTCTTAGGTTTTTTGTAATATCTTTATCAAAAGCACGATAGTTATAAATACCAGTATTAGAACTTAGTATGGAAAAGAGTGTGTTAACACTAGGTTCCCTCTGCCTACCCTGCTGTATGGATACAGCGTGAAGCTAAAAAAAAAGTATTAGAACGTATATGAACTAATTTACATAACGTTTTTCAAAGAATAATTTCCAACAAAAAGTGTTATGGTCAAGACGAGTGATCATCTTTGATGAACTGAATGACTCAACACATTCTAAACCTATGAAATAGCAATTTCTATTTGGGATTGCGAATGTTTAAATTAGTTCACAATACAGAACTCGTATTACTACCAACAAGTTTGTTTGCTCACGCTAAATTTGTTCTCAATCGATTGGCCGCATTTTAGCACGCACTGGTCAATCTAAAACTGTACTAAAATTACGTGTGTTATTCTTATCAACTTTATCTTAATTTTTAAATATGTTTTTAAATTTATAAATGTACTGTTAGATATGAAACAATTAAACAAGTAACGATAAAACGGGGAACAATATTATATTTTTAATACATATATTAGGGAATAAAACGAAACACTCTTAAGTATTAGGCCATATTTTTAAATATAAAAAAAATATTTCAAAAATATGGCCTAATATTTAAGATTATATAAAAAAGCAGCGTCACGCTTTTTCCCGTATAGGGGGTGAACAGAGAGAAGCTGGTGTTAAGACATTCCGCCTCAAAGAGAGACATTGCGTTAAGGTAATAGGGAACATATCTCATATCACATAGTCGTATCCATATCATATGGAATATGTAAGTTAATACGTTAATGACACTTTAAAATATTATCAAAGTATCATAAGTACGGAAATTATATTTATAAGTACGGAATAATACATTATTTCATTAAATAATGGGTACGCGCATGTTATTAGTACATAGAAGGATAACAATAGAATTTCAATACTGTTTGATTTATAATGCTGCGTTAAAATATTTGAGCAGAGCACCGTTAGACTAGAATCGCCAGCTAATGCTATGTTCCACTTCCCTAGATGGTTGGCGGTGCCTTTGTGCATTGACCCGTACATGGCTCAGAGCACCGACCAGCTCCCTAACATTGATATCATCTTAACCTTTGAATTACTATGAATTACACCTTCCATATAGAAGATGCAAAAGTAATACTGTTCTTGAAAATCTATGAATATCAGCTATACCGATAATATTATAACTTTTAACCAGTTCTCGTATACTTAATGGTCTAACATTTCGATTTTTAAATTAATTCTAAGCACTAAGTGGTTATAAAACTAAATAACTATTTATATATCTTAGAACATAAATGTCATTTAGGTAGGTACTTGGCAAGGATGAGTCGATTCATACTTAATTTGGCGTGAGTCACAAGAGTCAAGAACTTATTTTAAATTGGTATTTTTTTTTCAAATTTGCCTCTCAATAGTTTATATTCTTGTGCTTCCTCTTATGTTTAATTAAGACTACTTTAAATGTCAGTTACAGATGTAAGGAAAAACCAACAGCTAAGATTTTTTACTTTATACAATGTTTAATGTTTTTTTCCCACATACAGCAAAGTTGGCAGAGCTTCCGTAGTTTTAAGGCTCTCCGTATTCTACTTTCTTCTTAATCTTTGTACATGCAAAAATACATCAATATAGCGTGAATGCCAAAAGTATATGATTATTAGAGGAAGCTGCCATTATTGACAAATGTATTAAGTGTCCATTTTATTTATAATATTATAACCTGAGACGCCTCGTGCTTAAACAGCTATTGCCGCTTGTAACCTAAGCTGAGGAGTCAAAGTACGGCCGCATTCCTAAGCGATCGTCCTCGCCTTAAACGGGTGGATGTCGCCAGCCACAAGTGGCATCGCTTGCACTGGGAATATTGCGTCTGAGCGATTCACACACACCCGGTATGGAGATAGCAGGTTTTTTGACAAGTCTTAGAGAATCAAATGAAAATCTCTGTTATGTAACGTTTTCGTATCGTGTGCAAAATAAATAACTGAATTCTGTATTTTTCAATTTTTCAATGCCGGTAGTCGCATTCGGTATACGGCTATTGTTATATATTATTAGTTAGTGGAATTGTCAGTTATAGCAGTATATTTGCAAGCGCGGCGTACCGTTACCCGACTGGAATGGGACCATCCGTTCTATCGGCTCAAGCCCCCTTATGATTTCGATAAACATCTAGGTATTCGATAATATTACAACTTATTTAAAAGTTGTAATATTCAAATATTACAAGTTTTTGTAATATTTGCCTTATTTGTAATATATATATTTTAATATTATAAAGAGCAAAAATTTTTATTTATAAAAATAAAAAAATATATATTTATAAAAATATTTTTTTTTTGCTATATACAAACCTATAAGGGTTTGTAGTAATTTTAAAAATCTTTTACCATTAGAATACTCCATAATCAATAAGACACTGGCTAACGTAGAAAATATTCATTACTAGAAAAAAAATAGGGAAATCTTTTATAATATACATATATCCCACTAGCGGCCCGCTCGCGGCTGTAAAAACTAGGCATAAAATGACAGGTGAAACTAATGATGAATAAACAAATAGTGTTCTATGACAATATACACAGAATGTGTCAACGTCCACAAAAACCTGATGATATCGCGTAACGTGTACCGCGTATCGCGTAAAAATTGTACGTATATCACTGAAAGCATTTTCTATATTTTAAAGGTTGATAAAAATGCATACCAAAATTATGATATCCACACACCTTAATATTAATAGTTAACCATTTAAATTAATGAGGCTAACTCTACAGCTAGCTACCGTAGGGGCACAAAATGTAGACGTGGAAGTGCGACTGGTTGTGGGTTCGAATCCCAAAGGAGGAATAGAAATATTTAATATTTCGATTTTGTACGCTCTGGTGTCGAGGCAAAGCGCGGCGTTACCAGCGCAGCCATCAGCATCAGAAAATTTTTTAACATTAAAATCCCTCTGCCTACGTGTGCGGGATACAACGTGAAGCTAAAAAAAAACTTTACGTATTCAAAATACCTACTGATCCTACCATCCACCATTTTTACCAGTGGGGGGATGGGTTAGAATACAATTCCCCTCCGTCACTGGGCAGCGTCCCGTAAAAAGCGGATAACCCAGTAGCTTGGTGGTAGGCGATTCGTTCTCCGACTGGCTCGCGACCACTATCATGTCTTCGTTTTGACATACATCTGATGATGTGTTCTGGCTCGATGACATGTAATCCAGCTCTCCCTATTCCCACCATCCCCATCCTTTATCCCTCCTTTCCTCCTCCCCCCTTAAGGTCGGCAACACATCTAAACTCTTTAATGTTGTGGATGTCCATGGGCGAAGGTAAATACTTACCATCAGGTGTTCCTTCTGTTCGTTTGCCCTCCTTCTATCAATAAAAAAAATCCTAATCCTAATAATATGATGGGTAAAAATATCGAATTTTATGGATGTTTGCAGCACTGTCACGCAAAAACTCAACACATAGGGGAGATTCGGGTAGCCCCGGATGGCGGATGGTCGCGGGCAATTCTATTTCTAAGAAATTAAACATAATACTTAGGCAAAGCGATATGATAAAGATATGTCCTTAAGAGTAAAAATAAATGCATATGAATGACGGCGTGGACGCGGGGTTAATTAGTAGTAACAGAGTGTCTTGTTCCGTCTTGTTCCCATCAAAAATATTTCGTCGGTCCTTACATATTTTATTGAAGATTATTGAGTACAATAGTTAAGAGTTCTTACTTGACTATTATTCAGAGTTTTAGAAAATTTTATATATTTAAATATTATAATAGAAATTATAACAATTATTGTATATTTTCAGAGTTCCGTTAAAAATTGTTAATCGATATTTGTCGGGTAGCCCCGGACACGATGATGATGATAATGACCCCCAGACATGGTTCAACGTATTAATTATATATTGTAATACTATTTAGACACACTGCTATCACTAAAACTGCAAATTGTTATTCTACTTTTTTGTCAAACGTACTTTATTAAAACTTTTTAATATGTAATTAGTATCTTTGCAAAAGGACATAAGATCTGTGAAAATTCCAGGGGAGAATCAGGAAAAGAGTAAAATTGAATGAAAATAAAACATTTTTTTTAAAAACAGCATCAGCTTTTCTTTTTGCAATATTTCTTTTTTGAAGCTAACATAACAGTCGCAAAAAGCGAGACTATGACATTGCCACCAATTAAAAAAGAAGTGCAGAAAACCCGAAAAAAGAATGGCATAGAAATAAAAAAGATGGAACAGAAATTTAAAAAAAAAAAATAGCTAAGGAGGCGTTGAACACCGCGAAAAATATCCAAAGTTTTTATGAAATGCATCGAAAAATAGAGTGAATGTATTATACGCGGGGAAACATTTAATGAGCCCTGAAAGAAATTAAAAACTGAGCTCATGAAGATTGTTTTCATATAGACGTATCGGACGGTTATTATAACTGATGTGTGCAAAGCCAAAAACCAGCTGGGCTATCATTTATTACTGTGCCCGGGGCTACCCGCCACTTTTTGAAATGCCAAAAAAGTCTAGACTAACTTATTCGTAGTATATTTTATAGAAAAATGTGATATATTTACAAGTATTTTAATAAAATGAGTAGAGAACATTCTAATCTTGTGTTAAATATGAAATAATACGCATAAAACCTTTTATTTCTGTTATTTATTTGCATTTCATCTCAAGTGTCCGGGGTTACCCGAATCTCCCCTACTTAATAAATTCAATATGCATTCTAAATTCAATAAAAAATATATATCTTTGACTTGTCTGTCTGCCAGTTAGTTTATCTGCTAATCTACCTAGCTATTCGTGATGCATGATTGATTGAAAAATTAGAGGAGTGGTTAAGGACTATATTTCTTCCCCTATTTCTTATCAACACGGCCGGAATCAGAATCTGGTATAAGTATACATATAATAAAAACGTAACTAATTGCTGTCTGTATATGGAAGACATATGAAAAAATAAGTACCATTGGGGGCGTTTACCCATTTCTATTACATTGAACCCAAAGTATTTCTTTAAATCTGTATATCTGTGTGTTTGTATCCATCCACTAATCACTGAAACGGTTTAATCGATTTTAATGCAGCTTTGACTATTGTATGTTGTTAAATTTTCCTGGTATGAGATAATATCATTTTTCTTGTTTTATTTCAATCAATTCATAAGCAAAAATATTTTACCAATTTAATTTATAAATTTAAGCAAAATTTGTGATTTAATTAATAAAGCGAGTAGGCGCAAATACGAAATAGCCGTGTAGTTTACGCAGGCGAAACCGTGAGCAGGTCGCTATTTTTTAAGATATGTATAAACTTTACGAGACAAATTCTGATGAAAAGGTTATAATATTATGACAAAAGCCCTTGCGATAGAATTGCGTTTTAATACGGCGAAACTACTAAAATGGAGTTAAGGCAACTTTAAAGAAGTCTCTAACCCTATGAATGGTATATTTATAATTTGATCGTCGATTTCTTGATATTTCAATAATCTTAAATCCATTGCGACGGGGATTTCATAGAAATTTATAAATGTTGTTGGAAAGTTTTAATCAATTGCCCTTGCCCACGTAAATAAGATCAAGGTGTTCTTAGCGAAATAAATCGAAAAATATTTTCGAATCAGCTTTAATATGTCGATTTCTGTATTCCTTGAGGAAATGTCAAACACATATATAAAGTGTTACTCAGCGTTTCTTTGTCGTTAGTATATGAATACAAAATTTGAAGCGTTAAGCAAATGAACTTTGTTTTTAAAAGTGAATGACCGTATTTTTAAGTTTTTTTATAACAATTCTGTGTTATACTTATCTTAAGAATATATAAAATACAGAGAAGGTACCAAAAATCCTAATGCTGTGCAGATCTCTACCAAAATCAACTTCAGATTACATGTTACAAGTTTCTCTTTATGTAACTATTACCTACATACGTATAAAGCAGTGTGCATAATTATCGAAATTACGCAAGTTTGTTTTACATACATGTATGAGAAATAATATATTTGGTATATTCTATACCTATATGCAGAGTAACAATAAGATAAGACTGTAGTAGGTATATAATTGTTATAAGTAGTACCACTGTGCTTGACATGGATCATTAAGCTGATTATATTATATTCGTCAAGTATTGGAAGTAAAAATTTTATTACTGGCAACAGCAATTTAAATAAAATAGAAATTTACTTAGGTATTTTTTATCACCACACTAGGCAAATAAAACCCAGTGTCAAAACATCCCGTTCCCTATTTTCCGCTCCTATTGAATAGTGGTGCTTAATGTAAATAATTAACATAAAATCAATATTCCAAGTAGGAACCGAACCTACAGCCACCGCGTATATAGATAGTCAGATACTGTTACATTACATCATGATGATCTCAACTTACCGAATTAGGAACTTTAAACTTTATTAACCTTTTTGTACTACACTGTAATTTTCTTATACTCTCTTCTAAGTCGTGGGAAACCATTCTCTCTATAAACATAACATAATAATTGATACGTGGGCATATATCTAATTAATATTACATTTAAGGCACTGTTAAGTCACGCAACATAAACAATGGCGGCTGATGGGTGACAATAGTGAAATCGTGCGCACGAGTATGAGTAAAGTTTGTAGGTACTATTGATATTTGTGTCTGTATATTTTTGTTCTAAATCATCCTTAATAGAGAACAATACATGATTTTCATTGTGTTTTGTTATGTTGAATTTTGAATATTTTATATGACGCATATGGTCATGAAATTCAATTATTACAAATACGAGTTCACACGATTATATTATTCTAATTTCTCAATCCAGCGCACATCTGCGACCCAGTTGACGCTCCAGAAAGAGTTTCTTACAAAAACATCGAATTACATATGAATAGAAACTGGATTGAATTTATTAATACGTAATTTGGTACGGGCCCTGCATTAGGGAGGCGAATAAAAGGTAGCGAAATCTGTGAATAATAACACTTTAGCCCTGTTGCCCCCTGTTTAATTGCTAGAATTAAACTTGTTTCGACTTGAATCTTGCGAGATACGTTATAATATCATCTTTTTGTCATCTCGTTATACCTATTAGTCTAACCGGTTGTTTTTAACAGTCTACCTACTAGAGTACCTGTTTATAAAAACTCTCACAACTCTTTGTCTACGATATATGTATATTGCTAAATGAGTCATTCCTTAATTTGTATGCTTATATTTCTACGTATGTATTTATGTACAACTTTGATTTGCTTCTAGATTGCTCTATATATACATAAGTATATATGTATTTTCAGTTTAGTTTGAGGTAGATAGGGATTTAAAGCGCTAGTTATGGGTTGATAGGGGCAGCCTAGTAACATCGATATCGACGCAATAATGTTCCATATATATTATTTAAACCACATACTGACCACAAGGAGAAGCCCACATGTGTAATATTTATTTTCGTACACGAACTATACGTAGTCGTCCTCATAAAGTAATAAAAAAGGATTAAAAAAAATACCTTCAATAGAAATAAGCATGAATTCAATTTTTCATTATAATAAGAGGTTTCTAAGCTATTTTCCACCACAGAATTTAAAAATATAGCCACAACCTAAAATAGTTAAAAAAAAATGATTAAAAAATATAAATATATATTATTACATATGTTAAAAAAATGATTAGGCAAGAATCTGTACACATTTGGCAGGACAGGTACGAAACATCTCAGACAGGGGCAGTCACGAAAAAATTCCTCCCAAATGTAGAATTAGCATTTCGAGTAGCAAGGACGACTGTTTTTGGACCATTACATGTCCAGATGTTAACTGGACACGGAGGTATTGCAGAATACCTTTACAGGTTTAAATTAAAAGATTCCCCGAGCTGCGAATGTGATCAAGATACACCTGAGTCGGTAATGCACATATTACTAACTTGCCCAAGATTTGAGGCCTATCGCTTTCAACTCCAAGCGCAAATTGAGAGCGATCTGACTGAGGCTAACCTACCAAGCATCATGGCGGATCTGAACTCACGTAGGGTTCTTCTCGATTACGCTGAAAAGACTTTTAATATAACATGCAATCGCAACAGCACCAGAAAACAAAGAGACTTACGTGCTGCACGCACACTTACAACTCCCGTCACCTTAAACACACGTATACAGCAGCACATAGTATACACACATCCACAAAATGTAACTCAAGGTACTTCTATACAATTGCTAAAACACGCTGAAACGGGCCAGGCAGGATTGAAAACAATAGGGGTAGCCCTATTCATGCACAGTGCCACCGAAAGATTGGGCATAAGTTTCTGCAGGCCTAGAAATCACAAATTTATAGCGATTTCGCCAGGGCTGGCCAATCTATTGAATGGAAGTACAAATAGAATCGCATTAAGACGCAAAGTTTATGAAGCGTTACCCTTAAGAATGGTCGGTGACGTCGTCTGTCGCATAGTAAAAGTGAACAATAAGTCTATAATACTGCTCAATTGGAGTGAAAAGACGCCGTTTGAGTGGGCTTGCGTGCTGCTCAATGAAATAAGCAAGTTAACAGGACAAGGAGCACGAATAATAAGCATAGATGCAATGGTGGTTGAGTATAACAGAGGAGAAGTGGCTGACCGACTAGGTTGCTTAAAGGCCTCAGAACAGCACGAAAATGGAAAATGACTGAAGAAAAATCTAAGAGTCCAAAGACAGATCATCGACTCTCATCTGCGAGGGCCATGTGCAGCGCCTTCAGTGCAGTTGTAGGAAACATACTTGGCAGGAGGAAAGTTCTAGCTAGTGACAAACAGGGAGCGGCACTGGAGGAGTTCACAAGGAGCTCTTCAATAGATCCACCTGCAAAAGTCTATCCTAAACCCACAAAGGCGACATTGGAAGAGGTACAACCACCAGAACTGGTTCCAATTCGAGAACACCAGGACCATCACAAGAACGCTTATCTTGAGTTTCTTGCCATCCTGAGAGCCACCAAGCAAGTGAAGTCGAAGAGGTGTGAGGATATTGTACAAGCTTACTTAGGTGGATACTCGATCCTTGGAATGAAACTCAAGGAGGCAGAAGCCGCCGTATACGATAACGATAACGGCCAGACCATTATGGGACACATAAAGGGCACTTATATGGCGGCTTACAGTACAACATCTGGTTTTGTAGAGCTTAACGAAGAAGAAACCCGAAGAAGAGGATACCTCAAGTTCAACACACCAACTAACAATCCCATCGTAATTGTCGCCAAGTGCTTAAGTACCATGTTGGAGGATAAAATGCTGGAACAGGCTACATGCCTAGACAACGCTCTGGATTCCTCACATGATATGTGGAAGTTACCCAACATGCAATTTATAAATGGTGTTCCGGGATGTGGGAAAACCAGTTGGATAGTGGAAAAATTTGACTTGGATAGAGACGCGGTAGTTACATATACTAAAGAAGCGGCCAGTGACCTAAGAGAGAGGTTATCGGTACGTATAGGGAATCTGGTAAGGAGTAAAATCCGTACTATGGCTTCAATACTGGCAAACGGGGCGCGAAGAGAATCAGAAAAGTGTAAACGGCTGATAGTGGACGAAGCCCTGATGAACCACTTTGGAGCAATAGTAATGGCAGGAAGAATCTCAGGAGCCCAGGAAGTTATTTTGATTGGAGATGTAAACCAGATACCCTATATAGACAGGGACAACCTCTTTAAGATGTTCTATCATAGACCATCACAAATCCTCAACATCGAACAAGATCTACCGTGTACTCACAGGAGTCCCATGGACGTAGCTTACGCCCTAAGAGAGGTATATCCCGGTATATACTCTTCGAGAAGGGTAGTGCACTCCCTTTATATGAAAAATATTAAATCTATGCCAGTTCCAAAAGATCTAAAGAATACCCTCTACCTCACTTTTACTCAGGAAGAGAAAGAATCCCTGACCAGCCAGGGATGTGGAGGACAGGATGGCTCGAGGGTGCTCACAATCCACGAAGCTCAGGGTCTTACCAGCACAACCGTTGTAGTAGTAAATCTTAAAACAGTTAAAATGCAGTTACACGATAGCGTACCACACGCTGTGGTAGCAATTTCGCGACACACAGACAACTGCACATACTACTACAGCGATGACAAAGATGATGCCGTCAAAAGGCTCATCCGGAACGCGACGGGGGCAACAAATAGAATAATCGTGGAATACAACATTAAGATGGCCATAAAAGACCGAAATGAAACGGTCACGTCCTCGTCCACAGCAGTCATGCCCTTTTCCCGCCAACAAATTTTATGATATAGCTAATTTTGTAAATTGTATATTGTGTTAATTAATAGTTCATTTAAATGTAGACATAAGTAGTAAATTTAATACTCGCTTAGGTTAATTTAAAACATCAGTTTAGTTTTGAGTAGTATGTAATTTAAGATTTGTAACCAAAAAACAATTAAGGAAAAAAAGGATACGAGACCGAGTGTCCGTAGAGCTTCACTATTTAATAAAAAAAAATAAAAAAAAAAACCTAAAATAGTAGCTAGAGTCACATTATTTATCTTAGAACAATTTGTTTAACAAAATTAACACAGGATAATTGGGTATTAGTTATTTTTATTAAGTGAGCGAACGTAGAGCAAACTGTTGCAGAAATTAATTACAAAATCTATTAGCGAACTGCTCGCGGCTCACGTTAATTATGATTTTTATCTCCTATTTCAGTCACTTAGGGGGTTGGTTTTTGGACAAAACATATGTAGCCCATGTTTGACCTTGCGTCGTCATTTCTCATCTGCTCGAAAAATTCATGGAAATCGATCATGCGGTTTGGATTTTTATACAAATCGTTCATTTCCATTCAACCCATTACGAATTAATTTTTGAAAAAACTAGGCTATTTTTAACCGAATCTGGATTTTCAACTACTTTTATTCTCAATTCCATTCAAATCGGGCTAGTAGATTGGACGTAAAAGCCTAACAGACAGACAGATAAACAGACCTACTTTCGTATTTATTATGGTATGGCTGGATATGGTATGAGGCAGAGAAAACAAATTGTATTTTAAAATATCTAATAGTCGTATTGGATATAATTATGAAAAATTTGAACAACACAATGAGGCTGGCGGAGTGTGATACCGTCTGACTGTAAGCGCTATGGTTATGGATTCAACTCCCACTCATTATATTTTTAACTATTTTAATTCATCATCATAGGTAAGAACCTCTAATACCTAAAACAAAATTGCTGCGCCATTGAAGTCTCGATTTCGGGCGGGAAGTGGAGGGCGGAGTGCCTTGACTTTGATCTTTCTGAAACCTCACTATGCAGAAAATAGCGTGAATAAAACCGTGAAGCATTTGAACAACTCTCATGATAATCTACTTTCATTAACTGAATATTTTCAAAAATTTAACAATTTCGAGAAAATTTAAATTTGTAAAACATTTTAATCAAATTAAATAACAAATAAAAATCTAGTAATAAAAATAAAAGTCTGGTGTTCATCTAGGGAGTAAGTTAAGCCAGTAGTACCAACTCCCCATTTCCGTTTACTTCTTTTAATTGGTTCTATGGAATAATCTAGGAATTAGGGCATGGCTTAGTATTATTATTGTTATAAAAAAAACAACTCGGGTAATTTACTACATATGAAGGCAGAGATTGCAAGTTTTCAATAACACTCCATTTTTAGTCGTTTCAGCTTTACTGTTGCATAACAGGAGGTCCCAATCATATTTTACTTTTCTATCTCTTGCCAGAAATGAAATGATTTAATGAGAGCGTCAATAAAAATACCCTATATATTATAATGATATTTAATTTGATCCACTTAATTTGTAAGAATGTTGAAATCATTAAAATAAAAAAAGTATTTTGCGACTTATTCTAAATCAAGCAATTGGATTAGGATCCCAAGCATATTTACAGTTAGCAGATCCAAGAGAGTCAATGAGCGAGATCTCTTTAGGCGTTAGATTGAAATTAATCTTAATATTTGCAGCAATCCGATGTTGATTTGTTGATTTTGGAATAACTGCAACTCCTTTTTCGAGAGCCCATGCCAGTAATACCTGGGTAGGAGATGCATCATGTTGTCTAGATATATCTACAATTAATGGATCTTCTATCAATGAGTAGTTGCTAATCGCTAAACCTCCGAATGAACAATATGCCTGAAGACGTATATTGTTATTATTGCAATATTTTAATAAATCATTTTGGTAATAATGTGGATGCCATTCAACCTGCAATAAGTTAGAGTAATATTTAACAATATATTTACTTTACTTAATACTTAATAATGTATACATATACTAATAATATATAACATTTTTTTATAAATCTCTCTCGAATGTCGAATCGAATTATTATTTTGCACTAGATAGTGATAATATCTGTCAGTTATAGTGTTACAATTACGTATGTTGGTTGATAGAATTAATTTTAACAATGACTTACTTCCTCTCATCTTACCTGGTTTACCATTGGAGCAACACTAGTGGATTCTATTAGTTGTGCTAAATGTTTTACTGTAAAATTTGACACTCCAATCGCTCTGACTTTACCCTCGTCATAAAGCTTAGTAAATACTTTCCAAGTTTCTAAACGAAGTGATGCATTTTTAGAGCTCTGTGCATTTATTTTGGCTGCACCAGGGAAATGTATGAGATATAAGTCTATATAGCCTAACCCCAAATTGCGAAGGGATGTATCAAAAGCATTTTGGACAAATTCACCTCCAAGATCAGATGGTGCTGAAAATATGAATAAAGTATGAATAATCAATCTATGAACATTATAATTGAAAATTATAACAAATTGATATATGTTTTTTAATAATAATATTTTAAAAATACTTGCACAACTTTGTTGTAATAAATATATCTTCACGAACAAGTCCGTATTTTGGAAGTAACTGTTTTAAAGCGTTACCCAGAAACTTTTCATTATGATAAACAGCAGCAGTATCTAAAAAATAATAGTTTTTTTTTAAATAATGATAATAATTACATAATTAATTATGATATTTATTTTTTGTTGTTTTCATACCAAAAAGCCTGTATCCAGCAGCTAGAGCATAGTCGACTGCCTTGTATATAACTTCATTATCACGGACACGATATGTTCCCACTAAAACATTTTTTTTTATATATATTTATAATTAAGTAAATTGAAAGATTTTGTTACAACCTCGATTATTTTTAACTCTTGTTTTTTTGCAATCAAAAAGATAGATCATGGACCGGATGAAATGCCATCGCGGGCCCGTAACGGCTCGCGGGCTACTTAGCTCATCACTGATCAAGAGTAATAATTAAACGAATATGGTAGAGAGTTATATGCAGTTGTAGGTGGTGCAGCAGTGTTACAGTTTGGTTCTTCAATTAAATATCTAAGGAATGATTACATTTAATTTACTTTGGCCTCCCCAGGAAAGAAATCGCGTCATTGCTCGTCGCCACCACTTAATAAAATGTCTCCTAAAACTGAGCTAAAGTTTAAGAACAGAGTAACTCAACACTTGTTTTTACCTATCCTACAAGTTGCAGGAGATACGCCAACCGATCAATTACTCATATATATTCCACGAGTTCACTACTTTATTCTGACCCAAAATGACCTTGTGACGCTAGAAAATGCTCTTTACGCAGACCGTCCCGTACCCAAAGGACGGACGGTACTGTGGGGCTCAACAAATAATACCTAATACTACCCACTAAAACCCAGCGGAAACCCTCTCCACCTACATAAGACGTCGCAGGACCACTCGCGTATGCATACAACGACGCCTCGGTGGATGGCCCGCCTACGGGTCACCATCGCCTACAAGGTGCTCCGGGGTTTAAAGGGAAACCAGAGACCCAAAATGATCCAGACTAATGAATATGGTAGTCTTGTTTTTAACACATTATTTATAATATTTCTAAATCTAATTACTAAGAAGAATAATTTCTAGAGAATAAACTCTTGGTATTTTTTTCCATAAGACACTGATAGATATTAGTTGTAATTTATTAACTTTATCAATTGTGAAATGATCTGACGTCTGCTACAAGTACTGTCTTAGGTTTGAAAAATATTTCATGGTGTGTTATATTGTCCGAGTTTTTAGCTCTTTTATAACTTAAGCCAATTTTTATATTGGATATATAAAAAGTTAATATTAACTTTTTCGATACTCGTCATCGTTCTACTCTGTTTTTTTTATTTGTTTTACAAATAAATGTGACAAAAAGCAAATGTGACTTATTGGGAGCTTAAGGTTTTTTATTATATTATGTCTATGGTAGGTAGGTATAATGTTCTGATTAGACATAGAAAATAAGCTCTCGAATGAGACTTAAACATGGTTCAGCAAAACATAACATTATTTTAAGTAATATAAATTAATTAGCATAAATCATTACATTTTCCTATAAGAGATTATAAATTAAGGATAATATACATTATAATTGATGTATTTATAGGCGAGCACACAGTGTATATTATATAATAATAATGATTTATTAATATAATATTTAACAATATACAAGCATGAGATATAATAATTGTTCATTCTCGAAATATAAAAGGAGATACTCACATCCTACAGCTGGCATCGTGACCCCATTTCTCAATGTAAATTGCAAGTTTCCAAGATTTTGTTTTCCGGCCATTACAAAACAGTTGCACCGAACAAGTCTAAAATAAGTAAAAGTTTGTCTTTATTCATTTAGCACCAGAATTGTTTTTATTACACTGAATTTAATTTACAGTAAATTGACGCCAAGTGGAGTAGTACTTTGCAAGTGAACGTTAACCAGTAAATAATACTCCATTTATGTAGACGCGGAAACGGAAGTAAGCGATTCTAATTGGAAAAACGTTACAAAATCACACCAATCAAACAATGTACCACGAATTTCAGTCTGTTTTCATCTGTTCAGGATTATTTTTATGCTAGTTGACACAAGGAACTTATTTGCTGGACTTTTTGATTTTATGACATAAGACATTTACCATTTGTTGATATTGAAAGTTGGACTCAAGTTTTTTAGGTTTAATTTTCATGAAGATTTCCACACCAGATGTTCCAGACGATTTTAATGTTTTTATTCATGCTTAACGCTTTTCTCAATGAGAATCAAGTAACACTGATCCGGTTCCCGCTTTCACCCGAATTCGAGATTCTAAATAAATTATATCCTGTTCGGGGTTAAAGCTATACAATATTTTTTTGAAAACTTCAGTAACTGTAAAAATTAATAAGCATTCAAACGTACACCGGAAAAAGAAATAAACATTCAAACACCCAGACAAAAAAGTTTAAGAATCATTGTTTTGTATTCTATTACTTTTTTTCATCCCCCAAAATTATTTTTTGGTAAAATGTTCGTTGTGCAGGCATGACGTTTTTACTTTTTTATTATTATATAGATATGAATTAATTATTTGTTAACAAATAAATTTCCTATAAATAAAATAATTCTCACAATCACATCTCACAATAAAAAATTCTTTTTCTAAAAAAATCTAAAAGATATCAAAAAGATATGCGCACTTATCATTTACTTATATTATTTAAAATTCTTTTTTTTTTTAGCTTCACGCAGTATCCCGCACACAGCAGATTATGCAGAGGGAACTTAGTGTTAAGACACTCCGTTCCCCGCTTTCCGCCAAATTCGGAGGCATTGCGTTTTAAGTGGCGGAACTTAACGCCGCGCTTTACCTCTAAATAAATTCGTACTTGGGTAAACAATATTGCTTAATAGCAGAAAGCTCGTCGAAGTAGAATCATTATAAAATAACTTACACGATTGCATTGAATGCAATAATTGACGTGTCAATATAAAATCAACATATTTGAAATATACGAGTATTATACAAAAAATACAGATTAAAACTCGTTAGGTTCCATAAAAGTAATAAATACAGCGGCCCGCTGCTTCAGCGGGACAATTGCAATACACGCGACAGTTGCTTTTTTGTCATGACCGACTATATCCCCATTTGGCCAATAATGAGAATCGGTGATCTCATGGCGCCTCGTCATGTCTTTAAGCAGTCACGCGGCCTAAAATAACCGCCAGCCGTGCCCTGATGCAACTGCCGAATCAAATTCGAGTGGGAGGAAATATAGGCCAATTTGGAATTAACTAAATAGGTTCGTTTGAAAAATAATAGCTAGCTTTATAAGTATGGAAGTCCCACTCCGATTAAAACTAACTTTGCCATGAATTTATATGAATTATTATAGAATGATGTAAATGTTACAACTTTTCAAATAGGGAGATGTAGTGGATTAAAGTAATATATCACCTTAAATATATATACATAAATTGTGGAGTTCAGGACAATATCTTTGTTCTCAACACGTGTTGCAGAATAAATAAGTGAAGACGAAGGTACCTTCACATCTTAATTTCAAATATATCATACATATTCATACGTAGAATTTAATTGTCTTAATAAATGTATATATAACTTTACTAGCTTAATAAAAGTTTGTGAAAAAGCTGGAGATGAGAGTTTTGACTAGCTGACCCGGCAAACGTCTAACAGTCAATGAACGAACAGATTTAGTATTTTTTATTTATAAAGAACGAAGCGCCAAATGTTAAGAAATGTGTATACTACGTTCGGCACATTCTAAACCTTTTCATAAAGGCCTTTATGGGATTTTACACGCTTTTCACCTGAACTTCCTCTAGTATCTTCAATGCAGTGATCTCGAAGATCAACCGAGGCTTCTAGACTTAACTACTAAATATATTTATTTATGGCCAGACAATGCCGAGTTCATTAATGTAAGTTTAAAATCATGATTTTCTAAGTTAGTCGTAATATTATCGGTTAGTTTTAGTATTAGTGGTTGGTATAGATTGGCAAAGACATTTTAGCTCGTCAAATTCGGCGTTTTTACGTATGCTTATTGCACTTTAATATAAAAATGATTAGCGAAATTGGTTTGTATATATATTTTGATAGCTGGTTGCTATTTTGAGAAATAAATATCTTTGAACATATTTGAAAAGTTAGATTATCTGCTGGTGTAGACCAGCTTGATGGTGTTTCTAAATTTCTATTCCAATTTACTATAGCTTGTGTTCTGTATATATATATTATTGTAAGTTCATTTCTTCGCTATCAGTGTGTTTATCTTACGCACTGGGCTGGAAGTTTGGTCTTAAAAGTATTTCAGCATTTTATAGCATTTTTCGAGGTTTTTGTGGAGTGTGCTTGCCAGGATAAAAAAATCTCTGGTTTAGAAATATGGTTTTTTTACCAGACAGACATGTTAAGATCTATTTTATTAACCGCAGATTTAGTAAAGTTATTAATTGATTGATCGATTTAAAATATTTAGGGTTGGTTGGTTTTTCAGTATAAGAAAGGAATATCTTAGAAATACATTAAAAGTATTAAATAAAATATTATACTTAACACATAATAAGTTTTAGGTGCTATACACAATCTTTAATTTCCGTGTAAACTTCGTGTTCTGTTTTATCCAAAACTGGATGTACAATCGATACGTCGAAGTACATATTTAAAATGACCAATTCGGAGAAACATGTTACGGGTACAGTGCATTGAACTGACTATAAATTCACGTAACACTTACCAAAGCATTTGTTTACTTGAATTAGAGATTTTAAAAGAAATCTCTTAAAGTTCTTCTAGTGAGTCACGTACTAATCATATACTTTCTCAAATAGAACTAGCTTGTATTATACAGCGTTAATTAGTAAAATACTGTTTTTGTGGGTGAATGATCGTTTGGCGGATGTTTACAGTTGTGATTTTGATATTGTTCGCAGATAATTATATCGTATTCTTAGTTTTTTGATTAATAGCAATATTAAGAAAATATTCTTCAATATTTTAATGCAGACTATATTAACTGTCAGAATATTAAATGAACCCAAATAGCATTTGAGAATGTTATACTATATAAATTTTATGATGATATAAATTTTACAATTATATAAGTAACAAGAAAAGAAGGTGGTTGAGATTTTGTAATAGTAGAATCATTAACAAAATATAAAAAAGTTGAATGAATTTATAATGTAAAAAGAACTACTTATAATAAAAATAGCGACTAAATATAACGAAACCGCGATAGGAAGTTATGTAACAATATATGTATGTATATGTATATAATATTGAAAAGTACATAAAATTTATGTGGCGAGCTTTTTGATAAAACAACTAAAATAGAGACATTCCCTGACTACAATACTGTACTGTATACTGCGTTTGTTAATTTGTATTAAGATATTATAAATACTGAACCGACCATGAAAATTCTTTCACAATTAGAAAGCTACACTATTCAGGAGTGCTATAGACTGTATTTTATTTTGATTGAAGACAAAATTTAGAGAATCATGAAGGGGCTCAAATAGAGAATAATAGTTGCAGTAACGCGGTCACCACGCGAGCGAGTCGCTAGTATTTAATAAATTAATTGTCCTACGACGATTAATTATGTATAGACTTTGTGATACGGAATAATTGCTACATAATATCTGCAATAGGTAATATAAGTAAGTGTAGGTTTTTACGGCGTAGGCGCTACGTAGATGTCGTGTCCTTATAAAGAGCGTAACAAACATGATTGATCAACGCTGACCAAGGGGTAGGGAGTAAAATCAACTAATCTTTTTTTTCAATTATCTGACTTAACCTATCAATTTAAAAGTCATGTAAATTTATTTGTATTTAGTGGTTCAATGTATAAAATAAAATATAACTCCATCGTGACGCAGAAAATATGTACATATATTGATTTATTCAAATCTAAGACATTTTCAAATAAAAACTAAACCACTTTAGACATGTTTATTACAAAGGGCTAAATACGCCTAACACTATGATGATACCTGTACCCCGAAAAGTGAAAGGGCTAATACGGCGACAGCTACGCCTCTGCTAAAAAAATATAAGCTATACAAATTTGTTTAGTTTTGATTTTAAACGGTACTAATCTATACCAATTACTGGCCATAAAATAGTAATTGCGTATAAAGTTTACAATAAAATCCATATGAGGGACTGGTAAAGCAATTAAGGTAAATTTGTAACACGGCAGGTAATAAGTTCAGGTCAAACGTAGGCGGTTACTGAGTCACATAGTGTTGTAGTAAGTAATATACGACTTACAAGTATGTACTGTGTGTTATTGTACTTACTGTACATATTATTTAACCTTCAAACTTATTACTAGCAAACATACTCGAATATTAATTTTATTTATATATATTTTATTGTTACTAATAGGAAGTGCTTTATAGTAATATTTTGGAAAGAATAATATTTAGTGATCAGTATATATTCTACGAATTTATCTCGACTGATACGAATACAAAGTATTCATTAAGTTACACGTGGGAGTCACAATTTGATGACACAATTCAAATTTATCTGATCAATAAATATAACAAAGTGAACAGGGTTTTATCATCTAATAACGTCCTTATTCTCGTGATAAAATAGAAATTATAATAACCACCACGCAATTAATTATACTATCGTAGATTAAGATAGTATACCTAATATAGATTAGGTACACTTTAAGAGTAAAACCGTTCCAATGATAATATGGTAAATGCGTAGTTATTACTACTACGGTAAAACGGTAGAATCCCAATGTATTATGGCAATTTCTATAAAATATTATGAATATTATTCGTTTTTGGGTGTACATTATGGTATTTATATAGGAAATAAACATAGCATAACAAAAATAAACATAGGAAATAATATAAACATTACAAAATTGATATAAATATATAAAAGCAAAATTATTTTTTGTTTTCGCCTATTGTTCTAGTTAATGTATCGAGATGGGACTGTGACCATTCGATGTACATTAGTATGAAGATCATGGACGAAATAAGGGTTGGTAATTTATGGCAAATCTGCCTCTATGAGGTCCTCTAAGGGGTCATCTTCTTAAAGAAATCTGGCGAAAATTCATTATAGACGTAATATTATCAGATAGACGGTTCTATACAGTTTTTTGTAGCTCGTTCATGAGTAATTCTGTAAGCAGTCTAATTATTATTCTAGCACCCGAAAGTCGAATCACTAATGTGGTGTACAAATATACTAGCGGAACAAATTAAAGGATCACAAAATTTTTCCAATTTTTTTGCAAGCATTTTAAAGCGTAGTTTCTAGTTTTGAGATCTTAAGATGAAAAAAAAATCCAAGCGATGTTTCTCACTTTATTGTAATGAATACCGAGAGAGAAAAAAATGTAAACATTTTTATTCTTTTTTTGTCTAAAACTTTGCAACATTTTTTTTTCAACTTAATCACTGTATGGATCGGATAATTTGTTTATCTAGCTTTAACTTGATGTTGTTAAAAATTCGATACATCTATTTCTCGCTGAGATATAGAACTCAGAATATAAATATCTCAGTAATCACTGATCGCACAAGGAACGTAAGGAGTATTTTGAAATCTTTAGTAAATTTCCCATAAAAATCAGCTACGGATTTTCAAAAAGAAAAATTATCTTCATTTCTATATTAATTTTAAAAATCATAAAAAAAAGGCTTTTAGGAAAATCAGGCGCTAAGTTCGATGTAACAAGAAACCTGATGATGACTGTGCGTTTTACAGTTCAATATATACACAAAACCTTATAAAGTTTGGATTAAATCCATCCAGCCGTTTTTTTGTTTCATTCGATCAAACTTTTGAAGAAAATTAAAGTATCGCTATTTCGACTTTGAAAAATCACCTTTAACAAAATAAAAAACGAAATGATATTTCAGCTTTTTTCATGCTTTTTTATTGATAACAGTGTTTAAATTTATAGTATAAAATCAAAACGCTATAATCAATAAAAAAATATTTTCTCTCGCGGTATTAGGGACACGTCACTTGAAATTATTTTTCATCTTAAGATCTCAAAACTAGAAACTTTAAGCTTTAAGATGCTTGTTTTTTGATTTCAATGCGACCATTTTTGAGGAAAATACAGCCACTTAAAAAACCTCAAAGAATTTAGATTTTTTTTATGATCCTTTGGTTATTACCGCTAGTGTATATCTTAATCTTATTTTTTTAAGCTGTTAAAGCTTAAAATTACATAGGTGCGTTATTTAAATATTCTCCATGAGTAAACAAACAAACAAACACTATCTTAATAAATTATCGTTATGGAATTTCAAAGTAGAACAAATTTATTATTGTATTGCTGAAAGTATGAAAATATAATTTGAGACTCGTAGAAGATAATCGAAAGACGAGTCAAAAAAAACCATTTGAGCCAATGAAACGTAAATGAGATTTATACAGGAAGTTTTATTTTTTCTCTAGCGAGATGACCTAGAGATTACTAGATTGGGTGAAGTGTACGGAATAAAAAAGATAGAGAAGTACATGAACGTATTATAACAAAAATATATTTTTTTAGCTTCACTCTGTAACCCGCAGCCAACAGGTTAGACACAGGGAACCTAGCGTTAAGACACTCTGTTACCCATTTTCCGCCGACTTTTGGAGGCATTGCGTATTAATTGTTTTTACCTCGACACCACAGCGAAGACAATAGAAATATTTATTTATTTATGAGAAAATAGAAACTGCCGTTGTATACTTTTTTTAGCTTCACGCTATATGCACACCCGAAGGTGGGAATCGAACCCAAAACCAGTCGTGTTTAAAGTCACACTTTGTGCCCCTGCGTCATAACTGGCCTCATGTTTACTTATATTATGGTATATATTTACAAAGCTTCAATTAAAAAATAAATATAATATAGCAGGCAAAATATCCACATACTTTGCCTGCTATATTATATTTATTTTTTATTCGCATTGAAGAATAAATACTCAAAATGAACAGAGTTTTTGACTGAACATTTTAACAAAGGATAGGAAAATCTAATTAAAAAGATTAAATAAAATCAATATTTGAACTGTAAATTATTCATACACCTTGTACCAGCTTTACACGTAAAAAGTGGTTAAAATCCGTTAAAATCATAATATATAACGTTTCCACGTAACTGTCATCTTGCCAAGGTAATGCAAGGTCCTTGTTTCCGAAAGCAGAAAGACCGCAACTACGAAGAGGATAAAAAGTGGATGCTATAGGAGCTGAGCGGGGCCAAAAAGTAGACGCATTCCATTGTCGATTGCAAACGAGACTCGCCGCTTTGCAATGGAGTCGCAGAACTCCAGAATAACCAGAGCGACTACAAAATAACTGTGGACACGGTATAATATTACATTTTATGTGATTTAGGACTTTAAAATTTAAATTATTTTAGTTATTTGTATATTTAAGGACGAGAAATACATTTGTGCCTTAACAAAATACAAAACTTGCTGAAGTTCATTCGAAGAATTTTTGGAACTTTTGCTGGGTATTGCGTTTTCATTTCTCATTATATCAAATAGTTGATCTAAAATTTAAATATAACTGCTCTAAAATCTATTAGCATTCATTAAAATTATTTTATCGTTAATTTTATCGTGTCCACAGTTCGTGGTTGTGAGTTGTATCGGCCCAGTGCAGGGCGTAATGCGGTGCAATCACCGAGCGTTCCCGTGAGAACGCGACCGACACCCGTGCAGCCACATGCCATGTGAAAAGGTCAAGCACCGAAGTGCTTTGCGAAAATTAGATCGAAAATTTACTTAGACTTACTTTAGATTCATATTTTCATAACAACTATAATTCCATACAGTTAAAAAAAAAATACATAAACTTTTTGGAGAACATATTATTTTTCCGTTGTTGTAATCACACAGTATACTAATTATTAATATCATAATTTGTTTTTATAGTATAAAAGACATAATACTACATTTCATTCGGTGAGATTGAAATTTAGTTGTTGATTATGAGGAATGTTGTTAAATATTATTTTTCTTTTTCTTTGATTACTTTTAAACGCAAGACGTGCAAATTTAATAGTCGCAAGTGATAGCAATCTTAATGAAAAAGTCTATTAAAAAGTATAATATTATTTATGATTATAGGACGTGTCACTACGTCAACTTAAATGAAGCCATTCTCGTAGGTTTGTCCATTGGGATTTTTACCAATTAACTAATTTGTTTTTAACGAGGCGGACGCGTTACGGTAATTTAGGCCGAGTCGATGTCCCTTAACAACTTGAAGGACGGACATACCTGCATTCCACACTGTGAGGTTAAAGTTTTTGCACAATATCTTAGGAGTAACCGTCTATTGCCGTGTTTGAACCGATAACTAATAGATATCTAAAATATTCAAGAATTAATAAGAACATTATTTTACTAAAACGTACCTACTACCTACACTTCAATAAACAAAACACCCTTAAGTACTTATTTGATTCTTTATCATTATTAATAGGTAGTTTAATATAAGAAACTCTGTTGTTTCCTCCCACGATTATTCTAAGAAACTTCTCCGTGTGAAAACATTGAACAATGAATTTAAAGAACGTCGTAGCTCAAAGGAACAGTTCATTGAAGACGCCAAGCGTTACCATTACTTATTGAACTCCTCCGTCCCTTTCTTTTCAAGAATTTCCAACTTCGAAGGGACAAAAGTATGTTTTCATAGAGGTCTTACAAAATTGGTCGCCCCGTTCACATATTATCCATTGAGGCTCCTTCACACGGTCAAAGACGACAAAAAATAATACAAAAACCGTTATGATCCCGAAAAAATATTCCCATCATTCTTGAATGTCTCATTGACAAATATATGTTTTAATAAGCGTCGATTACATAATATTTTGTAAAAAAAACATTTTTATTAAGAAAATATTGTAGCGTATTTAAAAAACAATTAAGTTACCTTCAATTTTAAAATGCATAAACATTTAAGACATACAAGTTGATGTCGATGATGATATGCACAGAAAAAGACCTAAAATAGTTGTTAAAAATAAATAAAACTTAAAATTGGATTTTAACACCCTAAGTAGGAAAAATTTTACACAAATATGTAACAAGCCGAAAATTTTAAATTTTGCAAGTCTATATTAATTCTTTGTTAGCAGAATCAACAAAAACAGCCCTGTCTTGATGATAATGAACACATGGGTCACAAATGTGCGTGGGACCAACACCAAGCGACATTCCTTGAATGGAACGCTTAGTTCATAAAGATACGAAATCGTATCCCATAAACATTCTCACGATATGCAGCAGGCTAGATAACAGTTATACCACCATATTTTCTATGAGATTTTTCATTTTATTACAATAAATAGTATTTTCTATTTCAGAAAATATATCGGATTAGAGAATATATTTTTATATAATAATTTAATGAAGATTTAGTGAAAAGATCAACCTTGGATATGTAAGGAATGCAGGTACGAGCGCGCTTTGCCTAAGGGTGCATTAAGCTATCATACCATCAAGGTACTCGTCTAGTCTGCATTCTTAAGCCGGGTCCGGCTCAAGAATGTCTGCAACCAGCAACCCGAGACGGAAGGAGCAGCGGCGGAAGCGGTTCATGGAAATGCCGCACAAATTCGTGAAGGTTCCAAATGCCTTATAGCTATTTGCTATTGTAAACCTTCTACTAACCACACAACGATGAAAGTTGTAGGAACGCCTAACTGTACTTAACTATTCTTCGTAGCTATGAAATGAAATACTTAGATGTACTTAAAACAGCTTTAATACAGAATTTTCTTTGAAAGAAACTGAACCTTAATCCGTGGCCATAAAGAAAATAATGAAACGTTCATAACAGAACGTTGCACCGATCCTAATCGCGAATGTTCGATCCCGCGACGCGCAACCGTTTCGCTCCAGTGTACCGCGCATCCTGCCCTATACAGAGTCCAATTTTCTTTAAAGTAAATTTTCTGTATCATAATAAGTACATAAAATACACCTACAGCTATTTATATTGTGTTTGTAAAAAACTGAAGAACTTTTGTGGTGGATTATTTTCAATGACTAAATTTTATATAATCGTTATTTATTTAATGGATATTTCACAACTTTTAGGAAAAGTACTAATAATTTTGATTATCATATGATATAATCGCAATCTTGACAAGTCTTTTTTATTTTATATAATTTATTATATAAAAAGATTCACCTTGAAAAGTTAAAAGAATGTTAGAAATTTAGAAAAAGTTTTTATAAATAAAGGGCAAAGAAACGCCATAAATAAATTATTACGCTATCTCCTACTAACTTTTTATGTGTCAAATCGTAAGATTAGTTTAATGTTCATATTCTTTTACACTTATTACAAAGTAAATGCTATAACTAACTACAACTAATCAACTCAACTGCTCTTGTTTCGAAGAAAAGAAACATCTTAAGATTCACTGTGCGGGTACGAGACTCGTCGAGTTGCAGAGAGAAAAGCATGAAACTCGCATTACAGTCACCTCCAGTCTAGCTCCTCCCCCTCCCTAACCAATTTAGAAATCTCCTACTAACTGGTTTTAAAATATATTCTAAAAATGATCACATAGTAGTTCTAGACAGATCGAGATATTTTTGTTAGATTATAGAGAAATTTCGGTACAACTCGCTCGCCCTTTCTTCTACTGCATATAAAACCACTGGAACAGCCTGGTGAAGGCTTGTTAGTAAGCTCAAAGTACTTTAAAAATATTATACTTCGGGATAAACTATAAATATTTTTAATTTGTATTACGGTCATAATATACTGTTTGTACAATATAATATTTGAGGGTAGTTTGTGATTGTGTTACTATTCGTACAAAACCAACAACACAACCAAAGGTTACCTTTTTGTTGGTTTTGTATAAAAGATCTAAACTCTGTAGTACTTTTTGTATAATAATATAAGATAAATTATGCATATATGTCGAAAGTTATACAATAATATCCGAGTCAACGAAATAGTTTAAAAACTTTTAATGAGAAACATTATCTTGAGTGCTGTCGCCTACATGTTTGTAGAAAATTTTAACCATAAGTTAGCTTAATTTATTTAAATTTAAAGTTTAAATCTACAATTTTTTATAGTAGGTAAATATTCTGTTAGATTGATATCACACAGTATTTGCTTTAAGATACAGTCGGGCGTCAGAAATCATAACAGTCAAATGTTGATTAAACAATATAGCTGGTCCCGCATGCCTCGCCTGTTTCAATTGTCAGCAATTATTGGAAATCAATTGACATTGAATTGACTAAACAAGTTTAATGAATAACTTTTACAGGGAGGATATTGTTAATACTTATTTAAGACAGTAAAAAAGTAAAAAAAAATAATTTGAAAACAAATAATCTATAATTACTATTAAAAAATAGAAATTTATTGTCGTCAATAAATTCCAAAAAGAAAGTAATATGTAACCGATTCAGTGCTCTTAGAAGCCTCAAAAAAGTAATATTTAACAACACGCAACGTAATGTATAAACGGTAAAACGTGAAATTACAGGATTTTAAAATACATAATATGTCATGGAGTACGTTTTCCAAAAATAACGGTTGACCAAGAAATGTTTACTCTGTGCCTTTTGTGTTACTTTGCAGTGACACAGAAAGCACACAGTAAAGATTTCTTCACCAATACGTGACAATTTTTCCTGCATATACCAGAACTTTATTGCCATTTTTTCCTTATGTCTTTCTTTTTGTGTTTCAAATAAATTGTAATATTCTTAAGTGTGAGTATATTTATTAATTAATAGTAAAATTTTGAATTAATTATCCTTAATTATTTCCTTAAATATTAATGTTGTCAGCAGATTTAATAATCTGTTTGTTTATGCTAGATATTGTTTACATTTTGTATGACATCTACACGACGAAGTGGAAAAGCGATAAGAAATATACAAAGTGCGTTTGGTGTGTTAGTGTTTATATAATATAATTATTATAAGTAAGCAATAAATAACAAAAATATGTTTATCTATATGAACTCATATAGATAAACAAACTTGATTTTGACATAATTACCTATTTCTATCGTGTAAAAATGGTATTAAAACCACACAGCAATGCAGGAAATGACCGCCACACGCGAAATGGTATAGTATACCTGCAACTTAATGAAATTATGAATGGAGGTTTTCTTAAGATATAACTGCGGTTCGAGTCATCGTATCAATATCAGGCTAGTGGTGAAAGTGAGGTCGTACAGCTTTCTACTGCCGCGGTGCCAGTCTACACGGACTTGCGAAACCCAGTTTTTTCTATTACAGCTTGGGTATTGGAAAGCCATGCATTAAGAAGATATTTAAAATTGGTACTCCATATTTAAACACACGTATATTTTATTTAAGTAGTTTGTAGACAAAATTAACTTGAAAATATCATTAGGTATCACCATGTAGCCAACTCGATTTTAAGTTATTTATACGAAAAATCTATGAGGCATCGACTGGTCTTTAAATAGTGAGAATGAATTTCCTAAGTACATTAAAGTTTCGCAAACGTGGTAACATTATTTACATCATTATTTTACTATTTTTGTCATTGACTACGTTAATACCATCTTTGTATATAACGTTTTATGCCGAAAACTGTGAGTGCACTGAGAACACAATTGGACATTTTGGTTCTTTTCAAAATATTTCTGATGTTACAACATCTGATATCCTTACTCCGCCAGTATTTTAGACTAATGTGTTTTATATAATGACGTTAATTTAATACATATTCTATAAAAAACTTCAAGTCAAACTTGCCATTAGCGGAGCAACACAATAGGTGTATATCATCGTGTGAGAAGCCATTCTTTGCTTCTTTGAAGGCAAAGAACACAATGTCCATTGTGCAACTTCTGCGGACAAACGACTTGAAACGAGATCCTTATACCGGTTAACACGTAAGTATGAACGCTGAAGTTAAATATTCCTATAATAATTATTAAAAATAGACAAATAATATATTATTAAGAATATAAAACCATATAATGTAATCGATGGGGAAGAACGAAGAACAGACTTCGGTCTTAACACTAGATCCTAACTACCCTGCCATATGGAAAAAGAGTGAGACGGTTTTTTTATAGATAAATTTGATAAGGTAGTCGATTTAACTCAATGAACAGACAGGATAATTAATCAAGCTAACAAGTTTAAACCAATTACATGTACCTTTAGTAACCTTATGTTAAAGTATACTTTTCATATTACAATTATTTTAGTATATCTCTAACGTATTTTAGTATATAAACTTTAATGTGAGTAACGTTTTAATAGGATATTTAATTATACACACCGAATGTAAAGGAAAAGTGAACACAAACTTTAATAACAAAATCAACTATTACTAGTAAACACTACAGTAATTTGAGATGTTCTTTGTCTCTCGTTAAACAGACGTCGACCGAAGATTTAAAACGTGCTGTTAACTTTTGCTTATTAGAATCTTAAATAATTTTCTTATTCGAAATAGCTTCAAGCATTCGTTATACGTTAGAAGCGATAATTATTTTCTATTACAATTTATATATAAAGACGCAATAAATTTAAATACATAAACGAATAAACAGAGGCCCGATGACGTCACACGTACAAATTTGGCAATGGCAGGCGTTCGACCTCCAAGCATATAATGGTTTCGTGACTTCTAGAGGTACCGATAAAACTGCGCAACAAAGTTGAAACACGTTTTATATTTTTTGGTAACTTCAGTAGGTAGATGTACGTATGTAATAATAACCAAAATGTTAGGGATATTTTATTTGTATATATTTATATAAGTGATGTATATATGTAACATATGTATTATTGCGAAGGTCGATCATCTATTGCGATTGCGACATGTGTCCATTAAACATGGTGTTCAACACAATCGAACACCTTCAGCCGTGGGAAAATCGTTGTCATGGTGGTTAAGCAAGTCCTTCTTCAAGTAATTATGTTTCATGTTTTTTATATGAACTTAATATGGTAGGGTAGTTAGAGGCTAGAGCCCAGTGTAGTTGTATTATTTTCTACAACTTTCTGTACCTATACCAAGATATTATTTGCTTATTTTTCTAAATATTTGTAACATACATATATAGTATTTGTTTAAAGAGAATAACGAAGTAAAGTACAGTCGTCGCAAATATATATACGGGTATGACAATGATCTTGTAACAATTGGTAGTCCATAACCGATTTTCCCGGAATTCATTTAAAAGCATGGGACATTCATGTCATTTTTAGATATTTTTAAATATAAATAGGTGCATGCTACTTGAAACAGATATATACTTGTAATATGGAAACATGTAATATATATTAAACATGTAATAAATTTGTAAATAAGGGGTTTTTTTAAAGCACTGTATGAAACATAGATTTTTACTCATAGTAAATTGCTTGCATGAGCTTTAATTTTTACTTTACGAAGCAATAGTAATTGTTATATTTTACGATAGTAACAGACATACTATAATGTAACAATTAGTTAGCTTTAGGTTAATGCCACAATATTAAGAATTATACATATTTTCACTCTTTTTGTTTCCTTTCAAAGCTTTCAAACACACTATACAGAGAAAACAATAAAAACTCTGCCCTTGTATACGGGCAAGACAATGAGGGCTGGTTATCTTGGAATACAATATTAATACATTATTCAAAAAAGACGCTGTAATATTCCATAAGTAGCAAATGAATGAAGCCAAAATATATATAGAATGATTTTTCCTGAAGAGTAAAAAATTTGAATCTTGATTTTACTGATTACGAGGCGAATTCTGCGAAATTAGTAGATTATTTTATAGTTAGTTAACATCCACACTAGCCTCTAACCGTTCACATCCGTATAGTCTATTGAGAATATCTCGAAGAGGGAAGGGATTAGATCGGCGTTGAGTCAGCGGCGTGGCCCAAATTCCACAGAACACCATCCGCTAGAAGCAGCCTCAATAGAAAACCATCTACATGGTGGTACGTCCAAGATTCAAAATAGTCTGCAGAGCTTACATCTAAAATGCCGTTGTTTCATGGTTTGGTTGTCTATGTAGCATTTAACGTCTAGCAGATGCTTTATAGTAGTTGCGCCGCTTAAAATCAGTTCGGTTTAGATTTATTTCTCACTAAAGACGTGATCAAATTAGGCTGAATTCATGTGCAATATTTGAAAATTTATACACTATTTTGACAACACATTACACGTTTTTTGCGGCAATTAGTAAACTTTACTTGCAAGTATGTTGTATGTAATAACAGGGAAGGTTGTTGGGATAGGGCGCCACTAGGCGCACAATAGTCGCTATTATTAGTGGCGACCTTCAGGGCTGTGCCCGGGAATTTCTCTGCTGGTTTCAAGAGTCCTATTTTCTAAGAATCGTGATACACGCGAGCACAACGCGCATTTTTAGTTAGTGTAGAGATAAAATAGAGACTTGTTCATTTTGATATTTGAATACATAATCTACTATTTAAATAATTTAAAGGGAGAAGAGAGATAACGACTAAATTAATTACCTGTAATAAACCCATCATTTTTAAAAAAGCGTACGCCACCATATCTATTATCACATTATTGTAATAATCTACACAGATCTGCGGATTATACAACATTTATTAGTCAAACAAAATAATTTTATTCAAAATAAGAAGAATGAACAAGAAGAGACGAGAAGAACATGTTTCATTTTGTGATCGTCAAACAATCTACCACCTCAATCTATTATTATAATGTTATTTTTATTGATTGAAATCTAACTTCAAGTCGTACACTCTTGACATATATTATTATTATCATTTACATTAGTATCAATGGCATAAGTATTTTTAAAGAAATAAACCTAAATTTATAAAGGTGCGAGATGGGACAGACCCACTATAAATTCCTTCGCCTTCTTAGCGCCAGCCTACCTGTGGAGTAAAAAAAGTATTCTGGTTGTAGGGCCGAGTCGGCGCTTTTGAGATAATTTATAAGGCTTTGCCTTTCTTGGAATTTCGAAATCTCGCTGAGATAGTCCAACGTGCCTAACTCACAGCTTCAGCAAACGGAATGTAACGGATTTTGATAGGAAAAAACTGTCTATTGTCGAAGCATATTCTGTGGAGTCTCGAAAAAAATCCAATTTAAAAATCCCATTATTGGTGTTATTTCAAAATTTGTCGATAATGATGATGATCTTCTACTTATAGTAGTTATAAAATATTAAATGGCAATATTGAAAAAATACATGCCTTTGGTATTTAATGTGTAGAATACACACAATTTTTTAGACAACGATGAATTTGTTAAAAAAATATAATAAAGTTTAGAATTATATATAGGTAAATAAATGACAGTGCACGAATATGTAGGATAGATTTTTCGTTTAAACATATTTCTTATAATTAACAGTTATAACTAATAGGTTGAATTAGACCAAGACGAGCAAATATAAAAGTACATATACATTTTCAAATAAAGACATATTAAGAGACTGCTTTCCGTAGACTATTAAATTTTTCCCTAGTAATTATAAAGCTACATTGAAGTTGAATATTAACAGTTCAGAAATGTTGCCCCATTTGCCTCGAGTCTACCCGTTTTATTATATAATGTTACCTACCTCCTTGCTACATTGGGTTAATACCCACCCGTCCAGACATTTCTGGGAAAAGAAGGCCACATACCAATTCCTGGCCTGCTATTGGCCATACTGTTAGCGCCCAAAGTTTTACTTGAGCTCGCTCTTATTTTTCAGACCCGTTTTGGACTCTATTACTGTGGAGTTTCACGGCGATTGGTTTTATGTTTTTGTAAGTATAAAATTACATTACATGTTAAACTTTAATTAAAAAAAATATGTATATAGCATGTTTTGAAAAATATTTTTTTCATTACCAATCGTTACTTTTTTTAAAATATGTGATGTCGGTAGGAAGGAAAAAAGTATAAATGGCTTTTTTATTGGTGAATTTCTACAACATTTTCTTTTATAACGAACATATTGATAATTACGTCCACGCATAGCGAGTCTTTAATTATTCTTATTTTTGTATCATCATATTTTTTTTTCTTGCATATGAATTATACACGTAGAAAAGTAGATCAATAATTATAAACGTAAAAAGTAGATGAATATTTGTGAAAGTAATATCTATGAGTTTATTTCAAAAAAGATTTGTGTAGTCTTATAAAAACATGATCGCGACGAAACGTTCAAATGGCGACCGCGATGCGGTTTAAGCACGATTTTCATTTGGCATGAAATCTTACCCTATTTCCTTTGTGGATATACCGATGCTTTGGTTGCAAGAAATTAATCTACATACAGATATACATTGTATTCTATATAATTAGGTATAAAAACAAAAATTGTCAGCATGATTATGATGATAATATGTATATATTATCGGATAAACATAATAAAACATGACTAATAATTTTAATACTAGATTAATGGTATATTAAGATTATTAATAATAAAATTATATATGGTGTTATTAGTAAAAATAATCATTTAAAAATTGAACGATAAAGCAAAAGACCTAAACAATAACTCAAATTTCTATTAGTTATTTACGATTTAATTATTATTACACAATTATTTTTTGATAAATGTTATGGTTACAATAAATACCTCTTTTTTATATTATTGAATATGAAAAAGAGATATTTATGCATATTAGTGAAATGAATGTCCAAGATTTTGAAAATGGACGTAGTATAAAGTTATTTTTTGGTGAATTCTGTATGGTGTATACAGATATTTTCAAACTTATATTGTTAGAAATAATTTCGAATACAGCTTATGTTAATATTATCATAGGTACTCACCTTTTATTGCTTGATCACGAATGAATGCAAGCAACTTGTAAGCCCTACATATTAACCTGTTCCATTCACTAAACATTTGTGTGTCTATGTGATTATGTAAGTTTTAGTAAGTAATAAGTATACTCGTACATGGATCGGTCGTACCTATATTGTTTTATATGTTGTTGTTTGTAAGTTTATACAATAAGGTAAGTCAGGTAAATTGTTTTAGAAATAAAAAATATATGAGAAAACAAATAACAAACGCAGTAATATAAAATTTATACGTTTACGTTCCCTTCAATATAGTATATCAATTAACATCAACTTGTAAAGAAAGTAAACAAAACAATAAATGTATTAACTTAATAATCATATAACGTACCCCGCGTAGCACTAGCCTCAGTATTTTCCTCTACTTTGAAAAGGTACCAATAATTTATATTCAATAATTTCCTTATATTTTCCACAGTTTATTTATAAGAGGAAATACGACGTTGCACCATTTTATGTAAGATCATCGATTTTCCTACGGCGCACCATGGGCAGTAGGCGGAACCCTCCGGTACGGTAGTGAGCGCGGTATGTTGCATAGAGCACACGTCGCCGGAAACGGCCGATAAGGCCCAAAACTAAGAAAACTTATAATACATACAATGAATATGGATTTTCTGACAAAGTTACTCGTTTCACTAATAAATTGTAATGGCGACACGGAACCAGGGTCGTTACATCAACAACAATCAGGTAATTTTGCGTTCAAATTTTTATCAAAAACAAAACAGTTTAATTAGTGGGTACGGTTGTCATTATAAAGTAGTAAATATGTATTTAAATATTAGTTAATTTCTTAATACTTAATGGGTTATTGATATCTTAGTTAGTTATTCTTACTGTTAACAATCAATTAACAATCTTACGGACTAGATACACATTCTTTAGTTTGGGCTGAATCACTTTTAACTAATCAAGGAGATAACTTCATATTATTTGCCTGTACGTTTACATCCGTATTTAATGAATATACACTTTATATTCAAAAATTGATGTTTAAATATTTAGTCATAATAAACATAAACATTGGCTTTTATTTATTCAAATAATATAAACATTTCAACATAACTAAGAATAAAAATATCATAGCGTTCTACTCTGTTTCATCTGAAATGCATTCAATGGAATCAAATAATTGCACATACATAGCCAACCGTTATTATTATTTGACTGCAGTGCTAATGGTACACGACTTTTGGGCGATTTAAAGACCTTTGTGTTTCATATGATCTAACTTTATATTAACACAAGGCTTTCGGGATGAAGCGACAGCTGCCAAGCACGTGGAGAAGCAGCTGCGTAACGCCCGCGCACGAGCAAGCTGCTAACGCACCTGCCAAACTTTACCTCAATTTTTTACAATTTATATCAGCATAATAGACGATACATTGGCATCTGCTCTCCTTTTTTATATTATTTCATTTGATGATGGCTCAAAATATGTATCGATATAAAGCTATAGAATCACGGCTATATCTAAAATGAGATCAAGTAGAGTTTTATGCCTTATGAATAATAATGAACTTTTCAAACCTATTTAAATTAAACTTGGCGTGTGGGTAAAACTGATAAATTCTAATTTACTAATTTTTTCTTCGTGTATGTGCTGTTATCCCTAGTAGCCTTTATAACGCCACTGGGTTTGTAATTTATTAATGTGTTTAATTTTGGCTTACTTTGATTTACTTTTAATATTCTACTTTAATATTTTTTATTGTTATGTAGATAGATTAACACGTATCAAGAATAAAAATACCTTATTGTATAAGCAGTGTGTTTATTTAGGTGATCCCTGATTTTTCTATGGTTTTCATTAATTGTAATTTAGACATAAGATATCATCCCTTTCAAATGATAAATCATCTTAATATGAATTATTCAACGAATAAAACTATTACAACATATTTAAAAATATATGTAATTTAGGTACTACATAGTTTCTTGATTGTTTACATCAATAATCTGTCATGCATATAACGTCATATTTTACGTAACAATATTTATCATTAGATCAGTTCGCCTACTTGTGTCTTCAATAACAATCGTGTATGAAAGATTATTCTTGGATTATTTTATTTGAATTTTAAAGGTTAATTTTTAAAAAACATTTATTTCGACACGTACAGTGAAGTTTCTTTGTTGTCAAACGTCAAATAAACAATATATTTCAAACTGTTATTTTGTACAAATAAATTTTATTTCTTCTAGGCATGCAAGATGGAACTCAATCTGAAGAAGCAGATGACGACGAAGCAGCTGGGCCCTCAAGTGGAGCCTTGCCCAAAAGTAAGTATATTTGTATATACATGTATTATAGATATAGTTATAGCAGGAGGTAAGCATTGATAACAAGAAAAATACTTACAAAAATGTGTTTTGTTGTTGTTTATCAAGATGATTATAAAATATCGAAAACAGCTGTTAAAACTTAAGATTAGTTGGCACTAGCTATTAGTTTTTGGCGGTGGCGGGGTGCGGGCGGGGCGGTGCATCGGGCATTAGAACCAAACTAATAACACGAAGGGCTTTTTCTGAACGTGACGCACGAGTATAGTTGCCGACTCGGCGCGTTGCGAGCGCCGTTGACTTGTAGTGTGCTCTGTGTATAGTCTGTGGACTTTGTAGATATCGCCGATTCTGCCAACAGGCCGACAGTTGCGAGTTTCGCGCTCATGAAATAGTTGTGTTGTTGTATATTTCATTGCTGGACATAGTGATTTAATGGATTAAAAGTAAAAGTGAGACTGTAACTATTGAACATTGGAGTTAAAAGTGTATATATGATCAAGGATTTTGTGGACTTCCAATGGATTCACTAAAAGGTGAATAATTTTCCTTCCTGCTTGTTTTTCATATTTCAGGAAACGTGAAAATTCAGCTACACATTTTGTCTCTTTCGTTTGTATTTTTCTTGTGGTAAATAAAAAAGTATATTGAACTGTGACGTACTACTTTTATTAAATCGCTTTTAATTGCCTTTAAAGTGAACGCGTCATATTAACACGTCAGCACATTTTATAGTGATCATTATTATTTATTTCAACTAACTAATGTATTCGACTTTCATTACTTTAATTTACTTGATTTTTTCTATTAAATAGAATAAAAAGATTCTATGCATTTGAGCTTAAACACTAAAAGTGGTACAACCTCGCGAACAGCTGTGATGTTCTAAGGCCGTTACGTAGAATTTCTAGGGATATTTACCTCGATCATTATGCAAGTAATTATTGATTCTCGAATTTATGGCAATGAATTATTGGCCTATTTAATTAAATTGCTTTTTATATTCTTTTAATTTCTTTTAATATACCAACAAACCATCAAAATTTTACTTTAATGTTGAAATTTTTGCTTCTTAAATATTAAGATAATCAAAAAACATCAATCAGTTTTTATAGTAACCTATTATTATTATGACAATGTTTTGCTTATTTTTAGTGTCATATTGATAACATTAATCATTTCTCAGAATTCATTTTCCTTACATTATAAGTGCTTAACTTACAAGTTAACAAAAGATTGCAGTATCTATTAATATCATATAACCTTTATCTTTTACTAAAACAAAATCTTATTTTTGAAGTTATATTTTACAGATACCTACATATTTGCACATTAATAGTGCTATTTCAAACGACTGCCTCATTATGTGCACAACACAGTTTAATCAAACAAAAATATAGCCAGACATTTATTCACTGACAAATCAATATCATTTGTCCTCGCTGTTCTTATCACCCAATTGTGCCTCTGACTAGTAATTTTCTGCTATGACATCACAACTTTGTATAAACTAATTATCATTGAATTTTGTTTGTTTCTTTGTACAAGATAATTAAATAAATTATTGTCCTGACATCCATTGTTCTATTAATATGGTATCTTAATATCAACATTAAAGCTTTACTTTGTTGTATTTATAAAAGTAAAAGACAACTAACGCCACCTATCTGACAGCGGAAGCATTACTCAAGTTTTAACAAAATATTAACATATACACAATACAATAATATAATACATCAATTTTAAATTTTATTGTATATAAAGTGTGTCCGATATAGGGTTCCACAGAGAAACTCTTAAAGGTCTTTAATGAGGTCCTATGGAATTATTATATATTTTTTTTTCATATATAATGAAATAAAATAAAATAGTAGGCAGTGTGTGCATTCAGCTACAGCTATAAAATCATATCAATGCATTTATTCTTGACCATCTTTTAGTATTGTCAACCCTATGTATAGGGTTGACAAAAAAAACTTTTTTATTACTGCACAAACTTACAGCATTTTGATTCAATTCTGCAAATCCACACAGTGGAAAAAATCTCAGTTATATCCAAAATTTATTGTCATCTGTATGTATATTGAAAATAATCAAATTGTCATAAAAACTTATTAAAATGATTACTGCTGTTTATTTGCTCAGTTTAATTATTTGTGTAAAAGCTTGCTTTTTTGTAAAACTTTAAGCCTTTCGTAAAATAAAATCTCCAGTAAAAAAAAAGTATCCAGGTAACAATTTTCCTGCTTGTACTCAGAGCACACGCTATAGGCTTCAGCTATAGCTTGCGAATTCTCAGATCGAGTCTAATACTCGTGGGAGTATTCTATCGTGTCGTAATTCGAAATAGCTTGTTGGCGCTCGCGGCTTCCTATTAGAGATATCTTCCTACAATTGCTATATTCAAGTAATTGCTTTAACAAGTCTTCTAATCGGATAATATTTGTTTACTGATTCTATTTTCTATTCATTCATATTCAAAAATAGCTGATGGGTCACGTTCATTCATTCAGTTTTATCGTATGCCGCTGTTGTATAAATAAGCACCCCATCTGGCGGATGTTCATTTCCTTCGATAGCGTTTCCGGACCATATCCTTTAGCGTTTTTTATCTTCAACGTGACAATCGACGATTGTAAATACGCTTACATTCTAATGTAGCAGATATCTCCAATTAGGAAGAGCGTGTGCTAACATTATAGCGATGTAATTGGAATGATACTCCTGAAGATGTAATACAAGTACACATAGCACTGCGTAGGTGCTACAGGCGAGGCATTGGAATTCGAAAGCCGAGCGCCGACCACCCATAGGCATGAGAACGCGGCCCCGTCCCCTTCCCCACGGCTTACTACGGCGCCGCCTCTCGCCGCTCTCTTAAGGCACAATGCTGAATTTCATTTGCTCTCAGCTTATGAACCTTGGATGCGGGCCTTTTATTTTATTTTCCTCGTCTGTCCATTTTAATGGAAGCACATGTCGAAATCTTGTAAGTGTTGTTCTACAACTAAAACATTTATTATCATTTTAATGATAACAATCGTTATTACAATTTTACATTACAACGATTTTTCATTGCTTACGTTTTGACAATAATTGATAATACATTATATAAAAAAATGGTTATTTCATTAAAAAAATATACATAAAATGAATCGTATGGCGTTTACGTAACTCTACACGCCTAATCATGTAAATGTTTCTGTATGGAATGCATTCATTTTGACAGGTCCCATACATACATATAGTTGTATAGGCGGCCGTAGTCCGCATTCCTCACCGTCACTTTTTTCGGTACTGCTTAGAACCGGCTTGCAGTACCGCCACATTCCACAGGGCCTTTTTTACGCTGTGTGGTCGCGGTTTCCGCCGGGACGGCAACGCCTCGTCTCAAATATGAATGAAATCCAGTCGGAGCGGCAACGTCGCGCCAGACGCTATCCTGATTGAGAACTACATCTCTCCCGCGTCGTCCCCTCTCGCTTGTTCGTACTATCATGTAGAATGTAGATGAATAAGTATGCGGCATAGCAACAGCTTGAATCGCGGTGGTCATACTTTATTTACCATGTGTCAACCACACGCGATAATTACCATAGCCCTGCTTATAGAGGACAGCCATGTTGGCGTTCACGTTGGTCGTCTCTACGAAAGATAAGATATTATAAACGTTGTTTATGATAAAAATAATATTTAAAAATCCAATATTGTTTATATTTAGGTTTTTATAGAATTAGTTCGGAGCACATGCTTTTGTTAATAATGACCTCGTAAATGGAACAGCGTGTGAGACCCCAATACAGACACAGCTGTGCCAGGCACCCCACGTAGGCGAATTTGAACCCTCCTAAAAGTGTGCACGCATGCGCAACAGTTACGTCGATGCTGCCCGCGACCCTACGCGACATTACAAACAAGAGAGCTTACTATGCCCGTCTAGTCGTACGCCATTATATCAAAATTCCACTAAATTATATTATTTACAGTTTAGTTTGTATTAGTTTATTTTCTATAAAGTTAAAATGTGTGTAGTGTGTGTTACGTGAAACACTTGTGAACATAAACCCAAAAATGCCGTTGTTAGTTGATAATAAACTCCGAAATGGTAATTATTGATCGCTTTCTTTTGTAGCCATTAAGTGTTAACACAGACCTAGTGTTTTAGAATCATATATTTACTACGCAGTGTGTATATGAAAATAAGTTCTATTTAATAAAAAACATTCAAGCTTCCATTCACTTAAAAATGATATCATATTCTTTTAGTTTTTTTAAAACACATCAAAATTGGTATTGTTAAGAAAAATCTCATTCCATACTGTATACTTAATAATAGTTAAAACCTGAGTAGGCCTACACTACTACGAGAAAAAATTGATTGCGGTCGTTGAGTGCATGCGCACTGAGTGCACGCAGTGGGCACGGAATGGGAGGAGGCTGCAGAATGTAATGGCCGCGAACTTGTTGTATTTCGAAGACAATCGTTTACTCCTTCGTCGTATATATTATGTTATGTCTTAAGATAAAGTGTTTAGTAAGCAAACTATAAGATTTCATTACATTTTATTTGTTTATTTGTACGTCGCTGTGAAGATGTTATTCGTTGATTGTATATTTCTAGTCCTGATATGTTTTTGTTGTTTTTCTAGCATACTTATAGATAAATATTTGATATATTTATAAAACAAAATAATAACGTTTATCTTTCTTCTTTACAGTATCTTCAAATGCACCACCGGCTGCGGAGATGTTAGCACAACTTCTTAAAAGTCGTCAATTAGTGCTGTCTCCGCCCGATTGTGCTTCCAACACAGAAACACCTTCCACTTCACCCACTTCAGTGTCACCTTCGTCTTCTTTCGACAAGCCCGACAACAGAGAACGCGATGTGTTCGCCTTCTGTCCGGACGCAGCTGACATGCGACGCGAAGACGAACGGCTAAAGACATTTAACGAATGGCCAGTCTTATTTTTATCTCCAAAATCACTCGCGAGGAATGGCTTTTACTACCTCGGCCGCGGTGATGAAGTGCGTTGTGCATTTTGCAAAGTAGAAATTATGAAATGGGTTCCGGGCGACGATCCTGCCAAGGATCACCAGCGATGGGCTCCTCAGTGCCCCTTCCTAAAGCGGCAAGCGGGCTCTGGCAACGTGCCTCTGGACTCTGCGCCGGCGGTGGGCCACGACGAGTGCGGGGTGCGCGCGCCCGCACCTGCGCCCGCCGTACGCATGTCCGGCCCCGTGCACCCGCGGTACGCCTCCGAAGCTGCCAGACTACGCAGCTTCAGCGACTGGCCTCGTAGTATGAAACAGAAGCCCGAGGAACTAGCCGAGGCGGGATTCTTTTACACCGGCCAGGGCGATAAAACTAAGTGCTTTTATTGTGACGGTGGACTTAAAGACTGGGAGAACGATGACGTGCCGTGGGAACAGCACGCGCGGTGGTTCGATCGATGTGCGTACGTCCAGCTGGTGAAAGGACGGGAGTACGTCCAAAAGGTGATCACGGAGGCGTGCGCCCTCCCCGCGCCCAAAGAGCAGCCCGAGAAGCCCGCTAAGCCTACAAATAACAATGCTGACAATAACATAGAAGACACTAAATTATGTAAAATATGTTACAACGAGGAGAGAAATGTAGTTTTTGTACCTTGCGGCCACGTGGTCGCCTGTGCGAAATGCGCGCTCTCGACAGACAAATGCCCAATGTGTCGAAGGACGTTCACGAATGCAGTGCGGTTATACTTCTCGTGAGCCGGTCCGCTCGGGACTGGTTGTAGTGAATACGCACGCAGCGTCTGGAACACGCTCGTGGTCGCTTTGCCGCTCCTCAGTACACAGCGGCGGACTTGACGGTTGCTAAGGCAGTGCTAGTGGAACTTGACATGTGTCTCAAATTGTACATTATATTAATATGAAAAATTCTAATTGGAAATTTATTATCAAAATAAAAATTGGCAGATTTAAATTTGTGATATAATTTTGCATTGATAGCTAGTGTTCATTAACGTTCAATAAATATAACAAAAATACTGTAGACAGAAGTGTAAATATTAGCTTCACATTAGATACTGAAATAAACTAATGAAAATTATTTATGAATCACAACAGAATTTAATTATTATTTCATCCTGTTAATATATTTATCATAATGTTAATTATTATTTTCGTGTTTTCTTACCCACCACCTACCTACATAAAGTGAAATGACATGAGTACATAAAGTTAAATGAGAATTTTAACCATGAAAAATTAAGAAACATCTATAAGCATTCAAATTTAAGCTTCAAAGCAAAAAAAGTTTTGAATATTCAAAAAATAATGGGCATGTATTTCATTTTACACATTAAAAATAAATACAGTGACATTTAAATAATTTTTAAGTATACACAACGTTAAAAGACAAATCTCAAAACTAAATTGTTTCAAAAACCATTAAATATCTTTCAGATTCGATTTGCAATATCTTTACTATTTTCATTTATAATTAGATGTTCAGTTTTCTTATAAATACAATTAAATCAAACATATAAACAAAATTATCTTCTTAGCCAGAGCAAACGAATGAAAATAATTGAATTATAGTCATTGCCCCGAGTAGAATAGAACCCACAACACATCGCTTTATAGTCAGACACTATCTCATTGAGCATGAGGATGAAGATTCTCAAAGAGGGTTGAAAGAAAAATATGTACACTTATTTTGCGAAAAAGGGAGTTCTAATAAACTTGTTTAGTCAATAATAGTTCTTCACGTCATATCTTTAATATACAGTTGACGCCATTATCAGCAACATCAGGTCATCCATCATGCGATGGTCGTGAGGGATGTACCAATATCTGCTCAGGAGAATGTTTGTTTTTAACAATTTCCTTTTGGCAAGGCCTCGCTTATCACTGAATATTTCCAACATGGACGGAAACGAGGTCATAAAATTAGGTTTCTAATAGGCTGAATGAGAGATGCACGAAAATAGAATATATCTGTTGTGTTTAGTGTTGCTACAACAACTATAACGAGGCCATAGCAGTGTTACACGGTCTCACTGTAAACGCGATAAGTCGTAAATTCTATTCCCACTCTGAGAAATAATCATATTTAAATTATTTTAACATTACCAATTTTCAGCACGTAATATCTGGGTTTCGGGCGGAAAGTGTAGGAAAAAGTATCTGGATACGAAATTCATTTTGCTGTCCTAGAGCCATATGTGATATGCTGGTTCTCCGCTTTATCACCATATCCCACCGGAACGGAAAAAATGTGAAGCTAAAAACCCTGTCTTAAATCGTTGGCCATCACCCAAATACATTAATATGAAATTTGCATTCATATTCAAGGGCATATGTTATGTTGATAAACGCAAAATATGAAAATGATGTTAATTTTTTACGTCAGTTTAAAGCTCATTAACCTTCATGATATGAAGGATGATTATGATTTATTAATATCATACACTTTTCAAAAATATAACTGATCTCTCTCTAAATTTTCTACTTACCTAAAGTTATATAAAAAGCTGTTTATTTAAAAAATGATCCTTCAACTAACTTCGATATTGATACTATCGATATTGACGCTATACAAATTCTCAAATTTGAGCGGTAAGTGGTGAACGAACTGTTTTTTTAACACTGTTCTCTGTGACTACTCTGCTAGTTGAAAAAGCATAAACCTTAACTTCTATTGTAAGGTAAAAAGAAAAAATCTTGCACCCTCTATAGTTGGAACTATTGAAGAAATAGGTAGAATAGAAACAACTTACTTATCTTAATTTAAGCACCATCTGGCTTTAGTCCTGAGTAAAAATATATTTTAACATAGTTTAACAATGCTAAAACATCAATATTAAGAAAATAAAGGAAACAAGACTATATTGATCAAATATTTAAATTATAAAAGACCTCTATAATTTTTAAATTTCGAGGGGTCCTATAGACTGTATGTATGCAAAAAAACATTATACAGGAGAGCGGTTTCAACTGCGTCATTTTGTCATTATACAAAGAACATTATTAAATTTTCAATACTGTAAGATTTAGCATTCAGAAATTATAATCATTTCCCCTGAATAATGAAACAGTTATCACCTTAGGAACCTTTTAGTTGCTTTTCTCTAATGTTGCGTTGCGGTGGCCAGTCGTGGCCCAGTGGCACAAGAGTGTGACTGTAAACGACTGGTTGTGGGTTCGATTCCCACTCGAGGAGTGGAAATTATATTTCCATTTTCTTCGCTCTGGTGTCGAGGTAAAGCGCGGCGTTAAGTTCCGCCACTTAACACGCAAGCCTCCGAATTCGGCGGAAAGTGGGGAACGGAGTGTCTTAACACTAGGTTCCCTCTGTCTACCCTGCTGTGTGCGGGATATAGCGTGAAGCTATTTATTTATTTATTATTTACTGTTTAAATAGGTAGTAAGTAAAACAGCAGAAAAAAAATCTGTTGTAAAATTTTATTAATAAGAAATTATAAAGCAGTTACCAATGATTTGACATATTTATTATTATGATTTAACAATTCCTGCTTGAGATTTTCGATTTCTTTCATCATTTCTTCATCAGACGAGATAGACTCATTTACTTGTTTACACTTACGTAAGAAATCTATGATTAATTTTTTGCCTTGAGATGTTTCTTCAGATTTGAGAGCAGCTTCAGCTTCGAACAGATTCACTTCCAGTTCAGCTTGTATAGATTCAGCATACTAAAAATATATATTTTAATATTTACTATTATTCTATTAAGAGGCCACAATGGCGCAATGGGACAGCGCCTGATGGTAAACGAATTTAACTGCATTTATTTTCACTCCGATAAAAAATATAATCAAAATATAAATTATTTTATTTTTTCGCTCTGATAGGATAAAGCACAGCGTTGAGCTCCGCCATTCATTATATAATATCTAGATTTTGACATTCTCTGACGAATCTGCTATGCGGAAAATAGCGTGAATCTGCATTTTGCGTAAAAACAAAAATAAGAATCCATTATAGGACCCATATATACGGAGAATATATTTAGGACCTATATATAGGAGATAATTTAGAAATAAAATTAAAGAAAACATGCATAATTAATTATAGTATCTAATAATTCATATTATTTTATTTATATATATATATATATATATATATATATATATATATATATATATATATATATTAATCACCTAACATGTACCTTAACATGTACATATATATTACTAGCCAACTTAGGTGCACCAAGAGACCGAATCTTTGGTCTTGGCCCTGTCTTACAAATAAGATGTCATGTAGCAGTGGGCTAGTGAAACTAATAGTAATTTTACGCCTAACAAACCATAAAAGCCCTGTTTGATATTTAAGCGCAGTGGCACAAACGTGTGACTGTAAACGACTGGTTGTGGGTTCGATTCCCACTCGAGGAGTGGAAATATTTATTATTTCCATATTCTTTGGTCTGGTATCGAGGCAAACCGCGGCGTTAAGTTCCGCCACTTAACATGCAATGCCTCCGAATTTGGCGGAAAGTAGGGAACGGAGTGTCTTAACACGTGAAGCTATAAAAAAAAAGTGTAAAGCAGTGAAGTAAACACTTGAGAAAAAATACTGGTCATGTATGACTTTCTGATCTTGACATTATTTAATGTAGGAAAATTAACTAATCATTTAGTGGAGTCTCAGGAGTCATAGCAATCAGTATTATAGCAAATTTTGTCATGTTATTTTGTATTCATAAATAAAAACTTATAAAAACTAAATCGTGTGAATCCAATAAACTAATATTAACAATTAAGTAATTAAATCATTTGTAGCCTGTTGTGGCACAGGGGCACAAAGTGTCAATGTTAATGCGATTGGCTGTGGGTTCGTTTCCCACTCGAGGAATTGAAATATTTAATATTTCGATTCCTTCGCTCTAGTGTAGAGGCAAAGCACTGCGTTGACTTCCGCCACTTAACATGCAACCTACCCTACTGTGTGCAGGAATACAGCGAGAAGGTAAAAAAAAAAGAAAAAAAACTAAATAAAAATACCTTAATAACAGATTCAGGTAAACCAGCCAGCTTAGCAACATGTAAACCAAGAGATTGAGTCGCTGGCCCTGGCACTATCTTATGAAGCAGTACGAGCTGGTCGTTCACTACTGAGGCTTCAGCATGAGAGTTTACTATGATATTGGGATGCAGACTTTCAAGCTGGGTAAGCTCGTGATAGTGAGTCGCGAATAGGCAAAAGCACTTGCTTTCTGTTGCTAGTTTCCTGAAAAAAGAAAATATTATAATTACAAAAGTCTAAAAAATATTGTTTTATGCTACCTGGTTCTGTTTGGAGGCCATTTTAGAAATTTGTTTAAAAACAATTAAATATAGCGCGATTCGAACTTAGACACCGTCCAAATTTTTTTTTAAATGTTTCTTATCTATAAGTGCACGAATAACACTTATTATTACGAATAACACTTAAAATGTTAAAAATTGTTGATTAGTATGTATCTAACAAAAGCGATGCTGGCAGAAATTTGGAGGAAGCCTATGTCGGTAGGCAAGTTGTCCAAGTTATTCACAGAACATAAGAATTTACCTCGAGATATTAAATGAAATGTACTAAAACATATTTTTAGTACAAATATGTTAATTTATTACAGTTAATAAATCTATACAGGATATGGCAATATATTATAGCAATATAGTGTCCCATAACAGACAACGTGTATGGTAAGATCTATCTTGCCAAACCATTAAAACAGTCCAGCTTTGTAAGGTACCACTGATTTATAGATCTCCAAGTAAAACATAAAAAATTCAACTTTTATACGAAACATGTAAAAATTTTTACGGGGTCAGGGGTGTCTGGGAGTTGATGTCCAGTAATGGGTGACGTGGTGATTTCTAATTTATAGTATTATATAAAGAGGTAGCTGTGTAACTTTGTTTGTAGGGGTAATCTTAGGAAATGAACCGATCAATAAAATTCTTTCACATTCAGGAAGCTATACTGTTCTGGAGTGCTGTAGGTTACTTCTCTTATTTTTTTTATTATTAATTATGAAAAAAAAAATAAAATTGGACAAGATGTGATGCTTTATCGGCGGCCGAGTAAACGGTTAGTTGTGTAGTTTACGCGGGCGAACCCGCGGGCGGGTCGCTAGTGATTCTTTATAAAGAAAAGATTGTAAAATTGAGCCTTGCACCTTAGTGCAAGTATGGAATTAATTCCACACTATAACAACAGCCTATAACTGATATATACTTGTATGATTTTTTTTGTATCTGCCATTTGTAAATCATTTTTTTAAATAAATATTCATAAAAACAACATACTCAGCGATAGCCCATGCAATTCCACAGCCATCATAGGTAGATGTTCCTCTGCCGAGTTCATCCACCAATACAAGAGAATCAGGTGTCGCAGACTGAAAAAAATACAATAAGGTACAGAAGTATATAATAATATATAATCAATATATACTATATGGTTTTAAGTATTTCCAATTAAAAAATATTTACAATACTCTTATTACATCGAACTTATTTATAGCTGCACTAGTAAATTAATTTAAATGAATGTTTGTAAATTAGATTATCATTTAGTAAGTAACAGTTACAGGTATATTATATACATAAAAACAAATTAAAAATCTTGTCTACGTAAATATAAAAAAAAATGTAAAGATTCAGAAATAATAATTATCTGAAAAATAGAACCCATCCATGGTGCAGCGGGACAGCATCTAACTGTAAACGTAATTAATAGCAGCTTCAATTCCCACTAGTAGGAATGATCTTTAACTTAATTTTATATTATTTTCACTGCTCCACTTTAGTAATGAGACAAGGCGCACAACGTACAAAACGAGAAAAAGCGTACACCTCTATATACAACACTAGTAGGCCGTTCGCGACTTCACCTGCGTGAACTACACAACTATTTCAATATAGTCACACGCTATATAGACGTCACATTAGAAACCTCTAAAATTATCAGTGTGTCTTTACTATATTACGCATGTACTATACATATAAGCCCTTCCTCTCTCTTCCTTCATCTATTAAAAGAAACCGCATCAAAATGTGTTGCGTAGTTTTGAAGATTCTAAGCATACATATATACAGACAGATAGACGCTGGAAGCGACTTTGCTTTATATTATGTAAAGTTTTTTTTGGGAGTGTAGTATGCTGTTGGCCAGAGTGGCCTCGACAGCGTCACCGGGCTTTGGCTGTACGGCGGGGCAAGGGCGTCTCAGTCGAGACTCGAACCTCAGCTTGCGACACCGTTTTAGTGGGGGACTTTGCTTCACTCAGTCCGAGCTAGGCTTAACTAGGGGCGCTGGTGCCCGGGGCGGTATCGGACCGTTGAATAACTGGGACCTTGTCTCAACAGGCGGGGTCGTTGTATGAAGGTTTGAATTTACAAAAAGCGTAAACCTCTTGTATATAATATATACTAACACGCAATATAGCAGCGGACTCCACCATCTCCATCATGAACGTGCTCTGTCCCTTTCCCTCGCAGTCGGCGGCGCCCACGCGCGCGCACAGCGCCCGCAGCCGCGGCACGAGCGCGCACGAGGCGGGCACGAAGGCGCCCGAGTGCGCGAGAAGCGCGGCAACGCCGCACGACCGCATCCAGGTTGACTTGCCGCCCATGTTCGCGCCTGTCACTATGTGCATTACGCATTCGTCTGGAAATTATGTTTTTGGGCTTTAATAAAGCTGGTTTAAGATTATTTCGTCACACAGCAGGGTAGGCAGAGGGAGGTCGAGAGTTAAGACACTCCGTTCTCCACTTACCGCCGATTAACCTCGACAGCAGAGCGAAAAAATGGAAATATTAAATATTTTCCACTCCTCGAGTAGGAATCGAACCCACAAGCGGTCGCTTTACAGTCACACTGTATGTCTGGCCCACGACTGGCCACGTAATGTTATTTTGATACAAGAATACAAGAATAAATAAATTATTATGCAAATTGATTTTTTTAAATGTTTAAGACTAAAGAGTAAGAGTAAGTCTATAAAATTATAAATGGACATTACATGTGTAATTTTTTTTTAACTTATCTTTATTGCAAATTTCTATTTAATAATCTTTATTATTTATGTTTTTTGAATAAAATATATTTTCAAAAAAAAATATATATTTTTATTTTTATGAATTAACCAAAAAGCTCTAAGCTATAAACAAATTTCTTCTTTGAATGAACATTTCTATACTGTGACAGTCACCAAGCCTTATAAATAGCTTTAAACAAAAATACATTTTTTATCAATCATTGTTTGCAACTTAAATAAATTTATAATTCTTATTTTATTATTATAAACTTTAGTTTAACTGTAGCTATGGGTATGGCATATATGGTATATCTTCCACTGCCCGGATAGCTCAGTCGGTAGAGCATTGGACTTTTAATCCAAGGGTCCAGGGTTCAAGTCCCTGTTCGGGCGACTACTTTTTTCTTTTTTTAAATACATCATTCATATATTTAACATTTTTTTTTATTAAGCACAACTATATATATAGAAGTGATAGTTCAAAGAACAAAAATTTACTTTTTATACAAAATTTGCATAAATTGCTTCATACAAAAACATTTTGAAAGACATACAATTAAAACATAAATAATATTTATATAATTACAAAAAAATGTTTTTATTATTACTTAAAATAAATAAAATACATACCTCTTTTAAATATCACATCATTAGGTATAAAAGATACACCTTCCTGCACTTCCAAGCAAGGATGTCTTAAATCTTTTAGTATGAACTCATCTAAACTCTCAGTGACTTTTGGTCTGCAGTATGGGTAGGGAGCAGTAGTCGCTGATATTGCAAAAGCAACTAAGACGTCCAAGCGGGACAGTATATGCGACAGACAGAATAAACATTCTGAATAGCCAGCTGAAAATGTTTAAATGAATTTTTCATATGAAAAAAATAATTGTTACAAGTTAAATGAAAATTAAAAGAAATGTTTTTAATAGTTTTCAAGAAATATGTTAAACTTTGGCATTGCCATTTTTTCGCAGCATGGAGGTAGAGAGAACCAAGATACTTCTATGTCGAATCTTCACCTAAATCTGAGACATTGTGCGTTTAACGACAGGAATAATCAATATTGCGCTCTATTTTGTCACCAGCACAGTGAAATTAATTTAGTTTAAATATATAATTATATTTAAATTATAAAATTAATAAAAATAGTTTAAATATATAATTATATTTCAATTCCTCAATATTTGTGAACGAATTGAATACACAAGTACTTAATACTGTTTACATTTCGACACTGGAACACTTGGATGGCTTTGATTAAAATTATATACTTTTTTGTACATAAAAAATAATTTTGATTAGCTTTTGGAATTACTCTTTTTTTATTAATATTCTTTTGGTGGCGAATCTACACATTAAACAAAACTACGTCCTTCATCAAAAATACAGTATGTACTTGTCAATAAATTACAAGTAAATTAAAAAAACATATCATAATTTTAAATTAATGTTACCAGCGATTCCGATGATTTCAGCCACCACTTTATCTTGTTCTTTTTCATAGGCCGCTTTTGTATGGTCATAATCTTCAGTTATTTTTTCTAAAGCGCTCGTCTTAAATCTGACTCCGCTTCTAAGCGCATCGATTATTGTATACTTTTTATTCCCACGAAGATTTTGCTCTTCTTTCAAAGTGACTCTGTAATAAATAATATTAATTTTATAGTTAAAGTATTTTTCATATAAACAGAATCAGCGAACATGATATATCATTCATTTATTATTTAACAAGTTGGCAGCTATATAAGAACTCTGTGTCAGCACATACAAAATGAATATGTGCAGAATAAGTAAAAAAGTATTTTTTTGGTGTTGTTCTTCATTTCTGTCAAAACACTTCTATCTCTACTTTCCAAGACATTGCTTGTTAAGTGGCAGTACACCTGTCGTCCGTACTTTGTTTTTTTACCAGAGCTATGAAAATAATTTTCATCATTTGGTTCCTTGTCAGGGGACAATATAATCATTGTCCCCGAGAAGGAATCGAACTTATACAGACTAGCGATTATAGTCAGATGGTTTAGTAAAAATTTAAAATATTACGAATAGATAAATAAAAAAAAAAGTTTTTTATGTACAAAAAAGTATATAACTTAATTCTAAATCTATATAAAAGTGGCTAGATAATTGTATAATTAAAAGTTCTTAAAAGTACTTGAAGTTGTATTGCTACAACCCAACAATATTTTAAGTTTAAAACAGGTACCTGAGGCAAAATCCATTTTGATTGTTGTTTTCCAATTTGATAGTTTTTCCAGCGTCCATACCGAGGTCTCTAGCAGCTTTATTTAGTTCTTTTTCTGCCAAACTTTGAAATTTCTCCAATTCCTCTGCCAAACTCTGCAATTGTTCATCAAATGATGGTTTCACTAGAAAGTCCCCTGAAATAGATAGGATAAAAAATAATTGACTGCTACTATTAGTTTAAGAATTATATTTATTAAGCTTGTGTATTTGTTTCAAATAACTGCAGAGTAAAGTATACTTTTCAATAACATAATTATATTATACTCATTTAATATCATTTTTTAGCTTCACGCTGTATCCCGTACGCAGCAGGGTAGGCAGAGGGAACCTAGTGTTAAGACACTCCGTTCCCCACTTTCCGCTGAATTCGGAGGCGTTGCGTGTTAAGTGGCGGAACTTAACGCCGCGCTTTGCCTTTACACCAGAGCGAAGAAAATGGAAATAATATTTATTTCTATTCGTTGAATGGGAATCGAACCCACAACCAGTCGTTTACAGTCACACGTTTATACCACTGCGCCACGACTTGTTCAATTGTAACTGGAATTTAATATCGTTTTTACGTTTGAATACTATTAAAATATAATTTTATTTTTTTTATTAAAAATTAAATCGAGTTTTGGGCTGGCATTGGGTTTTGCCATAAAAAGGGAACAAATAATAAGTCGCAAATATATAGAGGTTGTCAAGGTGGAGTGGGACCGTATCTGAATATAAACGCGTTGGTATGGTTTTCAATTCCGACTCGTCAAAATGGTTATATATTAATTTAATTTCTCCTCTCTGGTAACATCTCTTAACACGCAATGTCTCAATTTCTGTAGAGAACCTCTTAGCAGGGTATGCTATACGAAAAAAATCGTGTAGCAGTTTTTATTTATAAAAACATACCTCTATCAATAGCATCCATATCTACAGTAGCTTCTATCATTTGCTGAAACTTGTCTAAGTCATTGTTCAATTCTGATATAGGCTCAGTTAAAGATGAATGTACAGTTGGACTGTTGGCGTCACCCAAGCATTGTAACAAATGGGGTAATCTATTTATTGCCTAAAAAAGTTAACATAAAATTAGTTAATAACATTCAGTCTTCAGACAGTAACAAAATAAAATAACAAATGTTGAAATTTATTTCGTAATATTTTATTGGTTAATAATGTCAGCTAAATTCTAGTTGTTTAATAAAATTACTTTCTTTTTTTTTTTTTTGTTTTTTTTTTAATTCATATATCAAAATATTTTAAACATTTTTGAATATATACACTTTTTAAAGGTATTAGAGGTCGCGCTTCTTGGAAGCCGTCCAAACACTAACTGCTAGACTATGAGTTCTACACCTAACTGTATCGAAATTCTTAAATGCTTATTATAATTTATTTTCGTCGTTATCATCTCGATAGAGATTGTGACAATTTTCTGCTACCCAAAGATTATTTTACACTGTCAAGAATATATTTTTTTGATAATAAAAATGAATTTAATATAAAAAAATTTGCTACAATTATTATAATAAATGATATAAATAATATTAATAAAATTATTTATATTAAAATTATTAAACTTTTTGATTGGAAGTCAAATATACTAAATATATTATATAAATAATTAATTTCCTCATCAATAAATTGAGATATAAAGGAATAATCAAACTACATTAACAAAATGTCAATATCATGCAGCTGCTTCAAATCCAAAATGATGGGTGTTTGAAAAATGATTATTTAAATGACGAATAAAACATGTTAAAAGAAAAATTGTTCCAATTATGATAGAAAGATATTTTTAAAGGGAAACAAAAAATATTTTTAGAAAATGTATGATCTTTTAAACCTATTTTTTGGTCATTTACGTAAATAAAAATATAATTAAACTAATGAACCTGATAGATTCTATAGCAATCTTGCAAATTAGCCTTTTTCCGTGTGAGGCGTCTTGCCAAAGCTTGCAAATCTGGTATTCTTTTTAAATGTTCTTCATGTAATTGCAAACGGAGCTGTGAATTTTCCACAAGAAGTTCGACTATGTCCAATCTTTCATTTATGAGGTTAATGTCTCTGAGAGGCTGCCGAAGCCATTGGGCTAAAAGTCTGAAAAAAATAAATTATTTAATTAATAATTTGTAATGCAAATCCAAGTTAGTATTATGTTAACTAACACAATTGTAGTTATGTAGCAATGTTAAACACATGTTCTACACAACGTTTCGACTATAATAACCAGGGAAATAAATATCATTTTATTATAAACTTTGAGACAAAATTTATAATAAAATTATTTTTATTTTCCTGGTCACTCAAATAGACAAAGAGTTTCTCTGATTTTTAGTCTTGTTACTAAAAAAGCGGTCCCTAAAGTGGTAAGAAACTAGATAGCAGAGCTTATTAAAAGGTATCACTGCCTATCTTGTTTAAAGTAAGCGATAAGTAGAGGCACGCCATTCTGGCGCAGTTGAACAGCATTTGCTGTAAGCGTGATTGGATGTGGGTTTGATTTCCACTCGGAGTAATGATATCATATTTAATTTTTTTTATTTCTCCACTCAGGCACCCAAAGAGGCATTTAGTTTCGCCTCTGAACACGTAATGTTTGTGTGAAAAGTAGAGAACGGAGTGCCTTGAAACTAGGTTCATTCTAACAAAAAAAAATGAAGCTTATAAGTAAAGATAAACAAAAATAGCAAACGTCTCCTATAACATTAAAAAAACATATTAATTACAATTTACCTCTTTCCATGTTGTGTCCTACATCTGTCTAGAAGTCCCAGTAAACTTCTAGAAGGAGAATGGTTCATATCTCCCAATTCTGGCAAGACATTGAGCGCTGTCAGCGCAGCGGCGTCTAAGTGGAGGAAGCAATCCGCTTGGATTGTTGTTAGTCGAAACCTGAAATTAATTAATTAATCGTGAAAATAGTGCATATTTATTTTCTTAATTAAAAATTATTTTTAAGTAATATTTGCTATATATGGAAAAGTTCTACTTTGTGAAATAAGTATGACTTGTGAAATAAATTAGAGCCTTTGAGCTCAGTTGGACAGTGTCTAAAAGTAAAGGTTTTGGGTTATTATCTAATATATTTTCATATTCCGTTTTAATATAGCGCAGTCAAGAACGGCGTTAATTTCAGCCATTCCTACTAGTACTGTTGGGGGCATGCACTATATGGAGATTGGAATGTTAGGTCCTCTCTGACTACTCCATAAATGTAGGAAAAACATCATTATGTTTAGATCATTATCTAAAAAAAATCATGTAACAATATCAAACATTCTATAATAGAAAATTTAAATGTAAGCTTTAACTTTAAATATATTTTTTTATATTTGCAAAAACATATAAAACAATATAAAGTTCATAAAATTCATTCTTTAGTTATGCTTACATTGGGAGTTTTAAATTGTAATTTATAATGGTTCAGGTTGCCAAATCACTTGAAGTTTGTCTCAGTAACTTAGAAGTATACAATACATTAGTTTTGTTTTTAGTCAAAAATTCTGTAGTTTGATTTTATAGGCAGTCAAAGTTTCGAAAATATTCGAGTCCCGCTAAAAGCCACTATGACCGCTTGTGCGTCATTCGCAACCCTGGTTATAGTAAGGTGTAAAAGGGATTTGTTTGTGTTTTTCGTCCGCGTAATTACATTAGTAGTCTAATAATTGTAAATAGTATTCGATTAATAAATGGATGAGGATTCGAAAAAGGGATAATCTACTTAAAATGGTAAGATGAAGTTGAATGGTTGCTCTGTATTTATCACAAACATTGATTTTGTTGCCGCCGAAATGTGAGGAATAAAAATCAAAGTTTAAGTGAACATAAACTTTCCTAATACTTATGTTTAAAATTTTATCTGTTCAAAATATCTTACTAATGTCATAATGACGAATGCAAACTCAAATACTAGCAGTACCTAACCTACCGTAAAACTAGTATTTTTTATTTTTGACATAGTATATGGAATGCTAATAATCAAAATCAGTTAACATTCTCCATTGTATGACCAGTCATTTTGACTGGTCTGGTAAATCTAGTATTAAAGAGGAAGTGTAACGACAATTTCATAGCAATTAATTAATGTCATGATCCAGACGTCTTTGTGTCATTATATGTAAATAAAACTTCACAATACATTATTGATATATGATTGTTCATTATTTATATCTTTAATGTAGGTCACATTCGAAGGATTTATTCAAGACTATAATAAGCATTTGGACATAACAAAAAATAAGGAAAACAAAATATATTAATATAAGAGTCATCCATATGTATAAAAAATAAACAAGTTTTGTTATTTTTTTAAAGAAAATGTCATTCTGGATTCTACATATAGGTATTATAACTGTGTTAAATTTTATACTCATTTGTCCGTATAATTTTGGGTACAAAGTTTTTGCTTCACGGACTTAACATACAACGCCTTCAGAAATCGAAGGAAAGTGGGAAACAGAGTGTCTTAACACTAATTTCCCGATGCCTATCCAGCTGTGTGTGGGATACAGCGTGAAGCTAATAAAAAAAGAAAAAAAAAATTGTCTCACCTGCCAAAATTAGTACTATCGTTCAACAAAGAAGTATATCTTATAGCAGCGGCTAAACTAGTCATGGCCACAGATTGTCTTGTCTCTGCAAAAGCGTTGGCGTCTTGTTGTTGGTTTTCTTTGAACTTTAGAAGTCGATTCAAATCCTGTATAAGTCCTTCAGTGGAAAATTCCGCCTTTTTTACTTTAGTCAAAGTAATATTTGCTCTTTCCATCACCTTCTTTAATAATTTATACTGAAATGTAACAATTTTCATTGTTTTGACTTTTTTACAATTTAAACTATTTTGATTCTATATGTATTGTGTTTTTCTATTATACTTTTAATAACAGCTTCTTGCCTTGTTTCCACAAATCAGGGTAGTAATAGAGAACCTAGTGATAAGAATCCATCCTACACTTTTCGCCCGAATTCCAGACATTGTGGTAAGTGAGGGACCTTAACATCGCACTTGGTATTTATCACCAGAGCGGTAAAGTAAGAATAATTTAAAAAAAATATACCTCCAAATGGGGATCGAACCCGTAGTCAATCGCAGTTAGACATACAAAAGTACTCTTAACAAGGTATATAATATATCTAAATATATACATTCAAATCTTAACATAGTACGTAATTATAATATAAAGACAATAGGTCACAACAGAAAAGTAGATAACATATTGATAAAACAAGAAGTCCAAGAATTGCGCGAATTCTTATTAATTCCATAAAAAAAACATAATTATAATACATTAATTAGCAAATAATGACAATAGATTTTTTACTTACATCCTCGTTGTCACTTTGTACTATAATACATTCGGAGGGTGCTAATTGTACTGCAATAGTCTCTAGTTCTGTGAGCAAATCGTCATCGGTGAATTCGGATACAGAAAGGGTATAATCTCCGGGCGACACACATGCCACACCTAGTAAACGACCCTGGAAATGGTATTCAAAAAATATATATTTTTAAAGAATCTATGTATTCTTTTTGCTAAATATGCTAACTATAATGTAGAAGAGTGTAGAATTAACTTGAAATTATTCATTTTTTTTTTTAAAAGTAACAGGAATCTTCTACTCTTCTACACAAGTATTAGCTAACTAAGCCATACATATATTCTCCGTCATGGTGATTTTTTAATATTATTTAGAACTAATAATTTAAGAGCGACATCTTCTGCAGGAAGATAAAATTTCCTAAATAAAAAGTAGTTTAATGAGAGATTATAGTAATTTTGAATAAAACTGAGTAAAGTAAAATTGAAGTGTATGCGGAATCTAATTATTACTAAAATTCTTACTTTACTATATGTACTTTTAAAAAAAAACCTTTTATTTATTCAAAAAAAAACAGTAACAAACTTGATTATAACATATTTGGTTAAAGAGAACTTAGTCTGAATATACTTTGTTCTCTACATTTTTGTCTGAATCCACAATCAATCGTTTTTACAGTTAGACACTGTCCCACAGAGTCATGATAGCCTCATAAATCACAATATTTTCTAATTATAAGATTCTATGTAACTGACTACATTTCAATAATTTTGTTTTATATTTAAAAAGAATTACTTCATTTCCACTTGTAGTCAAGTAGCGTTTTCCCCTTGTACATAGTAATCAAAATAAAGGAATACTTAACATTATTGTTAGTATTCTTTGCAATTGAAAATTAAAACTTATGAGAATACTGAACAGAAAAATTATATTTAATGAAAATCTATGTAACAATACCAGCACGTACATATGTCGTGTTATTTTAATGAAAATATTTTTTTTGTTCGAATATCAGGATATTTTAACATGGATGTTTTAACACAAATGAAGATATACGAACACGTATGTATATCCTGTTATTTCAAATAAAAATATAACAATAGACGAATTATTTTTGGGAAATATACAATTTGAAAAAAAAAACAACCAAACTATTGTTCGTAAAATAATCTTTGGGTAGCAGAAATTTGTAAAAATCTTTCTACAGAGATGCTAACAACAAAAATAAGTTGTAATAAAGCGTATAAGAATTTCGACGCAGCTGGTAGTGGACCGTATGGCTCAGTGGTGAGAGCGCCTGAACGGTATTCAGGAGCCGCGGGGTCTAATCCAGCTGCGTTCAAACTTTTTATACGTTTTCTAAATGTCTTTTTCAATTTCCCTAAGTGTGGAATAACACTTTCAAAATGATTAAAAAATATACAATTATATTTTACCAAAAAATATCTATCATTCAATTAAATTCCTTCGCTCTCCTGCCCAGCTGGGGAAAGGGGAGACGACATCAGGCCGTGGCCCCCTGGTAGTATTTTTTTACACACATAGTATTAGTATTCATCGCCACACACTCATATGGGTGAGTGCCCGGATAAGGCCATTGGCCTCTTGTAGGTATTGGAACTGGAGTGTTCCAGGGGAAAAGACTGGGGTAATTATATTTTCCCAAAAAATATCAGTGTCATATAAATAATGTAAGTCTTTACTTCTTTTAATAATAAGACATTAAAAGTTCGACTGCCAAGTTTAGATAATGGTACACTCGACGGTAATGACCTATACCGATAAGAATCACAACAAAATATTAAGCAGAATTTATTATTTATAACTTTATAATAGATTAAATGACCAAACTCAAGGTTTAATTTCAATACATTACTACTTAGATATTTCATATTGAACAAATATGTCGCAAATGCATATAAAAGTCAAAAATAATTTAATCGGGTTTTATCCATTTTGGACATATTGCTTTCTGATGAATTTGAGACAATTTGTAGGAAGAAGTAGGTCAGAGTCCCAACCTAACTTTGAGCTACTTCCTACCACTGTTAAATTCCAAAAAATTGCACATGCATCCGGATCTGCTGATAATATAATATTTTAACAGCATTACCCTGACGTTCTTTTCAGTAGGATCAGATTAGGATAACGAGTAAATAATCTTAAGTGTTTCTTCCTTCTAGTTTTATTTTTAAGCTGAATTGTAATTACAGCTGATATCCTACGTGCGAAAATAGGTCCAATCTAAATGCATCGCGATCAAGAAATATAAAAGCTTATTATTAAGTATCAGGGTTTAAGTTAGTAAATTTGTATAATCAGATCAAAGAAATATAAAAGCTTACGCAATATAAAAGCTTAAGCAAAGTAGTAATATAATAAAATATAATAAACTGTTAGAAGTAACGAAAATAAAAAATGTAAAAGTATACTTTTGAAAATGTAAAAATAAAAATATATACTTTTGTGACTGCTTCACTCTTAATGTTGACCGCCAGTAGACAAGGTGTGTTTTCATTGGATGTTCCTAGACCTTCTCCTAAAATTTCTTCTAGTTGCGACAAATAACCAGGAGAGCCTTTGTACTTGAGATTCCATTCGCATGCTTTTACAGAACCTTCGGCCACGAATATTTCAACTCTATACCGTTTTACCTGTAAAGAAATATTTTTAACAATTGCCTTATAGATAGATATATAGTAATTTTACATAAAAGCAGCTTCACGCTTTTTCCTATATAGCAAATTAATTAGGGAGAACATAGTGTCAAGACAATCCGTTCTCTACTTTCCACCTGGAAAATGGAGACATTTGTGGCATTGACAACATAACGCCGCGTTTATCCAAGGTACAATAGCGGAGAAATGAAAATAATATGTAATTATTCCCCCAAATGGGAATCGAATCCACAACCATTGCATTTACAGATAGACGCTGGTTAACCACGCTACGACGGCCTCTATATCGATAAATATATATTTTTAACAAGTTAGTTAATTGTTAGACTCAATTTTTTAATATACATATTTATAAAAGAACATATTTTTATGATTATTCGAAGATCTTGCAATAATTACCAGTATATACTATACACTACAAAATAAGATCAAAAACAATGAGAAAAAACTATATTAGTATACACTACTTACCAATAATAACTTCCTTATAAGTATTTCAAAGTTGCCCTTAGAAAGCACCAAGTAATCAAGGCGATTGGGGGAGACTCCCATTTGTTTTATGTTGGAAATTGAAGAGAACACTTCCCGAGATGCTGTAGTAGCGTCGACGCCATGGACGCTGTAGTATTCGTTGCGATCGAAAATTCTTACTGTCGTAGGCGGTTTCTAGAATAAATAATGTTACTTGTTATTACTACTCTACTCTATACAAATAAATAAAACTGGATCGTATGTTTGTAATATTAAAATAATCGCTTTTTACTAAACACATAAATGTGTACGTATAGTATATATAACCTCTGGTACGGCTGGACCGATTTTGTTGAGGTTTTCACTGACAGATAGGCGATGTAATAGGGAGCAACTTATGCTATGCTTAATATAGGTAATATTAGGTATATTGTTAGGATAGTTTCAAAATAGTAGCGACCAAATTTCCGCTTCAATTTCTAACAACGAATACTTTTTACAAAATTAAATTTCTTATCATATTGTAATCACATTTAATCACGGGAATGCATAAAAAATACTACAGAAAAATATTTAATAGTATTTGAAAGAAATATTAAAGCAACAAGTTCCATCCATCAATTAGAATTAACGTGTAACTGTCTGTAATATAATATTGTGCTTTCCCGATCCCACAGATGGCAATTTTTGAGATAGGCTACTTCCTTTTAAGAGTTCATTCTAAGAATGCGAAATAATTATAATCAGTCGGTATATAGGACAAGTAATTTTTGAAGAGATAATAAGATCGAAGAAAAGAATAAATTTTCATAGCACTTAGTTTGAACCCAAAGTAATTTATCAACACTAAATATTTTCTATGCTTAGTAATTAATAACCAGAATAACAGGATGCGAGAATAACAATTTTAGGGAAATAATATGGGTATAATCTTTATTAATACGTCGCGGTTTGTTTGTATACAGAGGTTTCTCGAAGCTTTTGTTATTCGAATGATAAGAAGTGTAATAAAACGTTGGTTACGTTATTATAATTTAAAATAATGATAATTTCAATTACTTAGAACGTGTATATATAGAGGAAATGTAAATAATAACTATTTCTTGTTTATTAGATTATAATCAGTTGCAATGAATATCTGACGTGTCGACGGAAAGCTTTATTTGCGATGCTCTTTAGCAGGACTGCTTTTTTAATTAAAATACAGAAGTCCATGACAATATTCATAGGTAAGTTAAACCTTGGACCCAAAATAGGTATATTGATCGTTCACTCATTTAGAAAATCTAAAATCAAGATCACAATATTCTCCATTCTAATAGAATTTTGTATAATCTCAGTATCGTAAGTCCTACCGGAACCTACCACCGGCTCAGGATGCAGTGCTGTTGAGAATAGCCGGCTAGAAACTCAACAGTTGCTCTTCTCAATAAGTTCATAGTTATCATAAGACTCCCGAGCGACCTTCAACAGCATTTAATTCTACACATTGAGATCAGAACAGTAGTAGAACAGTATTCTAGAAGCATACATACATATATCGTACAAAGGGCAACGTAGCATACGTCACTCCTGAAATAAGTAAATATTAGCCACATAACATCATCATGGATCATCATTTTTATAAGAAATATAAAGAAATAAATGACCTACTTTTCTTAAAATATCTCCAAGAATTAGACCTCCTCCACAAGTGTGATCAATGTCAAAGATCGTCACAGGATTATCAGCAAGGACATGATTTATTACAAAAATATACCTACAATAAGTACGTACAACTGTCCGATATTTAAAAGTTATTAATATCACATATATTTATTTACAATAAAATTTAAACAAAGCATAAATAGTTTTTACATTTAGTATATTTTAGTATAATATATTTTGTTATTTCTTTTGTTGACTCGTGCTCTTGATACCTATATGTGTATATCTTTATCGAAAAAGTGAGGAAGGTACGCGTACGTATTTCAAATTCTAAGATGACTAAATGACTGAATTTACAAGAAAAACATGTATTAAGTAAGTATATGTCAAATCACCACCAAAACAATATAACCACAGCATTGCTCATAATACGTCTATGACATTGAACTGGTTGTCATTTGGATGAATTGTGAGATCATATTATGATTCACGAAAAAGATTATATCATCGCTTTCAACCTTTTTTTTTAAGCAAATCCTGTATAAATTCTAAATGTGGATTCTACTTTCCCATTTTTTCACACTATCGAAAATCTCAGACGTTAAATAAAGTAAATATAACTCAAAAATTAATTATAAAATTTGAAAAGTAAGTAAGCGTTTAATAAATGTAACATTATGTTTAGAGAACTAATTAATTTATTTACCACTAGAATAAAAAGCTAACTCTTACACCAGTTCGGTACGCATACTTTCTGTAGGTAGTGAAAAAGTAAAGGTCGAAGAGCTGTATCGTATTTTCTTATTTAATATACGTCTTACATTTTTTATTATATATTTTTGTAAATTACTTATTATACATTCACTAACATATTCAGTATTTAATGGTTCACCAAAATACCAAGCATCGTATTTTTCAAAGTGTATTTTACGCGAAATTTCGCAATATATTAATAATATGGGTTTGTAATATTTTGCCTAAGACTGCGATTCTCAGAAAGATCAATTATGACCAAGCAAAGGGTTATCTTAAAAGATATATTAAATTAAAAGTGAATAAATTGAAGTCTCATTCCCATACAGCGTCAGTGCGTGAACATATTCACTACAGAGCGGTTAAGTGTTATTAAATCGATTTATTTACGGTAAGCTTTATATAAATTATGTACAGGCTTAATATACAAATTATGGTCTTTAATTTAATATTTTGTATGTATGTTTAATAATGATTTTAGTTGATAATTTTTTTATTTTTAATTATTTATAATATCTTAAAATTATAAGGTGTAGTATTAATATTAATAGATTTTAAAGTAAATATTTTTTAATATAATTATGAAAAAGAAAATCATAAAAGAAATAATTGATAATAGAAAGTTTTAAGATTAAAATACGAAATATATTTGTAATTTATGAATAAATAACTTTATATTTAAATTATTTATTCTTTTTCAGACTCATAATGAGGCTGTTTATTGCGACAGTCACATTATGGGCTTTGGCTTCTGCCAAGCCTGAAATGTATAAAGAAAAAGAAGACTTTCAATTTTCAAGAAGTTCATCTGATGATGGTTCGAAATCAGGTTATTATGGAGCTCAAAGAGGAAATATGGGAGGCAACTATGAAAGAGCGCATAATATGGACTCCTTGGCCCAACATCAAATGAGTACACTTGTAAGGCAAGTGGACGGAGAGTTAGGAGAAGGTGCTAATACAAGAACCGGAAGTGTATTTACTGCGGGAAATTCCAGAGGAATTTATGGCAGCGGAAACTACGATTTAAGTAATTTGAAAGGAAGAAATTTTGGTGAAAGTGCATCTTATGATGATCAGTATTCATCATCTTTATTGTCTCAAGATTCCAGAAACCATGCACATTTATATTCAGGAATTAATAATGCCCAATATAGTGGAAGTCAACTCGATGCATCTGATCTAAGTTCTGGGTATCAGTATGGTGGTCTCGGGTCCCAATATACTCAAGCTCAAGATAACCAAGCTGAAAGTCAATATCATGGATCTTCTAGGAATTTTCAATATGGTGGTCAAGGAGCAAGCCAATATAAATATTATTCTCATGGAAGTAGTCAAGCAAGAAATGACTTTGATCAGAGCGCTAATTTGCAAAGTAATAATAATTATAATGTTAACACTAAGAGTAGGCTAATCAGTACTATACCACATAGAATTTATCTAAGACCAGGAACAAGAGTCACTATACCCGTTGCGGCTCAAACATATGACGCTTCTCATAGTTCTTTATCACAGCAGCAAAGCGCTGTCAACACAGATGCGGAAATATTAAACAGTGGTAGAAATTATGTAATTAAGCCAGTAGGTACACCAAAACACTATGAATCATCCTATAGTTACCGTAAGGAATGGGAGAAACATGATACTCAACCAATTCCAATTATACCCACAGAAAACCCTTTTCCCAAAAATAGTGAACTTTATGAAGATTCCCAAATATCTGGCGCAAGTGGCCAGCAATCTCACGGCGAAGTAGACTCTACGAATGTTTTATCTAGTAATTTAAACAGTGCACAATTGAGTAGCTTAGACAGTGCACAACTAAGTAGCCTAAACAGTGCACAGCTGAGTAGTGTAAACAGTGCACAATTGAATAGCTTAAATAGTGCACATTCAAACAGTGCTCATTCGAGCAGCTTAAATAGTGCTTATTCAAGTGGATATAGTGGTAACACAAAGTCAGCGGCTTCTAATCGCTTACAATACCTTTCTCAAATGCATAACACTGCAGGACTTGCATCATCTTCTGGTGTACACCAGGCGAACACGCAAAACCTGGGAGAATCTAATCTCTACAATAATTTGAATTTAATAGATGGTAATTCACAACCTAAAAACTATCAATCGTCATATTCATATCACAAATCATGGGAAAGACGTGGTGACCCTTACATTATTAAGCCAGCCGGAAGCGATATCGGTTCTCAAGTGTCACAAAAATTAGTTGCTGATTCTGCAAGCTACGGTACACATTCTCACAGCCAATATGGGTCTCATTATTCCCAATCTCAAGACGATTGTGTAGAACCTGTACGTCATAAACGATCTTACAACACACATCAGTTTCAACAAAATCAAGATCAGCATTTTGAACATGGTCAACAAGCTGATAACAAATGGGAAAATTTAGAAAATCTGGGTCAACAAACTCAAAAAAATTGGCTTTTTATTCCAAAATTTGATCAACACTATCATGATCAAGATCAGTTTGGTCAAGAAACACAAAATTCATGGGGTGATTTAGAATCTTTTGGTCAACACCAAAATCAAATGGGGCAGTTAGAAGATCTCGGGCAACAAACGCAAAATATGTGGGGAAATTTGGAATCTTTTGGTCAAGATAAGTATCAAGTTGGGCAATTAGAGGATCTCGGTCAACAAACACAAAATTCATGGGGTGATTTAGAATCTTTTGGTCAACACCAGAATCAAATGAGACCATCAGAAGATCTCGGCCAACAAACACAAAAATTATGGGGTAATTTGGAATCTTTTGGTCAAGACAAAAATCTAGTAGGACAATTCGAGAATCTCGGTCAACAAACCCAACATTCATGGGGTGATTTAGAAACTTTTGGTCAACACCAAAATAAAATTGAAAAATTAGAAGATTTTGGTCAAGATCATCCAAGTGTGCAGGATCATTCTGAAAATTTGGATCATCAACTTCGAAAACCATCAGGAAATCTAGAAGATTTAAGTCAACAGTCACAAAATACATGGGGCCATTTTGATGATTTAGGTCAACAAACCCAAAATTTAGAGGATCTGGGTCAAGAAACTCAAAAACAAATTGGAAAATTAGAAGATCTAGGCCAAGAAAGTCAAAGTACATTAGATCATTCAGATAATTTAAATCAGCAATTTCAAATTGAAAATGGAAAATTAGAAGATTTTGGGCAACAAACGCAAAATAAAGAAGACAACATAGAAAATTTAGTCCATCAACCGCAAACACAAGTAGATGTTGGACAGCAAACACAAGGTATGTGGGACCATATAGATAGTTTAAATCAGCAAGGTCACAATCAAGTTACGAAACTAGATGATCTAGGACAACAGACGCAAAATACATGGGGTTTAGATAATTTTCACACACAATCGCAAAGCCAAATTGAACAGTTAAGTAATTTTGGTCAAGAAACTCAAAGCGTTTGGGATCATAATGACAATTTTAGACACCAAGATCAAAGTCAAGTAGGAAAACTAGAAGATCTAGGACAACAAACTCAAAACTCGTTTGGTTTAGAAAACTTTAACCAACAATCTCTAAGTCAAACTGAACAATTGAGTAATTTTGGGCAAGAAACTCAAAACATTTGGGATCATATTGACAAATTTACACACCCAGAACAGAGTCAAGTAGAACAAATAGAAAATGTAGGACAACAAACACAGCCTTTAGAAGTTGGAGATCTTGGCCAAGAAACTCAAAATACATGGGATAATTTAGAGAGTTTGGGGAAACAAACTCATCCTAACTGGAAAGATGTTGAAAACCAAAAGACTCAAGGTCACTCTCAGGAGACTGAACAATTTGTACCACAAACAGAAAGTAAGTCATTTGACCAACAAAGCTTCAATCAACAAACCCAAAATGGCTGGAGTCAAGTAGAGGACGTAAATTCTCCTTCAGGGCCTCAAGCAACAAGTAAGTTCTAAGTATTTATTAAAACAAATGAACACTTTTAAATGTCTATGTAAATGTATGTATTCTTCAATACAAATTGATTATGTTACATCTCTGGATACCAAGGATTGTAGCATACTCATATAAAAAAAAAATTAAAAGATACTCCTGTAATTTAAGGGATATTTTTAATTTAAAAAAAACTGTTTTCTTGGTATATTTCCATATAAAATACGTTTATGCACATTAATTACAATCATGAATTGTATAACTGACTGATTGATCAATTGTAAGTTTTAGGTGTTTAAAAATCAACCATTTATTTATAATGTCTATGTAAAATGTATGTATTAATCAAAACTAGTTGTTTTGCCTACATTTCTTTTAATCAATGGTTGTTAAACAAGCTATAGCTTTATATAATAGAGGCTACTATAATTTAATATATTAAGTAAAAGCCTGTTATTTAGCATATTTAGCCAAAAAATGTATATAAGTCATAAATCATAAACTGACTGATTTTATCATAAAACTGTGTATAGCTTATAAGGATTTATGCATTTTATATTTTATGTTAATAACAATATCTTAACATTAGATCTGGGAAAAACATCACAAAATAATGTTGAAAATGGACACCCAACCAGCACTTCTACACAAGAATATGTTAATCTATGGAGCAACATACATAATTTTGAAATGCAACAACATCATGATGAAAGTACAAATATTAATCAACAGGCACAAAATAACTTTTGGCATAAACAGAACAGCAATGAGGAAACTTTTCAAAAACACAACTTTGACTCATGGCATCATGAGACAAACAGAGACAAACTTATTCCTCAAGAATCTGGAAATAACAAGGAAACATTACTATGGGATATGATTGATAAGATAATTGAAGAAACAGAAAAAAATGAAAGCCAGGTTTCTAATAATGAACATACTTTAAATTCCTACAGTATTCCTAATCAAGGAAAAACGACAGAGAAGAATGTAATCCAAACAACACAACCTTTTGTCAATAATGAAAATACTCTTGATAAAACTAATTTTATAAGTAATATTGGGCGTGGAGACATAGGTCCTGAGGAAATTGAAAGCTTGATAAAGGAAAGTAATGAAAAAAGTGACGAATCATTAAACTTACCTAAAGAATTAAGGCCAGTAACAAATAAAATAAATAAAGAGAAAGAAAATTCTAATGATAAGCCAATAATCTTAAATGTTATAGGGATAGAAGACCAAAAACCATCAACTACATCTACTAGTAAACCAAAACAACAACACCGAATCAATGACTTAAATACACAATCTTTCCTCGAAGAGTATGTACCTCACAGTAAGCCTAAAAATGAACATCAGGTAAATTACAATCATGCATCTACATTTGATAATATAGAACAGGAAAATTTGGAACAACAATATGAACATTTAGAACAAACTAGCATGAATGACAAATCCTTATTAGATTTTAGTCAACAGTCTCAAGTACCAATAAATGATAATGTGGAAACATTTTCCCAATCACATTATGATCAATTGGAAGTTCAAAAACATGTTCCACATGAATATCAAGCTGTAACTCAAAAACTTGATAATTTTGGCACTAGGTCTAAAATTATTAGTGACAAAGTTGAACATCCTGTAGAAGTAACAACAGAAAAACCAGGTTTTTGGAAATCAGTATGGGGTAAGACAGTTAATGCAAAGGATACAGTAGTTAGTTGGTTTAAAAATTAAATATTTATCTCTTGGGATGTTGATAAAATTTACGACCTTAATGATTTTAATATAATTAATTCAAAGTTATTAAAACAAAATATAATTAATTTAAAATTATGAAAACTAAATTATTGCTTGCTTCTTGAATAATTTGTGCAAATCAATTTTAGTTATTGCTGTTTCATCACTTTAAATAAAAAAAATATACTTGTCAACATCCTTGTTCTAGGAATACTAAATATTTGAGTACTTATAGTTGAAATCATTTTAAATAATATTGAGTATTCTACTGTTTTATGTCTATATATAAATTTACTTACTTCAGGTAAAGAGTGAAAGTATTTAATGAATGCTTGTTGTTGTATTGAATCTGAAATAAAACGGAATAAAATAGTGTAAACTTATAAAATGTATGTTTTTTTTTATAATTTTAACTTAATATTGTTAGTATTAAATCCAAATACGAATAAATGCTAAAAACTTTGATGTTAAGATATTGAAGTGTTTTTATATAAAGGTAATATAATACATATAAAATGTATTTAGAATAAGTTGTCACAAATATAGTCTATTATAAAATTAAGTTATTTTTATTTATGTAAAAAATTCTTGAAATCTTTTTTTTCTTAGCTTCACACTGTATCCCGCACACAGCGGGTTAGGCAGACGGAACCTAGTGTTGAGACACTCCGTTTCCCACTTTCTGCCGAATTTCTGGGACATTACGTGTTAGGTGGCGGAACTTAACGCAGGGCTTGGCCTCGGTCAACAGAGCGAAGAAAATGGAAATATTAAACGTATACTCCACTGCTCGAGTGGGAATCGAACCATTGCGTCACGACTGGCCCCAAAATAATATATTTAATCACATTAAATGAAAACGACATTATATTATTCATATTCATAAAAAATCTTTACCTAAGCTTAACGCGTGAATTGGTTGTAACGAAGACATTTCCCTCCTGTATTATATAACGTTGGATAGAGTAGTGATAAAACAATATATTATTTATGTTTTTTAAATAGTTTCATTAAATATTCTTTCATTTAACTTTTTCAGTGCTTATTAAACAAAGTTGGCACCATGAAATTTGGCGGCTCTTTTGATTTTGACATAAACACTAAACAACGTTAACTGGTTGATTGTTGAAAGTTGCCAGGAGTTGTTAGTCATAAAATGATTGAGTGATTGAGTGCGAAAATTTAATCATAAGTTTATCACTTATTCTTTATAAGAGTTTTATTACTCTATTATATTACTGTACGTCTGTACCTTAACGAACCACAGATATAATACATAACGTGGCAAAAGTCAGTTAAAAAAAACAACTTCCCAATTTGGGTTTTAGCACAGATTGGGAAGTTGTTTTTTTAATCAATATTCTGTTCTTATTTATTATATACGAATACAATGGAATTAATGAAATGAATAAAAATCTCTTATAATGATTTATAGGATAGGAGCATTATATTTTCATACTAGGATTTATATTTTCATCAAAGCAGATTATTTCATACATGCAATACTAAAAGTAGACCTTGAAAGTGTGACACTGACAGAATTATATTGACGTCTGGATGATTGTGTTGTGTGTACATTTTGCAGTAATTGGATTTTGTTAATCTAAGTTTAATTTGTGCTTAATATGATAATTTTTAAATGTGCGCTTATTATATTATCATCAACTTATATTTTATCGTAAGTTGTAATTATTTATAAAACAATACGTTCATTTTAACATTTGTAACACTCTTAAAATTAAATTCTTTTTTTCTATTTTTGTTTAATTTATAGTAATAATATTATTAATGTACACTGGTGCTATAAAACAATTGTATTATATGTAGTCTTACATTATTTGTCAGATTTAGCTATCTATAACTTTCCCCTTTCACTTTTTACAGTACATTAAATTTATTTTGCTTTTATTTTCATTTGTTAAGCAAAACTTCTTTTTCAGCCTTGGTTCTCAAATTGTTAATGAAGTAAACTTTTTTGATACTGGCTTGGCCTTTATGTATATTGCAAGTGGAGCAATAGGTAAGCAAAACAAATTGATTTGTTATACATGTAAATTCTATTCATCAGATACAATACTTGAAAGTCAATTTATCATTCAAATATTTATTAAATTATTTTTCGTATGTCTGTATATTATTGAAAAAAATTACACATTACTTTTATTTTTAATTCTGCTATTTAGATGTATGAACAAAATTCTATATGTGTAATATTATATAGCTAAACAATAAAGATAATAAATGTATCTTAACTATTCTTTATTACATACAGACACTATGTAAACAATATTTAAAGACTTATTTATTTTGAATTAATTTTTAATAATTAAGCTTATGACTAATTGGGGCACTAATAAACATTTTTTAAGCTTGAAGGACTTTGGATTATTTTTTACAACTGTATAATCCAGTGTCCACAATGTACCATAATCATTTTTAACAAAATCATGTGTTAACCAAATTTTTTCAGCTGGCAAAATCATATATGACAGATACCAGCAAATTCACATACTAGGATCATTAACTCAAAATCCAAATGTGACTTCTTTTGCCAATAGGATATCTTGTTTCTCAGCCTCATTCTTGTCCCTGGGCTTCCTTGTGTACTACTTTTTGTTTCTATTTAAGGTAAGGATAGTAAACAATTAATTAATATTAATTAGTTTTGTTAGCTCGTTGAAACTCTCTAAGGATTAAGTAAAGGTATTTATATTTATTATAATATTGTGTATGTGTTAACACTTGCTATCATTTCTTGAATAAAAATTACTATGACTGTTACTGTTTCCCAATACACATTTAAATGATATATTATTTTAATTTTTTAATACACATTTCTCAACATCAAATTAATGTTTACTTTTAATTTAGATGAAACATTCAGAGTTGCATGATTTTATTTCATATTTGCTCATATTAATTGATATGACCTGTTGTAGGGAACACTTTAACAAAGGACACTTGTTTAGTATATATTTAGGGCATGAGTCATTCATTTGAAAGCATAACTCAACAGTTAAATGGATAAATAACTACTTTGAATTTAGACTCAAATTACATGTAACAAATTATGCCATATTGGATAATTCAAAATTTCTCATCACCTCTTACAATTGTTATGGTATTCAGGTTAATAGACATAGCTTTTGCAACTAACTACTTTACTTGATGATTTAATAATATGTGTTCAATGATAACAACATTAATAATTATTAACAATCAGATAATAAAAAGATGTTGCATATGTGTATGTATATATGGATATGTATGTATGACATGTATTATGTTTAAGTATGTGTATAAGTATGTATGTATAAACACAGAATATACTTCGCTCTTTACTTTATTAAGGTATATGAAGTTTATGGAGAATTGATTGATGAAATGATTAGGTGTATATTTTTATCACAATATTTTGTTATAGTAAGTTCAAACGCCAATCGTTGAATTATAACAGGAAGTGAAGATTGGAGTGTTTTACACTAAATCCTATCTTTTTAACATTTTTAAATGTGTGTGAATAACACTATTCACACACTTAGGAAATTGAAAATATATTTAGTAAACGTATAAAAATTTTAACGCAGCGGGACTCGAAGTCGCGCCTCTTGAAAACCGTCCAGGCGCTTTGACCGCTATGCCATATGTTCTGCTACCAGCTGCGTCGAAATTCTTATACACTTATTACAACTTATTTATGTTGTTAGCATTTTTTTCAGGAGACGCGAGTTCAAATCCCTCTGCGTTCAAATTTTTATACGTTTTCTAAATATCTTTTTAAATCCTGTGGTGTGGGAAAAGTATAAAGTTTCCTTGCTTTATTTTACATAATGAATTATAAATTTAATAAAAATTAAATATCCATATAGTAGTGTTATTATTTATTAATATTTTATACAAACTTATATTTGGCGCGTCTGTGAACGAAACCAACCCAAGCATGACACTTAACCTTGAAATGGCCTTCTCTTCTGTGTTACTTTAAATGTAGAACATTGGTTTTAATTTAAAAGTTATGTTTCTTTAACAAATTTATTAATATCTTACTATTTTTGGTCTATATTTTCTGGCTGAAAATAATATGATAAAATTATTTCGCTTACACCTAGGTAGGCTAAAGTAGATACTTCAAAAGTTTACTTACTATAAAAATATTAAGATTAGGTAGCCGTCATTCGTAAAAATTGAATTGTTTTTTTTTTTATTTTATTTAATTTTGCATTGTTTATTTTACTTCAAATTATAAATATCCTTAAAAATCTTCTTATAGAAAGAAAGTTCTTCACGTTTCAAGAAACTCCGTTTTCCACTTTTTACCCGAAATCGAGACGTTGTGTATTGTCTAGGTGCCATAGCAAGAAATGAAAATAATCTAAATGTAATCATTTCTCAGAGTTGGAATTGAACCAACAAGCGCTGGCGTCTACGGTTAGACGCTGACTTACTGCTCCACGGTGGTATTAACGGGCCTCTTTGTAAAAAAAAAATACGATATTCCAGCTCCTTTAAAATATTATATTTACTACGCCACTATAATTTACAACTTCTTTCAGGTAGACGAACAATGTCTACGAGCACTAAACATATTTATATGTGGATTTGGAACTTTGTACATGTGGGTGCAGGTAATATGAGAATACATTTTAGTTAGCGAGTCGTCTTATTAGACCTCGGAAACAAGGGTTCTTTTGAAATTATGAATCAAGTGGAGATTGAACTCGCAACCATTGCGTGTATTTGTGTTCAATCAAACAATTTAGAACTGCGCCACAACGGCGTTAATAAATATATTGAGTTATTTCAAATCAATTTAAAAATTAATAAGATTAAATAATGTCATGATTTCTTTACTAATTAGTGGATTAATTTAAACTAAGCGGCATGTTCTTTACAATTTAATATTTTTTAGTATATACTTTTCACTACATACATAATATAAAATTAATTTAATGCTCTGTTTTGTTTTCAGTGCATCATAACCACATATATTTGCACACTATTCTATGACAAAAGATTGACAATCCTTAGGCAATGCCTTGCAAATGTGAGCTTCCCCATTCTAGTTGTGATGGCGATATTTGGCACAGTGTCTTCATTTTTGTCTGAAGGTAATAAATAGTCTATAAACTTTCCTTTCACCACTACTGGTTACCTAACTGTATGATGCTATATAATAATAAGTACTTATTTCTGTCTATCTGGCGATTTGTGGTACGATTTTTTAGACTGATTTTATGTTATTACCTACATTTTTGTTTTCTTTTATATGTTCATAGAAACTGGTAAGAAATTAAGAAAACTCTGTTATCCTTTAACCTATGTTTGTTTACAAGATAGCGTGCCATTTGAGAGGCCAATGACCAGCAGTGGACAGAGAAAGGCTGATGATATATATATTGAGTACTTAAGTGTGTGTTTGTTGATTATTTTTTATTCTCACAATACTTCAGTATTTTTCACAACATTCAAATAGAATTTCATTCAGCTAATGAAATTCAGAGGTGGTACTAGTAATTAAGATAGACCAAGAACTCGAATAATAGAAACACTTTGCAACAATACGTCAATACGTTACGTCGCTACTAAAAAGTGGTCATTATTTTTAACAATTTTGTATCTATTTATTTATAAATCTATATAACTATCTATCTATCAATCAATCTATATAAGAAAAATCTTTGCAATGCTATATTAACTTGAATTCGTGTCCTTCGACCTTCTGAGGAATCGTAACTTCCTTGCCAGTGTTTAGTATAACAAGAAAATAATAGTAATTTAGTTTCTCTATTATAGTAATTTGTATTAATGGAGAGAGTGTTTCAACGGCAGGTTCTCACTGACTATCCAGCTTCAAGTTTCATGTTTTTTCCCACATAGAAAATGCCTGAAACTGCTAAAAAGTAATTTAATATATATAACGATTGGTTATTTTTTCAGATGGCTCGAGAGGCGTCTATGTGTGTCACGTCGTCAGCTCTCTGTGTAGTTATATCCTTACGGGAATATTCTGTATATTTATATTGTCATTTGAAAAGGATTATGAATATTTTTCTGAGGTAATTATTTTTTTAACATCACTCTGTATCTCGCACAAGGTAGGCTGAGGAGGGAACCATGTGTTAAGACACTCCGTTCACCACTCGAGTGGGAATCGAACCCACAACCAGTCGCGTTTACATTCACTTTTTGTGCTCACAGATATTTAACTAATGAAATGCAATTTTGACAGCTTTTTATAAATTTTCTCATTTTTTTATAATTCTTTTCTTAATTTTAAATATTTTATTATTATCGGTAAGAGTTTATACATAGAAATGTATAAAATTTTATTTATTATTGTAGTTTTTCGCAATCACAAATAGATGTTCTCGTTTATTTACAACATGAGCAATCATGAGCAATCATTTTTTCATATTGGTCAATAGAGTAGTATTTGTGCTTGTAACGTGTGATGTAAAAAGGTTTTAAAAGTTTTATATAACGGCAGTCGGCACGTCTATATAGCAGTAGATTGGGAGATAGCGAAATGATTCTGAAATGATTGCAACATTGTTCAACGAGCCGGCGCAATGTCTTGCGTTTGGGTTTTCTAAATGCTTTATGAGCATTCCAATTTATTTACAATTACGTTTTTTATCGGTTATCTCTAAAACGTTTTAAATTTTCATAGAAATAGTTCTTAAATAATAATGCAATTTAATTAATATCTTATATATATTGTCGACCAACCCTACCTGGCTTGGCTGGCTATGCATCAGTATATTTTAATGAAAAACTATACTGAATTATGCAATTTTTTTATATTATATTTTATGTCCAATCAAGTTAATTTAAAATGTTTAATTCTCATATTTCAGGGTCTACGGTCGGAATTATTACTCGACGACGGTTGCTCTTTGAACAATGCGTCACTCTCCGACGTAGATAGTATATTGAATCAGGAGCTTATATCGAATACGATAGTTATAACTGGAAGTATCGCTTGTGGCAAGATCTCCTGACCCGAGGCCGTGCCTCCAAAGGGCACGGTACACGCAAGCTATGGAAGCTTCGACAAAACAAAATCTAGTTATAATGAAAACAATTCCAATCATATATCTCCAGTTAAAAGTATATTAGACAACGATAGTGGAATGTCGTCAGGAGAAAATGATGAATCTATGAGATACGTTTACAAGCAAGTTAGTGATAATAATGTAGCCAATAAGGAGAAGTGCCTAACAAATAATAATCAGAGTGCTGTGCATTGGAATGAAATTCCTAGTTGCTCTAATGTTAATGTAAACGTGACGGAAGCAGATGATGTGATAGATTCTAATTACATTGTGATAAATGTTTACGATAGTGACAGTGATAGTGATTCTATTGAGTGTGAAATTGGTACAAATGCCTATAATAATACGACTGTTAGTGATTCGAGCAATTGTTTAGTTCCTGTTAACAACGAAATCGTTAAATCTGAGAGTCAAAAGCTGGTAAGTCTGTCCCTCTCTATACTTCTGGCAGCTCTCTTGCAAGCGATGCGCTGTTTTGCCCAATTCCTAGAAGATATTGTAACCCCACAAAGATTATAATATATGTTTTAAAATATTTTTGTCCAGTATTGTATTCGCTAGTTTTACGAATTATTATTATTGTAAGTATAGGTAACAGAAGGTCAATATATTTAATTACCCTCTTGTAACTTTTGTTTCATTTTTCTGTCCTTCATTCTTAGTAAAATATATTAAATCAATTTAACTATTTAACTGGTTATGTGTGTGATCTAAACATAAGGTGAAATAAAAGTAAATATAGACAATTTTAATAATAATTTAATAAATAATATCGATTAATACACAAATGCTACTATACACACACGACAAATAAATTATGAGGTTAAATAGATCATTGGTACACTACGTTTTACTTCTATTTATTGTCTCAAATTTATTTCACTAGATGTTTATAATGATGCTTCATTGATCACTGTTATCAGTCTGTTGTTTGTATGGCACTTTTTCTTCCATTTTATTGAGTTTCTACGTTCTGGACTAGTATTTTGGTTGTCTTGGTTCGTTGAAGGTTGTGGGGAATTGGAATTGACGACTATAGACCAACGTCTTCCGCGTCTCTCGTTCAAGTTGGGTAGCTCAGCTATCAGATTGTTTTCATATTCACTAAGCATTAAGTAGTTTTCGACCTGTGCATAGTTTTAAATGATTAGTATTTTTTTTATTGACTTTGGCAAAGTAATTTTGTATCAAAATATACTTTTGTTTGTGGAGTACAATATCTCGCTTTAGTTCCATATAAAGATATTGAGGCCCACAATTAAATATATTTCTTCTATATTATCCTATAAGTTAGCAAATACAAATATTTAAGGATTAAAAAGAAACATTTATCAATGTACTTATTTTACACTGAAAAATTGAAATGACAACTTAAAAAAATGCAGTTTATAAAAGATATTTCTTAGATCTTAGAATAAGTATTTCATATTGTTACTTTTCACAAAATTATCTAATACATTACTTATTTAAGGCTTACTTACTTATTACAATTCAAATTTGACTTATAATTATGTCACTATAATTATAAGAGTATGATGTAATAAAAAAGGAATGGAAAATTGATACCTTATTACAACTAGTGATACAGTCACCACCACAATCCAGCTCTTCTAACAAATGTTCTGGAATATCTAGATCTAAGTCTAAATCCAGCCCTCCCTCTTCACTGATGCAAGTTAGTTCCGGAGGAAGGTTCGGAGGTGGTGATCCAAGGCTGCCTGGTCCTATGCTATCCAATAGTAAATCTCGTCCAGCTCTGCCCGGTGCTACTAATTCTGCTCCTAGAACTGCAACGTTATTAAGATAAGTATATTTTTACAGGGTCTACACAAAAATTGAGCAATTTTTTAGAGACTAAATATCTATTAGATATATTTTTTTACATTTCAGTTAATTTGTGCCATTTAGATCATATCACATTTAAAAAGTTGAAAGCTTTGACATACAAATATTATGTGATGACAATCATTAAAATAACAAATCTGATTTGGTACTAGGTTTTCACCTAAGTGTTAAAATATCTAGATGGAGAAACGGATAGGTTAAAGCTGGCATTATTATACAGTACCTAATGCGGTGGCGGCGCCGGTAGCAGTGCGAGGTTCGCGGTCACGACGAGACACGCTCGCTGTCTCGCAGCCTACCGTACCGCCGTTTTCTCTGAAAAAAATATATTATTTCAAATTAAGTTAATTGAAACTAATTAAGGTCTTGTTGGCACAGTGTGATAACGCTTGTCTCTCTGTACGACCGATGGTTATGAGATTATTTTTATTTTATTTTTTTTTCCTCCGTTCATCCACTAGAAGGGATGATTATAATATGTTTGGCTCTGGTGAGGCAAAACGCGGCCTTGATTTATAGAAAATTCATATACCACAATATGAATTTCATATAAAATTTTGCGGAATGACTAGTCAAGTATATGCGAACGGGAATTGTGTGAATATAAAAAATGAATTAAGTAGGTAAATATATAATATTTTATGTTGAAAATGAAACAAAGTTTAAATCAATCATAGAATCAATGTGGTAAAATACGAGATAAGTGTATAAAACTGAATCGTAATTATTTGACAATTAAAAATATACATAAATATATATATTTTAAATCTTACTTGGTGTGTTTGTGAGCAACGCTCCGTCGATGGAGGTCGATGCAGAAGAGAGATAGTGAACCGATGAGCGAACATGTCGAGCTGAAATAATAGCCCGCCTTGCCTCCGCAACCCACGTTTATGTACCCTAGAAATGTTTTATATTAGTCTCTTGTTGCAGAATAATTTACTTGCTTATTCTAAACTGTTAAGTCTAAAGTAATAAAAAAAATATTACAACTTCATTTATATACAATATCATAAATACTCTTTACGGTTATTTTCTTCCCGCTTCATGTTTTTTTTCGCACATCAGGTCAATAATGAAAATATGTCTCAAATTATGTAAACATATGACATAAAGCCTTTTTGTATTCTCATGATTCATTCATATTACGAAAATGCATGTAAACAATACACAATTATTTACGATTACATAATGAAACATTAATCAGAATATATACTTAAAAATCTACAACTTTACATTTCTCGAATTTTCATTTTCAGTAAATTATATATTTGGTTGAGCAATAAACTGGCAAAAAAATCCTGTATTAGTATTTACCAGATAGCGGCACCCCGATTGCGATTGGCACGGCCTGTGAGCACTGCACGAAGCCCCACGTTCGCGCGAAGTTGCGTGATCTGACTCGTTCGTATGTGTACATTTTTAGCGAGTAGTGATAGCCGCCGCAGAATATACCTGTAAAATGTAATAGAAAACGAATTATTTCTATTCTTTATGCATTGTTAACCTTTGCTTCATGCAGACTTGTGGATATGAAAAAATAAATTAAAAAGAATCATAAAATGTTAAAAAAGTATCTCTCTGCTAAAAATAATGTTATATATTCAACTTGCTAACTATATTTCCACTCACTATAGATACTATACAAAGGAATTTTAATGTCGAGCTATGTGTTACAGGACTGCGATATACCTATGTATCTTCTCCGATTTATTTTTTTTATTTTATTTTTTTCGAAATATAAACAATTAGAGCTCCGCCTCCGGCTCGTTTTAATCGCTAATCGGCTCATGCTACAATTTTCACAAGTAATTTTGTTTCAATCCTTAATTATTTACTATCACACTGCGGTAAAAAGCTTTGATATAATAAAAAAATGTCTACTATTTCAGTGGCGTCTAAAAGCACAGTAATATTTGTCCCAAATATGTCAGAGCAGCGTCAACGCGACATGGGATTATATTTTGCTAAGTACCTACAAGAATTTTTCCAGTTTGAGGACATATAAAACTGCTGGTATGAAAATATTTTAGGGTATATATTATGTCAGTAAATTAAATAATTTCTGAGCTTTATAAACTAACGTCGAGCTTATTACGGAGCGGGTAGAGATTTTATCGATAAAATTCATCATTCTCTTTTAATAATTCATATTGTGACAGCACTTGCGGATTGATGACAAAAATGCCGGTTTCGTTACCAATTAAACAAATTTATCAATTGCCGTATTTGATTAATTACCTTTTTCGACACCTTAATTTATGTAGATATCCAGAAGAACTTAATTTATAAAATATATATAAATATAATAGAAAATAATAATCATACCATACACCCAAGCGAACATAACGTAGCCTCTATATGAGCCCTCTACAGCAGTGAGAGCCATTGTTGCCAGTCCACACACGAACACCGCAGCTTGGGTAAGATACTGCCTGGCTATACGACACTCTGCAGAATTCTGTCGAACTAACAAGCCAAATGCAGCACACCCAACTGCCCATGCGAGTCCAAGATATGCTTGGAGTAGCTCTGCGGTATCTCCTAATCCTAAATTAGAAATTTTACTTAGTAAACATAAATTTGTATACGACGACTAAGTTGCTTGTTATAATTTTTGGTTACTTTTGTTATTATGTAACAGGTAAACGCGATTGGTTGTGGGTTCGATTCCCTCTCGGCGAAATGATTATATTTAAATTGTTTTTATTCACGATTTAACGAGACCATTCTGGTACTTAAGACAAAGCGACATATAACGACGACAAAGCTCGGCGTTGAGTTGTGACACTTAACACGCAATGTCTCGATTCCGGGCGGAAAGTGGACAGCAGATTGTTGACAGGCTCTCTCTGATAATCACCTTTTGCGGGAAAAAGTGTAAATGCTTTTTTTATGTAAAAAAAAAGTTCAATTAAATTAGCTTAATTGATTACAGAGTAATTTGGAAGCTAAAGTAATATCGAAATATCAAAATATCGATGAGTATATTGTTTATTTTGCTTTCACGATATATTGATACTGCCGATTATATCAAATTATATAGGGACGTTGTTTACCTTCCTCTTCGGCATGATAAGCGAGATAAAATATTGGCGTGTTGATTCCAAATGCCGATATACCGGTAGACATCAGTAGGATTCTCACAGTTTTAGATCGTAGTGTAGAAAAATCGAAGAACGGCTGTCTATCATCTGATTTGTTTCTATCTTTCATTTTCCTCTTGATTTTATTTTGGTTTTTAAGATGTAGGATAGCGCGCCTTTGTGGGTGATATAGAGAGGCAGAGCGATAAAAAGTTCCAAGTATGAAAGTAACAAAAACTACTCCTGTCACTGCCTGTAGTCCGAGCCTCCACCCGATGGCTCTGAAATATGAGAAGCATTATGAACTCCAAACCTCATTTCTCCAAATATTTACTTGTTTATGACATTATGAATATTTGAATAATAATATATATTTTGAGGCCGCCGTAGCGTACTGGGACAGCATCTGATTGTAAGCACGATGGTTGTGGGTTCTATTCCCACTTGGAGGAATGGTTATAAACTATTCTCAATTTTTCGTTTTGATATCTAAGACAAAGCGCAGTTAATTCCCGCAACTTAACACGCATTGTTCTCGATTTAGGGTGGAAAGGGGAGAATGGATTTTTTTACTCTGGCTATCTTAGTCTGCGGGAAAAAGTGTGAACAAATATTCACCTGATTGCACCTTTGATGAACGTCGACATAACAGCAATTCCTAGACCGCTTCCGCTCACAATGAAGATCTCTACTAGTTCGCGTCTTCGTTTGAAGTACTGCGCTACCATCAATGTCGAGCAGTCCCGGGTTAGACCTACCCCGACACCTACGACTGTTCCTGTAATTATAAAATTAAAAGATTCCGTAACTTACCTCTATAAGTATAGCTAAGTTATTATCATATATACGTTTTATAGAAAATGTTTTTGTCTTTATTATATATTTTTTTTGAAGTATTTTTTATGAAGTATATAGAGAAAAAAGTAAAATATTTACAAAATGAAAAAAAACATTATGACATTTAAGGATAACCCTGAAATACCTGAGTCTCACTTATTAGTACATTAAAGTAAGAATTGTATTAAAGATTTTTTTTATAATATTTATTGCATAAATTAACAACAGGGGAACATTTTCTGCATAAGTAATGTATCTGTTTGTCTTAGAATGTAAACAACTTTGTGCTGAGTAATACGCATTCATTTTATTTAAGGTTCGATAAATTTAATCAAATACATATTGACCTATATTTTCCATCCCCTATTTCCACTTTGATGCTTTGTAATAAAATGTCCAATCAAAAACATGGAGTAATATATTCATACAATGATATTGAAGCTACACGTCAAACTTATTTCCAAATTTAAATCGTATACTGATTTTTTTTAAATTATTATAGGTATATATTGTACTTCTTATAGATTTTTATTCTACAGTATAAAATTATGCGCTACAAAGATTATCACAAAACCAAAGAAAAGAAAGTTAAATTACTTGTAGGAATATTTTATTAAACATAACAATAATAAAATGAGGAACGGAGTGCCTTCACACTAGGTTCCCTCTGCCTACCCTGTTGTGTCAGGGATACAGCGTAAAGCTATAAAAATAACAATATTATAACGTTAGACTTAAATACGAATTTAATAGGAATTCTATATGTTTTAAATTGTTACAAAACTATCAATTAATTAGTATACAGCGGAAATAAAAAAAAATAGTTTAAGGAAGTTTTATAACCATTTATTCCGCAATTACTAATGCACATTCCGTAACAGTTTCACAGTTTATATAATAGGTTTTATAAGTTAAAGGTTTGGTTTCCGTCATTGTACCTTCAATAGAAACCTCTATAGAATTCTAAATACTTTCAAGTTAAAACAATTTTATTCAAATAACATCTTACCCGTATAAGTTAAACTATTTACCACCGATTTTCTAAATTTAATTCAGGACAGACCTGAGAATAACCCGCGCAATTTATACTCATCTTTCTAACTATTGTGAAAAGTGAGAGAGATTGAGGACAATATTATCAAGAAACAAGGATAGTACAGCTTATCTTGAATCATGATTCGTTTGAAGTGACATAAACTATCAATTTGAGACAGATTTAGGTTTAACATAGAAATATTTAAGAGTTTCACTTCATTGAAATCCTCGTTTGCTGGCAAAACAAATTGTTCTAGTAAATATGTCAATACTAAATTGTTCGTAGTAGCGGTGCAGTAAAATTGGAGCTGGCGACAATACACGAAAAAGGAAATCGTCCAGGATATCGTCGCTTATCACTATACAGAAACTCTTTCACGTATTTATATTATTCCTGTTTCATATGTGATTCATTTTGTACTCATTTTTTGTAGTTAGTAGGTATAGTTTTTTTGTAAATAGAAATACGTGTGATTTTTCATATTTAATTATTATAAAAAAGAGTGTAACATATTTTTCAGACCTATCTTTTATTAGAAGATCTTAACTTCCTTGTATATTAAGTAGGTAAAGAGTATTACGAATTAAATTAAAAATAAATGCGCAATAAAAACATAAAAGTCTATCCTGTTTTACTTATATCTACATATATATAAAACAGGATAATAAGACATCGGTTTGCATATATATGTACTTTAAATTCGTAAATGTTTCAAACGTCGACTCAGCAAAATAGAATTTGTTAGCAATGCATTGGAGTCGATAGAAGATTTCTTTTTACTTGTTTCAGAGAGCAGAATAAACTAGCGGTTACATGACAGTTTCGAAACTTTTAAACGAAAATCTTTTTTAAATGAAAAGCTAAAATACACAATTTCGTCACGTATCGGTATCTCCTTGAGTTTTTCTTTTTAAACAAATCTTTTATTAAGGGTTCTGTTTTAATTTAATTTTCTAACAACTGTGCGCTACACGATAATATATAGTCTATTTTAATGAAAAAAGTTTTAATATAACAAAAGATAGCCATTTTGCCTCTTATTAAGCTATGTTAAGCTTAAGCTAGTTAAACAACGATATATCCTTTTTTGTACTGAAATGTACTCTACATGTATTGTTTATTTTTTATTACTTCAGTACACCATAATAATTTATTATTTTCTAAATAATCGATGTGTGTAATAAATTACAAATTACACGCAAATGATTTGTAATTACCATAATATATAAACAATCCCTAATTATTTATATTATGCTTACTCTTACGTATAACAACGGTTGGTTGTATTAACTCGGTTCTATCAAATAGTATCAACGTACACAATTTAAATGCTAATACGATATGTGTCGGTCGCTGCAGCATTATCCTTGAAGATAGTCAGCTTAGCGCGTGCATTTATGCAATACACAGCGTTATTTTTGCGGCGGCGCCATTTGAAGGCGTTAGAATGCGAATAAGATCACACGACGTGAATTCTCCGCTAATACGAACTAAAATTGGCTTGCATTATAGAAATACAAAGTTTTCTTCGTTATCAGAATTTATAAAATTTCTCTGTAAATACATTTTTTTAAATACATTAAGAGAAGTATTGAGCACATTTTAGATTATTCTTTACAGTTGAGTTATTATTTATTATCCAAATAATAATTACATATAGGTACATGTAGGTACGTGTCTAGTTGCAAATAACATTTCATAAGTATTTATTGAAATGTTCTTTACAACTAAACTATTTCTGAAATAAGGGCAGCTTACATTTTATTAAAATTGATTCTAACTTAGTTCAAAGTAATAAGTGAGAATATATTATATCATAACATTAAAGATAACGATTCCAGAAATTTATACCTATCATACCATTAGGCAGACGTACCTACATGTGAACTGTAAAATTCGTTTAGCTTAAAGTTGATATTTCAGCAATAATATTTAATTTATCTTCAAATATTTTATTACACTATTTTTTTAGCTTTACGCTTTTTTCAACCCTTTAAAGACAGAGTTTTACAATTGCTTGTTTGCTTACCCTGCTCAGCGAGAAAATGGAGTTCTCCATTTTGTTTCTAAATTCGTGACCCCGAGTCATGTGGTTGGCGCCACTTAACGCCGCGCTTTGCCTTATGCCACAGCTCAAAAATGAAGATAATTTAAGCACAATAACTCCCCAGAAGTAATCGAATCCACAACCAATTTGGTTTACAGTCAAACGTTGCCCTATTGGGCCACGATGGTCTCTACTACATTTATGTTAATAAACAAAGTATAAATTATTTTCCTTAATTGCATTTAATGTACATGATACTGTCATCAAGGAGCGGTGGTATCAATAAACGATTTATTTCAGTCCAACCTCGAACGTGCGCTTTATTGAATTCGGTTTATTTATTCCTCGGGCCAATTACGGCTACCTTTGATGTTCTTAAACGGGTGTCGGATATGAAAGTGGCATAATAAATTAAGTTGTCAGAAATTTCTGACTGTTCTGAAGCGAATTAACGTTCTGATTTGTTTATTTTACATTTCAATACGTGGCATTTCGTCGTACGGTATCAATTTTAATGAAATTATTTATAGACGTAGTAAATTTATAACTGAACTAAATATTATTTTAGTAAAACAAATATTCGCGGACTATTGGTGGTTTCAGTATCTACACCTAATATTGCCATTTATTACTTACTTCTTAATGACTAAAAATACTTAATTAATTGTAGCTATAATCGATGTTGCCCAAATGAAGTTAAAAACAATAGGTCAAGAATTCCCTATTGAAAGGGGTGTGAGACAAGGCGACCCGATTTCACCAAAATTGTTTTCTGCAGTTCTGGAATCGATTTTTAGGAATTTGCAATGGGACAATTACGGGTTTAATATAAATGGAGACAAACTTAACCATCTACGCTTTGCGGATGATATTATCTTGTTTTCCGGGACCTCCGATTGTTTAAAACACATGCTGCAACAACTGTCAGATGAAAGTGCTAAAGTTAGCCTAACAATGAGCATGTCAAAAACGTACGCTATGACAAACTCTAATAAAAAAGACATTATAATAAAAGAAGGACAAATAAAAGTAGAATATGTTAACGAATATATATATCTAGGCCAACTGATATCCCCAGAAGACACAAGATAGAAGGATAACAAATAGCTGGAAACGATTCTGGTCACTGAGCGAGGTCATAAAAGACAAAGATATGCGTATCAAAGAAAAAAGGAAAATATTTAACTCTTGTATCCTTCCTTGTTTATCGTACGGATGCCAAACCTGGGCACTCAACGAGAAACAACTCAGAAAACTCAAAGTTTGTCAAAACGCAATGAAGTGCCATTGGAATAAAAAGAAGAGAGAAAGTCAAATTAAAAAACATAAAGAACATAACGAAATTTAAAAACATAAACACAACATACAGAATCCTAAAATGGAGATGGACAGGGCATATGTTAAGGGAAAGAATAGAAAAGTGGATCAAACTGGTAACCGAGCGGTACCCGCGTGATAGTAGAAGGTGTCAAGGTAGACCAGCTACACGTTGGGAAGATGAAATCAAAAAAATAGCTGGTCCAGAATGGACGCGTATTGCAAAGGATAAAGCAAAATGGAAAGCTTTAGAGGAGGCCTTTGTCGAAAGACAAGCTGAGATTGATAAACCGGCTACTGATCATGTGAATATATAAATGAAACAATTAAAAAAAAGAAAAACGATTTAGTTTAAGGAAATATGTAAAACAATATATCTGCAATAAAGGCTTATTTATTATTTATTATATAATCGTTGTATTAAAGCATATATTTAAAGTAAATAAGCTTACCGTAACTGAAAAATAGTTGATGGAATTGTGTAGCGAAGGACGTGAAGAGACAACCGAGGGCGGCCACCAGGCCGCCTACGACGGCGGTCACGCGTGTAGACTTGCGCACGCACAGAGCCACCGTCACCGGGGACAATGCTAGCGCAACGCCTGCGGATATGGCGCCCAGACATCCTGAAATACATGGTTTTATTTATATACTATGACTTTTTTATATAAAACTAAGGTCGTTAAGAAGGTAATTTAATCAAGGGTATGTAAACTAGACTAGAGATACAACAATATCTCAGATATAAATATTCCGTCATTGAACATCGAACTCGCATGCAGCATTTAGAATTTAATATTGTCAATAAATTGAATTAACTTGCCGATAAAAAGCTTAGTCGCCTTTAAAAATAAGTTAGTTTATACCACTTCCTCTTCTATTCTAATATGTATTTATTAAAAATATATTATTTTGAGGCCAGTCGTGGCGCAGTGGCACTATGTGTGACTGTAAACGACTGGTTAAGGGTTCGATTCCCACTCGAGGAGAGGAAATATTTAATATTTCCATTTTCTTCGCTCTGGTATCGAAACAAAGCGCGGCGTTAAGTTCCGCCCCTTAACATGCAATGCATCTAGGATTCGGCGGAAAGTGAGGAACCGAGTATCTCAACACTAGGTTCCCTCTGCCACTGCTGTGTGCAGGATATAGCGTGAAGCTAAAAAAATATTTACTATTGTAAAGATTTTAACAATTATTTTTACCGACACGTTACTACGAACGTGACGGTCACGTTCAAAGTCTTGGAGTAATATACAGTAAGCCACATCAGTCGGTACAGCTTAACCAACTAAACTCTTAATACGTACTTATATAGAAGCTTTGAAGTTTAAATATTTGAGTCAAGCATGAACGTACACGAGAGGCGCAATATATCACGTAGCCTGACACGAGATGAAGTGGCTATTAACTGCGAAAATGTCTTTAATTATCGCATCATCCAACGCATCGTGTAGGTATGTCACGTTTAACCTGAACGATGGTGGCGGTAAAAAGATGTTGATAGTTTATTATCAACCAGAGTCGTAACGACGCGCGTGCATGCATCTCGGCCGCCTTGTAACCCTTGTTGATTTTAAGATAACTTTCAGATCTTACGTGTAAGCATTATAAGTAAAGTTAATATTTTACGTTTTGAAATTTAATAAATAACAAAAAAAGGCTTTCAAGGTACGTCATGGCTGGTTCCTATCCTACTTAAACAAACGTTTACATACAAAAGTATTTGTGTGGCCTCGTTGCACAAAGTGCGGTGTTGGAAGTCACTAGTAACTCGGCACTCACGTTGTTCTATATAATAATAGAAGGGTATAAATTGAAGAATTGAATCAAATGGCACTTGAATCAGACAAAGTCAAAAAGAAGTGTAAAATTTTAGAGTGTGAAAGTTATATTTGTGAAATTGTTTGTTTATAATGGTATGGCATATAACGGTCATAACTCACAGCAGAAGAGCGAGCAAGTAGCAGAGTAGTAGCGCACTTAGTGTCATGGCACTACGTTCTTTACTTTTCGCTCGACATCACGACATAGCGCGTTGAGACACGTTTTGTTTTTCCAGAGTGTAAAAATAAAAATAATTTATATATATTGCGAAAATAAATAAAAAGAAATTTTATCTAAAAAGGTAATACTATATTAATAATAAATAACAACTTCAAAAAAAATTGCCAATTTGTCATTCATTTTCTAAGTATCATTAAAAAAGTTTTAGTAAAATAAATTAAACAGTACAATTCTAATTAAGCAGATAACAGCAGCTGGCACTAGCTCAAGATTTGTAATTATTGAACCACGTTTGTATCTTTTGATGACTCATTTTCTCTTTGCTTTGCAGAACTATATATTTTATACCAATATATTTTATCTCTTACGTAAATAGGCAGGAAGAAGTTAAATTATTAAGAGACTCTTTAGTTGATCTTTGGGTAATATTCGATACATTTCGTGACTCGTCTTAGTAGATCGAGGAACTAATTTAAGCAAGTTTAAAGTATTTATTCCCACATGTATGTATGAACTGCATTCACAACTATTGTGTATGGACTTTCATTATTTATAACTGCGCCATAATGGCTTCATTAAGAATAATAAATAAGTATGAATACATAAATTTAAGTTATTTAAGACTGAATAAAAAACTAACCCTCTTATATTGACAATTTACCTTTATAAAATAGACACAAAAATATAGGCAATAATTTTTCTTTTATTAACATTACTTTCTCTTACAATAAATATTTTTAACATTTATAAGTAACAGATACATTAGATAGCCCTACATTATAATTACAAAAAAACGAATATCTTTTATTTACATCTTTTTCGTATCATATTATATATGTATTATTTTGCATAAATTACACAGATTATTTCGCATTAATTTCTGTTACAAATAAAAACTATGCGGATGGACGAATATGATATTTGGCACACTTAAAGCATACATAAAGAAGTGCAGAAAGCCTTTATTTTGTTATGAGTTCTTCTAACCTATTAATATATAAATATATATATATTACACAGGCTACAATGCATTTGAGATATACGTCCCTATAAAATGACATATACGTTGCTAAGGCATATTTTTCGCGTCAACGGGATTTCTACTAAACATTAATTTACAAAGTGCCATTCATAAAGTCTAGACTAGAGACTATAAGAAAAATAATACATATAATGTTAATCTACAAAGTCCTTCAATTGCGTCCATACAAATGGCAAAGGCGAGGATAGAGTGAACTGATCAATCATACCATAATACGTCAAATAAATCCAGATTGTCTTGCAAGTTTTAAAGTGCTCATCGAACAATGATGTCACTAACGCATTGTCTTAGACAATATACCTAACTATTAAGTTCTATGGGTACGAATCGACTTCGATAAACATCATTGAAAAAGTTTTCAATACTAGAGTTCAGAAGTTCGTCGACACTTTAACTAGCACCGCATCACCACAAAGTACACATTTAGAAGAATAACTCTTAGACAATGCTTAATCTAGCTACCAGATTGATGACGGCTTTGTTTTGACTTTGTTTATCTGTTTCAGCCATCATGTCATGCATTCTCATTTTCAGACGAAACAAAATTAAATTAATGAAATAGGTACAAAGCTTATTAACAGATTGTCTGCTTGATAGCAATAACGAAAACTTTGTTAAGTTTAGTGTTGAAAATTATAAAACTAACATACAGTCTGTAATAAGCGTAAATGGTTTATTGAACTTAATATAATAATATATTCTTTTAAGGATATATGAAAATGTAATTGTACTCGCTGCCTAGCCAAATATATACTTGGCATATATTCAAAACAATAGTAAATATTTAAAGACTGATACTTAACATAAAATAAACAGTAAGATTGTTTATGTAAATATTTAGTAGTTTATTTAAAATAAAGAAATAATAAAATGACTTAACAATACATTCTTTTAGCATATAATATCAAAGAAACAATAACTTCTTTCTAAAGAGCTACAGTAACAGTAAAATAAATAACACTATAAGTAAAGGCTAAGTTTACTTTATAGTCGACAACAAATGCAGTGGAACGTCTGAAGAGATGTGTCTGTTTGTTTCGACAGGAACATTTAAATATTAAAAAAGGGATGATTGATATGTATATTACATAATGTGCATAAATGAATAAAGAATCATTACTATATTAGATTGTTAAAAAGTAGTTATATTTTAATTGTGAGCTTTTAAATACAAAAATGTATCTAAAAGCACTTTTTAAACTAAGTGACGTGTGGAGAAATTTTGTGTAAAGGTCTTTCTTGTTCTCCACTCTCTTTACTAAGGATAAAGGGTGTGTTAGAAGGCGTTTTTATTTTAGTATATATCTATAGTCCAGCAGTGGGCTTCGGGTCGGCGACGGCTGACACGACTAGAATGAATTCTTTAATAACTACCAAACAAATACGTAACATAACCGTGCAATGCATCTTTCGGGATCTTCATACAATAATTATGAACGTAATACTCAATTAATATAAACAAAGTTATTAAGATAACGAATACAGTTATAATATATATTTTTTTCAAATATATACATACATCGTCAAAAATATAACAAAAATCTTATAAAAAAGTTTTTACAGTTGCCCATACTCAAGTTTGTGAAGTAAAATATTTAGGTACTTGGTGATAAGCTCAAGACGAATAACAGAACTTGACAAACAATAAACTTCATGTTTATTATACGGAACACATGGTGTTGACATCGCCGGCATTTTATGGATGTTTTAACAATTTTCTCTTCAGTGTCTACGAAAAGTCTAGGTTATGTGCATTTTAAATGATTTAAGTCTGTTTTCCTCTGTTTAACACTTTTAAGCCATTTGAGCTATCTAGCTAGTAAAAATGTAACTAAGTTGTCTGTATGTGGGAAGTATACGAGAAAAGTGATTATGTAATGAATACCCAAAACAATGATTTTTAAATTTCTTTAACTCCCCTTAACATGTAGTGTCAAGTTGCAATTAATTATAATTTTAACGAAGTTAGCGATTTAAGTTAGGATGAGGCGGGGCGAAATAGTTAGTAGTCGTGTAGTTTATCTAGGCAAACGCATACTCCCCCACCGCATAATTTTCTTTTATCAGCTTCAGCATTTTTCCACATAGCAGGGTAGTCAGAGATATCTTAGTGTCAAGTCACTCTGTCTTTCACATTCCACTCAAAATCGAGACTTTGTTAAGTCGCGGAAATTAACGCCGCGCTCATGTACCAGGGCGGACAAATGAAAATAATATATAATCATTCCTCCGAGTGGGAACCGAACCCATGAGCAGACAAAGGCTGTCACGCTACGCCATGACGGTTGGTATGTATGAATAATTATATAATAATAGTATATTTTTATATTAAAATATTTTTATTTCTCCGCATCGGTTATCGAAAGCGTGGAAAGCCGCGTTATATTAGGCCATATATATTAGGCCAGCGGAACCTAACAACGTTCTACATATATCCAACATACAATGCCTTAAAAATTATTAATAAGTGAACATAAATGTTATAAAAGCAGGTTTTAGATTGGTCTTTCTACTAAAAAGCGGAAGCTGTACGATAATAAAAATAAAGCAAGTAATTATTCAATATATGCACATCCTCTTCCACATCGCGTCATATTATATATATTTAGTCTTGTTTTGACAATATGATAAATAGAAAACGTTACGTAGAAAAAATTCTTTAGATGTTAAACTTTTTAAAGTGATGGGACTTTTAATATCCCGCCAGCTTACTGGAGCTCAAAGGAAATCCGTTGATTTATGTAGCCTGTTATGATGTTTCAATGACTCGTGTTCTTTTGCCGGTCTGTGACACTATTGATAGGTAGCTGTAGGCCTCGTTCCTACACAACAAAATGCGGTATGTCGTAAATGGAATAATTCTGGCGCCAAGTTTTGTTGCTTTCTTTATTTACTTATTTATTATTTCTTTGTTTCACGATATTAAAGATATTAAATTTATTATTATACATATAATACGCGAAGGAAATATTTTGTGCTATTATTGAAGAAAATTACTTATTCGGACGAAATTACAATGTTTTTGACATATCTACTATTTTATATTATGTTAATATACCTTATACCCTACCTGTTTATAATTTATGCACCGCTTACTTAAGAAAGGCGTCAGCGGGACTACTAATTTCACTTTAAAATTATAAAAGGTTGTTTAAATGAATATAATGGAGGAGCAATAATGATTTATTATTATTTTACTGTAGCGGAACCATGTATTATTGCGTATAGGTACTATTAGAACAACCATAGAATTGTAGCCAGAAGAATAGCCATAGAAGTTAAACAAAACTATTTCATTATAATAAAAAGAAAAAAAAATATATAATATTTATCACGTCATATAATATTGGTTAAGTTGTTCAATATACATATGTATATTGGCCACTATTCGCTCAGAGTTTATGTATCAGAATATTAAAGTAAAGCACATGTAAGTTCTGTCATAACGTAATAATAAATATTGTATTATTACGAAAATAAAATAAATAACAAATAGAAGCAAACGCTCATAACTTTTTATGATTGATATATAGACATGAGAAACAAGATTTATTATTATTGCTATATAATTAAAATGTTACTGACATCGTAAAGCACATAATAAATAAGATGAGATACGATATCAAAGGAAATAGAAAATAATTTCAACTTAAAGCGTCCGAGACGGTTGAAGCTACTAATTTATTTGACGTTAACATCAGATCTCACAAATAACCGACATAAACCGTATTATGATGAAAATTCGCAAATTATGAATATCAGTGTATCGCTTATCGTGAGAGCTGTCACCAAGGCAGAACATATTAAGCGTCCTTTGAGATGATAAATGTTCGGTGAGGTCGGCGTAACACACGTAACGCTGCGCTGTATCGAGCTCACGCCTCGCGTCGATTCTAATAAACGATTGCCGATGATTGGCAGTTAGGCGGGCGGCCACCCGTCTCTTGACTAGCCTTTTTGCCGGTCTGGCGCTTTTTGCGAATATCATGTAAAAAACACGCGTCATAATCGGCAATCCATCTTATCATTATTTGGATGCACTCAGTTAACTCTGGATATTCGTCTCGTTCACGTCAATGTTTTTGTTGGTGGTTACGAATAGATCAATTTGGATTTCATTTTATAAATAATGTCAATTTATACATGTTCGTGAATGAAACTTACATTCATAAAATGTCACTATTATAATGTACTATTGTACTGGTAACAAGCACACATTCACTTATATTATTTAAAAGACGTTTCATTAAAATTGTTATATTACAAACAAAATAAATATTATATATGTCTGCCATTACCCACATCATAAATACGTGTAAATTTCACTAAGCATTATTAATTTTTATGAAGAAAATTATGTATACCTCATGAGAGTGCTACATTTATTTTATCTCAATTCTCATTTCATGGCAATGTTGCCGAAGGAATTGTCGCCAGATATAAAGATAACGACTCTATTAAATACGATAATCGATTCTTGACGACACTTAAGACACATTATGTTATATTTATCGACTGTTAGTTTTACGAGGAAAGTGTAACTGAATCCCATTTGGACCTATTCGGTGTGAAATAAAATGTAACAAGGGGGGTATCAAACCTCTGGCGACGCGATTGGTTTTTGAGTAATAAAATCGCAAGCGTAAGTAAATTTACGTAGACTACATTATTTAGATTTTCATGAATAAATTTTCTTGCGTCTTTAAAGGTCGGATGATTTACTAAATATCTAATAATTTTATATAAGTAAGTATGTATAAAAATGCACTTCTTTCCCTTTTTTTATTTCTTTTTAAAGTTTAGTAAATAATTGATTTTGTATAGATATAAAACATTGGTAACGTTTGTCGTGCTTAATTCTATCGTACAAGAGAATATAATAAATATCTACTATATACATATTACATATTGATTTTCGTGTAAGATATATCGCAATTCGAACGTATGTGATAGCTGAGGTGTCAAATGTTACTCAAAATAATATTCATTTACTATTAACAGATTATAAAATTTAGGCATTTGCAACCAAATCTCACGGTTACTAAATAACGTATCCCGGAAAACGGCAATGTTATAAATTAAAAAAAAGAAAGGTTCCTAACGAAATCAAATTCCAAGCTGAATTAAATTAAAGTTCGGATGTCGGCAATAACTTATGTTCAGTCAAGGATATAAAATTCAATTTCTTCAACAGTGTAAATACTCGCATTTATAAAGCCTCTGTTCGTGAAAAATGTCGTCATTTCTCTTTCAGTAGGTAAAATGATCTTACGCATTGTTAGGGAGCACGAGGCTGTTTGATTTTCCCACTCAAAGTATATTTGCTGTAAGCACGTATGTCAATATTGGAAATAGAAAAGTACAAATATCGAGGTTAGGCTTCTGCGAAACAAATAAACAATCCTTTTGTACGTAGGATACGTAAATTTATTTAGATAAATAACTTAATACTTTTAGAATAGCGGAATCAGTAAATAAATTCCAATGTTAAAGTTTAATCAGTTTCAGAATGACAACGAATGTAGTGACGTTTCATACTAAGTTGGACAACTCTCCAGACGCATTGTAAACTTCTTGTACTAACACTTACAGATTTTAGATTGGATTTTGTCCAATCCACCATGCCCTAGAGGTTGTAAATGACTGCACAAAATAAATATTTATATAACATACTAATGTTTCTTCCCTTTTATGTTAAAAGTTTATTTTTTTTATAAACGTATCTATCTACATGTACATGTTTAATAGGTATAATGAAAATCATGTTTAGCATACGAATATAACAGATCTGATGAATGTTTTTACCAACTTGACACTTAACTTGTTATCCACTATTAGTTTTAGTACTCTATGGCTTAATCTCTAATGAATCATTATGAAGCTCGATTATTTAAATGTAATCGAGTTATTAATTTGGGAGAGTAATATTTTTTTAGCGGCTTGTTCTTTGCTATATAAAAACTGAAACTCCATTTAAAATATGACAGACACCACGTTAAATACGACAGTAAAAATCCACGTTTCGAAAATAAATCAAGATGTCTTCCTAAAAAAATCTTACCTGCTTGCATGCGAACCTCTGGTCCGAATCGTCTGACAACTTCTACGGACAATACAGCGGCGGCTTGGTGCAGTCCGTGTCCCAGTAATTGTGCTATGGTAGCAGCAAGTGCCACTCCCCACCCCCAGCCTCCCTCGGGATAGTAGTGGCGGGTCAAAGTAAGCAGTTGTCGAGGATCGAGCTTCGCTTGGCGTGCGGGGGCGCCGCTGGCTTCGAGGACTAGTGGCAAGGACCGAGTGCGCAGGAGCGGCGCGCCGCCCGACGACCATGACTCTTCCATCAATGCGCGCGCGCATCGTGCGCAGTCCTCGCTCCCATCACCGCACGACACACACCTCAATCATGTCCGCTCACTCATCCCACCCCACTCAGTTTCGAACCAATTATCAACGATCTTAGCGCTAAACTTATCGAGAGGCTCACTATTCGACTAAAAAAGAAAATTGAGTCAAATAAACGCGATTAACTTCAGTGCAATGATTGTCTGCGTTCGCTCTAAAGAAAATATGGGCTGGCCATCGATTGGGTATCAAGAGAGCTATCGAAATAAAGAGTCCCTATTGACATTGATTTGACATATCTATGAGTCTAAATGTAATAACGTCTCGTAAGCTTCGAGATAGAATCATGGAGTAGATCGCGTCTCGCCACACTCGTATATATAAATCCTTTTAGACCTTGCGTCACTGTCCTTTACGCACTTAATCTTACAAACTTTTTATAAGTTTTACTATTTGTAGGAGCAGATTTTATATTTACAGTATCAAAAAAAACTACTGGCTAGCAAAAGTACTTGATATTCTTCTTAACAAATGGAATCATATAATTAGGGAAGTTAATTAATTCTTTAATATTGTTTTGTGTTAGCCATCAAACAATTTATTAGAACACATAAATAAAAGAAAATTAAGGTTTATTTGAGTAACAAAAACGTACGTAGCGTTGTCGCCAATCGAATGAGTCGCATTATAGGAAAACTGTTGGAATATTCCTAGTAATAACTGTGTTTTGTGAGATAGGATTATCAAATGGAGTGGAAAAAAGAAAGATAACTATAACTACTATTTGATGTTAATAAAGCTACTGCAACTGTACTTTTTTACTTTTAAGAAATGACGAGTGTCTTGTCACCATATAGATTGAAAATTATTCTCCCCTGGAAAGTATATATTGTGGATGAAACATGAAGATATTTGATTAGAAAAATAGATAGTGATGGTTTATCAACATGTTCTATGTAATAAAACAGCAAGGTTTCTTTTAAAACACAAATTAATTCCAACCCAATTAATTGAGGACAGCTTTAAATAAAGATCTAAAATAAGACAATTACTTAAGAATATGCATTACCTACATCCTAACCAAAAAGCACAACGAGCTATTAAAATTAAGAGCTTTAAATGTCTCGATTCTTCGTATGTTCCGATGTACTAAATAGTAAAAAGAAATCTTTCTTTTTGAAAACTCTAAATAAAATACTCTTAGTTCAAAATTGCTAAATAAAATAGTGACAACGAAATAACGAAACAAATACAGTGTTCCAAGTAATAGGGAGCTTGTTTGTCGCTCATAATTTATTGCTGTATAGACTGAAACTTGCGCTAATTTCGGACAAAATGTAAAGCTACTCACAAAATATTATTTCCGAGATATCATACAGTTTGTAGCACGATTAAAAGTATATTTAGCACATTTCGTTTTTGGGCTTTTAACGTTATTCGCAATCACTGAAGCATAAAAGATAAAGCGAAAAAGTGATGTTTTCGAACAAATATTTGGCTCAGCTTTACAACATGAGAGATGATGACAGTGTTAGTAATCTCATCAAATGAACGTTACGTGGAATGAAGGGAAAACGACCTTTCTATGTGACGAGTACAGGCGCTGTGTATAATAGGTCAATTTCCCCTAATTTGATAAATGTACTGCTTGTGAATAAAGAATGACTCACCCGATATTTAGATTTTTCTATAACAGAATGTAACATATTTTTAAATTTCGTTGAAGATTAATACTGAGAAATAAATACATTGGGGCCAGTCGTGGAGCAGTGGCACAAACGTGTGCATGGTTGTGGGTTCGATTCCCACTCGAGGAGTGGAAATATTTAGTATTTCCATTTTCTTCGCTCTAGTACAGAAGCAAAGCGCGGCGCTAAGTTCCGCCACTTAATACGGGGATCGGAGTGTCTTAACACTAGGTTCCCTCTGGATTTTAGCTAAAAAAATAATACATAGACATATGTATGTATATAACCACATAAGGGCATCGTGGCGCAGTAGGATATTTTTTTGATTATATGTGTATGCGATAGTTTTAATTTTGTTAAATTCCCACTGTTTACCACAAAGAGATCATGTTTAAATTATTTGTATTTCTCCACTCTAGTTACATAATGGTCGCTCATTATGTTACCAGTTAGAGTGCATTGCCATTACCATACTTTTGATTACTTAGATAAAGATTAACCGAGCAAGATGCAATTCGTAAGTATACCTACATTTTAAATACATGTTAACAGCATTATTATACATTAAATACATTTAACATTATAATAAATAATAATTTTAAGACCGAACTCATATTTTGTATTTAACTTTGTTTACCATGACAGTTTTAACACAAAGTATGTACAAGAAACATGATTTTTAATTTAATTAACGTACACATTTTGAAATGGAACACATAAAGTAGGTACCTTACGCCACTGTACTGACTGTACTCATGAATTGATTTCTTTATTAGTCTACGCAAAATCATTAAGCTCTTGAGACTGGTTTGGTGTGTTAATAAATAAATAAGTGATTGCCATCAACTCAACTCAGCGTTACTCAATAATATACTGTAGTTAATGCGAACGAATGTAATAGTTATTTAAAAATATGGTGACTTGTTGTTTTTACGTTTTCTTATTATAATTGTTACTAAAGTTTTAGGCGCCTTCGTGTTATATATTAGTGATGGAATGGATGAATTTAAGAAAAAATTCAGTAATACAGTATTGTTCATACTTTGTAAACAACTTCACGCTGCATACCGCACAGTAGGGTAGGCAGAGAGAACCCAGTGTCAAGACACTCCGTTCCCCACTTACCGCCGAATTTGGAGGGATTGCGTGTTAAATAGCGGTTTTCCTCGCTTTTCCTCGACACCAGAGCGAAGAAAGGGGAAATATTAAATATTTCCACTCCTCGGGTGGGAATCGAATCCACAACCAGTCGTTTAAAGTCACACACTTGTGACACTGCGCCACTTACTCTCATTACTGGTCTGAACTGGACTGGTTACTTTGTAAATATTTTTTTTAAGTATTCTGTTAAAACATATTATTAGAACGTGTCTAATGTTCCTCGAGGGGAAATATTTTTTTTTGCTTAAGCATGGCAGGGCTTTCACGTGCTCCATAGCGAAAGTGTTTGTGAAGTGAAGTTTTCCTTGGCTATTTTACAAAACGGAACACTTAATGATGAAAACATATAGAATTGCAAATTTATAAGTAATATTTTTCTATTATTCTCCCCTGGAAAGTATATATTGTGGATGAAACATGAAGATATTTGATTAGAAAAATAGATAGTGATGGTTTATCAACATGTTCTATGTAATAAAACAGCAAGGTTTCTTTTAAAACACAAATTAATTCCAGCCCAATTAATTGAGGACAGCTCTAAATAAAGAACTAAAATTAGACAATTACTTAAAAATATGCATTACCTACGTCCTAACCAATAAGCACAACGAGCTATTAAAATTAAGAGCTTTAAATGTCTCGATTCTTCGTATGTTCCGATATACTAAATAGTCAAAAGAAATCTTTACTTATGAAAACTCTAAATAAAATACTCTTAGTTCAAAATTGCTAAATAAAATAGTGACAACGAAATAACGAAACAAATACAGTATTCCAAGTAATAGGGAGCTTGTTTGTCGCTCATAATTTATTGCTGTATAGACTGAAACTTGCGCTAATTTCGGACAAAATGTAAAGCTACTCACAAAATATTATTTCCACGATATCATACAGTTTGTAGCACGATTAAAAGTATATTTAGCACATTTCGTTTTTGGGCTTTTAACGTTATTCACAATCACTGAAGCATAAAAGATAAAGCGAAAAAGTGATGTTTTCGAACAAATATTTGGCTCAGCTTTACAACATGAGAGATGATGACAGTGTTAGTAATCTCATCAAATGAACGTTACGTGGAATGAAGGGAAAACGACCTTTCTATGTGACGAGTACAGGCGCTGTGTATAATAGGTCAATTTCCCCTAATTTGATAAATGTACAGCTTGTGAATAAAGAATGACTCATCCGATATTTAGATTTTTCTATAACATAATGTAACATATTTTTAAATTTCGTTTGAGATTAATACTGAGAAATAAATCATTGGGGCCAGTCGTGGCGCAGTGGCACAAACGTGTGCATGGTTGTGGGTTCGATTTCCATTCGAGGAGTGGAAATATTTAGTATTTCCATTTTCTTCGCTCTAGTACAGAAGCAAAGCGCGGCGCTAAGTTCCGCCACTTAATACACAACGCCTCCATAATTCGGAGGAAAGTGGGGATCGGAGTGTCTTAATACTAGGTTCCCTCTGGATTTTTTTTAGCTAAAAAAATAATACATAGACATATGTATGTATATAACCACATAAGGGCATCGTGGCGCAGTAGGATATTTTTTGATTATATGTGTATGCGATAGTTGTAATTTTGTTAAATTCCCACTGTTTACCACAAAGAGATCATGTTTAAATTATTTGTATTTCTCCACTCTAGTTACATAATGGTCGCTCATTATGTTACCAGTTAGAGTGCATTGCCATTACCATACTTTTGATTACTTAGATAAAGATTAACCGAGCAAGATGCAATTCGTAAGTATACCTACATTTTAAGTACATGTTAACAACATTATTATACATTAAATACATTTAACATTATAATAAATAATAATTTTAAGACCGAACTCATATTTTGTATTTAACTTTGTTTACCATGACAGCTTTAACACAAAGTATGTACAAGAAACATGATTTTTAATTTAATTAACGTACACATTTTGAAATGGAACACATAAAGTAGGTACCTTACGCCACTGTACTGACTGTACTCATGAATTGATTTCTTTATTAGTCTACGCAAAATCATTAAGCTCTTGAGACTGGTTTGGTGTGTTAATAAATAAATAAGTGATTGCCATCAACTCAACTCAGCGTTACTCAATAATAAACTGTAGTTAATGCGAACGAATGTAATAGTTATTTAAAAATATGGTGACTTGTTGTTTTTACGTTTTCTTATTATAATTGTTACTAAAGTTTTAGGCGCCTTCGTGCTATGTATTAGTTAAAGAAAATATAATCAATTTAAGAAAGAATTATATATATTACTAGCGACCCGCTCGCGGCTTCGCCACGTGAACTACCACTTTCATCCTCTATTGCCTCTTTGGGACTGGTTTTTTTTATGAAAGGTGGTAGTCTATGTTTGACCTTGCCTCATTAACTATTTTCCTGAGAAAATTCATTCATTTCAGTCAAGGAGTTCAGATCTTTTATTCTCACTATATACTAAACATACATAAGTTTCATCCACTGTTTCAACCTCATAGGGTTTAATTTTTTAAAAAGTAACCTATGTTTGACCCTACGTCTTCAACCATCTTCTTTACGAATTCCATCTTAATCGGGCCAGTAGATTACCCGTGAAAACATAACAGATAGAAGAGATACAGATTTTTGCATTTTTATAATAATAATATTAATGAGTACGGATATATCTAGTACTAATGTTAACTAATGGCGCTACCCGTTCTAGAAAACGTAGTGACATCTGCTGTCATATAGATTATATAAAGTTTTATAGACCGGTCAAGTGTATCTTTAATTAATGTTATGCTTATTTTATTTTATAATTATTTAATTTAGTGATATTGAAACAAATTTAGCTTCACTTGTGAACTATCGACATAATTTGAATGTTTTTTTTTTTAAATTTTATTTTTCTGCGAGAGTTTTGTTGAATATTAGGATGAAAACTATCCCATATGTTGCTCTACCCTTTAAGCTAACTCCGTACAAAAATTCATCAATTTCTACCCGGTAGATATCATTACACAAATGATTTACTTATATCGGTTTTTTATTTTTTACAAAAAAACTACATGGAAAACCGGGATAAAAACTATCCTATATGTACCTTTGGACTATAAGCTACCACCATGCTAAATTTCATTCATTTCCATCCAGTACTTTTTGCGTGATTGGCGAACAAATTAACAGACAGACAGACAGACAGACAGACAGACAAAAATTCTACTGAGTGGATTTTTGGCCTCTGTTATCGATATATTAACGCACCCAATTAAAATTTTTCTGAAATTTTTCATGTACAGAATTGACTTTTCTACTCTTTTATTATATACTAGCGACCCGCTCGCGGCTTCGCCACGTGAACTACCAATTTCATCCTCTATTGCCTCTTTGGGATTGTTTTTTTTTTTGTAAAAGGAGGGTAGTCTATATTTGACTTTCGTCACTAATTATGTTCATGAGAAAATCATCGATACATTTAGTGCAATGTCTATATTATTTGATAACATGTAGCGATAACTGTTCTAGTAAGAAAACGTACGAAATCTGCTATCATATGATAGTAGATTTCGTACATATATACCATCTGGTATATAGTATTATAAACCGGTCATAATATCTTAAATAAACTTTACGCTTTTTATTTTACAATTGTGTTACTTATTAAAAAATTAATTAAAAAATAGCTTTACTTGCAAATAATCAATGCAATTTGACTTTGCCAATTTATTACAGTCAAGGAGTTTAGATCTTTCATTCTCACTATATACTAAACATACATAAGTTTCATCCACTGTTTCAACCTCCTAGGGTTTGATTTTTTATAAAGTAGCCTATATGACCAACAATCAAAATTCAACAATCTTCTTTACGAATTCCCGTCAAACATAACAAACAGAAGAGATGCAGATTTTTGCATTTTTATAATAATAATTTTAATGAGTGCGGATATGTCTAATACAATGTCAACTATATAATAACAAATGGCGCTACCCGTTGCAGAAAACGTAGTGACATCTGTTGTCATATAGATTATATAAATATATAGATTATATAAAGTTTTATAGACCGGTCAAATGTATATTTAATAAATGTTATGCTTATTTTATTTTATAATTATTTTAATTAGTGATATTGAAACAAATTTAGCTTCACTCGTGAACTATCGACATAATTTGAATGTCTTTTTTTTAATTTTATTTTTCTGCGGGAGTTATATTGAATACCGGGATGAAAACTATCCCATATGTTGCTCTAACCTCTTAGCTAACTCCATACAAAAAATCATTAAATTCTACCTGGTAGATATCAGTATACAAATAATTTACTTATATCGGTTTTTTATTTATTCCAAAAAAACTACATGGAAAACCGGGATAAAAACTATCCTATATGTACCTTTGGACTATAAGCTATCACCATACTAAAATTCATTCATTTCTATCCAGTAGTTTTTGCGTGATTGACGAACAAATTAACAGACAGACAGACAGACAGACAGACAGACAAAAATTCTACTGAGTGGATTTTTGGCCTCTGTTATCGATATATTAACGCACCCAATTAAAACTTTTCTGAAATTTTTCATGTACAGAATTGACTTTTCTACTCTTTTATTATATATATAGAGATATAGAGATATAGAGATATAGATTTATCAGTAATACACTATTATTCATACTTTGTAAATAGCTTCACGCTGCATACCGCAAAGTAAGGTAGGCAGAGAGAACTCAGTGTCAAGACAGTCCGTTCCCCACTTACCGCCGAATTTGGAGGGATTGCGTGTTAAATAGCGGTTTTCCTCGCTTTTCCTCGACACCAGAGCGAAGAAAGGGGAAATATTAAATATTTCCACTCCTCGGGTGGGAATCGAATCCACAACCAGTCGTTTAAAGTCACACACTTGTGACACTGCGCCACTTACTCTCATTACTGGTCTGAACTGGACTGGTTACTTTGTAAATATTTTTTTTTTTAAGTATTATTTTAAAAGATATACGCATATTCTGTTAAAACATATTATTAGAACGTGTCTAATATTCCTCGAGGGGAAATATTTTTTTCTGCTTAAGCATAGCAGGACTTTCATGTGTTCCATAGCGAAAGTGGCTAAGTTTTCCTTGGCTATTTTACAAGACGGAAAACTTGATGATGAAAACACATAATATCATTGCAAATTTATAAGTAATATTTTTCATTTAAGGATAATAATTAAAAGAAAATGTTAAAAAAATATTATATTTGCTTAATGAAAAACATTACTCATTTAACTGACCTACAATACTTAATTAAAATATTATACTATCAGAGAACTTCTAATAGTGGGAACTTTTACGTTTTATTTCAAAGTATATGAGTTTTTTTTCCACTGGATACTGTAGATTAATTAACTAGGCGATTAACGCGCCCATTAATGTCATTTTTATTACGGACATTTATTCAAAGGAGTTTTTTTTTAATATTTAAGTGTTTAATCACATTTTATCTTGTAACGTACGCTATATATATTCTGCGTATATTCTTATACAAATATTAATATAACTATAAAGAATATAGGTTATTCGCAAATATTTTAATGTTGTGATCCAAGTAAATGGCACTTAAAAAGAATTGTAAAATGTTTTATTTTTAAATATCTACCGAGTTATGAGATCTGGACAGTTTAGGGCTTTTTATGAGTATTAAATGCCTCCACTCATTTGTTATGACTCGCCTCATTGCATGTACCGTATTAAGCGATCCCATAATGACATTTCTTTACCACTTTTTTATTTTAATTACAATGTTTAATGCCTCAATACCGGTGCACTTTACATTCTTATATACATACATTTAAATATATTTGTCTCTAATATATTTAATTAAGATATGTAAGTGTGATTTATTTTTTAAGAAATCTATTTTTAAATATAAATAGATACCTAGATATTTACTCTGTGTAAAAGGAAGTAACTTGTGCCACTAATCATCACCTATCCAAACACAACAGTGAGCGTGAGTTATAAGAGCTACCTAATGCATATTTCATGAAAAATCATCTAGATAATATAAAGGGCCGTTAATGTAATTTAATGTGATGTTACGAATTTGTACGTCATTTTAACGACATACGAAACCACTGTTGAACTAATTAATAGGGCGGTTTGACAGTCATAAATGTCACTTTTACATATCCCATAAATCTTTCCAAAGCGTTTCACTTCGTATACATTTCGAAAGGGAAGGGAAGCACTCTTTTATCTCTGAAACATTTTGAGATATATTTCGTCCTTATGCATTAATTATACGAGCTATACACACATACTTACATTTTTGTCTTGCAAAAGAACCTTTAAATAAATTTCTTAGTGGAAATTAATGTAAAAATATACATAGATAGACAAGAAATAGATATATAAATGTTTGTCTAATTCGAAAGATCATGTTAATACTGATCTTATTAAACGAATTAAATTTATAAAACATTTATATATTCTTTGACCGACATAAACATTTCTACATCAGCCTAAATGACAGTAATTATAATATAGTATGAAACTCGTATCTAATAGTTTTATTGCTATAATCAGTTAACTAATATTCGAATACCTAATGAAACCTATACCTTTATTTAGTCCATTGTTAATGGACTAAATAAAGCGTTGCTTTAGCAAAGTGTATGTTTCTATATAGGGGTTCTGAGTTGCAATATTGGATATTCTGGCTAGCAACTTATTGACAGTCAATCCATCAATATAATATAGGTATATACTATTTCGATTGAATGACTGGCGAACGGAGATTTTCCGAAATTCCTACAGGAACGGATACTACGTATTGGATATTAAGTCATTATGCTAATGAGTTCATTACAATATTCAGCTTCAGACTTCTTCAGAAAACATACAATTTCAGGTTCTAACTGGTACTTAAATAATTTAAACTTATTAATTTTTGTTTAGTTGTAAAACAAACAATAAAGCTTAGTGCATTATAGATTACGCTATTTATGAAGTTTTCGTTGTGAAAGTTTATTTTTCCTTCGATTAAAAATTAATATCAATTCTCTAACATAAACAGAAATTAACTATCGAAAGCGGTTAATTTGGTAAACCAATGAATCCTGTAATTACGCCCGGTAGTGTATATAATCATCGGTTGCTATTTACGTCAGCGATCCTCGTATTGCAAGCGTCGCTATGCAAACGACGTATTAAGATAAAATGAATGCATCTGGGTCATAGCGGTTCTATTAGATTGAGTCCTGTAAACTATATAGTGATATTGACAGAAAGCGGTCAGTTAAGTAAACTCAATTTAGAGTTTTGCCCAGCTTTTGAAATTGTACCATTTATTTTGCATATCGTATTTACCTACTACGGTTTTTCTTTTCCGCCTTCTAAAAACTATTACTTGATTTCAAAAGTGTAAAGTGTACCTAGTGATGGGACACTTTGTCTAGCTTTGTTACGGATTTTGGGAGGCGTTAAGCATTTGATCATTTAAGGTTTTAACCTCACGGACCGCGCAACCTAGTGGCACTGTAAGGATACAAATGTACTATACATAAATATACGTCTATTTATTTTAATAATTTTATTTAATTATAATATTAAATATTAATATATTCAATATTTTAAAACGAAAATATAACGATTAATATTTTTGTTCTTTTTGTAAAATACTGGCTGAATGAATTGCTATTTAGCTAGTGAAATTTTAAGAAAAGAAAGAAAACAGAGGAAACTTTTGGCAGCTTAGAGAAAAGGGTATTCGGAAATCTCTTGATGTTGATTTATAAATAATATACATTTTAAAGTTAAAAGTATTCGTTTAAAAAGTGAACTTAACAATTAATATGCACGGGAATTGAAACACAATTGTGCAGGTGGTAGAAAAGCTAAAAATTTACAATATGAAGAATTTATTGGCAAGTTCTTATTATATTGATCATAAAGTAACGCAACAAAAAAATATTAACAATAAAATAAAATAACGACATTAAAAGCAGTAACGACTTAGAATATTTTTCCTATGTAAAATTGCTATATCTATATATAAATAAATGAGATCATTCGCCGTCGTCACCATCTTTAAATTATGTTGTATGGACATTTTAGCTTACATTTTTATGAATACTATTAAGGTATAGCTTCACGCTGTATCACGCAAACAGCAGGGAAGGCAGAGGGAACCTAGTGTTAAGACACTCTATTCTTCACTTTTCGCCGAATTTGGAGGCATTGCATATTAAGTGGCGGAACTTAACGCCGCGCTTTACCTCTTTTTTTTTTTTTTTTTTTTTTTTTTTTTTTTTTATGGAATAAAGGAGGCAAACGAGCTGAAGGCCCACCTGGTGTTAAGTGGTTACCTTCGCCCATAGACATCCACAACATTCAAGTTATGGATGCGTTGCCAGCCTTGGGAAATTAGGACAAAAGGAGGGAGGAAGGATGGGAATGGTGGGATAGGGAGAGCTGGCTTACATGCCATCGAACCGGAACACATCATAAGATATTTGGCGGTTCGTCTTTGACATGATAGTGGTCGCGAGCCAGTCGGAGAACGAATCTCCTACCACCAAACTACTGGGTTACCCGCCTTTTACGGGACGCTACCCAGCGGCGGGGGGGAATTGTATTCTTAACCCGTCCCCCCACGGGCTGAACACAAGAGCAAAGGAAATGGAAATATTAAATATTTCCATTCCTCGGATGGGAATCGAACCCACAACCAGTCGTGTACAGTCACACGTTCGTGTCACTGCGCCACGCCTAACCCCAATATTATGAAATTGGTGAATTATTTGTATGATTAACTTAACATTTGATTGGTTGGGAGATTAAATGGTTTATAGCGATGATTGGTTTGATCTCCTACAAATGTACAAATTTAAAACGTTTATTAAACTTAATTATTAAAATTATATACTTTTATGTATTATTTAATTTTATACATTACTTTAATTATATACTTTTATGAATAGATTATAGATACAGCACGTTTTAATAAAGGTACAATAGCTTGATCATAGGGTACAAGTATAAAATATTAAGTAGAAGTGAATAGGTATATTTAAATACAAGTGAATAGGTATATTTAAATACAAGTAAATAGGTATATTTAAATTTGGACAGAAAGCCAAGAGCGGAGAGTTTGTACACTAATTTCTCTTTGCCTCCACATCTAAGCGAAAAATAACAAAAAAAGGTTTTTGCTACCTGCTTGCTACATACAAAAAAGTTTTTAAATGATGTTATCATAAGATTTATTAATTCATATATCGATTAGAATTAGTGATTCTATAATATGAATTAATGAATAAAGATAACATTTTTTTTTGCTTATTAAAAAAACTAAATATTATTTTTACGCTCAAATTTTTCATCATAGATAATTCATTTACTTAATTAAAACGCTTATCGTGATATATCGTGTTTTATTAATGTTAAAATAGAGCCGTATTGAAGTCAAATAAGCCTTACTTAATTGGAACTAATTGATTTATTTAAATTACAAGATAATTAATTAAAAAAGTTGTATTCATGTAAATATTTCGGATAATTATTGATATTTGATATTTTATATGTGATATGGAGAAATTATGTGAATATATTATGTACCTAACAGTAAGTTACAAGAACATACTAAGGACTACTTAATTGAATCGCTACCATTAATATCAAACTTAAGCTTGTTGACCATTTAAGCCGACGTTCACAAAGCTTCATCAATCTTATTGCACTTAAACGTCCAAACTTCGACGGTACAGCGTTATTATCCTTGAAACATACATGTATATACCATTAGTGACACGTTACAAGGCCTGTACTACTGTAGCCTGCAAACAATAAAAAAGCGAACGGTTCACATTTAAAGTTGTAAAAAAAAGTAATGAGCAGACGATATATTTAGCAAGTGTCACCGATAAAGGAAGGCATGCCCGGGAAAAGTGGCGTCCCACAGAGCTGAGTATTGCAAACAATCACGTAATTATAATTGATATTTACTTTACTCCTTTCGGAATTTATGAAGGTTGAACTTTTACCAAATTTCACGTTTTATTTTCGAAATGTGTGCTTTCGAATTCACAAAGCACTCAAATAAATTTTATAGTAATGTGAACCTATGTTTTATTGTTTAATAATTTTTATAAACATATAAAAACACAATAAATTATTTAAATTTTGCTAATGAATGTGACAGTAGCAGGTATGGAAAGTTTTAGATTTTTAAAAGCGTCTAACTTTTATCTATTATTACCTGCTAGTTCTTTCCCACGCTATGTTAAATGTTATTATATAAAATAATATTGATAGTAAAAATAATAATATCCGCGTTATTAGTCTCATATTTGTAAATAATATAGGTGCATAAAAAATATACAAATTCATTGAGTTAAAAGCATTTCGCGCATTTAAAGAAAAGTTACTTAAAAAGTTTCAATAACTGTCAATAATTTATTGTTAAAAGAAACTTTTATAATACCTTATTTTACAAACGAGTCGAAGAACAATTTAATAAAATCCAAAGAATAATTATAATAATTTACTGTCCGAGTTACCGATATTGACTTGCCTAAAATAATAAATTAATTTTATTTCACTTACAAGTTATTTTAAATATTACTTAAAATCCAAATATTTATTTACTTGATATTGGTCCTTTAACTTTATATTCATAAAACTGCGATATATATCTATATTTATAATATGTACTGTTGACTTATTATAAACTAGCGGCCCGCTCGCGGCTTCGCCGCTTGTACTGCCTAATTGTTTCGTTATGTTGCAACCCTCGCGGGTGGATTTTTGAAAATAAAGTAGCCTATGTTTGACCTTCGATTATCAACTATATTTATTCCAAAATTCATTACAATCGGCCAAGCGGTTTAGTTTTTTCATATAAACTTTCATCCCCTATTTTAATCCTTTAGCGGTTAATTTTTGAAAAAATAAATAGCCTATGTTAGACCCATGGTTATTTACTACTTTCATTATAAATTTCATCCAAAACGGACCGGTAGATTAGCCGTGAAAGCGTGACAGACAAACACACAGACTTTCGCATTTATAATATAAGTATGGATAGATAGTATAGACAGAGAACATAAATCTAATCACTTGATATTAGCCATTCACATTTGCAAATTACTTAGAGGTAAGGGAGAATAAAATCAGCGCACCATTTTGCATCCGTCTCAAACTTCGTCCAAAGAGGTCAAATTAAGTAAAAGTTACTTGGCCAAAACCCAAAGGACGCGACGTGATCAGAAATATTAGGATTGACTATTCATGATTTCAACGAATACGCGAAGTATTTATGATAGCATCCGTATCTGTACAATGTCGCTATGGAAATATTACGCGTTTTATTTATAGTACCCATACAGAAAGTCTAAATGGGAGAAAATATTTCGTTATATGTTTGTTGTACTTACACTGCGCAATTTCGTTCTAAGTTAATAACTAAATTTTTTCTTGTCATAAAATTTTAATACTTTCTATGTATTACAAAAATAAAACAATATATATCATTGTCATGTTATATCGATATATACGATATACTGAAGTCAAAGGGAGATCCATTTTTACTGTTTATTTTTTTAATCTTCTTACGTTCAAATAAATAAACGAACTTTAAATTAAATCTTTTCATCTAAGACTTTACTTTCACTTGCACGATTTATTAAGCCCATAGATTTTAAACTTTTTTGTGACTTTCTTTTTACTATCTACTGTATCTGTGTTGGTTGTATTGCTAATTCAATAATATATGAAATACAAATTGAGGGGACATAGACTAAAGGTTTAAACTTTAGAGTTTGCCCGTCTGCTATGCTTTTTTTTTTAAATCTATATCTAATTGATTTAAATAGAGCCTAAAAATTTGTATGGAAAATCAAAACGGCTTGTGTGATGTTAATGATTTTATAACATGAAGTCAAATAGAAAGAAATACCATTTTTTTCAAAAACCAATCCCGAAGAGATTGTAATAGAGGAGGAACTTTGCATGAAAAATATTTACCGCTCAACCTAACGCTAGAACGCGGGCCGTTGAAAACTCATAATAAATATAAGTATCAGATTCCCACGGAGAAAGCCGCGGGCGGGTCCCTAGTGCTATAATAAAATAGTAAAAAACCAAGTTTTTATATGCTTCGGCTACTTTGACAACTACTGGATGGATTTGAATGAAACCTTTTTTGCCCTAAGGAGGCAGGACTTAGAACTTCTTGATTAGACTTGTAAAACCGTAATAGACTAGCTACATTATAATATATTTGAAAATTGTGCCTAATAAAAGTTGTTCAGCTTGATGGGTATTTTGGTGAGAAAGGTCATTAAGTCCGGGTAGCTAGAAGTTCTTATTATTTTTTATCACAATTTTGAAAATTAGCCTCATAAACGAAGTATAATAGGTTACATGAGATTTTCTGTTACTTATATACTTTTACATTTCACACACATCGATTTTTTTGTGTCAAATAAAATAACAAATCAGTTAATTTATTTATATACATTTCAAAACTTTACAAAATATTCTTTTTATATTTGATACTATTTATACTTTTTATTTAGGACCTACGTCACAATTCTTGGGTAACCTAGACTTTAGTAGGTTAAAAAATAACATGTAAATTAAAATCTCATTTAAACCGAAAGAACGAGTCGTATACATTGTATCATTCACACATTCAAACTACTGCCATACATACTTGTAGGTTCAAATTCCCAGCTTAACTTATGCTCACACGGCGAAATCAAATTTTGAATCGGTACCTAACGAGCGTCGGAGAGTCTCATAAGTCCCAGTAAATTTTACTGCGATCTTAAATAATGCTATAAAGTGAACCGGAAAACTTGTGACTTACATTTAAATAGTATCCTAACTTTGTTCAATTGTGCGGAACACAATTTATGGCATTATTATGTTATGCCATTTGAAAAGTAGTTATTTATTTTATTTTATATCTGGACTTTGTGTTTATTTTTATCATGATAAAAGCAATTCAATTTAACGATAGCCATTATATTTGAACTTGTTCTTTCATGTTTTGAATCATTTCGACTAGAAGCGGTCGTGGCGCAGTGGGAGAGCCTCTGACTATCAATACGATGGTAGTGGGTTGTATTCCCACTCGATGGAATGATTTGACGTAAATTATTTCTTTTTGATGTTGCTCTGGTTCACAAGACAAAACGCGGTATTGGCACTCAACATCAAGTTTGAGCTGAAAGTGGAGGACGGAGGGTCTTGACACTAGGTCTAAGTTGAACCTGAAGCTACTTATAAGTTTACTACACTAAATGTTTATATCAATTTAACGTTAAGTATTATAAAAATCCTTAACAATTTAGAGAAAATATTTTGCAATATTTTATATTTTGAGATACAAAAAAACAACGTAAGCACTCAATGTAATATTGATATTGCAACACTATAATATCTTAAAATTATTTCTTATTTTTTCAAGTTAAACAATATAATCAATAACACAATTTCAGATTAACTTTATAAGGTAGGTCTGAGTGTCGAATGAGTTATTGTATCGTGCAATCTATTTCGTAACTTTATCATAATTTAATAACATAATGCTTTCGTATATATGTATGTATGTATGAATTCGAAATTATTTATTATTTGCCCTTATATAAAAGTTTTAATTGAGATATTAAATGACGTACACATTCGTTTTACTTTTTCGTGACAGTAATTATCGTGAAAGGTTAATGATTGTAGTGTTAATGAAAATGACTTATTAACAAATATTGACTATCAAGACGCTGGTAATTAATGAGTGGGCAGTTAAAAAGCAAAATGGAGGTCGTGTTTATTAGTCTTATGAAAAATTGAACGTTAGTCCAATAATCACATTTCTAAGTAAATATATTTTAAATATTTCATCTGCTTCTGCTAAAACATTGACTTTAAAATCTACATATATATTTATAATTAAAAAGACAACAACTAATGTTTAGAATTGAAATTTTCATTTAAGTTTAGAAATTTGATATTAATTCATTTACAACCTCCAGAAAATATGTAACAAGGAAAGTACTTTAGAAAACTTTATTATAATAAGTAATTACGAAAAATAATCACTCCACGCTTTAGCAAAGTAAGGTAGGCAGAAAACTTATTGTACATTCTCTCTTAGTTCAATGTCTTGCTTTTTCACTAGAGAATTAAATTATATCAGAGAAATCAGTCCCCCGATTAGGGGTTGAACCCACAACCATCGCGTTTACAGTACTATACACACTCAGTCTGTACTCTGTTCGACTTCACTACGATGGTAGTAGTATAAATATTAATTATAAAATCTAATTTTGTACATATGTTATGACAAAGAACTAAAGCTCAACTTTTGCTGTAAAAAAGCTAGTCTTAGTGCTTACCCTATTGTTAAACGATGATATCTACTATGAAGCTGTAGGGTGCAATTTTCCTTAATATGTACTTACCCCATATGAATGAAATTGTACTTTATTACCAGCTTCACGCTTTTTCCTGTTTAGGAGGGTGGGCAGTGAGAGTGGAGACACACAACGCTGTGCTTTATCTTAGGTTCAAGAGCGGAGAAATGTAAATAATTTAAATATAATGAGTGGAAATTTAAATTCTCTGAGTGGAAATCGAACCTACAAAAATCTCGTTTATAGCAAGACGTTGTCCTACTGCGCCACGATAGCCTCTTATCTTTAATTATATATATTTTATATTTTTAAATTTTAACACTTTACCAGTATGTACTAATGTTTTTAATTGTTAAGTAACTTGATATTTATTATAAAAATAATTATTTTAAAATAGAGTTTAATTTTACTGGATACTATTACATTTTTATGCTAAGCAGAAGGAAATGAGAGAAAAATTATTATGGAAAAAGTCACGCTGCGTCGCATTTCATTGGTAGGAATGAACTTTGTTTTATAATGTAGAATGGAATATCAATTTTGAAAGTAAACTACTTTGCTAGTACCGTTCTTTTAATATTTAATTGTACCGGGTACATATATGTAAAAATCTAAACCATTAAGCTTTTTACGAAATTAAAGTTATCTCGACATCCAATACTAAGTATTTGTTCGTAGTTACAAACCATTTTATAAAACAAATTATAATGAAAACATGAAGACAGTATGCAGTTAAATGTTGAAGTAAATAAAATTAGTAGCTGCCTTCAAGTCTCAACTATTATAAGAAATAATCCCCAATAAAACCAGCGAAACGCATAACAGAGATTTAAATTTTTATGGCTACGTTCTTATACGTGTATTTTTTAGCATTGAATATATTTTATTACTATTGTTATTAAGTGTATGGCGTTTGTTATGGAAAACTTGTTCAGTTGTTCGCACTCACATCGTTATTACTAAATTTATGATCGAAATAACCTTTTGTGTAGAGATAGCAGGGCTTATGCTGAGGTATTGTTCAAAGATAATATTTATCTATTTACATGTTACTGGTAATAAAAATATGGAAGTAATTTGTATTCATTGTTCCCAAAAAAGGATTTATGCTGAAATATGTTAAGTAAGTATACTGAAAGTGGTTTTTTACTATTTAAAGATTTCTGTATATTTTTTTTTATAATTTTTCGTATAAGAACATTATATGAATAAGTTTAACATTATTCGGTGATATGTAATAAATTATGTGATGTAAAATAACTTCAACAAAAAACTTTTTGTCGAAAAAGATCTAATGTATTCATGTCAATATTTTTATCTTTTTAAAAATTATAAGAGAGACAATCTGGGCTTGACTTATAATCTAATCAATATTAACAAAAAAAAAACACAAACTTCTTATTAATTTACTGTAACAAAATAAGTGAACGGTGAGCCTCTATGAAATAAGTACACACGTGCTCGCCTATCATTCTATCATACGCATAGCACGACCAATCAGTTTGACTAACAACCGGACCTCAGGCATGGCCATATGTCGCTAACTTACACACCAACTGCAAAGACACTATGCACTTTAAATAGCCACTTCCTAGCTCTAAAGCCAGTTAAGTGCAACGCGATGTTTCAAAGTTTATTCGAAGTATGCGTTTACGAATGCGAGGGTAAAGTCGCGATGCCGGCTTCGGGGGCGAGCGCGCGACCGCAACGCCTTCGTGTAGAGCTTACACTGATTTTTGTCGGAGGCATCGCCGCTAACCACAGTCTGCTCCACATTTGGCGACCGGTGTGAACGCGGCACGACGCGCGTCTATAACCCGATCTTACGAATAGCTCTCTTTCATATAAGAAACTTTTAACAACAAATGAACATCTGCATTTAGTTGGTTAGTTTTACTTACCTGCCAAACTACGTGTTCGCTACAATTATGTACCACCGTTTCGCAATAGCCGATACATTCGATATTCGATCTTAATAGTTACGATATTTATTATTTGGTTACCAAACTAGCTTACAGTACATTTTAATACTGTACCTCGTCGATGATCTTGTATGATAATATTATAAGCGTTGTTTATGACAGTTTTAAACTGGTAATAAGAAATAGTACATCATATGATTAATCATATTCTTTATATGAATAATGCATGTATTTTATATTTTCTTAGAAAAAATCTTTCATATTTATTCAATAATAAATAATTGATTTTATATATTTTTTTTAGCTTTGCACTTATATAGCGAATAGTTTTTTAATCTTTATTTATTTTTAGTTTTTATGAAATATGAAACCTTTTAAATTAATAGCACTATATGTTGTGAATAACGAACATTAAAAATATTCCGTTATTAAAAATAATAGCAGGATTATGTCTACATAATAAATTATTACGAAATAAAATTCACTTTCCCTGAACATTTGATTTATAAGCATTAAATGAGCAACAAACGAAATTGAAAAATATTGGACGTCGTCATTAATCAGGACAAGTTATAATTAAGACGCCGGCGCTAGGAAGTCATTTCCGAAGACGAATATACCGATATTTTATTAAATTGTGAAACTCAAATCCCTTTTGATAGATGGCATGAGATTTAATATATCTATCTAGGATAAACATATTGTAATGTGTTAAATATAAGTATTTGGGCAATTCTGGAGTGCAGTGATATCTTAGCATCAGGAAAATAAATAATATATATTTGGCTAATGTAAATAAAATGTCCATTTTTTTTATATATGCGATGTTTAATCTGTATGGATTCGAAGTTGCTACATCCCATTTAGTCAAGCTGAACGCGAAAGCAATAGTCTTAATAAGTATGGACCAAGTAGCTAATATTTTTTTTGTATTAGCACACCCATTAAAGATTTAAATACAAAATACAATTTTATAAAAATAAACATACTCACGTTGCCATATATTAAGTATGTAAAACATATATTATACATTCAGACTTCAGACATTTTATGTATTATTTTAAATGTAAGCCTCACATATCATACTCATGTTTTTAAAATCATTGCCTTATTCAATTACAAAAGTGTGTTCGAATATAATTTTCCCCCAAAGTAAATGTCGTAAATATATATCTTGAAATCTGTATTTTAACTCCTGTCCAGTAACATATGACCTGTATCATTATTATTAATGCTCGCTCTCAATAATATCGGCTAAGCAATTTATACTTAAAATATTTTGAGAGACTCTATAAATAGCGCTCTTAAATATTTATGCAATGGACTGATATATTTTTTGTTACTAGTAGGATAGTTGCTTAAGTTGTTTATCTACAGTTTAATGTTTTTACTAGATTTTTATGTTCTTAATCGGGTTTAATATAATATATCTGAAGAGTAATAATGAATGTAGATTAAAATCAATATTAAGTGATTTTATATGTTAATTTATAAAATGTATTTTGCACCTTTTGAAACGAAAAATAAATATTATATTTAAATGGCATATAAATCAAAATTGAATATAATGAAAATGTAACTCCCTCCCGATTGATTGTGTGTGTAAGTGTGTGTTGATTGTGTAATAAGTAGCGGAACTTTCATATAAAATCCTTAACTATAACATTTATTAATAATTTCTTATTACTGATTTGGGTCACAAAATTATTATTTTCAAAAAAACCTAGGTAATAAGTATTTTAGGACAGGAAGAAGGAGGTCGTTATTAGAAATCTAAAGATGTTATTATATTCTATGACGACATTCTCATAGTTTCAAAATGCGGAATTTAATATGCAACATCCGCGCCGCTAGATAGTGTGATGAGCGTCTAAAGTATCTAGTATAATTATTTTTAAAGTTCCTTAACATTCAGATTATACCTAAAATATTAGTTAGTACTAGTAGTATGGTCGAATTGTATATTAAATGCTATATAGGTACTATATAATAGAAGATAATAAAGAAGAAGAGTAGACCAAGTAGTAGAGTTGTGGCCATTCTGGTTGTGGGTTCGATTCGATTAATATTTCCATTTTCTTCGCTCTGGTGCCGAGGTAGAGCGCGGTGTTAAGTTCCGCCACTTAACACGCGATGCCTCTGAATTCCGGCGGAAAGTGGGGAACGGAGTGTCTTAACACTAGGTACCCTCTGCCTACCCTGCTGTGTGCGGGATACAGCGTGAAGCTAAAAAAAATATAGTAGACATAGAAATAAATGTAAATAAAATAACTAAGAAAGTTTTTTAATAAACTAAGTTTATCAATTTGTACACAAAATTATGTAAGGAATCTATGTTTTGGGAGGATTGACCTTTCAATTTTCTTTTCTAAGACACTGTATTAGACAATTTGATGACATTCGTTTATGTATTATTTTAAATGTAAGCCCCACATTGCATGGATGTACCTAATTCTAGCATTAAAACCAGCATCAAGCTTTTTACCGCAAAGCGGATTAGTCAGAAAGAACCTCAAGATACCTTCCGTCCGAATTTGAGTCATTATGTGTTGTGTGGCGGAACTCAACGCCGCGCTGAACTCATTATATCAACATATATTGCTTTCGACCCAAACTCTGGCAAAAAGTTTAAAACGGTGTATCTAAATTTCGATTGACTAACTTTAGATCTTTAGGTCTTTAATACAAATAACATTTTATCTTACTGATGAATTTAAAAAGCAAATATTACTATGCTAATAATTATTTACCAAGAAGAGATATATTAGTCACGGACCATAGCCCGCCAAAATTACATACATTTATCTCTTCAATCTAGGAATGTAAACGAACAGTATAGGAGAAATAAATAGACTCATATTTCCACAGTCCCCGGCTGCTGTCATAGCATTAAGTTAAAACGCTGCTTATTTTGTATTATATTTTCCTGTTCTTAGAAGTAAAACAATTAATTCGTTTTTTGTTTGAGTGCTTTAGTAGATTTTAATGATTTTAATTTTTTAAATGATTAAGAAAAGCATTTTACGACGAATTACTGTAAAAATTGTATGAGAATGAGGCAGAAGTATCATAAAAGATTTTCACCCACAAAAACAAATGTAACAATAAATGTAATTTCATATTTGTTTTTTTAATGCTTACTTTGGGAACTTAATATTAACTTATTATTTACATATTTGAATTATACTTCGTAATAATAAAAGCTCAAAGTAGATACTAGATATAATGTTAAATAGCAGGCAATACCGTGTGGTCCCAGTATATGTCGACTAATTCATTTTATTTACAATGACCTTGACATTCCTTCAATCTCATTTTATCGCACTGAGGCACTTTAATTGACTGGATTTAGTCTTGGAACAGCCTTAAATGTTTCTTTTTAAATCCGAATATAAATAACAAATTTACTTCATTAATGTAGGCAAAAGGTATAACAACGAAATTTCCCTCTAGCCTACAATACAGGTTTCGGCCTATTTATAACAATCATCAATCAGTTCTTCTATTCTCTATAACACAGTCTCATAATCTAGTTTTTCTAGAGCGTATTTCGAAAGCGTTTTTTTTAAATTTGGTATTAGGGGATCTATTCTTAGGTATTAGGAGGATTAGAGTAGGATCTTTTAAATTTGGTTAAGTGGAGAAAGAAACATGGTGGAAACGCATTTTAAAGGAGCTTATACTTGAGCTCTTGAAAACCATGAGTCATGTACCCACACCAACATGCTAAGAAATTTCATCTTCAAAAATGTGTGGATATAAAATATTTTATTATAAATATATAAATGATTTATAGATATACATGTACGCCCGTTTTCTTGCCTAAATGATAAACTGCAAAAAATTATAATTTTATCGAATTAGGTAATTAGGAATTATTTTACGGATTTATATGAGTACTAACGAACGCACGAGAAAATTATCGATGGTACTTTTTCCCTAATTGCTTTATAAGTGTTAAGTGATCGATCTGATCAATATTAATAATGTAATAATTTTAAAATCGGTCCAGTAGTTTCGAAAACCCCAAACATCCACCCACAAATGCTTATAATTTTAGTAAATATTTTTTAGAGAAGAAACTCCTTAGCAAGGATAATTTTATTTTTACACGAAATTATTCTTATTCTACACCATTTTAACAAGATAAGATTTATTTGTACCATATACATACATATATGTACGTAGGTATAAGATATTAGCAAGCGTTGCAAGTACACTTCAAATTGGTGCTCAATTTAAAATTCTACGATGAATCCTTATTTAATTTCAGCCATTCAGTTAGCTCAGCAGACTTTTCGGATTTTTATATTAACACATACAAAACTGTCTGCACTTTTCAGACGTGTTTTAAACCAACAGTAGAATTGCTACATCTATAGTTGCCACGAGAACAATATACGAAATGTTACGTCCTTAATTAACTCATGTATAAACATGAACCTGACAGAGCAGTGGGAGAATAAGCCATATTGATTATTCATCAGAACCTATCGCTTATTAGGTGTGAAGTTTTTTTTTTCATTTTACTAACAAAGTTACATAATGAATTGGATTAATTAAAATTCTATAATTATTATTATATGCTTAACCGCAGCAAGCATGTTGCACTTGTTACATAGTGGCGCAATGAGTCGATGTCTATATGCAAAAATCGGCTGTGGGTATGATCCCTACTTGCCGAAATAATTATATTTAATCAATTTAATTTCTTTGCTTAATTTTCTCTACTCAACAAGCGAAACATCGCTTGTTGAGTTGCCTGTAAAGCGGCTGGTTGTAGGTTCGATTCACACTCGAGGAGTGGAAATATTTATTATTTCCATTTTCTTCGCTCCGGTGTCGAGGCAAAGCGCGGCGTTAAGTTCCGCCACTTAACACACAATGCCTCCAAATTCAGCAGAAAATGGGGAACGGGGTGTCTTAAGACTAGGTTTCCTCTGTCTACCCTGCTGTGTGTGGGACAAAGATACGGTAAATGTAGAGCTAAATCTACGTAAGCGTAAATTAAACAAAATCCCAACGTTTAATTTTTATTATAAAGTATGGCGAACAAAAGATTTATTTATCCTTAGTTAAATAAGGTATATTGTTTTGTCTAATTGCGTACATATTACAAAATCACAAATAGGTTATCATTTATCAGCCTGTATCTTATCTAGATTTATGTGTCGATTGTTTGTGCAAATTATTATACCAGTATATTAACTAGCTTATACCAATTCTAATTGTTGACGCCATCATGGTGCAGTGGATACTTTCTGATTGTGTGAATAATGTGATGGTTGTGAGTTTGATCCGAACTAATGATATGATAACCAAGGGGCTAGGCAAGGGGATATTGAAAAATACTTGATGACAATGAATGTTTGCAGTCAGTAAACCTAAGCGTAAAGTGCATGCTGCAAATGCGTGATACAAATAAAATACTACATTTAAATTTATGTAGGTACTTCATTTAAAAGATCAGCAGTTACATCTTAAAATGTTTCATGATAAATTTAAAAGAAATGAAGCGATTAATAAAGTAATATAAGTTAATGTGCTTAAATGTAAACACGCAGATTTATATGATAAATCTTGTCAGTCGGAAATATAAAGATTGGAAGATTCCACTGATAAAAAGTTGAAGAGCGTCCCGCAGTGCCATTTTTTATATTATTTACGACGCGCAAATTACGTATAAGCGTATAATATATTGGTATGTGCGTGCTATAAGGAAGTATATCATTTCATGATGTTCACTAATTATCAGTATCCAATATGATTTGAGTTTTGGCGTAATATGCTATACTATCAGCCAACTTAATTAATGTGAATAATATCTGTTTCTACATTTTAGAAAATATTATTTGTGAATTATATGTGATGAACTGATTGACAAATAACCAAATAAGCATAGCCGTCGTGTTTTGTAGCCGTACGTATCAGACCCAAGGAATGAATTTGATTTAAATATAATCATTCCTCTTAAGTTGGAGTCGAACCCATCACCATCAAGTTTACAGTCAGACACTATCCTCCAAGATTAAGTGTATATGCTTTAAAATTAAGTTACAAGATTCCACCCTAACAAACTACATACATTGGAAACTTAAAAGGCTTGTTATGCGGTGGAAGTAATGTGTAATATTATAAAATATTAAAAATACGAATAATTAAAATAGTTTATTCTAGATCACAGAGGTTTTAATAAAATTAAGTGTAGTAATAACATTAAACTAGAAGGGTGGTCCGTGAAGTTTCATTTGGGCAATAACAGTAAAGTTATATTTGTCGTGGGCGCCTGAAGAATTTAGACAGTGACATTAAAAGTATAAGATTAAGATTATATTGAGATTATAGCGATTTTAAATATTGTCAAAAATTGCATTGTGCTTCTTTTCCATGCAAAGGGGAATTTAAATGATAAATATTTGTTACATAAGTTTTTAATTGGGGCCAGTCGTGGCGCATCGGCACATACGTGTGACTGCAAGCGACTGGTTGTGTGTTCGATTCCCACTCGAGGAGTAGAAATATTTAATATCTTCTCCGCACACACATATATAACAGATACCAGAGTATCGAGGCCAAACGCGGCGTTAAGTTCTGCCACTTAACACGCAATGCCTCTAAAAACTCGGCGGAAAATGGGGAACGGAGTGCCATAACACTAGGTTCCGTCCTAACCTGCTGTGTGCGGGATAGAGCGTGAAGCTAAAAAGAAATACATTTAACATGCCGTCGTGACATAGTTGGATAGAGTCTGACTGTTGACACGATTGTTATGCCTTCGATTTTCACTTGAGAGAATAATTATATATTATTTTTATTTTTTCCTTACGACAAAATCACGACAAAGCGATGATTCTCTCTGGCTACCCTCCTATGTGGAAAAAATAAACAAGATGAATGCGTCTCCATTATGACTATCAAAGGTATGTTATTCAATATAAAAAAAGAATCGTTCTATGAACTTTGAAGTTCAAGCTTATTATTATTTCAAATGCCTACGATACGATCATGATTACAGCGTAGACGTATTTTAAACACATTGTGTCTAACTGAAGGCAAAAATAATATTTACGCACATTACTTTTAACGTGTTGTGAAAACGCCTGTAGTATTGTATATGTTAACTTGTTTTGGTATCTATTTGAGATTTAAAAATATCCATCTAGATATGTCTAATCCATACTACGTTTTATTTTCTTCTTTTCTGTTGCGTCGGATTTGTTTAAAAAAATTGCAACCGTGTCCGGAGAGAGTAATAATTTATAATATTTTATTCTACTTATGTTTGGTGTAAGGACTGGCTGATGAGATGTTCCATCGACAAGTACGCAATATAGTATAAAGCCGGAAAGTAAGCAATAAGTTTCTGCAAGATACCTTATCCAGATAAATGACGGTAAAAAAACTGAGCGCAAATGTAAGAAGTACATGTACTAGAATAACAACTATATAATTTTCTATATTCGACAAATCCGTCGCTTTGTCAAAGACATGGAAATGATGAATGATAGTGTATTGTGTTGGAGAGATAGTTCGTGGCGTCGGCATCAAAAGTTAATCTATCATTATTGACACATCAATAAACATTACAAAAATATAATAATATTAACTATTTCTAAATTAAATACTAAAAGCTAATTACAATAAGTAATTGATGACGGAAAGTATCATGGATTAAATAAAATATCTTTTATCAAAAATTGCAATTACACAACATGTGCTTTTTTGTATACTTTAGTATTATTTTCTTTACAAAATTTAATTCCTTTGTAAGCTTTAAGATATATTGCAGTCGTCACATAAATTAAAGTTTTTGTTGTAAAAAATATTCTTGTCTTGTTCCTATGCAGCTAAGTGCAATGAGTGCGATTAATACCAGAAAAGCTCTACGTTGATACCGCTTGCATTGTCTGTACTTGAAAACATTACTTTCAGTCGTGTTACTTTCATATTTTTGTTCTTAACACCAACATATAAATGCCTTGTACTAATTAAGTGTAATTTTTTGCAAGAATATAGGGTTGTTACTTCACGGGAATCTGCATCTCGAGAAATTAATATTTATACTATTTTCATTTCACTACTTTTCTTCACTACAAAACACTGTGTCGCTAAAAATACTATTCAAAAGAGGAGAGAGGAGAGTTATTTCTTCTCGCTTGTTTCCCCGCCTGTAGTGTTCTCCCACATAGAGAAAAGAATGAGAATGAGCTAGAAAAGAATTAGACACTTTGTCAATAAATAGACTGAGAAATCGCTGATATTTATAATTTAATTATAGCCCAGGGTGTGATTAAAACCACTATTAGTGAAAATAATATACCTATAATAACCTATCCTACTCTAAGTGTTTTGCTGTTCTAATAATATATAAATTTTAATATTATGTAATCTGTATTATAGCATTCCTTATGCTTAGTAGACAACGCTGAGCTTCAAGCTATTAATTTACGTTTTCATTTAGCTGCGTTACTAAATAGGATAAGCCCCCAATAAATATGTCAACCTTTGGAAAATTGATTTTGTTTTTCTGCACTGCCATAACTTCGGTAATTTGTTGGAGCTGCATGAATGTGAGTTATTGGGGCCTCCACTTACTATTTTTTCCTGTACAAAGCGACAAAGTCAAGATTTATGTTCTGTTTACAGCAACAATACTTTTTAAATAAGTATAGGGAATAATATCGGTACATGATACTTTTATTCGGCCTACAAATGACTTGCAGTATGTCCGTAACTCAAGATGTAACGTCATTGAATTTGGTTAAAGTCGATTAATCTTATTACGTAGGTCATACGTGTTTTAACACGAGATGAACATAAGATGAGTTTGTATTCGAATATTTTTATTTTAACAGATGTTATGATGCGTGGGTTGTATCGTGATTTATACCATGAAATTTACAAATTGAGTTATTAATGCGGCATAAAATGTAATTAGGTATTCTTTGTTGCATATTCGCTGTGCGTATGTAGGTACTTAAGATATTTTAAACATCTCATACAATGTAATGGAAATATTTGATGCCCACATTTTGTAAGTGAAGTTAAAAATCTACTTATATGTCAGTTCGTTCCTTTTCAAGTTTTCATATATTTTGATAAATTGCTTGTGGGGTGGTATTTTATTACCGCATCAAAGCAGGAAAACAATATCATAAAGGTAGATATAGCAACTATAGCTTTATTTAAATAAAATCTCCATTATCTGTTATTTTGTAAGATAAAAGGAATGATTGTGTTCCTTGTTATTGTTGAATTTAATTATTGAATTTAAATTACATTTTCTTAATATTTATGTATGTAATGAGGCCGCATGTCTTACTGTATACGCGATGGTTGAGGGTTCGATTCCTAGTCAGGAGGAATGATTATAAATATTATTTTCATTTCCTACCTCTGGTACTGCAGACAAAGCGCGGTGCTAAGTTCCGTGACTTAACACGCCATGTGAAGAACGGAGTGACTTAATAATGAAGAACCTAGCTTCTATATAACTACAAAAAATCTGTTCTTATTGAAATTCAAAAGTAAGGACATAGCATAAATAAACATTTATTTAAATAAATAACTTGCAAATAGATGTTAGATAAAATTTATGAATGTCTGTAAAAAGTTTTATTAAACGGTAGACCTTTTCGATACGTATGGAATTTAATTTTGTTCGCGTTAGTAAAAAGTAATAACATTTTTGCTCTGAAACGTCTAGCTAACAGCGTTTTATAATTAAAATATTGTCGCTTATACTTTTTTTACTCTTTTTGGTTATTGACTGAGTTTGAATATTTGCAAATTAATTGCTCTTTTATTGTTAACGGTAAATTCAAAGGAAAATTAGAATAGGGAAGCCGTTATTTCGGTTTAAGTTATCGTTGTGTAATAAAAAAATATTAACATTTTATCTTTGAATTAGTTGTTAAGAAATAAAGTAACACGTCTATCAACTTCACATGTAATATCCATAAGTCTTGTATGAGCGTATCAGAAACAACCGTGAATGTGTAACGCCTGTCAAGCCTGATTACATTTAACGAAGAGTGAGTGCGATTAACCGACAAACGTGTGAAGATTTTTTACCTTGTTTTATAGAGTACGGGGCCCTGAATATATGTATTAAATACTGACTATAATATATCTTTTCTACACTTTGGTACTTAAGACAAAGCGTGGCGGTAACTACCGCCAGTTAACAGGCCGTGTCTCGATTATCGGCGGAAAGTAGAGAACGGAGTACATTAACAACCTAGCCTAGCTCTCTGGAACTGCCCTTACTTACCTAACTTAGTTTTTTCCTGCACAGAAAAGGAGGAAGTACCTACTTGATAAAGCTCTTATATTATAGAGTGAGATTTGCTAAATGTTTGTAAGAAAGAGTCAATTCAATAATGCACTCAATGGAACTGCTTAACTTTTTAACGTTAATGTTTTGGAAACTAAATAAAGGATAACATGTTGTAATATGAAATGGACAATAACATATATTTTACTTAAGGTGCACTCCAGCTAATGATGGTAATTTAAAAGCTTGCTAATTGAAGCGTTGAAGACTTCACTAATGATTAGTAACAAAGTTTTGGCTTAAAATTTTTCACATTAGGCTTTTTTTAGCTTGCATTAGCTAGCGTTCCCCACATTCCGCCGAATTCGGAGGCATTGTGGCCGAACTTAACGCCGCGCTTTACCTCGACACCAGAGTAAAGAAATTGGAAATATTAAATATTTCTACTCCTCGAGTGGGAATCGAACCCACAACCAGTTGCTTTACAGTCACACTTTGTGCCTCCGCGCCACCACTAGCCCCACATTCACATTATTATACATAAATTAAAATAAAGAACTGCTATCAAATAATTATGTACAAACGAAAATTATGTTTCTCTTTTACTATTAATGTATCATTAGAATATATGAAGACTTCTTCTTCTACCTGGCATTAATCCCGGCCTAGCCAGGGTCTGCCTTGCTACGAAGTCTCCTCCACTTTGCGCGACATCCTCGGGGGTTAGTAAATTGGCTTTCATGTCCCGCTTTACGACATCCAGCCATCGCTTTCTTGGGTCTCGGGGGATCTTGGTCCAGGGATAGATAAACCGAGGCATAACCCTACGACAGAGTTCTGAGGCCGGCGTGCAACGTGACCACACCAATTCAGGTGACGCTCTTGGAGCTTATCCGCTACGTCAATATATGAACACTGTCCAGTCTTTATGTGTTCTGATTATACATATTGGTAAAATATTAGTTTTAATTATTTTTTTGGGGCCAGTCGTGGGGCAGTGGTACAAGCGTAAACGGCTGGTTGTGGGTTCGATTCCCACTCGAGGAGTGGAAATATTTAGTATTTCCATTTTCTTCACTCTGGTATCGAGGCAAAGCGCGGCGTTAAGTTCCGCCCCTTAACACGCAATGCCTCCGAATTCGGCGGAAAGTGGAGAACGGAGTGTCTTAGCACTAGGTTCCCTCTGCCTGCTGTGTGCGGGATAAAGCGTGAAGCTAAAAAAAAAATTATTTTTACATGTTGCATACGTCCGTATGCACAGGTTCGTAGGTATATTTTATTTTAAAAACGAATCGTTTAAGTAAAGAGAAGGGAAGAGAAGGGAAAAGAAATTAAAATAATTTAAAAACATGATTTTTGCTAAGTCAATTAATAGTACAATATTAAATGCTTTGTTTTGCCTGCGTAAACTACACTGCTATAGTTGCGTCACGTTTTAGACGGCACTCGTTCTGGCTTAAGTTAAACGGTTTGTATTTTTCATATAAATTTAGATATTCACCCCTTCCTTAGGTTTTTGAAAAATTATTGGTAGCCTATTCATTCAAAACTTAATGAAAATGTATCAGACAGACATATAACCTTTCGCGTTTATTATATAGTTGTTATATATACCTATCATACTGTGTCTATACCATATTGATATATTTTTTTCTCTTATAGCTTATATATTATCTGTTTGCACGACGTCTACTTAATCGCTAAAGATAAAAGGACAAATGGAGCATGCTTAATTTATTCGACATTTGAGTGATGGAGATTTTGACATTCGCTATAAGACGTCCAGTAGTCAAACTGAAAGCCATTAAGACGTTATCTCATACTATCTGAGAGGAGCGGATCGTACTTGTAGATACGGTACATTCGTTATTGTTGAACGTGAAATGTTTTTTGCCTTAAAGCCGTGGGGTCTTGCATTTCTTTAACACTGCCTGAGCAAGTATAATATGCGTTAATAAAGTATTGGAGTCTTTATAATAATTGACATATGGATGCGATAAGCACGATTTCTTTTTATACTTTTTTATACACCGTAAACTAACCTTATCGTGTTAATTAACTACTTTAGTGAGAGTATCTTCGTCTAAATAGTAGGGATGTAATGTAAAAAAATGTTTTATGTTGAAGAAACACTGTTTTAATTTTTATTTCATATTCTGCATTATAAAGATACATTTTTAAACTGTCTGGATGAACAATCGTTACCTTAATTTGATAGAAACTTATCGAGTAGATACATTTATTTTTCATTAACAATGATGTGGGAATTGTATAAACATTAGCAATTTGTAAAACATCTTTATATAAGCGTTGGTGATGTAATGGTCAGCATAGTTGCCTGCCAAGCAGACCCGGGTTCGATTCCCGGCCAACGCATTTTTTTAAAGTTATAATACATAAATAAATAAAAAAAATACAAATTGCTAATTTTTGCAAAACTAATTGGTATACAAAAAACTTTGCTGCGTTTTTTTTGGATATCGAGGTAATCAAGTTTTTTTTTAATTTTTATTATGTTTTCTTTATTTTTGTAATAAGCTTTTGACATTGAGAAGATTGAATATGACCTATTTTTTTAAAAAACTGTACTATTTATATATTTATGATATTTTTAAGCAATGACGGACAAATATGAAATTTTTCTCAACTGTAAGTGGCTAAATAATAGTCACTTGCATTTTTAGCAATTTTAGATACTCCTCCTAAAATGCCGAGAAACATACAAAACAATTTCGAACCTGTTATCCTTTTAAGGATTGAAAGCTTGCTTTACTTTCACTTATAACACTTCCATAATAATATAAAATAAAGAATGTACCTTACATTGCACGGGTATAAAAAACATCCTTTTTTGGGTGTATTTAAAAACCAATTGAAAAAGTAATAATGTCATAATAAAATATAATAAACATGTTTTATTGAAAAACAAACCTTATTGGGAGATGTTATTTAAAGTGACCAACTGTAGGATGGCAAAGTTGTTATGAATAGATGGACAACGAAGTTTATTTTCTGTGCTTTTGAATAAACCATTAGGAGTTTCGGGTATAGGTGTAAGAAGAAGTATGGAGAGCCATGCCTTATGACATCAAAATTTATTTTAAATTCTAAACAGTATCCATAATTCTGTTCAATATAGAATATTTAATCAATTTTATGAAAGATAAAAATATATATTTATATAATTATATGCATCTTCACGTTTTACCCGCAAACCATGGTAATCAGAGAGATTCTGACTGTCAAGATGCTCAACTTATATTTTATATAATTCATATTTAATTATGACAATAATATAAAACATAATTTTGTTTTACTTCACTTTGAAAAAGTGAATATAAGTAGAAGTATAAGATATGAAAATAGACGAAAATTTAAACGTTTTCGAAAAGTAATCAATAGAAAAAGGTCTCTAACATTGCTCTTTATTTTAATATATAAATTTGATTATTATTTTTATTAACCAATCGGTTTATCAAGCTAATGCAAGTTTTACCGATATATGCGTTCCAAGAACGTGAACAGTGTTGCGGAAAACGCTCATAATCTTATTTCTACAACTTTTCTTATTAAAAGTTTGTATTCGAAATCGAGAACCGGGCGAAATGGAGCCAATCTATGGATTTCATCCGCTTGTGCTCTCGTTGTATTGATATTTTATTTGCACCAAACTTTACAGTATTAGGTAAATGTTGCATTTTAAACGTATTCAAATTATAAATAACCATACATAATACAACTAAAAACACTTAAGCCTGAAATATATATCTTTTCTTCTTATAAAGTTCCAATAAATATCAAGAACTAAGATTTACTTATGTTTATATAATAACATAGTAAAAAATAAAGTCGTTATAACTTTTTGTATAGTGGGCGTATTTCACATTGTCCCTTATAAAGAACATATAATTTTCTTTAGCTGTCGTACATAGTTTTATAGCAATCATTAAAGTTTAAATGAATTAAGGTTGATAGTTTCGATCTTGTTATTAAAGTGGTTTATTAAATTTATATTCTCTTAACAAGAATGGCTTCAAAAGAACATTGGTCGGTTGCCAAAGGCTTCATAAACAATGATTCGGTTTTGTTCATTAATAATTCCATTCTTGTAACGTCAATTACTTACAGCTTATCTTCAGACAGTAAGACTGGTTTACAGTTTACTATTTACATTCATAACATGTGTGTTTGCTATGAATCTGATAATGACCTCAAATTTATTATTAATAGAATTGTTTCGTGTTTAAATAAGGGCGCTATTGAATGTATTAGCGTTTTCTTGCGCAATTATCTATTTGAGACATATAAATTTTTATATTGTTATAAGTTGAGAATTCCACTTTAAAAAAAAATCTATACCGTGTAAAAACACGGTATAGAAAAATTGATTGCAGCTAATTTATTAAGAAAACTAGGACAAAGAAAGTAACAATATAACACATTTTTATATATGACAATTGACGATAACAATATGAATATTTTTCCGCCCGAATTCGGGAAACTGCATGTTGAGTGGTGAATTACAACGCCACCCTTCGTTTTCTTCGTTAAAACAGAGAAATGAAGTAATCGAACCCATAACCAACATTTATATAGCCTAAATATTCATAACATAATGGCGCAGTCAGCATTATGGTATGAATATTTAATTTCAGTTATCCCGTAATTAAATTTATAATAATAATGTAAAACCCGAGATTGTGTTCAAAAAACCGGTAGCCGATAAATGTCGACTGCAATAAAAAAGAATTATTTCGAAGTGCATAATATGTTGGTTATTTAAGGAGTAAATTGCGGGAGCATTTTCAGTTTAATGGCGGCCGAATTGAATTTAAACGTTCCTCCTAAAATTTCTCTTATCGACCACCGGAGTGCACTTTGTAATTTATGATTTGGCAGTAAAACTTTTTTAAGATTTTTTGATTAAAACCGAGACCACTTGCAAAGGTAACTAATAATGTGATTATATCTACCTACACAATTTGTCAAACAAAATAGAAAAGGTAGATTGACTTGCCCTTTGTTTGAATTTTAAACAATAAATAAGCAAATACTTAAAATGATTCTAAAACAATACGAAGAATAAATTACACTTCGATTTCGAGAATAGATTGATTAGATATATATGGAGTGTCGAGATGTTACTAAGCCCCAATTCGATATATAGAGTTTTGAGTGGCGGAACTTAACGCTGAGCATACTCATTCTGTCTAATTCTATCAATATCTCCAAATTATATTAGGTATACATTTTACTGATTTATCAATATTTACTATTTTTATATATTCAAGAGACTACTATCACAGATGTCAAAAATTGTCAACAACATTAACCCAAAGCACTAACTGCGTCCCCATTTTCGCCGTGTAATAGAAACGAGCGGAGCCATTAGGACAAACTGCGTACAGTGGATTAAAGACAGAATAAATGCTTATTATATTTTAGTCTTTATGTTAATGTAGGTAAAAGCTACAGGCGCGCAAACTATTTGGCTCTGCGTACAACAAAAATATCTTTTTGGCCATCTCATTGAAGGGAATGAAAGGATGGTAATCTAGAAAGGAGTCCAGTGACCCCATAAGTCGTAAATCTGGAATGTAAACATAGTGACGTTATTACATGTGTTTTGATGACATCAGAGTATTACGACTTCCTTTATTTCAAAAGTGAAGTATAGCCTAGAAAACCAGACACACTGTTCTCTTAGAAAAAGCTTTGGATTTTTAGTTCGATGTCAGTACCATTTCTATTCATATTACGGGTCAAATAGAACGAATAATACCGTAGTTTTCAAACCTCGTTCCTTTCTCGTGACTTAACAGAGAAATATGAATATTTTAAATAATACTTTAAAAATGTATCATAGATTTCATGGATTCCCACGGAACAAAAGGATACGATTTCTGCTATATTTGTGTTTTAACCCTTAAAACAAAAAAAGTTTAGTTAAACTTTTTGTACTCAATACTGTAATTAAGAGGCCATGTACATTTTAACATATTACTTCCTGTCGGAAAAAATATTTCGTTCTAAGTGTCTACATTAATCTTACCGTATTCTGGTTTCTCTGTATGTAATATTTCTTAAATACAGAAACATTAAAAATAGCTTCTATTATAATAAACAATAATATTTAATTTTTGTCTTATAATTCAGTACATGTTCTCAAATTCATTCCGTGTATTTTTGCGCATAAGTAGAGAGATGCAACATATACGTTTTATTAGATTCGGTGTTTTCGTCTCATACACATTGTGTACCTTCTGACGATTGGTTAGTTCTGACTTGATGCTTCGTCTAAACTGATCGAATAAAAATCAAGAATATTTAATATTAATACTTTATTTAATAAAATAATAAGGTAAATAAACATATTCTTAGCGTAAACTCCAAGTACATTCCAAATTCAGCTTAGTACGTATATGTATGTATATACATATATCCTACTAATATTGTAAACGTGAAAGTTTGTAAGGATGTTTGTAAAGATATTGTGTGAATTATCCAAAATATGAAGTAAATAGAAATAGCCACCTGCGCGCTCTGTCGTGCGCTGCCAAAACCGCTAGAGTTAGACATATGTAATGTATGACATGTGATGAAAATGTTTATCTTAAATAGTCCTACAAAAAAACCCTCCACAGTACATATCTATGTCCTATGTCCCATTATAGTCAAAATAGTGAACCATAACTACAATTTTCATTGAGACAAGAAAATGAATGATGTAGAAAAGTGATGTAATTAAGGAGTCTTAAGTTCTGTAACTTAGGTTCCTTTGATTATACAGTTATAAATAACTGCTTTCTTAATTACGCGCGGACAAAGCCGCGGGCACAGCTAGTATGTATATAAGGTTACATGTATCGTTTTCCAACATGTTAAAATTAAAAGGCTTATCACACGAAGTCGGTACGAACAAGAAAAATAATGACGCCGTAAAGTTACCTGTTAATTTATCAACGAGTGACATCTACTGAATTATTTCGTACCTCGCACGCGATGCCCGCGATACTCGACACCTGAACGATGAAAGTGCATTCTTATTTGCAACTTTGTTTTATTTTATATAAACTGACAACACAACGCATTAATTTAGACGACTACGTCAACTCGATTACTGAAGCTCATTACTCGCTGTAATGAATGAGTGCACTTTAAACAAAACCAGACACGTTTATACACTTCAGCTTATACGAGGTTGTAAAATTGGTGAATAACTCGAAATTCTTAGAGTATGTCGCATGATAAGAATTATATTACTTTTATTTTTTTCGCTGTACAATCTGGGTTTAACCTGCTTTATTTTATTATCATTTTTTATTTCAAATGTATTTTTATTAATTTTATGATACACCTATTACAATGTGCTCGTTTACTTTTGTGTGAAGATATATTTGTATATTGGTCCTAAATTTGTTCCACTTTCTCCTTTAAAACCATGTAGGGTGTGAGTTATGATTATAATTAAAATTGTTGGGAGCATGTCTTCCATAAATTTTGCCGTTGGGATCCCATTTAAAACAATAGATTGACACGCCATTCCAGTGTCTTGTGTGTCATCAACGACGTTTTGTTAAATAAATTGTGCAGATAATATTTGATGAAACTTTTCTCTTTCTAATTTCTTTATTTAGTTTCACGTTTTATCCCTTGCAGGTTGATATTATTGCGAAGTAATGGATTGTAAACTAAAAGTGGACAAGCAAGAGATCTATCACTGGTATGTATTTATTTATTTACCTAGTAGGATTTATACATGGAATGCATGTAGATTTTATATAAAAGTAATTAATAGTATCCAATTTTGAAGCTATATTTTCCTTTCTGATTTTGTAGTGTTTAGGTAGTTCACTGTAAGGTTAAGTTTACTCAGTACTTATGCTTAAAACAAAAAGATTTCTATGAACACAACACGAAATATGCAAAAGATAAACGTACCTATGAGCATTATCACTGTGTGCTATACTTTAACACAGCCAACCTTTGCAACGTACAAGTGAGTTTTATTACAAAAAAACTACATGTATATATAGACTAAGCTGAGCCTAAAAGACGTCGTATAGACATTGGCTTATTTTAAAATAACAGCCAAGAAAAAATCTAGTAGCGTTAAAGTGGCAACAACAACAGATTATGCTAAAGAAGCAAACGCTCGTTATATGCTGACAGAGTAAAAACTCGTAAGAAAATATATTAAAAACAGCGAGGCGGTCGTCGCCCCACACGAGCGCGTATTAGATAAATAACCGCCCAAATAATAAATCAGGATGTAGGGACTGAGTCTGTATCCGAATTGAATTGGATTTTTTAACATTAAGGTACTGAGTGAGACATCTTAATACAAATTATAAAATTATTACGAATAATAAGCGCTAAGCATTGAATTTCGACGCGTTCGGTAGAAGAAGACATGGCTCAACGGTCAGAGCGCTTCGATGGTTTCTGTTTACAAAAGGCGTGGATTCGAATCCTACTGCGTTCAAAAATTTAAACAATGTTTTCTTGAAACGCTTAGGGCGTTTTATACTCTAAAATGTTAAACATAATATACCAAGTGTAAAGGCAATGACGGTGAAACCAACGTTGGTGTTAACGATGGTATGAAGTTTGCTTGTATTGTCTTGTTTACGAGTGGAATTGTTTGATTTTTATGTAAGAAGTTGTGTAAAGCGAGGTTGTAGCACTTGTGAACAGGAAACCATTTCTCTGCGGCGATTACGGGTCAATGTGCTCTGTTTTTATAAAGATTTTTATTTGTGTTTTGTTTAGTGCAAATTTTTACAAAATCCTTTCTTCATTTCTACAGCAAGTTAAAATTATGTTAGTAAAACTTTTAGGGCTTATTTACAGTGGTAGAAAATAGCAGAATCTTACCAATCGTTTAAATATATAGGCACATATATTTATCTTTAAGCATAAGCTCTTGGACACGTTACAAAAGGCACGGGTTCCGTGTCTGGTGGAATGCGAATTTAAAATTTTGCTAGTTTTTAAACGTAAAATATCAATTTAATGTATTTTGATATCGAATTATCAATAACCAATAGAATAATATTTGTTATCATTCAATACGGGGAGCATAATAATGATAGTTGTTGTAAAACAACTATAATACAACAAATAAGTCAAACTAGTCTATGAGAAACGTAAAATCGCTTAACAAAAGTATATATGATACAATCTTTGAGGTTTTACGACTATAAATCGTATTTCTTACCGTTTACGGTAAAAGTCACTAATTTATTAATTTCTTTTTGGTTGGAAAGTGGAGTATTGAGTGTCTTAACATTAGGACCTCTCCTTTCCTGCTACACAAGAAAAAGCGTGGAACTAAAAAATATAAATAAAAAATATATTTATAATGTTTTTCAAAAATTTGAATGCCTATATTATAGAATATAGAAGAAAATTATTAAATATTATTTTATCGGTATATTTTTTTGGAATTCATTTTATCTATCTTTTTCTACCTTTATATATGTATATTGTATGCATAGATGTGCAAATCTCCAACGTGTGGCGGGACTCAACGCTGCGCTATGCCTTACCAGAACCTAGGAATAAAGATAATTTAAATATAATTACGTTTGCATCCAGGCGCAAACTCACTGCGCCACCATAGTCTTAATTATTTACTAGATTTTAAGTAACAATGAATAATTAACTTTTTTCTAATATAGCTAACTAACACATCCAGTGGGGTAAATAAAACACAGTTACTATAATTTTATTAGCTGGAATTGTAATACGAATATGACTTGTACGGAACAATATTAAAAACAATAGAAATAGTAAATTTCACTGAAGTTACTTACAATTTTTACAGGAAAACGTATATCGCCAACCCCATAACGTTACCCTGTACTTGTTATCTTAAGACATTATATCTGACAGATAGCGTTAGTTGTACTAAGTTCTCTCATGTTCAGATTAATGTTCTCCCTGATAGCCGACTTATTCAATGATTATGTGGGTTTTCTTGTGGGTTATTGGAAAAATATGATCGTGTAATGAATTTAGGTTTCTTATGAACTAAATATGAAGTTATGAAATAAGTATACTATTTACTGTCAACGATATACAGAAGTTCAAGCAGTCTTGTACAGTTGTAATATTTAATGGCCCGTAGAGGTATTATTTGTACCGAATAATATCAGATATAAGTACATATTCATATAAATATAAATAGAAAGATATGTCTGTGGCTATGTGGCTATGAAAATATTAACTATAAATTAATTCTATTACGTCAATGCGGATTTTTGTATTAAAATAATATAAGAATTGTGTTTGAAAATTGTGTTCCAAGATCTTATTATAGCGATAGATATAATAATAAACATAGATACAAGTAAAGCTAATAAAACGTTTTAAAATAACGTTATTAACTATTTACTCAGTAATGAAGAGGTGGATTCTGGCATTCAATTTGTTGAGAGTCTATGTCACACGGAAAGTGAAGAATTATAATTTCAAATAATTTTCAATTGTCACAAATTTTAAAGATTTATGTTCGCACAACATTGCTAAATTGCGTTGATAGATTTTTAAATAGCTTAAAACATAATTCAATTGTAATAACAACATTGCTATTTCAAATTTATTATAATTTCAAAAAATGAATAAAGATTTCAAAATAAGCAAATCATTTACAAATTTACGCAACGACTGTAAGTTCAAAATTAATGCTAATATTAGAAACGCGTAATTCGGTCTGTCTGTCTGTCTGTCTGTCGTCTGATATACTTCCACGGGCTATTTACCGTTGCCGATAATAATTAATTTTAGCATAAAAAGATTTGATTACAGGGGTTAAACGTAGGCTCCTTTATTTTCTAAAAATTGCACTAAATTACACCAAAAATTACACCGCAATATAATAAGACAGCTATAATTGCGGAGTTTGCGAAGCAGTGTTAGAAGCGTTTATGAATTAATTTTTCAATTAAATTAGTTAGTTGAGTTCGAGTTGTAAGAAACAATTGAAATTATTAATTAAATTACTTTTGTACAAGGATACATGTAAACCGACGATGGCGAATGTAAACCGACTTTTAAATTGTTTTGACAATATAGCGTAATTAGATGTTCTTTTTTAAATTTTACAATGCACAACTCTTTATAATCAATTTCAAGAGATGGTCTCTTGAATCTTTTTTTAAATTTATAGGGGAAAGAGGAGGCCGTCGTGACGCAGTTGTACACCTTCTGACTGTAAAAGCGTTGGTTGTAGGTTCGATTCCTCGGAATTATATATTTTCATTTCCCCGCTCTGGTACCTAAAAATAAAGCGTGGCTTCAAGCTTCGCCACTTTACGTGCACTGCCTCAATTTCGGACGGAAAATGGAGAACAGAGTGTCTTGACACTAGATTCTTTGTGACTAACCCGTCATGTGGGAAAAGCGAGAAACTGCATGAAAAAGAAGCGATTTAAATTCCAGGCGTTTATGTACGTTAGTACATAATACAAGTACATTTAGTGAAATAGTAATTTATTTATCATTGGTCTCAATTACATTGAATAAAACAACTGAAATGAATTAATTGTTAATGGCTGCTATTACTACAATCAATAATTAATTAACTGTTAAATGTTACTTTTTCAATTACAGTTGATTTATTGGTATTCTTTAATTGTTCTTACTATTAAAATTTGTCCAGCACTGCGGTGAAGCTGCGAGCGGGCCGCTAAGTAATGTTATATTTCTTAATTGAAAGTAGGGAAAGGTTTTATTGTAGGTACCTATCTACATACATCTTATAATAAAGTAAAAGCAACGTATAAAAAATAAACAAGTGAGACTGACGACAACAATTTCACTTTCAAGGCAATATATTTTGTATGGAATCATGAAGATCTCGAAATCATTATAACATTGCTATAATGCAAAGACTTAAAAGTTTTTCGCATTTCTAGACTTTGGTAAACAAGTTGAGGCAGCATATGTTGACATTATTATCTTAAATAAGTTCTTCGCTATTTTAGAACTAGATAACGTTGACAAGATATACAATACAGTATTTTCTTTCTTATTTTTGCAAGAATACTCATGCATGTTATCCACAGCTAGTAATTGCCCGCTACTCCGTTTGCTCCGTGATATTTATGATTTTAAGACATATTACTTTCAAATACCACGTTGACGTTGACGTATTAAAACTTGAAAATTATAACATCGTCCCTATAGATTTGATTAGATGTTACGGACGATAGATGTTTTTTTCAGCTTAACGCTTTTCTCTCAGCAGATAATGGACCTAGTGACACTCTGTTTTCGTCTTCCCGAATTTGTGATCTTGCGCGTTGAATGGCGTTATTCAACGCCTTGTGTGTCTTATCGGATTGAAAAAGTAAAATTAATTTAAATACAACGATTACATCGAGTGGGAATCGAATCTATAATAGTCATTATTAGCATAGTTCATTTTCAACTGTTATAGGTCAGATATTCATTAGGTATTTTTTATTATATTACACTTTAATTTACTAGTAGGTGAATACTTTTTATGTATATATTCTTTATTATATACAATTTACAAGAAAATGCATCATAGTTGGGCTGAAAGTTTCTTTAGATGCCAGTCTTATTATGTAAGTAATATCGTGTTGGTATGGTTGGCAAAGGTTATTAAAATTATTCACAATATGCGTACATCAAAATTGAAATAAGCCTCTATCAATATACAAGAGTGGATTATAAATGCTTACATATATAATTACAAAGTAATACTATACTGAAATTAATATAATTATTATTATATTAGGTAATTACTATACTGATTAAATATAATGTAGTAAAAAAATAAAGCGATTTAAATATGCTACGTAGTAAAATCGCCAATTCTGACAGAAAGTCATGGATGGCTAAGTCTAATTCATGAAGATGGGGATTTCAGGATTTACCTATGTTGACTAGCAGCTGCATTGACGTAAAGTACCTACCAATATATAACTTTATACGGAATTATTAATTCAGGCACGTGGTAATGTCATCATTACGAAAAACATTGGTTTATTGTACTTCTTCTTTACGTTAATTGTTCTGTCTTTCATATGGTGGTGATCATCCGTCCCCATATTTATCGTAAAAAATAATAGGTTTAAATTTTTTCTTTGCATATTAATATAACGATTGCCTATATTATACGAAAGATATTATTTCCCTAGTTTAACAACATTTCATTATCAGCAATAAGCGAGAAGTAGAAAAATATAAATATAGGTTCCTTTACGAGTGTAAAGTCAACGCTGTGTTGTTTTCTTTTTTTTTAGCTTCACATTGTATCCCACACGCAGCACGGTAGATAGAGGGAACATAGTATTAAGACACTCCGTTCGCCATTTTTCGCCAATCCAATCCTAGAGGCTTTGCGTGTTAAGTGGCAGAACTTAACGCCACGCTTTGCCTTTTTTTTTATGGAATAAGGGAGGCAAACGAGCTAAAGGCCCACCTGGTGTTAAGTGGTTACCTTCGCCCATAGACATCCACAACATTCAAGTTATGGATGCGTTGCCAGCCTTGGGAATGTAGGACAGAAGGAGGGAGGCAGGATGGGAATGGTGGGAATAGGGAGAGCTGGCTTACATGCCATCGAACCGGAACACATCATAAGATATTTGGCGGTTCGTCTTTGACATGATAGTGGTCGCGAGCCAGTCGGAGAACGAATCTCCTACCACCAAACTACTGGGTTGCCTTTTACGGGACGCTACTCAGCGGCGGGGGGGAATTATATTCTTAACCCGTCTCCCCACGGGTAGCCGGTTGCCTAGTGGTATCGAGCGAAGAAATTGGAAATATTAAATATTTCCATTCTTTAAGTGAGTGTGACTGTAAAGTCACACTGTGTTTCTACGTTACGACTGTCCTTAATTATTTAAATTATTAATTTCTCCGCTTAGGTAAATAATTCCTTTAAATCAACATCAAACCCTCAACCATCGTCAATCCGCAGATGTCACAGTCAACACTGCACCGTGATAGCCTCAAAATTACAAAAATGTAAATCAAACGTAATGATACGAAATAAGATATGAAGCGCCATCTATTGGATTTTCTCATTACCACTCTAAAGACAAAATGCATAGACAGGTTAATCAGTGGAGTGAAATAGTTCTCTAAAAGAAGTACAGATGGCGTTGCTTCTAAAATTAACATACTTTAGTGAATTAATGTGATTAATGTGAACATTATAAAGCGCAGATAGTAACTAATTTTAAAATCAGATCTCCAATAGTTTAAACTCTTTAATTAAAATGCTTACAACAAAGTTAAGCTTATCATAAAAAGAATTAATAGCTTCACGCTATATCCCGCACACAGGGTAGGCAGAGGGAACCTAGTGTTAAGACACTCCGTTCCCCACTTTCTGCCGAATTCGGATTAAAAAAATAAAAAAAATCGGAAGTGCTAATGCTTTTTGGAGTAATAGAGTGGAGTATTCATATTTTTTGCTTCTTTTTAATTAAAAACAATACTTCACTAAATATATAACAATAATTTATATGTACGTACGTACAGTAAATATATTGTTCCATTTTCACAATAATTAATTAAACTACCAACAAAGAACGTTTTAATAGATTGGTACATTATAAGTTTTAAACACAGATTTACATAAAAGATTTTAAGCGAATCATTAAGGGCGAGTACCTATTCGTAATTTTGAACATTTACGAAACTAATGAGACATCCATTTGCGTTAGAAAGGATTCTAAATGGCTTTTCTCCTCATCTAACAAATAAATAGTACTGTATTGCAAAATTTTATGAAAGTAACAGCTTTTTAATGATCAAAATAAAATGAAAGAAATTTTAGATTTTATTCGTAGTTAAGTATACATTTTCGTATTAATGATTATAGAATAAAAGCTATTGAAAATAACTTATTGATTGACTGATGCATAGGATCTCTTAAAAAAAGCGTGATCTTTTGGACAGACGGTCTAGTGAAGGGAAACGGAAATTATTTTGTAGTCCTAAATATAACGTTTTTAACTGCGGCAAGATTTAGACTTTTCGACCCATGTTTCTTTGAAAAGCTGTTTGCCCCATGGCCTGAACAACCTATTGGTAGTCCAAAAATAAACCAGTATGTAAAAATTAAGGTTGAAAAATAAAATATTTTATCATTAAAACAGTTTTTATTAAGGAAGAGTAGCAGCACACCAAGATCATCATAACCAAAATCTTTGGAGTTTGTGTCACCATCTCGAACTTAATTATCATTTCGTCTTCAATAAAATTGGCAAGGTGGACGTTGCGCATCATTAACCATCATCCGTTGTAACATTGTACACGAGTCTATTATTTTTAGTGTTCCTATTTAAAGTTTACTTTGAAGCAATAAAAGTTCTTAAAATTTTCGGATGACGCTTGAATTTTTAAGGACTTACATCTGTCAAAAAGATCAAGCTATCTTGTGTACATACCTACCTACATGACATATTTGGTCATGTGCGATGCGTGACAGCACATATTTGCATTATGTGAGGGTATTAAGTTCAAATATCATTAGGCGGTATATATAAAATTGGAGTGTCTGTGTGTAATATTAAAATAACCACGTTTTGCTACATACACGCTACATATACCAAAATATAACACATTACATTTTTTGTCTGTCTGTGCCGGTTTCTTACGGCTTATGTCTGGAAAGGCTGAACCGATTTTAACTAGACTTCCATTGGCAAATTGCTGATGTTAGAAGGAGTAACTTAAGCCACTTATATTTTAGAAACATATCTTTTTGTCTCCATGGGTCAGCGTCTGACTGAAAAGCGATGGCTGTGGGTTCGATTACCATTCGGGGTTATCCGATTGCCAATGATTATATGTAAATTTTCTGGTACCAAAGATAAAGCATGACGTTGAGTTCCGCCACTCAACACGCAATGTTTCGATTCCGAACGGAAAGTAGTTTTAATTTACTAACCTTAACGAGTGACTGCTTCTGTAAGCCACAAAATTTTGGGAGCGCTATCAGAAAATGAACTTTTATGACTGAGCTTGAATATACTGACTGACATGAATTTAGAGTGTTCTGTTCGATAACTAATTTGCGTTTTCTGTTCATTATAATGTATTCTGTTCAAAATGTAGTTCGTACAAATTAATATCTAATTTTGTGAACCGACACATAATAAGTTTTTAAATTAACATCGTCAAGGGATTTTATCGTAGATAATTATTACTAAAGGCACAGTTACTTTGAAGTAATGATTAAATAAAAATTAATGTTGTGTATCAAGTGTCGTAGTCATAATTAAAATGTAGGGTGCTAATTAGGACCTGAATTTAGAATATTTTCTTAAATTTTCTTACATACTAACTATAAAACTATGTTTCGCTTACATGAAAATAGGCTTCTATATTTAAAATCTATGTGAAACATGAATCGCAAAATAAAAAAAAAACTGTTCATAAAATATGTTACTACAGTAGTATTTTCGTGCTCTAACGCGTTTGATATAGAGTTACTGCAAATAATATTTATTAACGTACGTAAAATATTTCTTTCACGTTTTATTTAGTTATTTTATTCAATATAATACAAGCGACATGCTCGCGGTTTCGCCCGCGTGAGTTACATAACTATAGGTGTTTATATTTTTTTTAGGCGGTCCATACATTAGATTAAATTAAGCGGTTTATATTTTTCATGCAAACTTTCATGCTTTACTTCAACTCTTTAGCGGTTAATTATTGAAAAAAAATACCCTATGTTTAAGACTTTTAGAAAAAAGGTCTTCAACAATTTATATTCCGTATTTTATTCACTTGGGCTAGTAGATTAGCTATGAAAGCGAGTAAAGACGGATAGCCGGACATATTTTTGCATTTATACTATCACTATGGATGATAAGTTATATAATTTTAACTATTTATAGTAATGTGCCTTTGGAATGTGGGCTAGAGCTTCGGTTTTTACTCAAGGAAAATAGCTAATAAAAACCAAGATTCTAAAACAGGTGGAAAGAATACTTTGTAAGATTTTTTGCCTACCATATCGAAGCTTAGGATAATAAAAATCCACGTGTCGAAAAATCGATCTTTTGACACGTTCATATTATATGATAACCTGATACGAATAATCTTCAAAACGCCAGACAGAAGCTCTTGCGTAACAATGTCTTATGATTTTGTTTGAAAGAAATAAGTTAGTACGATGTAAATATAATGATAGGTATATTATTTATAAATACATGTAATGTCTTGATTTCTGGCGGAAAGTGGAGAACAGAGTGTCTTGACATTACATTCTCTTTGACTACCCTGCTATGGAGGAAAAGTGTTCATTTATTATATGACTTACACCTATTTACGATTAAATATAAACAGACCACGTTACCCCAAATTATAGATCATTCTGGAATATGAAAAGTATCATAAAAATAAAGGTCGTTTATGAGAGCGGGTGTGGAATTAAGACGTTCAACGCGTATCTACTGTGTATTTCCTTTGGGACTCACTATGTATGTAATAGTGAACATAATTTATGATTTTTGTTTAATTCTAACATTTTCTTGAGCTGCTTTAATAAAAAAAAATATATTTGTTTTATTTTATTAGTGTTAACATTTGTATATTTTCGTTTTTTAATTTCTCAAATATGTTTTTGTTAAATTTATTATACATATAATCAAACGCTCATGACGCCTTGGGCCTCTAATGTCATTGAACCTCCGAATGGTCTGTTAACAATTACAAAGCAAATAATTTGTTTTACTTTTCAACTATGGTCACAAATATGCGAGTGAAAATAATGTGCGCTGGCATGTCCTAAGAAAGCATTGAACATTTTAATATTATGCATAGTATGGTCGATACCAGTAGCGATCGATATCATCCTTTTACTTTCTATTATCACTTATGGTTTTAAAATAAGCATTTCGTATACTAGGATATTCTTTTTCTTTTCCTACATTTCATCCTCAATTATCACATATATAATAAGATGATACAATTATATCACATTGACGTCTTACGGTAATATATACATATATAATACCCACTATAGACTAGAATATATGATCAACATCAATTCAAATAAAATGCTCTACAAGATGTACCTTAAAGAATTTCATTTAAATTCACTTTATGTGAAATATAATATTAGCCAGTATATTTTCTGCAAACACTTTTAACGCAATCTTGGCATAGTACACTTCGTACATATGACAGAATAATATGTAAGTTTAGTTTTAAAATTTAAAACGTTAAGCTATAGGTTAGAGGGTTATTTCATAAAATTATAATTTAAGATATTAAATTATTTTCATTCTTCCACTATGACATTTTATATCAAGTGCGGCGTTGAGTTCCACCAGTCTCGGTTTAGGGCGGAAAATGCAGAACGGAGTGCCTAGACACTAGGTATATAGCGGTAAATGAAGCTGCAAAAAAATTTGAAAAGTATGATATTTTAGCGTGTTTCATATACCCAATAAGAGATTTAGTCTATTGGGATAATGCATATATTTGTTTTAGTATTTAAAGAAGACCTTTCTCTGGTCTTGTTTTTGACATAACCTATAATATCCTTTGTGGGCAGAAAATTCTAAACAACAATATATAATTTAATTTAAAGAAAACAAGGAAGTTGATTTAATTGTAAAATTTGCCGTAGGGGAAGCAAAATACAAATGTATTTTAAGAGGTGAAATTAATTTGATATTGTGTGTTATTAAAATTCAGAGCACAAATAAACAATATACTTAATTAGATCATGTACAAGAAATTCTGAAATTTCAATTAACATAGAAATATATTTTTTTCACTCATATAGTGTAGATGATGATGCTATTTTCATCATTACTATACGCATATAAAAATCTTGGTGGACATTTTGTCAACTTTATGAAAACGGAATTATATTATATAACATTTAACATATGTACTTTAACTTTATACAAAAAGAAATGTAGAAAGGTAATATTTTTATTATTAATTATTAGAAATACATCATAATTAATAGACACATACGACACACATTTGTACACATTTTTTGTACAAAGTGCGCTACTGAGGCATTACATATATTACGCGGCCACGGTTTTTTTTCAATTAACAATCATTAGTCTTTCCTGTATTCTACGGTATTTTCTTTTAATTCCACACGTTCACTTAATTATGGTATAAAATAATATGGTATTGTTATACTGTCGAATGATATTAATATATTTTTTACAATACTTTTAATATCGTTTTTTATTGATATATGCGATTTGTGAGTTGTGATGTTAAAAATGTATAAACCGCGAAAACGCAGAGTTTTATTGAGTTTTAAAAAAATATCCGAGACAAAATAATTCATATTCATTTTGTCCTTTGCGGGATCAACAGGGGACGTATCTAAGTGATAAATAACTCCCCTTCCTGTGTCGCAAAACCAAAAAAAAAAATATTTGCTTATGTGTCTCAATTAAACGTACTTCAACTTTAAATTACTTTATAATTTGATCAGTGTTATAACGTTTCGTATAATTCTATCCATTGTAAAAAGAAAAAATAATCGCGATACAGGGAATATTTTAAAATAACAATTATTATAAAATATTTTCATAATGTGGATGTTTATTTTGATCCAAGTATTATTAGGCTATAAAGGCTTAAAACTTATAACATTCTATGAACAAATTATAATTATATAATACATTTTAACATTTATTGAAGCAAATTATGTTAATATAAAAAAAGTATTTTTAAAAAGAAGAAAATAATTGATAGGTAAAGATAAATGCTGTTCAATGGCCAAAATTGTATCACTAAAATATATCTCGTTTTAGATGTATTTTAGTCTAGAAATATCTTAGTTTAATGTGTCTCAATTTAAATGACTTAACAGTTCACTTGAATGTTCTTAAGTTCAACCAATGCAAAGATCATATGTCTTTGGTGGCTTAGTACATAAATGATGCTGAATGGTCAGTAAACAGACGTGGGGTTTTGTTTGTGTCTAAAGACCGCAGCTTTTGAGTGGTAATTTATAGTGGTCTCAAGGGATATATCGGGGATCGACCGTAAATATATTTAACCTTGCTAGCTTATGGTTATATTATTTTCACATCAGTCCTATTCGAGCCTTTGAATCGATGAATATCAATTTCTGTGCTGTACTTGTTCTATATCATTTTGACAAGTTGAAAACAACAAGTGTTTGTTTATTTTTTTTATTTAATTATTTATATGACGTGACACAGGTGCACATAAATGTGACTGTAAACGCGACTGTTTGTGAGTTCGTTATTTAATATTTCCATTTTCCTGGACTAAGTTCTCGTTAAGTTCCGCCACTTTGCACAATGTCTCCAGAATTCGGCGGAAAGTGGGGAACGGAGTGTCTTTACATTAGGTTCCCTCTGCATACCCTGCTGTACGCGTGAAGCTAATAAAAGAAATATTTACATACACTACAAACATTTGGTCTCGTATCCTTTTTTTCCTTAATATCATTTGATTTTGACTATTAAATTGCCTTACATTGAACTGTATTGAATTAAACTTAAACTTACATTGAATTATATTGTTACTCAAAACTAAAGTTAAGTAGTGGTTTAAATCAATCCATAATTATATTATAAATGCGAAAGTCTGTGTGTTTGTCTGTCACGCTTTCACGGCTAATCTAGCGGTCCGATTTGGATGAAATTTAGAATGAAAGTATTTAAAGTGACTGGGTCTAACATAGGCTACTTATTTTTTCAAAAATCAACCTCTAAAGAGTTGAAATAGGGGATGAATGTTTAACTCTGTCTCCAGCTCTCCTCCAGCTGGTTCTTGCTGAATTATTTCCTGGACCATCTGAGCAAATTATTCGTAATATAGCCCATCCATTGGCGCACGAGGAAGTTTTGGATGTGCCCCTCATTACGAAGGAGGAGATGAATATAGCCTTTAAAAGACTAAAGAAGAAGACGGCACCTGGCTTGGATGGTATTCCAGGGAAGGTACTAAGTGTAGCCCTGGAATATCTCGGTGAAAATCTTCGGGTTCTATTTAACCAGTGTCTCTCATCTAGGCAGTTCCCGAAGATTTGGAAAGAGGGAGGTTTATGCCTGTTGCGCAAGGAGGGTCGTCCTCTGGACTCTCCTTCCGCATACAGGCCTATAGTGCTGTTGAATGAGATGGGTAAGCTTTTGGAAAAGATCGTCGCTGCTCGTCTTATTCAGCATCTAGAGTAGGTAGGCCCGGGTCTATCAGAGGCTCAATTTGGTTTCAGGGCTGGTCGTTCAACCATTGACGCTCTGAACGCCCTGAAGACTCGGGCGTTGGCCGCGACAGCAAAAGGGGACGTTCTTCTTGCCGTATCGCTTGATGTGGTCAACGCCTTTAACAGCCTGCCGTTTGAGACGTTACGTGAGGCGCTCTGTTATCATAGAGTGCCTTTATATCTCCTGCGGCTGTTAGATGACTACCTCCAGGACAGAGTGGTCATATGGACGGGGGGATTCGGACGAGTAGGTCATCGAAGAGTCGGATGTGGGGTGGGGGCTCCACAGGGGTCAGTTTTAGGCCCGGTACTGTGGAATCTCGGTTACGATTGGCTCCTGCGTAGTCGCGTATTCCCTGGGATTAGCATTATCTGCTACGCCGATGACACTCTTGTCACAGCCCGGGGAACTAATTTCTATGACGCGGCTCGCTTGGCTGAAATCGGTACCAGCCACATCATCGACTGTATTGAAGCGCTGGGTTTGAGGGTCTCCAGGTCCAAAACGGAGGCCCTACTGTTCCATGGTCCGCGCAAGGGTCCCCCTCGAAGGGCCACTCTGCGTATCCAGGGGCAGGAGGTGGAGGTACGGGCTCAGATGAAATATCTGCGCTTGATCCTGGATGGTCGATGGTCTTTTGCGTCGCACTTCGCTCAGCTTGCGCCGAAGCTTCTGAAAGCCGCCGGGACCCTCGGTAGGTTGTTACCGAATGTCGGAGGGCCGGATTCTCCATGTCGACGACTTTACGTCGGCGTGTTGAGATCCATGGCACTGTACGGGGCGCCCGTGTGGGCAGATTCTCTTACCGCTCGTAACAAGGCCCAATTGCGGAAAGCGCAGAGGTCATAGCGGTGAGAGCAATTCGGGGATACCGTACGGTGTCATGGACGTCGGCTACTTTCCTGGCGGGCGATCCGCCTTGGGAGTTGCAGGCAGAAGTGCTCGCTAGAGTTTACGCATTCCGCGCAAGTGAGCGATTGCTAGGCGAGACACCATCGACGGAGAGTGTGGTGGGAATCAGGAGAAGAGCAGATGAAGCCCTGATTCGGAGGTGGAAAGAGGACTTGGGGTCCCCGGCGGCAGGCCTGGTGACAGTGGAGGCGGTCCGCCCTCATTTAGAGCGATGGGTCTCGAGAAAATTCGGGGTACTGACGTTCAGGTTGGTGCAGGTAATGTCGGGGCATGGCTGCTTCGGCAAATACCTGCACCAAATTGCACGTAGGGAGGTGTCTCCAGCCTGTCATGAGTGTAATGCGCCCATCGATTCGGCGCATCACACTCTGACTGAATGCCCTGCTTGGGCCCCACAACGCCACGCCTTGATGGCTTTAGTGGGTAGGGACCTCTCACTAGGCAGTGTGGTGGGGGCCATGCTGGATAGTGAGAGGAACTGGTCTGCAATGGTCTCCTTCTGCGAATCGGTTATCGCACTGAAGGAGGCTGCGGAGCGTGTGCGCGAGTCTAATGCGGATGCTCACTCGCTCCGCCGACGTAGGCCAGGGGATAGGAGAAGGCGGTACGCGGATCTCCTATCCCTCCTACCCTACAGGAGCTACTAATGGAGGATCGAGGTGATCCTCCTATTAGATATCAAGACTGCGGGTGCCCTGGAAAAAAAACCTCAGAGCACTCTAAAGGCGACGGTGGCCCGTAATAGGCGGGCCATCCACCGAGGCGTCGTAGTGGAATGCGCAAGTGAACCTGCGACGTCTCATGAGGGTGGAGAGGGTTTCCGCTGGGTTTTAGTGGGTAGTATCGAATTCAATGGTGAGTCCCACAGTATCATCCGTACGCAGAGCAGTTCTGCCTGCGTTGCGTACGGATGGTCTGCGTAAATGCATTTCCCAGCGACAAAAAAAAAAAAAAAAGGGGATGAAAGTTTATATGAAAAATCTAAACCGCTTCATAATCATCAAACTAATTGTAATGAATTTTGGCATAAAAATAGTTGATAATGTAAGCTTAAACATAGGCTACTTTATTTTTTAAAAATGCGTCCCCGTGTGTTGCAATATAATGTAATAGTTCACGCGGCGAAGCAGCGAGCGGGCCGCTAGTCAATAATAAAGTTAAGCGAGCTATCCTACAATGCTTATTTCGACAATCACATTAACAGATAACAAGTGTTTAGAGATAGATAAACGTGATAATGTTAAATACGGAAAGGAAGGTGTTTTTAGTTATAGTGTTTTTATAGAGACTTTATGTTAGTTATATAAAAAATAATAATCTATTTTTGCAGTAAAGTATATTTTGAAGAAATTTTCGGTTAATCTGAAGTTAAAACTAAATTTGGATAGATGCCAGATAGCGAGTACTAAAAGTTTACTAAGATAAACAGCGTGGTTTTCAAAAACCTTGTGTCCAATCAATTCTCTGGTAAAGCAAGTATAAATTTATAAGAAACTTGGCTAAATCTAAATGTGTAGGTTAAAGTTGAAAATAGTTCGCTAATTTGTCTACGTGGGAGCTTAACTCCTACATACACGAATTATTATGTTAAAGTTTTAATGCTGTTTATGAAAGGCGAATATTTTAGAAATTGATTGGTTTTCAGTTATAAAACGATTCAATATTGGGCTTATTAATAAAATAATTATAATTCAATTTAGAGAACGTTTTTTTTATTTTAACATTTGTATATAATGTACTATTTTATTCAAATTAATGTACACATTTGCTTACTGTTACTCATCTTTATTGAATAAGAAATAAGATTACTTGTAGTAAAAGTGTTGTGTGGCCAGTCGTGGCCCAGTGGCGCAAGCGTGAGACTGTAAACGACTGGTTGTGGGTTCGATTCCCACTCGAGGAGTGGAAATATTTAATAATTCCATTTTCTTCGCTATGGTGTCGAGGTAAAGCGCGGCGTTAAGTTCCGCCACTTAACACGCAATGCCTCCGAATTCAGCGGAAAGTGGGGAACGGAGTGTCTTAACACTAGGTTCCCTCTGCCTACCCTGCTGTGTGCGGGATATAGCGTGAAGCTATTTATTTTATTTTATTTGTAGTATAGCAAAAACTATTTTAGCATACATTTTTATTTTTTTAAATAATACATATTTCAAAATATATAAATATATATATATATATATATATATATATATATATATATATATATATATATATATACATATTTCAAAATATATAAATTTTACAGAGAACTTATTCAAGATACACGTGTTCTAAATTAGACTATTGATAATCCAAACATATCGTATTCAATAATTTAATAATTACAACGGTCCTTAGTACACTCGGTAACTCGATGAAAATTAAAACAATCCATATATATCAAAGACATTTGTGGGGACTTACTTCGAAAGTATATTACGCAAACGCTCGAAAAATGGAAATGGTTACAAAGCGCGGCGTTGAGTTTCGACACTAAACATGTAATATATCGGTTTCGGACTGGAGCTCGAGAACGGAGTATCTTGATATTTGTTAAATTGTTATTTTTTAATATTTTTTTTATTTATTATTTTTTTTATATTTGCTCGCTTTTTTTTATTTTTTATATTTGCTACCCAGCTATGCGTGAAATAGCGTGAACCTGCAATATCAAACTTGTATACATGCATGCAATTATTATATGCAGTTTTTGTTATATATGTAATCTTATTCCAGTGATATTGTTGGTTTAGTTTCTTTTCTTAAATAGGTCAAAAATATGCAAGTGCCGGTCGTTTACGGAGAAGAAGGTGTAATAGAAACTGTCGGGAAAGTACACAAGATAATAAGTAGGTATACATTACAAACCTCTCAACATTTCGAACCCTTAGTAATTCGAAATATTAGAAAGGTCTCTTCAAATTCGAAGTATTGAGAGCTGACTGTATTGTATCTAAGTAAATATTTATGTTTTTTAAATTTTTGAATCATTGAATATTGTATTTTATTTATTATAGAAATCATTTTTTTGGTTAAATATTTTTTTTATATGACTTAGACATCTTAGGAAAACTTACCTAATATCTTATTCGAAAATATAATAATTCTTGTGGTAAGAATAAGGGGGTGGAGTAACAGGAAATTTGTATTTTAATTTATAATTTTTTTTTGTATATTATATTTCAAAAATTTACGGTATAATTTTTGAATAAGAAAAGTAAAGAAAAGTAAATCGACTTTAAGCTATAAATAATAACTATTTTGTCATCGCTGACGTCCCGCACACATCAGGATAGGCAGAGGCAACCTAGTGTTAAGACACTCCGTTCCTCACTTTCCGAAATTTCTTAACGCCGCGTTTTGACTCGACTCCAGAGCGAAGATGATGGAAATAAATATTTCCACTCCTCGAGTGGGAATCGAACCCACAACCAGTTTCTTCACAGTCACACTTTGTACCACTGCGCCACGACTGGCATATTCGTAACAATTTCTATAAATAAAAGAAATAAAGAAAGACTTATAATACAATAAGTAAGTAATGGCACAATATTAGGTAAGTAATGGGACAATATTATTAAAATATTAGTACAATAATATTATCTGCGTTCTCTGCTCTCCATTCAGGCATTGCGTGTTTAATGGCGGAACTAACAAGGCATCAGTAATAGGAAAATAAAAATAATTTAAGTATAGTCCTCTCGAGTAGGGATCGAATCTACAGACAGCGTGTTTACAGTAAAACGCTTGCCCACTGTGCCAGAAAAAAAATATATATTATAAATACGAGTATATGATGTTTATTCCTATGAACCACGTCCAGAATTTGCTTGCAACGAAAAATCTGTAAAATTACTCGAAACTCAATCAAATATTGAATAGAGATAGCAGCCCATTAATATTTGCTGTATCATGTGCCATTACCAAATATTAGAGCTGTGAGTTAATCGCGTACTGGATCATCCATCAATGTACTAACCCGCAGACCAGTCATTGCCTCTACAGGCATGAAACGATCAATAGAAACAAAATTATGTATTTTCTTCGTTTTAATTTAATTTATGAATATTTAATTATTTATTCGTTATTTATGTAAATTTCGTATAATAAGCAGACAGAATCCAGTGATCAGCACTGTATGTAGCCTATATCCTGCATGGTTAGAATCATACCTATATATTCATATGTAACGGAATGATAGCAACACTGAAATTACTGATTTGATAAAGTCTAATCATGTTATGCAGTTCCTTGGAAAGTGTAGACGATAGAATTTTCCTAAATTTCTACAGAAACTTCCATATACGCTTTTATTCTACAGTGGATATTACAGCTTCACGCTTTTTCCCAATTAGGAGGGTAGTCAGAAAGAACAAGACCTTTCGTTCTTTACTTTCCCCCCGAAATCGAGACCTTGCGTGTTAAGAGGAACTTAACGCCACGCTTGTTGGGTACCAGAGTAGAGAAATGTAAATAATTCAAATATATGCTTCCCTGAGTGGGAATCGAACACACAATCAATCGCCTTTGCAGTAAGACACTTTTCCCTATAGCCTCAATAAAATACAAATTGAAAAATTATGACAAGGGCCATTCTACCCAGGTAAGCAATCTTGCGGGTGACAACTAGTATAAATATTAATATTATTGCCAGTTCATTTTTACTCTAATTAAAAGAACCCTGATTTAAAGTTGAAGTCTTATATTCGCATCGTATTTACTTATCTTAACCGCCAGTAATTTAAAATGAACGAAAATCGTACACGTTGATTTAATTTCAGATATTTGTGAGATCAACTGGCATCATCATAAAAATTAAATTAAAGATAATATCCAACATGTATTTTAACTGATATATTTTGGATATTATTTTTATATTTGTACCAAAAATTTGTTATAAATTAATTAATTTATTATATACGTTAGCTCAACCTGAATAAATATTAGGCGACGACGTAAATTTAAATCCGTTAGAAGGTTCTCATAATAAATTTTACGACGAAAACATCTCAACGTGAGGTTTCTGAAAGAACCAAAGTGCGGTTCGGCAGTAATTTAATATTTTTTTATTAAATTAGAGCCTACAAAATATTTCCCTAATCGTTTCAAGCTGGCAAGTTTCCACAGCTTTGCAAAATAATATTTTTTCTTTCATGAATTCAATTGTGTGAAATAATTTACTGTCGTATTGCTTCCTCGATACTAGATACAGAGCTCATTTAAATAGAACAATATGAAAGTTACAAACAATTCTTCAATGTTCTTTAGAAACTTGAGAATTTTGTTTTACTGTAAAACAAAAGTTAGGTGGAATTTATGCGCTTTGAAAGTTTGCCTTCGTAACCACAGAGTTTAGTATTTAACACTAGGTTTTTAGCTTAAGCGATATGCTATGCTAATAAATTAGAATTTGGAAATTTCAAATACAATTATTTCAATTCTTTTAATATTTTGTGATAGCTTTAAGTGAGAAAAAACTTAGCGTTCCATGGATTAAGCGTGCCCATCGCTTTGCCAGAAAGAGGAGTTCGAATCAGTGCCTGGATCGCTCACCTCCACTATTTAATAAAAAAATTAGCCCGAAAACTTTGCCTTTAACATTACAAAAAATATAAAATTTTGGTAATAAATGTGTAGATATATTGATTTCAATAGAATTCAGTAAATAGTGATACCTAAATCGAAATGTATAGATACTTGTTGCAACCATGTATCTTGGGGTAATTTACGTTGATTGTACAAGCTTGAAGGTAATAAATTATGAAAAGGTCTCATATGGCTCCTTAAATTCACATAAATAAGTCTTTATTTCGGTAAATAAAGTTTAAGTGCCTAGACGAGAATTTACATAATTTTCTAGGAGTCTGCTCATCTAGGTTTTCAATTTTCTGCCTGTAATTTTTGAATAGTCTAATATTTAAGGTTTATTATGGCTTGTTAACCATTTAAATTCCATATTTCTTGAAGTAACTATTATATAATAAGATGTATTTGTTTTCTATATTTTCCAAGTTAAAATAATCGAGCATACTAAATATTTATACTGACGAAATAAAATAGGACTAATATCGTTAAAATTTCAAATATATAAAGAAAACTCAATTCATATAATTATTTTAACATTCACACTTCAATACCAATATTATAAATGCAAAAGTCTTTCTGTCTCTCTATCTGTTACACTTTCACGGGTAATCTACAGTCCCGATTTGAATGGAATTTAAAATGAAAGTAGTTGAAGACCCAAAGAAAAACATACATAGGCTACATTTTTTTAAAGAGGGTTGAAATAGAGGATGCAACTTTTTACGAAACGGGAGCTAAAATACTTGACGGTAGGAGATTCGTTCTCTGATTAGCTCGCGACCACTTTCATGTCCAAGACGAACCACCAAACTTCTGATGATATCTTCAGGTTCGATGACACGTAAGCCAGCTCTCCCAACTCCCAATATCCTTATTCCTCCCCCCTTTTTTACTACTTCACTTCTAAGGCCGGCAACGCATCTACAATTCCTATAGCATTGTGTATGTGCATGGTCCAAGCACTTACCCTCTCATTTGCCTCCTTTACGCAATAAAAAATGGACGAAAATTTGTATAAAAATATACATACAGAGTACGAAACTGCTATAGTTGTGTAGTTCACGCAGACGAAGTCGCGAATAGGTTGCTAGTATATTATAGACATATGTATGTGTAAATAGCTATGCCTTCCTATACATTTCGTTATGATATATCAAAAAATGTAGTCAAACTTAATAACACTTTAGTAAAATATAGATTTTCGCTCTGGCTCCCCCATTTAATAGGCAGTGTCCGGATTTTTCGGATAAGCGTGAAGCTGACAAAAAAGTCGGAAAAGGAGTGAAGTTGCTTTTGCTTTTTTGACTGTTATGTTAAGCCGAGTCGTCTACGCAAACGATCTTCCGAGACAGTGGTAGCTTTTTATAAGTCTAAGAATACTAATATTTTTGTGGATATTAAAGATTTGTAAGTGCTTGAAATTTAACTTAATTAAAAATATTTAAATGAAGAATTCTCATTTAATTTTTAAGCAAAGCAAAATACATTTAGAAAATAACAATTTATTAAATTATTTTTATACACAGTATAAATAAAAAAAAAATGCTTGGTTGCTTATTAAACTTTGCAATTATCTTGATTAATGATTGTAACCTTGGTTCGATTTCCTCGAACTTCGAAATTGAGATCTAATCGTGGTAATATACAGTAAATAATAACTGTGACGCCAGAATAATCTTCAAATTGGACTTACGAATATGTTTACTTATGTATATATTAGATATATATAGGTTAATACATTTAAAATTATTTTATTTTATCTTTATTTCAGTATATTTCAGTACGCTATTTAGCGCTTGTTGAAATGTTTTTTTCAATACGAATAGTAGAAAACAATATGAAATGCAATAGTTAAATGATCAAATTTATTCGTTTATTTATATACACAAGAAACAGGATTTTGTGTTCTTTATAGTCCTTATTTTATATTATTATATAAATCTCGATTGCGATACAAATAGGGTTGGCTTCATCAGCGCGCTCTTCCTCCAAGATAAAGTAATAATCTAGTTCATACTCGTATATTGCTATAAAATAAAATATATCAGTTCATAGACGTACGATAGGTATGTATGTCCAGAATGTGGCTGATTTGACATTCGTTGTGAAGGTTCAAATATCACAAATTTAAAGTTAATCTTAGTGTTATAGTATAAATTTAAAAATAATAATTCAATTAAATGAGTGTTTCTCATAACATATGAATAGGCGAAATTTTAAATAATTATAGTTTTAAGTAAAGTTAATACAATATACATACATACAATAAAGAACATCGTCGTGGCGCAGTGGTTTAGTGTTTGAATAGAATTATGATTGGTTGTGGATTCGACGCCCTCTTGGTGGAAATATAATAATTTAATTATTTTTATTTCACATCCTTGGCGAAAAAAACAAAGCGTGGCTTTAAGGTCCGCCAATCAAGCTACTGGGGAACGTAAAAAAATAATATTTATAAAGATATAATATTTACACTAATATAATGCCTGTATCTAACAAGATTGGTAGTACATATATTACATTTAGTTAACTTCATTTTAATTTTCAATAAATATAAAAGTCGTCTTTAACGTTCTTAATTTATAATATTGTATTTTTTACATTTTTTATATTTATTTGTCCGCGAGTTCTTTCAGCGTGGAATTTAACAAAAAGTTATAATTCATTTTAGAGTAGTGTCTGTTACTTCCCATTAAATCAGTAAACCGCCAGTGATAATTCCGCTAAAAATGGTCCTGTCGTTTCAGAGATTAGCCGATACAAACAGGCAGACAGACTCAGAAATAGATGGATAAAAGTTGTAAAAAATTGAAATACTACATATTATCCAATACACATAAATTCAATTAGTAAAAATTATTTGAATATTAGGTACAAACAGATACTCCAATTTTATTTATTTGTATAGGATACCTGTATTCAAGTTCAGCTCTCACAACATTCAATTATCTAGAAGCTGTAAGACAAACAGAAAATAATTACAAAATCGGAAAATGGAAAGCTTCAGCTTAAAGCAATCTTAATTTCAGCATCCAAGTAAACGAAAGTTAATAAACAGTTGTGTAGTTATGAACATGTACAAGGGGGGGGATAGGGGGTGTATCTATTGAATATTTGTCTTGTTACATTATACTTACACGTCATAAGAGAATCTAAAAATACTAACGTCTGACATGTTATATTATGAAGGGTGTCACGAGTGTGCTAACAATATCGCGGTTTTATATACCTGCATGTTATATCAAGTCACCGTAAAGATAATTTATTTTTGATGTTCGGTGAAATTTACACAGTATTAATATTTTTTCGTTATTTATTAGTATATACTATTCATTTGTAAATTATGGTTTATGTTCTTGTTAAAAAATCCAAAATTAACTTTGAGTATTAAGATGTATAATATTGGTTTATGACTAGAATATATTATATAATATTATAAACGAAAAGTCAGTCTGTCTGCCTGCCTATTACACTTTCATAATTAATCTACAGGCCTGATTAGGATGGTATTCGAAAAGCGAATAGTTGACCCAGGAGCAAACATAGGCTACTTTTCTTTTAAAAATCAACCTTAAAGGATTGAAAAGTTTCTTAGTTACTAAGGCGAAGCCGCTAGTTAGTCACTAGTCTGGATATATTAAAGTACATACTTCCTTTAAAATCTCACTTTGATTTGGGTATACAAAACAAAAAAAAAACGATCAAAAGAACCTGCTTTTATTATGTATCCGATTAACAGATTATTTGTAATATCAATTTAACGAAAAAGCCTTGTCAACAAAATGCAATTCGAGCGACATTTTACCTTAACGAAGTTTCTGTCAAAGAGAGCTCGATACATAACACAAACCGCTATGAAATCATCAAGTTGAGTGCTATATTTATTATAACCTAAATATGCCTCTCGGTTTCGCAGTCAAAATAACTCTTATGAATCGTATGTCATTAGCCTCACACAACAGGGAAATCGCAATTTAGAAAACACGTAGGCTATTAATCAAGAAATGTTAGATGGTCAATGACTTGAAGTTTAATATATAATTTATTAAAACAATGTTATGATATCATCAATACGTAAAGTAAAGTTATTGCTAAAAAATATCATGTAGTAAATACTTTATAATAACAGTTATAAATTTATATTTAATCTATTATAATAATGTAAAAGTCATAAAATTTTGAAGTCGTTCAAATATTAAATTTATAACAAATGTAAACCGGATACCATGGATGTAAGGTGTGAGGACTTTTTATGATATTTTTTTTGTCCTCTTTTGATTATAGGCAGGTAAAGGAAAGTAGAAAACTTAACTTGCAATACAATGAAAAGAAGGGAAACAATATCATGTTTTACTAATTCAAATTTTAAATGATTTTGTGTCCCTATTTTACTTGTTATTGTGTTTACAAAAACCTTTAGCTACGTATAAGAGAATATTATTAATTATATATTATGTAATTAATGTCAAGGTAAATCGATGAGGTTGTCGCCAGAGACAAAAAGGGATTTTAGGATAACAAGGGTATTTCATGTATAGCAAAGAAAGGGACCAGGATTTTTTGATATTAATCAGTAGGGAATAAATTATGTGCGTGTTAACATGATAATAGTATTTTATACGTTACAACATTTTATATGTATATTTAAATATGAAATATGTTAAGAATAATCAGGAAGCACCGGTAAGGTATACTATACTTTTTTAATGTTTACTAATATTAAAAATGACTATTATATTAATAATTATTATTTATATTGGCACTGTAAAAATAGTATGCAATCAATAAAAAACTAACCTTCTATGCGACAAAAAACGAAACGATTCGACAGTTGGAAACTTCGAATCTAGAAAAACAAAGGAAAAACTAAAAGTATGATATAGCTCTTATAGAAAGAAATAAATAGCAAAAAATCTTAAAACAAAATAAAATTAGCAGTCACCGTAACAAAAATATTTCCAAATAGTAACTAGAAAAGTGGTGAAAATTAAAGAATATATAATAGGTGAAGCGCGTCACGTTTTTAATATTTGACCAAAAAGCATCACATTGAGCGTCGTTTGATTTATTTCTTCAATATGATTTTCAATATGTTTTCACAGATAAAAAATGTCTCAAACTTTTTCGACGACTGGCGCGTCAATGTACTTACACCTAAAAAGTTAGAGCTTACGCGGTAATTTCTAAACGATGAGACGCTTATTTAAATTCTAAACTAAATCACAATTTGAAGCGTTAACAAAATGAAAATATTGTATTAAAAATATTAATATTATATTTTCATGGAGCCAGTCGTAGCGCAGTGGCACGAAAGTGTATGTAAACAACTGGTTGTGGATTCGATTCCTACTCGAGGAGTGGAAATATTTAATATTTCCATTTCTTCGCTCTGGTATCAGAGGTGAAAGAGCGGCGTTAAGTTCCGCCTCTTAACACGCAACGCCTCCGAATTCGGCGAAAAGTGGGGCACGACGTGACTTAACACTAGGCTTCCTCTGCCTACCCTGCTGTGTGCGGGATACAGCGTGAAGCTATAAAAAAACATATTAAACATTTAGAAAATACTGGGAACAATTATGAAAACATTATTTACGTAAGGCTGGATAAATTTTAACTACAATTTATATGTATATTTTGATTTGTACTATATTCTTGTACAGCTTGTTTATGGGGTTAACACGGTGTATAGTGAGTTGTTACTCAACGGCTACTCTACTTTATGTTTACGATGAAATATATCTTGGGATACAAATTGACTTTGTTGTTTACACGTTGTAAGAACAATAATAAAAAAGCAGCTTCACACTTTTTAGTGATCTCGCATAGTGGAAGAGTCAGTGGGGACTTAGTGTCAATGCCCTCCGTCCTTCACTTTCCGCTTGAAATCGAGACATAACGCCGCACTTTGATTTGTCATCAGAGTGAAGAAATTAACATTTAAATATAATCATTCCCTCGAGTAGAAATTGAACCCACAACCATCGCCTTACAGTCAGACCCTGTCTCACTGCGCCACGAAGGTGTCGACTACGGCCGGAAAAGTATATTAACTCAGCTTCTATTATTTGATGATATTATTAGAAAAAATATTTAAGGGATTTTTGGCAGCTTGACGCATTTTCTCACATAGCAGGGTTAAAGGTCAGGCCCTAGTGGTTTAGCGGAAATCGATGCATTGCGTATTGAGTGGCGGAACTAAACATCGCTTCGTCCATCAGAGTACAAAAATCAATGTAAATTAAATATGGTGTGGCCAGTCGTGGCCCAGTGGCACAAGTGTGTGACTGAAAACGACTGGTTGTGGGTTCGATTCCCACTCGAGGAGTGGAAATTATATTTCCATTTTCTTCGCTCTGGTGTCGAGGTAAAGCGCGGCGTTAAGTCCCGCCACTTAACACGCAAGCCTCCGAATTCGGCGGAAAGTGGGGAACGGAGTGTCTTAACACTAGGTTCCCTCTGCCTACCCTGCTGTGTGCGGGATACAGCGTGAAGCTAAAAGAAAAAAAAAAAAAAAAATTAAATAAAATAATTAAATATGGTTATTCCTCCGAGTTGAGATCGAGCCCACACTCCAGTCAGACACTGTACCATGGCGCCATGTTGGCTTTCAAAGCGATCATTGAAAATAGTCAAAAATAGTTATATTTAGTTCTATCAAGCCTATTTAACAATAGTACAAATATTCCTACATTCAAACTATGGATTCATGATAACTTCTATTCTCATTTGAAAAAAAAAACTTCGTAGTATATAACTAAATAAGTAAAATATTTGTAGGGCTGTTGATATTTGCGTATGTGGTTTTAAAATGCATAACTATATTCTCTCTCCAACTTAGTTAATATATCAGTTCTGAGTTTTGTATGCACGTACATATGCGATGTTTCACACATTCCCATTTATTGGATATCCATGCTGTATTCTGATATATAGAAGGCTTAGTTTCAGCGGTATTTGAAAAACGTTTTAGTGAAATATGTGATATGTAACATTTTTTAAGCCAGTTTTAATTTTTTAATTTGTATATATTTTGTTTTGCTGTCTATTCTATTCCTGTACAGGGCCATGATAATATATATCGTTTATTTTCGTTTATGCCTCGCTGGGTTTTGCTTCTCAACTAGCAATATTCAAGCGGAAAGTAGAGAACGGAGTGTCTTGACTCTAGGCTCTCCCTGACTACCCAGTTATGCGTAAAAAAGCGTTAACACAAACCTTTCTTCTACTTATTTTTGTGCGTTTTTAAGCTACTTACTGTAGGTTAAGCAGTAAATATGTAGTGAATTATTCACTATACTTATCTATATATCTGTTTAGTGACACTAATGTGTTTGACGGCGATAACACTTACTATAATAATAATAAATCGATGTGAGGTTCGAGCTCACAATATAGCGCAACACCCCCACATATGATCAGACGCTATAGACGTACTATCAAATGATAGCGTTATTGCAATATTTTCAATTAAGTATGACATTTAACAAGCATTAGTGGAACTGTAATTGAAAATTTGATTGTTAATAGAGGCCTTGGGTAGTAGATATCTATGTACAAACATGTACGTAATTTATAATTACTTCATTTTTTAATGTCGTAAAGCTTCAAAGACCCTCTAATTAAAGCTACTCTTATCCATTTCAATTATATCAAAATAATCCTTTTAATAACAAGTCTTTCTAAGACTTTTTTTTTATTCCTAAAACTATCTTTTTTATAGAGACTTAATAAAATTAAAATTTTATTTAAACATTTTTCATGCTCTTTACAAGTATATTCTTTTTAATTTAAAGTGACTATTAAACTTGAAAATAAAAATAAAATTTGATTGTATTTATAATGTAACTTAAATACTAATGTTATGTACTTTTCTAAATATTTTACACGTTTTAAGACTTTTATATCATGTATTTTTTTTTAGTGTAATTACATAAGTCGTATCGAACTACGAAATATGAATTTAATATTTCAATTACTACTGCTACTTTGACGGCATATAAAACGAAATAAAAATTATATTTCCCTGACTAGAACAATTTACATTTCTATTTAAACTGAGGTTTTTTAAGCTCACAAATATAAATGTGCATATACTTACCATATGTGTAGAGCGGCTGCACACGATATTTCACGGAAGCTGTACACGCTATCGCACCGGTACCGCCGCCAAGTTGTAAACCGTGCGATAAAATTTGAACAATTGTGCCCACGACCGTCACGGTCCAACCCCACCCTCCTTCCGGGTAGTATCTGCGGGCTAAAGTAAGCGCAGCTCGGGCTCGGAGGGCGGCCGCCGTCTCTGCACCCACTGAGGCGCCTGCGCTAGCGCACCTATTACATCATACATTAAAACATACACTAATCAAAAACACATTCTTCCATATATTTAACCTACATTTACAAAGCACTAACCGGCGAAATTGAGTCACTTCTCGCGCTGCCTCGTACCCTACACTCTTAGAGCGTCCACGTTCAGTATATTTACTTTGAGTGTTCGTTTTATCCGGTTGCAATATACCGCATGTGCACAGATCCGCAGGGACCGCTTGTTTTGGGGGTTGAAATTTAGATGGGTATTTAATATGGCAGTCACATTCCGGAGTTCTCCAGGAGAGTAGTCGTTCCAATAGCGTTTTTCGCCGCGCGGAGTGGTTCTTATCACTCGAACACCTCTGGCCCGTGTCCAGTGGGAATGACGAGCTACGATCGACGTCTTGGGAGCCGACCGAAATGTGCTTATTATTATAAGTAATTTTCTTTTGCCTTTCTCTATTGTAGCGCACTGATGTTGGGCTGAAATTGTGCGTAATGGATTTCCTTTTGTCCATACAGTAGTCCGAGGGGCTATTCTTCGTAGGAAAGCCATTTTTTATATTCTTGATGTCGGTGTGAAGGGATTTCCACGTGGCGATAACTTCGTCCCGTATAACCGTGTCGGTGAAATTTGGGTCAGTGTTGGAATCGGATATTTTATTTGTCGAAGGAATTTCAGAGTTTGAGATCGGCACCTCCCTAAGTTTTGAGGGTAAACTGTCACAGCGACGGAGCGTCATTGTTATTTACTATTAATGGTCGCATTTTTAAAATACATTTAAATATCTACACTTTTCACTTCACATTGTATTTCTATCCAGATAGATTATGATCTGAAACAATTATAAACAGTTTATTTAAAAATATATTTAATTTTGTATACATGTAAATATAAGCTATATATTAAATGGACAATATCATGTTTAGAGATCTGATTACAGTAATTCGAAAGTAATGTAATATATGAATTATTTATTAGGTCTTATACCAAATGGTGTTTATGTAAATTGAGATTTAAGGGAAATGTAAGTCCTAGTATAATACCTTATCGATTAAAGGATTTGGCGAAGAAAGTGTTATACTACTACATTATTTTATTTAAATATAACTGTTTCAATTGTAACTGTTCATTTTTAACACTTCATGAAACAATATTTGAAATAACATTTAACTAATAACTATATTCTTATGCTACATTAGTAGTGACGTTCTAATTTCCGCTAATTGTAAGATGTATATAAAACTAATACTACAGTTTTTTTTAATGTTACGTGTATGTTTAAATTAATCCAGACATTAGCTAAAAATATATAAAAAAGCGTGATAAATATATGAATTGTGACGACAATAATTTTAAATTAAATGAAACTAATGTATTTAAGCAATATATTCAGACAAGACTATGGTAAAATCCTAGAAAAGAGAAACACCTATTAAAGATACAATTAAAGACAATAACAGCACCCCATTTGAGAAACTAAAATAGATTGCTAATTAAAAGACTTATTTTAAGCTAGGAATAACACTAGATAGTAAATAAGTGAGTCTGTATTTACGCTAAGGGAAAGGAACGCAGAAGTTTTCAGACATCATTTCATTTTGCAGGCCATTCATACTCAGTAATTACATGCGCAGATTCTTTTGTTGCCCATTGCTTCAGCAGACAATTGAGTTTCAAATATTTCTTTTTGTTAAACAGATAATCTTTGGATCCAATTCTTACACTATATTTGCTTTAGTAAGCATTCTACTATTATTGTTCAATGTTTATTAATATTATGTCTGGGCTATGATTTCGAGAGCGTTTTACTCTGGCTCCTCCGTTTTTGGTACACGAGATAAGGCAGATGCAAAAGCTTAAGAAGCTTAATAACTTTGCAGTACATTTAAATAAATCTAATAGGTTCTAAGTATTAACTGAAAATGTATTTTAAACTATGTATATGTATATGCTATTTACGTATGTCAGATTAAGATTCTTGTATATAACTTTGTCTCGCTAAGTAGTTTTTGTTTGTTGGTTTACGTTTATTTAGCAAGTATGAGAAGATTGTACGATAGAATTACTTGAATGATTGCTTTTAAACATGGTTAGCTTGTGCAGCTTAGTAGGCCATACGTGACACAATAATCCTATGAAACATTAAGGCGACAGGGAAGCGAGGCTAAGTGCAAAATTGCATAAATGCATATGACTCAGAAATGCAATACCGTTTGATTTATTTACTGTCATCCAGAGAATATATTTTTTATATATTTATTATCATTATATAGTGAATCTAAAATATTTTTTTTATAAATTTGGCGTCATTGCATGACATATTTCAATAGCCCTTAAAGTATCGTAACTTTACCAATCTTACAGTAAAGCGAAAAAAGAATGAAATTTAAATGATTTTATATTAAATTAATTTTCTTAAAAGACAGACATACTAATTGGCACTTTTGTTGTTATTGTGTTTCTCATTTGTGCAATTATATATTTATATTTTTTTCGCTTTACGCCGTATCCCGCACACTGCGGGGTAGGCAGAGGGGAAACCTACTGTTAAGACACTCCGTTCCCCACCTTCCGCCGAGTTCGGAAGCATTGCGCATTAAGTGGTGGAACTTAACGCCGCGCTTTGCTTCGATACCAAAGCGAAGAAAATGGAAATATTAAATATTCCACTCTTCGAGTAGGAATCGAACCCACAATCATTCGCTTTACAGTCACACTTTGTGCCTCTACGCCCCAACTGGCCCATTATATCATTTCTTATCTGGCTTTTTTGTAACATTAGTATTGGTACTTCATTTAAGGGCCATCGATTAGTGATCCTAATATATTATAACAAAAAGGACAATAGGTAGTTCCTGTAAATAATGTTACTTCAGTATGCAACATATAAAACTTAAACACAAATTATACGTCCAAAGGAGTATTTAGATAAACCTATATTTATTTTTCATGTAGGTATTATCCTTAATGCACGGTATGGTCCAAACTGTTGGTTAAAATGAGTATAATTGTTTTATAAAGGATATAACTTTTTACTACGTGCCTCTTCGCTCTAGTAAGAAGACAAACCGCGACGTTGGGTCATTCAACACACAAAGTCTCGTGTTCGGGCAGAATGTTGAGAACATAGTATATAATAATAGATTCTCTTTTACTTCTCTATATAGCCAAAACACGTCAAGCTATTTTTTTTTCTTATTTGTTTCATTATCTTATTACGTTTAAATTTTGAAATATCTTGTTTACAAGTGTAACGAGAAATCCATACGGCCGTTTTACACAGTCCTTTGATCTGATATAATCCATTAATCATTTATAGAAAACATTTATCATGTCACAGAGGAGAAAGAGTAATGTTAATGATAATGAAATCGGCGTTAATTCGTCCGGAGCAACAGCTATTTATTATGAGGGCAAGATGAGATGTTTACCGCAGCGACATACAAATATGATTTATCTATATATTAAAAAAAACAATTTCCGAAACAAAATAAAATTATTTGTTTTATGAATAATATTTAGTTATCTCCACGCTTTGTCTCGTATAGCTAGACAATCGGCTAAATCACAGTATCAATACACTCCGTTCTCCTCTTTTCGCCGGATTCCAAGATAAATTGCGTGTTGCACGACAGAACTCAACGCCGCGCTTTATCTAAAGTACTAGAGCGTAATAACTTGAATTTAAATTTGATCATAACCCCAAATGGACTCGAACCGGCAATCAATCGCGTTCGCAATTAGGTAAAAAATAGGTTATTTAAGAATTTCATACATTAAAAATATAATTAAGTTACTTTTTGAACCAATTATCTTTGCAAGTTTTGGCTAACCTTATGCTTTTAATTTCTTGTAAAATTATATTTCTCAAAATTTGATTTCTCTCTCCTTTTTAGTTAAAGACTTGGGAGTCTGCCATATTTCAATATGAATTCAAAACGAATGTCACTTAGTTAACCATCTATTTCATTCAAACCAAACGTGCATGCAAAATTTCAGCTGAATCGGTTGAACAGAAATTGTGTATAATTCATGTAATATTATCAGGTATGGATATGCTAGATCACAATAAGTTCTGATTGACCTGGCGAGTTGAATAGGCTTTTATCTCAAAGAAAGGAATCTATCTGTTTATTTAAAAAAAATATCTTATTATGTACTGGCGACCCGCTCGCGGCTTCACCGCTTGAATTTGTGTACTCCCCCTTTTTGTCTTTTGTCTATATTTGACCTTGGGTCACTAATCATTTTCTTGAACAAATTCATCGACTATCAACTATATGATAACAGATGGCTATAACTGTTCTAGTAAGAAAACGTAGTGACATCTGCTATTGTATAGTTAATATACAGTATTATAAACCAGTCAAATATATCTTAAATAATTTTTATGCTTGTTGTTTTATTTTACAATTATATTACTTATTGGTATTAAAAAAAGCTTTACTTGCAAATAATCAATATAATTTGAATATTTTTTTTTTACGGGAAATGTATTGAACACCAGGATAAACTAACGCTGGCGATTTTGCTTCGTGAACTTTAACCTTCATCTCTATTTCAGACCTTTAGGATTGTTTTCAGAAAAAAAGAGCCTCTAAGTTATTTCCATGCAAAAATAATTTATTTCTTATCAGTAGATTCAGTAGATATTAATTTTCATTTTTTTCCAAAAAAATTACGTCGAAAATCGGGATAAAAACTATCCTATATGGACTATAAGCTACTACCATGCCAAAATTCATTTCTTTCTACAGTACTTTCTACGTGATTAGCGAAAGAATTAACAGACAGAAAGAAAGATAGTCGAATTTCAGACAAAAATTCGACTGAGTGGATTTTTGGCCTCCGTTAACGATGTTTTAACGCACACAATTTTTATAATTTTTCTGGAATTTTTCATGTACAGAATTGACTTTTCTACTCTTTTATTACATATACAGATATAGATAATATTTGTAATATTTACTGACGAATTCCAACTTCATTTAAGTGGTATTTATGACTCTTTATATATTCATTTTCCGTATGTTGATTCGAGCATGTAAAATTATCTTCTATCTTGAGTAGCTTAAGGGATCACTGTGAGAAAAATTTCAGAAAGTGGATACGGGTGAATATTTGCAATTTTTTTTTAAATCATTTTTTTCAAAACAATTTCAAAACAACTTTCTTGTATCTTAGAACTGTAGGTTATATTTTTTTGTAAACTACTCGAGATAGAAGATAATTTTAGATGTTCGTTGGCTATCGTAACAGAAGTTACCCACTGAATAACTGATAGAAGTGTTAATATACATATAGATATATCGATCAATGAATTTAAAAAGCAACATTAAAACTTATATGTGGAATTTTTATAGTACTTTCTATTTTAGAATGGACTTCCCATATTAACACTTACGCAAATTACTCGTTCAGCAATCTTTTTCAAGAGAAATTGGCGATTACATTTGATGATAAAATTAATATAAAATAAGTAAAGATATCTTGCGGCAACATAATGTTTTTGATTCTACAGCCATCCTAAAAATCCTAAGGAATCCTATCGATTATTTAATAGTGAACTTTGTATAGTGTACCTATGTAATAATTTAGATAAATAGTATTCATTTATCATTGTATTTTCAGTAATTTTTATTGCCTATCATGACGCAGTGTGTCAAGCGTCTGACTGTAAATACAATAGATTGGAGGTTAGATCCGCACTGGTAGGAATGATTATATCTAAATTAATTTCATTTCTTAGGACTATTTGTCACCAAGTTCTTTCTGATTACTGTGGTAAGTGAGAAGAAGTCTAAAATGAAGCTGTAAAAAAAGATTTTTATAGTACCTATATATACATCACTTATTATGTTTACACTTGTGTACGTAGAAGTCCGTTTATGTTATTAATAAACATTGTCTGAGTTATGATATCAAGATCATCTGGTATTTTTCACTGAAGAGGAAGTTTCATAGCACCATGAGTATAGTATATTATACTTGTAAAATTTATTATCATTTTCTTTTATACAACACTAATAAAATGAATATAAAAACTTTTATTTATCTCTTTGAGTACCTGAGTACTAAGAACAGACTTTTATTTCATAAGCTTTCTGTAGAAAAGCTTAACCACCCACGTTGTCGAGAATTGAATAATCTTACTTTTTCAATTGAAATGAATTGTAACAAAATACTTAGGAACAGGTAATGACTGACTAATTAATTGGAGTTACGATGAAAAATCTCTTATTTAAGCCGTAATTAAAATTTGTTTTAAAGTTATTTGTCTTCTACACTTTGTGATTGATTATTCGTTTCTGGTGTTTATTGTTATATTTATAGCATAGTCATGTTTTATTGAGAAACATCTATGAGTATTACCAACTTTGTCTATCTCTTATAAATTCATTTAAAAAATCAAAATATTATTTTCCGTCCACTATAAGTCGAATTTTGGACTTAAATATAATAAAGTTGATTTAGTTCAGTAAAATTGAAACACTCTTGAACTCTGTGAACTACTTACGAAGCTCCCTTTTAAGCTTCCCTTGGTTATTAAAATTTTGACAGCCAATTAGAAAATTTTGTTAACCGGTTATATGAATATATAAATTGTTATTAAATCGCGCCAAACCAATGTGTATATTTTAACATTGTCACCGTATATTTGGGAAAATATTGGCTGTACACTACTATTATTATATGTGAAACATAAATAAAATCATAACTAAAATATAAAGATAATAGTGCAGTGCTGGGCTTAGCGGAAATATTATATTTTGCGTAAAAAGCTAAGATGAAGACATTGCGTTTTGCGTAAGAAGATATTTGGGAAGTAAAAAGCGATTATAATGAATTTGATGATATTAAATGTATTTTCCTTTATAATACTGAATGCGGAAGGTGTGTAATGACATAGAAAGAAATATAAAGAAATCTAAATTTAGACAAAGAATATATTAATTAATTCATTAGTTTATCGATCACGTTTATAATGTAGGTACATCGCTTAGCATATCTTGGATGTATTCGTACAGTTTAGTGTAATACGAAGCGCTCTGCTAAACCGATCCATCAATCAAATTGGCATTATTGCCTGGATTATTGGCTGGCTTACATCTACAGAGCTACCCACTTAAAATTACTCAAGTGATGGTATACACGTACACGCTCATAACAATTTATTTTAATATCAGTTTAAAATGTTTACGTAATTATTTTATATTTAAATTTTATAGCTTTACACTGTTTCTCTAACACGGATGACGTGAACACACAGATGAGGATAAGTGTACATTATTTTCAATATAAGATATACTTGGATAATATTTAGTTTTTTACTATTTTATGTTTCTTTAACGCATGTTGTGTGCCTAAATAATTTATTAACAAAGCGATCTATTACGACACCTCAATCATATCTTTCTAATAATTTAGATTTTTAAAATAATGGAAAAACTGAATGGAAGGGACGATGAAATGTATTCGGAAATATGTCATAGAAATTCGTGTCACGTTGTTTTGCAAATACGACGTATATATATGAGCTAGGAGTATGTACATATGTATACGTAACAATCTCTGTGCGTGAGTTTTAAGACTAAACTTCCCATTTCAATGGTATTACAAGTTTGGTTTTTAAAATTTTAATGTAAATTATTATTTTCGTTAACCTTTTTTTTAAATACTTTATTACGTTCACACTTAGAATGCGTAGGCCGAGTAAACCTAATGTAAAAACACTATACTCCACTTGCTACCCAAATGAACATATTGCGTGTAGAATGGCGTAACTGAACGTCGATGTTGGTCTGCACGAGTGAAAGAAAACTACTCGTGTAGTGCCGACAGATATAAAATATTAAAAAAATACGAATGTACTTTTGGTATCGTCAATAATTATTTTATTGTATAAGAAATAAGTACTTTTAATTGTAAGTGTAAATAAAATAATATTCACGTACCAAATGCGTTATAAATTAAGTATATACATGAAGTTTTAGTTATTTTATGCTATATGCATTAAGTTATACATTAAGTTTTAGTTTTATTTAGGTATGAATAAAATATGTAACAAGAATTTCTCATATGGAATGCTCTTGCTCTATCTGATTTATCACGAGGACAGTCCTGTCTGTCAGAGCCACGCGGACATAATTCGGGTCGCTGTCGACACTTATCAGCTTGTCTCGGGAAATGTAAAAGATTTTTCACATTGCCTAATTAATAAGAGTCGTGCTCATATCTTAGGGCTAATTTGTTATTGTCTTCATTTTTTATGTTTTTATTTACTAGTAATCTGATATGGAGATGAACTGTAGATCTAGCACACGAAGCTTTTAAGAATTTTTGTTAATTTATATTATTTGGACACATTGATGTCTTACAATTTTGTTTACGGTTTTAATAGACCTCGTCAAGTTTTGTTTTATAAAAAACATAGCGAAAATGCTCGTTGAATTTTAAAATTAGGTCATAATATGAAGGAAGATCTACTCATTAGATTATTATTATATTATTAACATAGCTAAGTATTCAACACAGCTTCATTTAATCTGGATAAAGTGGAATAGGAGTTGAATAACTTAATTAAGTTCGCCTATAAATGTGTGAGCTCTAAACTCAGAGCAGTATTTAAGCTTAATTTGATAGATATAATAATTATGGCTTTTGTGATATCACAAAAGCGAGGCCTTTCTCCAATAGTGACAGCAATAATAAACTTAATGGAAGCGGAATAACTGTAAAAACATTCCACGACAACTCCAAACAGTTTCTTTCTTCAAACTTTGCGCCCGAATTTCAAAATAATTGCCGAACTTCTTTATTGGATTTGAATTTTCTCTAATAATAGTCATTTAAATGTGCTAAGGAATTCCAATTATTAATTTTAGAGCTCTTTATATTTTTACATTATAATTTTATCCTCTCATCTATATATTTAGTAATATAGCATAGCAGAGTAGTCAATGAGAACTTAATGTCAAGACTCTCCGTTCTCCACTTTCCGTCTGAAATCGAGACGAGAGAGTGTAGATTTTAACGTCGCGCTTTGTCCTAGTTAACAGAGAGGTGGAATGAAAATAATATAACCGTTTGTGTAAATCAACACTGAATAAAGTCGAACCCACAACCATCGAGGTTCGACTGTGGTCAGTAGTCCAACTGCGCCACGACAGACACTACTTACAATTTTATAGATGTTTTTATATGTGTATTATATCATAGAAACTCATAAATATTAACTACATATGATATATAATTAAATAAAATTTTATTAATGGCTCCCATTTCCTTTACACGATTTTTTAATTTAATTTATAAGAACATATAACTTCTGTCCCTTAGTTTTGTTTAACTAATATTAATTTTGGCAAGTAGCACACTAAAGAGTAGCGAAGAACGTAGTTTCAAAACATCGTAACGTTATTAGCCAAGTAAAATTAAATGAACAGAGTTTGGCCATTGGAGCTGACGAATCGTCCCGTTGGTCAACATACCGAAGTCGTGGCATGCGGGCGCCTGTCTTCAATGCCTTTCAAGATTACTAGAGAAATGAATTCAATTCAGATCTAGCTAGGAACAAACAAAGTGCTTAAGTTTAATGAAGAAATACTTGAGGGGATATGTCATATTTCCCGCTTAGGCGACCATTACGTGGCCACTTTTCTTTAATCACCTATCTAGGGGCTAAGGATACTTAAATTATATGAAGATTTTATTTGTAAATGTCTACTAATACGATGTTAAAGTTATATTAATCACTTAACTGGGTGGAACAACTTTCTTAAATATAATATTAATGTTTTTTTTTATAAGTATGAATGTTCCTGGCACAAGAAAATCAAAAAATATGTTGTTACAATAAGAAGTACGACGGAAGTTCTATAATAAAAAAAAAACAGTGTGAGCATATCGTTTATAAATAATTCAACATATTTCTGGTTTAACATTTATTACTTTCCAAGAACATGTTTTGTAGAATACGCCAAAAAAATAACTAAGTATATATTGTTCCTTTTCATCTCTTGTGAATAGAGCAAAAAACTAATATTTCAAATATAAATATCCCTCAAAATCACATTCGAACTTACAACCATATTGTGCATTAAATCACGTCCTATTGCGCCACTGTGGCGGCAGCGTCAGATGCCCAACGACAAACGTATAAAGCCTGAATTATGTCATAAATACGATATTGAAGTTTTGAAGTTGGTATAGGATTTGAATTACAATTTCTCTAATTATTTTTTTTAATTTTATAAAAAATGGAGCCAGTAATGGCGCAGTGGCGCGAACGTGTGACTATAAACGGCTGGTTGTGGGTTAGATTTAATATTTCCATTTCCTTCGCTCTGGTATCAGAGGTAAAAGCACGGCGTTAAGTTACACTAGGTTCCATCTGCCTTCCTCGGACGATTGTTTTGGTCCCCGTGGCCCGGCTAATGGCGGTCGAGAAGGAGCACCGTCAGGTTTTAGTGGGTAACGGCGGCGTTACCATCTTGCCTCACCGGAGTCCCACATAACCACGTCCCGAGTCCCCACTCGGGCTGGTATCCGTAAAGGATTTCCTGACGTTAAAAAAAAAAAAAAGGTTCCATCTGCCTACCATGTTGTATGCGGGATACAGTGTGAAGCTAAAAAAAATAAATAATTGTTTTGACTTTTTAAAGTCATCGTATTTAATTTAATTTGCAGCTTCACGCTTTTTCCCGCATAGCAGTGTAATCAGAGACGACAAAATATCAAGACATTTATTTTTCAGACATTGCACGTTAAGTGGCGGAAATCACAGCCGCGCTTTGTCTTTTTACCAGGACGGACGAATGAAAATAATTTAAATAAATCGTTCTTCGGAGTGGGAATCGAACCCAGTACCAATAGCGTTTACAATCAGGTGTCCTACTGTGGCATGATGACCTCATCCTACCTCATCCTATTCAATTTCTTTCGTAAATCAAACGAATTTTTTACGTCGAAGAAGAATAAATTAGACGTTTAAAACCTACATACATCCATACGTTATGCTTTACTTTTTTCCACTATGTTTTTTTCTAATTTTTATCTGATTACTGCACATGGGGTCCGTACTTTTTATTATTTTGGATTATAAATTACATATGTTTTTTTCTTGCATTTATTATGGCATAAAAAAAATATATATATTTTCGTTTTTTTTTTCAGCTTCACGCCGTATCCCGCACACAGCAGGGTAGGCAGAGGGAACCTACTTTTAAGACACTCCGTTCCCCACTTTCCGCCAAATTCGGAGGCATTGAGTGTTAAGTGGCGGAACTTAGCGCCGCGCTTTGCCTCGATACCAGAGCGAAGAAAATGGAAATATTGAATATTTCTACTCCTCGAGTGGGAATCGAACCCACAACCAGTCGTTTACAGTCACACGCTTGTGCCACTGTGCCCCTAATAAATATAATTGTTATTTATATTATGTAATTCAGAGGCAAACTTAGTTAATACTTTGATGTAAGTTTCCTAAAACAATAAAACATGAAAATATTTACAACTTAGCAAAACAGCACGTGGTAAGAAAATACGAGTGAACCCGAATAAATGAATAAGACACAAGCTGAGCAGATAAATTTTGTGGACAAGTCAGCCCGGCAACAAGTATAAATGTGATTTTTTTATGAAGCCGTTAGAATCTTATGACTAGTTTTGTTTTCCTTTGGGAAAAGCTTTGGTAGTGGAACTTGTAAAACGATTTAAGAATTCTTGAGTCGAACTGCCCATTTTCTTAATGATTTGTTTAACTTAACGGTGGTGCATTATAAGCCATACTAATATTATAAATATGCAAGTCTCTGTTTTTGTTATGTTTCACGACTAATTTACCGGCTTGATTTGGATGGAACTCAGAATGAAAATTGTTGAAAGCGTAGGGTCAAACATGGGCTATCGATACTGTAGCCTAATGGTCAGAGTTTCTATGAGTATGGAATATGTGAGATCGGTTCCTACTGAATTTTGAAAAGAATTTTATTCCGCCCAAGTCCGCGGACGAATGGGGCAGTGCCCGAGACTAGGCTAGTGGCGGGTTAGGAGCACCGTCAGGTTTTTAGTGGGTAAACGGAGGGACGAACCGGAGTCCCACATAACTGCGTCCAGGTCCCCGCCCCGGGCGGGTATCTGTAACAGGATTAACCTGACGATAAAAAAAAGGGTCAAACATGGACTACTTCTTTTTTTCAAAAATCAAACCCTAATAGGTGATAAAAATTGTATGAAAAAGATACATGACGAGTCGCGGATGGAGGAAGATACGAAGCAGCTACAGCTGCAGTTAATGCCAGCAAATCCACGAGAGGGTCGCTAGTAGTATAATATTTTTTTTGGGATTTACGACTAAAGACAACTTTATACAATTACAATACAAGTTCTAAAACATCAGGTTGACGAGTCATGGGCGAAGGCAACAGAAACATATATTTATTACAGAGATAAACGTGGCTTAAGGATTAAAATTTTAAAGTATAATATTATTCCTTTGGAGTGCAATTGATACCGCTCCCGTACTTGGCGAAAAATAAAGAGAAACGGGCTGAAGGCGGTTTACACGATTTATTTGCTTGACGTTTTGACGTTTTAGTTACAAATGTTCAATTCCTCGCTTAAGTTCCTTATACATATATAAATTTAAATATTAAGTGTGTTAAGTTTTTAGTAACTAAGTAACTTTTTAACATACCTATGATATTAATTTCACGGTATCAAATACTTTCAATTTAATTGTGACTAATTACTTTCGTTGTGATGCTTCGTGATTGGAATTTGTTAGGTCTGACTACAATTGGCCCAGGTACATTAACCCAACGGATGTTACTGTTCTCTTCGGACGTATACGTACATAAAAATATATTTCAGAAAGTATACTTTAAGTGTACACTTCTCATAGAGTAGAGAGACCTCAATAACACTATAAACCTAGATCTTAATACTACACTAACGATAAAAATATCGTTACGATATAAAATAAAGGAGCCTCTATCGGAAAGTAATTTCAGTTACGTCACCGGCCATGTCGCCATACATTGAGGACTTGCACGCGACGGAATGCTACCTAGCTCGAGTAGCCGAGTGGTCTGTATTGAAACAAATTTGTTTTAACGTGCTTCACAAAGTTTTGGACGTATCTGTATAATGTTAGTTCAATGTTTCATGGCCATGAGGCGCAGTCGTTAACTATCATCATGCTTAAAATGCTTTTAAATTCAAGATGACTAAACTTATCTGATTATGCTATGCTAGCGGTAATGCCATTCACATCCCGTTCCTATCCTTAAATAAGATATATATTGATTATAATATTAAGTAAGATGTAATACATACTTATAAGTAATAGTATTAGTCTAAAGTATAATAATTTAGCTTAATTATATTTAACTTAATATTCAAAAAGTCGTAAAAAATTAAAGGTAAGACATAGGTACCTTACATACTATATGTTCGTAGTGTAGTAGTTAAAGTAAATAAATAAAAACTTATTTTACTTACGAAAAGAAAATAAATTAGATATAACATAAATTTGATATGATGTCTAGGAAAAATACAATATAACCGTGACTTGATTTTGAAAATACGCTGAAATCAATGGATCAAATATTTCTATTTTGATGTAATGACTAAAATAAAATAAAGAGGACCAAATATTTTCTAAATGTTTTAAATTAAATTAAATAGCTTCACGCTATATGCCGCACACAGCAGGGTAGGCAGAGGGAACCTAGTGTTAAGACACTCCGTTTCCCACTTTCCGCCGAATTCGGAGGCTTGCGTGTTAAGTGGCGGAACTTAACGTCGCGTTTTACCTCGAAACCAGAGCGAAGAAAATGGAAATATAATTTCCACTCCTCGAGTGGGAATCGAACCCACAACCAGTCGTTTACAGTCACACTCTTGTGCCACTGGGCCACGACTGGCCAATAATATAAAGATCACATCAAGAATATAAAATTTAAACTATTTTATTCTACGCGTGCAAATATACTGTAATAACTACGACTTGTAAAGCGTATACGGCTTGATTTCTTAGAACGTATAATTAAGATACCTTATTAGACTGTATGCATCTCATCAAATCAATTTAAGTTATGTAAATATATGCTGTAATTAATATATGTAAACTACTATGTAAAAACTGATAAAGTATATATTAAACATCCTTTTAACATAATTAACCAATATGTAATTAATCACATTTGTCGTTTCGTAAATGGTTAACCGTAATGGTTATTCTAAGGTTGCGCCTACAAAATCTTATTAATATTGTAAATACGAAACTTTGTAAGTATGTCTGTTACTCTTTCGCGTAAAGCTACTTAATGGATTTTAATAAAATTTTACAATAATATAGATTGTTTATCAAAATAAAACATAGGCTACAATTTATTAATATTGTGTAAATTGTCCAAAACATCAAGTAAATAGGGGAAATATCTGATATTTGCGAGCTATTCTAGCGGGCGCTGCCAATACCGTTAAAGTTACACATATGCAATGTATGATGGAAATGTTTATTTTAAACAGTCCTACAAAAAAGCCCCACTGCAGTATATATGTATCTATATCTTATGTGTAAGCAAGCCATTAAAGCTAAAACTATGACTTTGATTTTCTCGGGCGAGCTGATCTAATACGGAGTAGCTTTGATTCCTTTGATTTTACAGTTAAACTGCTTTCGTAAATTCTGCGCGGACGAAGTCACGGGCACAGCTAGTCTATAATGAAAATATATATGTATATAACGTTTTTTAAGAATACAGACACATAAAAATGTTACCTTTTCTTTTAGTTAACTCAAATTGAGGTGTTTTCGAAGTTAAATGATAAGAAAATGTTAAGGATAACCTGTTATACTGAGTACCTAATATGTTCTGATCAATTCTCAAGGCTATTGGAAAATCTCATTTAGATAAAAGAATCCGTGACGACATTAAAAACGTACGCATATACCTACGTAGTCATAACAAAAGAATGCCCATTTTAGAAATCGTTTAGTTAACTTGTAATGTTTACTTGAAAATATTTTTTGTATACATTTTGCGTATCGACAAGGTAAGATAATGTGAGTTAAAAATTTACTGCTTATGTGTTTATATATTTTTTTAGTCAGTTTGTTTATATTTGCTACCAAATTCGGTCGTTGTCAAAACGTTAAAACATAATATTTACCGAAATACATATAATTTTATACGTTAAACAAATTTCAATTAAAACTTAAAGCTATTAACTCGTAATACCGTCATTCTATAATCAACAATATTATTAATTCATCTCTCCATGCGTTAATACTTGAATTGAAACAGTTTTTTATTATTTTATTATTGCACAAATTGAATTGATCTATAAATAAAATTCTCTCGTTGCTCAGTAGTGACTGAAAGATAACGCAGTGGCGAAATGTCGCGCTGCAAAAACTTTTATAACCATAATTTGCTATGTATATTAGAAAATAAAGGGGACTAAGAGATGGTCCTTAGAATTTCTACGGCAATGGAAAAAAATGAATTTTATATTTTAAAACCCACGCAAACAGCGATAACTCGTTAACTATAGAAGGAACGGGGTGCAAAATGAACTGACGGTTTTCCATTTTTGAAGAATTTCTCCATTTTATAAATTGCTTGTGTATAGTTGAGGTTTTTTGTAGTCTATATCAAAGCTGCTATCAAACGAAGGCTTTAAATTTAACGGCTTAACTGAGCCTTTATGTCCTGGTGGGATCAATAAGGACTTCAGAATTCAAATCAACTTTCAGAGATTGTTAAAACGTTTTAATAATGACGTCAACTTAAATATTTTCAATCATAATTATACAGTATTCCAAAATAAATTTTATGCTAACGAACATTTTGTATAATTTTAAAAATTAATAATATTAATCATTCAGTTTTCTATGACATTTTATTAAATTACTTCCTCCCCGTCATTAATTTGGGTTAATTACCCACACCGACGTTCTTGTGAAGTGCCCTATGAATACTATTGTTATGCAGATTGCAGGGAAATGTTTGTATTTATTTAAAATTATGGTAATATCTGGGTCATTGCGTAAATTTGGTATATAAGTTGTCACATATGATATATCATTTGACGCCCGCAACTTTGCTTGTGTGGATTTTGCCATGAGATGAATATATTTTCTTTGCATACATTATATCTGCCATTTTTCGTTATTGTAGCAAATTTTGAAAATTCCCTAATTGCTGTCCTAATGTTATCGAAGAAGCCATGCCCATATTCGACTCTTCTGTAATTTAAAATATGATTTCAATTCAAGGATATTTTAGTGCATTGAATGACAATGCATATTTCTAAAAACCGCTACCCAACAAAGATTAAATGAGAAGAGAGTGGATAGCGACTTCCTTATATTTTATTAGTCCTTTCATTGACTAGATTAGGTCGATTTTGTGGCAGATGCATGATGTTATAGCTGTGTGTGAAAAACAAAATTTTAATAAATATAAATTCATTTATATATTTAAACTGATAGCAGACACATATTTATGTGTAAGGCAGAAATGTTAAAACAAAAAATCGAAGCAAATTAAAAATCCCTAGTATTTCTCTGTTGAATGTAGTCATAATATATTGTACTCGATTTATATGCAAGAGCGTCTCGGAAATTACACTATTTGGTTTCTGAAGCCTTTCATTAAATGTAAAACTATTCCACGGAAATTTGAAATCCGCGTTGTTCTGACTTTAAACGACAGTCGGTAAGGATTGAAGGATCTATACAAGTATTGCAAATATATGTAACGAGGAAATGCCAAAATCTCTTTCGAGTTGTATGTTGAACTTTGTCTTAAATTTAAATTGGTAGTTGTATTTGCGAATAATAGGAACAACTCTGTAGTTGTTCCTCAAAGTACCAAGAAAAACTTTCTATCTTATTTTTTTAGCTTCACGCTGTATCCCGCACACAGCAGGGTAGGCAGAGGGAACCTAATGTTAAGACACTCCGTTCCCCACTTCCCGCGGGAAGTTAACGCCGCGCTTTGCCTCGACACCAGAACGAAGAAAGTAGAAATAATAAATATTTCCACTCCTCGAGTGGGAATCGAACCCACAGCCAGTCGTTTACACGCTTGTGCCACTGCGTCACGACTGGATCTCCGATCTTCTATGTTATGGAAAAAGTATTATTTTATACAGATTCTAATGATTGCAATATTTAACGATATATTTTAATAACAACCGCCGAACCTGCCTCAGTTTACCTCAGTTAACCAAAATTTGACATTTGAACATTAGAATATGGTGAAGCTTAGAAACAAAAATAGAGCTAAGCCTCGATTAGGAGGTTATTATTAAAATGTATCGTAAAATATTGTAACCAGTAGATTATGTACAGAATTATTATTAAAAAAGTAGCTTCACGCTATATCCCGCACGTGTTAAGACACTCCGTTCCCCACTTTCCGCCGAATTCGGAGGCTTGCGTGTTAAGTGGCGGAACTTAACGCCGCGCTTTACCTCGACACCAGAGCGAAGAAAATGGAAATATAATTTCCACTCCTCGAGTGGGATTCGAACCCACAACCAGTCGTTTAGTCACACTCTTGTGCTACTGGGCCACGACTGGCCACAGAATTATTATTCTTTTTTCATAAGATATATATTATTCTCTTATATCATATTAAGATCGTCGTTGCACAGTGGACAAGTATTCAACTTTAACGATTGTGAGTTTGATTCGCAATCTTAATAATATACCCGTTTGTTCCCGTGGGGGGACGGGTTAAGAATACAATTCCCCCCCGCCGCTGGGTAGCGTCCCGTAAAAGGCGGGTAACCCAGTAGCTTGGTGGTAGGAGATTCGTTCTCCGACTGGCTCGCGACCACTATCATGTCAAAAACGAACCGCCAAATATCTTATGATGTGTTCCGGTTCGATGGCATGTAAGCCAGCTCTCCCTATTCCCACCATTCCCATCCTTCCTCCCTCCTTCTGTCCTACATCCCCGAGGCTGGCAACGCATCTATAACTCTAATGTTGTGGATGTCTATGGGCGAAGGTAACCACTTAACACCAGGTGGGCCTTCTGCTCGTTTGCCTCCTTTATTCCATAAAAAAAAAAAAAAATAATATACTTAGACATTTTCATCATTCCAATTTAACAACATAAAAAGTGGGGAGGCGGCTGGTTATACAAAAAAGGCAATGTTCCATCAAGGGGTGGAAAGTAGAGAACGGAGTGTCATTGCACTAGATTTTCCCTTTCTGCTTATTAAATAAGACGCGTGAAGTTTAGCTTACATAACGACTGTTATTGGATTACTACTTGGCATAGGTACAATGTTTTTTGGCAATGTAAACAATGACTCTATTTTGTTCCAAAAACGCACACATTAAAATTAGTATGTAATTCAAATGGTAACAAACATAAAGTTTTTAATCTGTATCATATTAATTACGATTTTCTGGTTTCAAATTCATACTTATATTATAAATGCGAAAGTCTGTGTGTTTGTCTGTCATGCTTTCACGGCTAATCTACTGGTCCGATTTGGATGAAATTTAGAATGAAAGTAGTAAAAGTTACTGGGTCTAACATGGCTACTTATTTTTTCAAAAATTAACCGCTATAGAATTGAAACAGGGGATGAAAGTTTATATGAAAAATCTAAACCGCTTGACCGATTATAATGAATTTTGGTATAAATATAGTTGATAATTTAAGCTTAAACATAGGCTACTTTATTTTTCAAAAACCCACCCCCTAGGGTTGCAATATAACGAAGCAGTTATGTAGTTCACGCGGCGAAGCCGCGAGCGGGTCGCTAGTAATTTTATAACTAGAACTTTGCCACGTTAAATATCGAGGATAACCATTAAAAAAATTGACGAAAATCAAAAAATGTTTAAAAATACTTTTAAGTTCCAATGCATAACACCGATGAAAGCATTATGAAAGAGCTATTTTATATATAAAACCTATAAAGATACTTTTATTACACAAATATAGTAAATCTAAATTACTTTTGTCAAGATTTATAAAAATTTGAGCAAGGTACATTAAATATAAATTATTGAATGTACTTTTTTATTTCTTCTTAAATGGCTTTGTTTTTCTCAGGTTGTTATAACGACCACTCTGTACAATTTCAGGTGTTATAAAATGAAAATTTAATGTATAGATTCTATAAAATGTGCGAACTAAAATAAGCAAATTGTTATATTTTTTTATATTCAGGTATTGTCTCACTAAATCTTTTGGTTATTTAATACGTAATTGTAATCAAAGCACCTTTCTAAGTTTGTAAAAATAAAAGTTACTGCGTAATTTTTACGCTAGAAAAATATAAACCTTTTAAATTTAGTAAAAGTTAGATCATAAAAAATAAATTTCCACCCTAATTGTGATCAAGTGCCCTAATTAGGCACATTTTTCATCTAACTTTACGGAACTTTGTATTGTTTTCTTGGTCTTTTCGTAAAATAACAATGACCTAAGCAAACTTTCAAGCGGAAAATATTATTATGTTAAAGTTATGACAATACATTCAAGTTAAGAAAAGGCTAAGTATTGGCTCTTGGCTTTTATTTCATACTATTCCAGAAATCGTTAAAAATTAAATATATAATATTTAACGCTTATCTAACAATATAACAAAGCATCTGTTCGCTAAGCTAAGAAGTAGTTAAAGTTAATACAAAAAGTTACAAGTCGTAGAATAAATATTGTAAGTTAGGAGTACACAATAATCAACAAGATAGTTTGCTTGACGAAGTGAAAGAGCTAAAATTAGTACACAAAGCTTTGCTCCATGAAATATAAATGCTATACAAATAAAAGTGTAATTAAGTCGAATTTTAGCTTTAAGGATTTGTAAAGACAAATTGAAACTTATATTTCTAATACATATATAAAATTATTTTTGAATGTGGTTATTAAAACTATACGTATGTACGAAATAAACAGTAATATATTTTGTTTAAGATACTTTCATATAATATCTCAAGAAATTTTTTAATATTAATATGAAATGAAAAATAAATTAGTAAAATATTTTCAAAATATCACTATATTTTTTAAAATTATTAAACTTAAATAAATTCCATTTCTAAAAGTGCAGAATTAACGTACCTCGAAAAGTTATTCGTCATTCGCGATTCACGCTCGTGCGGCACGTTTACACTACACCGCTTGCGGACCGACACTGCCTGATAAACTGATAGCCGCCTACAGCCTGCGATATGTCAACCTTTTTTGTTTTTCTTTTTACTATTGGATTTTACTGTATAATATATTTTAAATTAAATCTTTATTTTATAGCCTACTTTTAAGTTAAAAAAAAAAAGGAAAAACATATATATTTGAAGCCAGCTATTCGATTGTTGCATTGGAGTCGTTTTAAAATTTAAAATCAGATTGAATCAATGTTTCTAGTTGTATAAAAATATATTTCCATTGTCTGGTCGGAATGCCTAGTAGATTGGGCTAGACCCTAGGTGGGCAGAAAATAAAAAACGATGAAATATATTATGTAATATATTTTTTTAACTATACTCTTACAAAAATAAATAATACAAAAGTAAAAATAAATTCAAGAATTCACCAGGCAACAACAAGTTGATAAAAGCAACATATAGTGGGAAGACAATACTGTATTAGGGAACCTAGTGTTAAGACACTCAGTTTTTCATTTCCGCCGCTCGAGTGGGATCGAACCCACAACCAGGTTACTATTAACATGCTCAATAAACTATAAGATTATCAAAATGAAAGAAAGAAATACAATACTTCTTTTTCTAGTAGGATAAAATAAGTTCCGCCATTCAACCAGCTTCGTCGCTAATTTGAATAGAGAGCGGAGAACAGAGTGTCTTGCCAGAGATATTTTCATAGTATGAGTATGTGCGAAACTAAATTTACCTACCTCGTCCTGATCGTCTCCTCTGCAAAATTGCAATTTTGAATGTCTTCAATCTCTGAAAAGTCATATTGTGTATATGCTGATATACAGATACGTAATATATGACAATATATTATAATATTCTATTTTCGTACCAGGCGTGAATAAGTTGATAAATCGAAAATGAACACTTTTCAGCGCAGACAGTTTAAAGTTAAATGTTTATCTCAATTTTTTTATAATTTGTTTATTAATTCCAGATTTTACGTAAAATTATTTGACTTTCCAGTTTTTTCTTGATTTCGTTTATGACCCTATAAAGAAAAAAAATCCCAATGCCCTTTAATATTTAATTGTAATCTAATCATCTTATTAGCCTATTAACGTCAGGTACAAATTTATAAGATTTACTAAAGGACATATAACCTTTTAGTGTATCATTTAAGACTTACTATTTTTCTTATCTGCCCTAGTTTTGTACTATTGTTTATTCGCTCTCCTTAGATCTTACATAACCTACGCTTAAAATTCTGAGAAAATAGTTAAGTATGGAAAATAATTAAATTATATCTGTATATTCTATTTTAATATTTCATTATAATAATTCGTTAAATAAAAGAGTTATTTTTTCCAAACATATTAGAATTGTTCAACTTATGATGTGTTCCGGTTTGATGGCATGTAAGCCAGTTCTCCTTATTCCCACCATTCCCATCCTTCCTCCTTTCTGCCCTCGTTCACCTCCAAGGTCGGCAGCCCATCCACAGCTCTGATGTCGTGTATGTCCATGGGCGAAAGTAACCATTTACCAGGTGGTCCTTCTGCTCGTTCGCCTTAACTCAATAAAAACGACTTTTCTTTTCTAAAAAGAAGACTTTCTCTAAATTTGATCATTGAGACAGTTTCAATTTCATCAAAAAAGTTAAAACTATAGAAACAATAAAGTTAAAGTCAAGATACTGAAATATTATTCTAGTTCTTAGTAGAGTACAATTTCAAAGAAACCTAGTATTGTCTCCGCTTTGAGGACTCAAGTTAAACTAGCGAAAGCCGCAGCGTCCTTCATTAATTCGTAACTCTAAAAAGAGTAATAAATACTGTAATTTTTTTTTTACCTTTTATGAATTGTATTTTTCCATACATTAAAATTTCCATTAAGGAAGATATGTGGAAAAAATCTAAAATATATATTTTTTGACTTAGTTCCTGTATTTGGAACATGACATTGAATAGTTCAGATTATAAATACCTTATATTCAATATTTATTATTATTATTATTTGGTGCTAACGCTAGCGGCAAAAAACTGATACGTGTATCAAATAGCTAGAAGTTTTTTCTTTTGTTTTCGTTCTCTTCAAGGAGCTTAGTGCTGGACTTAAGATCATATTTTTTGGTACTTTTTTATATTTTAAATATTGGATTCTATTCGATATTTGAATAAAGAAACTTGTACGAGATTATTTCTTGACTAGTTCTAAGGATGCGATTGCATGCGATGCGTCGATGTCATTGTTTTCACTTCATATATACATATTTTGCTGCGCATGTTATAGTTTTTTATATAATAAATTTCAATATATGTTCTATTTAGTATTATATCTTCATATATACATTAGGAAAAGGCAGAGAGAACGGACTACACAAAATGCGTGTATATAAACCTGCATTAGTATTAAAACATATTATTAAACTATTTTTTAAAGGCGCGCAAGTTTATAATATAATTACATGTATGTATAATACATACTAGACACATTTGTATTATATATACAATAAAAAGCAATATCCATCGTAGATATACAAAGCCTACAAAGCGATCGCGCACATGTTGTTTTTCTTTACGCTAAAGATTAATAAACTTTAGTGTACGAGTACATTAAATAAATATGCACAAGGAATAATATTTCTTATTAAAAAGATATATTCCTTGCAGCATATTCAAGCCTTCAATTATATTGACGCTTTTATATAGCAAACAGCTCTCAGCTCTCTAAGAACTAGTACAGGCGTAGGCGGCGATCTGCTGCTCACAGGGCGGCAGCCAGGAATAAATACTGTACATTTTTCAAATCGATACTAAAGTGAGACATAAAACATAGAATATTCAATACAACTGTTCTCTCACTTCAAAATCCAATTTTATGCGCTGTTCGCACCTACGGCTTAAATGTCAAAGCTCATAGTAATGGATCGAATAAAAAATAGTCAATTCCCCGATATTGCTAGGGGAGTCCAAAATAAAGCTTAGCTTAAATCCAGGCTCGATATTGAATGATTGTCGTTAATCTGATACAGTTTAATATTGGACTTTGTATTCTTGGAGGCCCTCGTGGTATAGTGTGAAACCGTTTGACACCAGCGATGGTTATGGGTTCAATTCATGATTATATTAAAATTGTTTTCATTTCTTTGCTTTAGCACTTAAGATCAAACTCACTATTGAGTTCTGTCACTCGACATGCAATACGCGCGGAAAGTGGATGACAGAGTGTTTTTAATCTTTTTATATTTTTGGATGATGGATTAAATAAGTAAAGTTGTACTACTATTTATAGTGCAATGTCGTAATGTAAATGTAGTAAATTTTGAGATTATACTTATTAATAGTATTAAAAATATATATTATTATTACTATAATATCTTTCGGTACAATATTTTGGGCTGTGATCTTTTAAAATTATCAATTTATTGGCGAACAGTAAGTAATAATTAAAAATAAGTATACACCCCTATTATAAACGAAAATCCGTTAATGCTCCAAACCAATACCATAATGTGCTTTAAAAGCCAAAAATAAACATAATTAATGCAAAGTGTTCCACCATTAAGAAATAATGTGAAGCCCGTTATAAAATTGAGAGGAAGTTTTAATTTTATTGAAATTGTTTACTTTGATCATAATTCTAGAGTAAAGTATTGTTAGCTTAATTGAAAATATTTACTATAGTTTTAACAAGTTGGAATATCAAGTAGTATATCTATTTTTATAGGCGTCTAGGCTTGAGAAGCCGTCGGGGCGTAGTTGGAAAGCGTGTACCTGTAAAGGGAATGGTTGTGGGTTCGATTCTCTCTCGGGCGAATGGTTATACCTATATTCCTTTGGTACCTAAGACAAACCTTCGCCTCTTAATGAGGCTTTTCAATAAATCATTATGCAATATCTCGATTTTCGGGCTGTCTTGACACTGTTATGAGGTAAAAAGCGTAAAGCGGCTAACAAAGCTATTTAATTAAACGTACATTAGCTTATACTGATATTCATATAAATTTATAGTCCGTGTTTATTTATATTGACATCAAAGAAATTTAGGAACAGCCACCGCGAGTGGGTTTTGAAAAGACTATGAAATTTAGTGGAGTAATAAAATTAAAAATGAGAGTATGTTTCATTTTAATACAAGTGCGTTAAATATCAAAGGTAAATCATTTTTAATGTTATTTTATGAATAAAATCCACTCATGTTTTTTTATAAAATACTCCGTGTATTTTAACTCTATCTCTAATACTAGACAGTAGACGAATACTTTGATAAATTTCATGTTCCGCGAAAATAGTTCATTTTAAACATAGATATTTTTCTCACTATAATGATGATGAAAACAAATTTATTTATATTATTTTTACAAATCATTTTTAGAGCATAATTCTTCGCAGCGTAATAACCAGAGTGGAGGATTTTTTTTAATATAATCGTTCTTCATTCAATGAATATCGAACCTGCGACCACCTGTCATTATGCCACGACGGAAATATTTATTTACTTAAAAAAGTAGTTAAAAAACTATTTAAATCACAGCTAGTTTTCAATAAAATTGAAATTATCATAATATTTCTGTGTAATAAAAACAAATATTTTTATTTAATTAAAAAATTTAAAATAATATTAATAAATTAAAAAAAAATGTTAAAATATATATTTTTTAAAATATAAAATTAAACTTAATTGAATATTTCGTGTTGGTAATTATGCGAGAAGCGTAAATAGCTCGTGATTTATAGGATTAACGCGCGTCACTACGTTTGGTTGGTTCTAAATAAATCAGTGTAAGCGTTGGCTTAATTATTTTAGCTTTAGGCTTCCAAATTCATATTATTTAGGCCACCATGGTGCAGTGGAACACAGTCTAAATGTAAACACAGTCTAAATGTGGTTGTGGTTTCGATTCCCATTCGGAGAATAATTATATTTAAATATTCATTTTTTCGCCGTAGTAGCAGAAGCTACTTAAAACAAAACACGATGTTGAGTTCCGCCACTCGTACAATGTCTCGATTTCGTGTGGGAAGTGGCTCTCTGATTTTCCGCATAGAATGCGGGAAAACGATGAAGAAGATAAAGGTGTTGGTTAAAACTCATAATAAAATACCTAAATTGCTTAAAAATGTGTGAATATGTACAGAATACCTAAATTCACAGATAGTAGAAAATCGATTGAAGATTCTACTGAATAATCTACAAGTTTTGATGACTTCATGTGTGTTGCATATATGTATTAATGTTTTACATTCAACATTATAGTGGACGTTACAATTGTAACTCTCAGCATCGAGAGAGACTGGTACTTTTAGCTAATTTTGAAACAGTTACATTTACTTTAAATAAGCATTTTACGTCCAAGTCGCAATAAGTACACTCTTATTACCTTATAATTACCTAATCAATATTTGTTTAATTTCATATTTAATTATAAACCTTTTTTTATTTCAATTTAGAAATATCCAATAATAAGTAAGACATACGTACAGACGAATAGTAAGCTTTTAAATGTTCCTTTTAGTGAAAATTAAACTCACTACATCATGCTTAACAGTAAACATCTTATTAAACGTAAATATTTAACATTTTAAACAAGTCCAGGCTATTTATGCGAACTCATGTGTCATGAATAAATTATGCCATGGGTTGTTATTCCTTATTTTCACAGTTAATTCAGTAATAAACAAAAGGATATACAGAGTATATTTAATGAAAATTTTAATTAAATATTTAAAAAATATATTTCTAAAAATACTAGTGTAAGTTACTGCATAATACAACTAGATAAATCGACATATAATAATATGTTATATAGTAAATTTTGAATCGTTTTTCTCTCATCTAAAGAAAAGAGTATCTAAAATTATAGATTTGTCATTAGCTGCTAATATTACAAAGGTATATAATGAGGTTCTTCGAGCGATGTGGTCTGCCCATTGCCACTTCAACTTGCAAATTTTAAGAATGGCAATGGGCAGGCCACATCGCTCGAAGAACAGATAACCGTGGGGAGTAAAGGTTCTCGAGTGGCGACCACGAACCCGCAGGTGCAGCGTTGGACGACCCCCCACAAGGTGGACCGATGACCTCGTCAGAATTGCGGGAAATCGCTGGATGAAGGAGGCGACCGATCGTTCAAAATGGCGTACTTTGGGAGAGATGATGATGATGATGACATAATGAGGGAGTGAGCTCGGACGCAAGCACAGTCCTTAAACAACCGTTCAGCCGGAAAAGTTTTAGTTCCTTGGATCCACTCTGCATGAGTGCGGAAGCATCAATCATAGTGTCCTAGCTCGGATAATTACTACTTAGAGCAAATAGCGTGAGGAGACAGGTGTGGTATACAACTGCAAAATATCGCCCAAACTTGAAGTACTAATATAATTTGACCGGTTTTTAAGTATGGCAGAGAATATTTGCCAGCACTGTGGGCACTGCAGTACTCAGGGGGTGTCAAATGTTATTCATGTCATTTCCAATGAAGATGCGAAGGTGGATGTGCGCGGGCTGGCCTTATGCTTAACATCTTAATTAGAGTTACGCAGTCAGTTACGAAGAAGTTACAAGACTAAGAGCGTCGTCTGGGGTATAGTCAGAAGTGGAGGAGATTAACTTGGAAAGCAGACCCTGGCCAAACCAGGAGTAATGCTTGGTAATACATAGGTAGATTACATAATAATCATTACGGCAAGTACTTTTATATTCAGCACTTGTTTGATTTTGAGTTAGTTTAGCTTATCACAATTTCAGCTAATTTTAAAATATAAAACGTTATAATTAATTATATTTGCTTCTAGAATATTGGCACAACACAATTGTAAGGTTATCGTCTCAACATTACAACTTCTATTACAGGCACATTACGTGAAAACATATCGTACATGGAAGTTGGAGATACAAGTCCTGTAATTACAAAGTTATTCAAATGCAAATTGCTAGCTCCTTAATGTTTTCCTACAGTTTCATAATTTCCTAAGTAAGTCTACTTGTACTAACTGGTAAAATTTTACACGAGAGGCATACAAAGTTTGTATGAACTGGAAAAAGAAATGTTTTTAATTGTAAAATTTCGGATACGAATATTGAGTAACGTAATCGTGATATATAGTGCAATTTCTCATTACATGCTATAAAATTTTGAAATACAAAAATAACCCTTTGTAAACATTAATCTGGCTATTTTTACGTTTACGTTTTCACATCACAAAATATATGTATATTTAATATCTAATTAATTCTTAATAAAATAATTAATTTTGTGTCACTTTAATAATTAACTAATGAATCCTAAGTTTAAGTTTATTTTATATTTGAATACAAAAATGTGTATACATAAACATACATATATTTACTTACACATATATTTTTAGGACAACTGATAAACAAAAAGCCTTATAAAACATGCGTAGCTAGGCTAATAGAATCCACAATGAAGAATTCCATAGAGTAGCGGGCGTGAGTGAAAGTTTGATGTAAGAATGAAAAAGGTTCAGGTTTTTTGAGCACATTGAGTGGATAAGTAATGAAGAATTGTTATAGCTTGTAATATTATACAAGTTAAAATTGACAAGAAAAGAGATTATTGAAACCTCAGAAACTTTCTGGAAGTGCAAGAGAGTTCGCGTATAACCGAATTCCGAAACCGATTTCCGAATTTCCGGGTTGGTAGTTTTTCTTGGGATCCTAGCGCTCGGTCCAGATCAATTTGAGAAAATTAAAATGAACTCTAGGAAAGGAATAAATTATTTAACGTATTATACATTTTTCATCACATAGTTTTTGGACTTAAAGGACGTTGATTATTCGAATGGCTAAAACCAATGCTGCACTATGCATCATCTCAACGGAAAAATATATATAATTTACACATAGTTCCCCTTTGCCTTAAAATCAAATCTCTAAAGATCATATATAGTTATATTTAAACACTACTCCACTGCTCCACGTTATAAGTCTATCTTAATATTTCACCTAATATTTCAACAACCTTTTTCTGCACGTATAACATTTATCAAATACTAAAGTTTAAGTAATTTGTAAAATATAATAGTAAAATAAAATATAAGCGTACCGTCATATTAAGTGTAGTAGTTGGACTTCTATATGGTTTCTAATAAATATGCGGCTACTTTAATATCCGAACTAGACGTTTGTAAAATTATACGAATTTTTCATGTAAATGTCTGAAAAAAGCCTTACATTGTAATGCGTGGCAGCCTGACAAATGATTTATTAGTTGGTTTCTCGTTGGTTTACAAAGGAATTTGTTCCTTCGGAATTCAAGACGAACTTCGCTCTTCCAAGAAATATAAAGCGGCAGTTGTAGTACACACGCCACTTGATGCCCATTTATGTGAATATATAATAGAAATACAATAGACGATTTATCGTTCGATACGTGAATAATTTTCTTGTTGCGGATCACCGATGTCAACGCATCAAACTTTCCTTTTAAACTTTATATGAAGAGAAAGGCTTTGACATAGACGGATCTTTAACATGTTCTTAAGGGTTTCTTTTCGTAAGGGAAAATAAAACACAAATTATCATAATATAAAAAAACATTTAATTTATTTTGTTCTTATCCATTATATTCCCAATTAATTTGCGATTTTAATGTCAATTTTGTAATTTTAAATTACCACAAGAAGAAAAATATATGGTGTTCTTATAAAATTTTTAGATCATGTTACCAGACACGCCAGATACTAAATACTTAGCAATAAAGATTTAGCGTTTTTAACAATTTTATTTATTAAATTGATAACATTGTGTTAACTTAAAGTTGACAGATTTACAATTTTATTACAAATATAAAGGTAGCCTAAAAAAATTGTATTTTGTATCGCGCTGTGAAATCAAAAAAGAATACTTATTGTTCTGTACGTCTAATCCGTAACGTGCGTCATATTGATAGTCAGTAGCCAGTAGAATCTGAACGAAAGAAAAAGATGAAAGCATTAGCATATATTGTTTGAATAATAATAGATTGGCAAGCCATACTTGGGAAATAGACCAAACATCAAATACATCAAAAGTTATATAAAAAGTCGTCAATAATAATGTAATATTTGTACATATGTACAAATGTAATATTGGAACAGAGAAACTCTCTCCAAATCCTGAACTATGTCGAAAAATGAAATGAAATCAGAAGTTTATACGTGCAAAATACAACGCAACTGTTCCGTTGCAAGTTAAGTGACTGACAGAAAAAGGCCTAGCGAAACCATTGGCTTTTCGAAACTCTAAATTATAACTTTTATAAATGGCCAAGTAATGTATAAATACAAAGATAAACTACAAAATAATTAATAAATATATGCCATATATATTAAACAAGAACAATAAAAGCTTTTCGGTTCATTTTGGTGTATTCAAAACGCAATTATAGCCGTCCATTGATATGGCACGATGTGGCTGATACGCCAATTACCTGTCATTGTACTCAAATGTATGAACCAAAAGGGACTCTCTTTAGTAGTTCACGTTCGATTCACACTGAAATTATGAAAGGGTAGCTTGGTTCCTTTCATCATCCTTTAGTTAGGTTACTATTTATTTCGATTTGTGGTTTTTTGTATTTGTATACTTTTTGTTTCACGACAATATGTATAAAATGTAATTATTTACGAATAATATGTAGTAGTAAATAGTAGAATATACTTCAAGTATTTCACTTGAAAATCAAAAAAAAAAAAACTAAATAGCTTCACGCTATATCCCGCACACATCAGGGTAGGCAGAGGGAACCTAGTGTTAAGACACTCCGTTCCCCACTTTCCGCCGAATTCGGAGGCTTGCGTGTTAAGTGGCGGAACTCAACGCCGCGCTTTACCTCGACACCAGAGCGAAGAAAATGGAAATATAATTTCCACTCCTCGAGTGGGAATCGAACCCACAACCAGTCGTTTACAGTCACACTCTTGTGCCACTGGGCCACGACTGGCCACAAAAATCAATTTTAAAATTTCTTAAATTTTCTTAAATATGTATTTCATTACCATTGTTCAGTTTTGGACTTATTCTAATAATGCAATGAAAAAAGCCTCACTTTTTTTTTCTGCATAGCAGGGTTTTCAAAAAGAGGGACCTAATGTCAAGACATTTCGACTTTAAAGCGATTAAATTAAATATATTTATTTTTTTAAATACTTATGTTATTAAATATAATATAACGAATTACTTAAACACATACACTTAATTTTGCAAATTACAAATAATTTTACATAAGCTACACATGGTGATACGTTGACACTACAAGATTAATGTGAATAGAACAAGATTTCCAACGATGCCACATACTTAAAATTCGGTGAACACCTACCCTGTCTCCAAGGCCGTTCCCGCCTCGTTAATATTATTGGTTGCGTGTATTATTTTTCAATATGTGTATGTATTCATGTTTCCCGGGACTTTTAAGAAATAAAGAGTGTTCTTTTATATACAGAAATAATATTTTGTCAATGGATTATTTTTTTTTAAATTAAAGCATTTAATTTAAGTATTGAATAATAATATGAAATAGTAGTAAATATTTTTTATCTTTATAAATAGTAATAATTTTTATTTTTACTCTTTAATCTCGTTTGGAACTCCAGAAGACCAGTGAGGTCAGTCGCAGAAGCACAAAGTGTTCCATTCCCATTCGAGGAGTGGAAATATTTAATATTTCCTTTTCTTTGGTCTGGTCAAAGTGCGGGCCAAAGTGCGGGGTTAAGTTCCGCCACAATATCTCTAGTATTCGGCGGAAAGTGGGGAACGGAGTGTCTTCTCATTTGGTTCTCTCTGCCAATTCTGCTGTGTGCGGGATTTTAAAAAAAACTCAGAGCTAATAATAATTTTAAAATGAAAATCAGATACTTTCACATTGTATCGATAAATCAACATTTCAAACGAAATAAAATGTTTTTCGCTAACCATAGAGTAAAAATTTTATATCATATTATAATTCGCAAGCTGTCACGCCCTGGTATAGTATCGGCCCCAATTTATTTCACTATCACTTCACTTTCAATTATTCTTGAATAATTCAACACTTGTCGAAGGTTTTTCGATTTTATTGTGAAAATCGCGCTTGTTAGATGCAAACATGACACTTCATGTTGACAATAAAAGGATTTGTCCATGAAACATATAGATGATTTTTTAAACAAATTATAGAGGAAAAATAAAAAAAAACATATCATTACGATTTAATATTAAAAAATAAGGACATATTTTAATTATTATTAATGTCGCACGAAATAATTGTTAATAAATGACATTCTAACTTTATGTCAAGAATATAGTGTAAGTATGGCCGGCCATTTGCATTTTATCATGCTTCTTTACATTATCATCACGATATATAGATTCATGGTTTCACGATGGTCGTAAATTGAAAAGCTATTTAAGAGGAGCGACGTGTCTTGCAAACTAAATCATTAAATCTTATAATAGATTTTAAACTGTCTGCGTGATATCAATAGAATATGAGTCATCCATTAGGTTGTCGTATTTTACGTTTAAGTACTTAGTATGTTTAGAGTTTTCTTGTTATATGAATACATAATACAAGTAATTGTGCGCAAATTTGTTTCCGTGGACTTAATTACCCTTTCTACGGAAATATAGCTTTTCTTTTTGTGCTAAATTTTAGTTGATCTATTACGATTTTATATCATGTGTTCCATTTTTCGAAATCAATTATGTCTTAAGTCCTGCTGAGGGTTAACAGCTACGGAACAATAAAAAATTCATCAATTTTGTCCAGGGCATAGACATATAAATCTTCATTTATAAGCAGATAAAAATTAAAAAATTAAGAAAATAATTGGTTTATATTCTATTACTGTATTTACATCACCTTAACTTGCTTTTTCCTAAAAACCATACTTTCAGTACACAACTTTATAGTCTAGTATAGTATAGTATAGATAGGAGATAGTCCGTAATTTGTAAGTCAATTCAATATTTGTTTTAATTATCTTCAAAATTATTCAAGACTTATCGAGTTGATCACGGTGTTCAAAAAAAAACTATATTTACTACTGTGTTCAAAGAATCTAGTTAATTAGAATTCTGGTCACGAATCATAATATATACAACATAACTATTTAGTTATAATTCTTATTTTTCATATTATGTTTATATTTCCTAATATATGTATGTATTATATACTATTGTAAATAATAAAGTCATTGTTGTCTTAAAAAAATAATAAAAATAGAAAAAATTATGCGCTTTATGTAAATCTATCATTTCTAAACGATCTATAAGGTAGAATATTTAAAACTTTTTCGTTACTGAGTGACTACTAGACAACTCATAGCAGAAATTAGGAGCAGAAAGCTTAAATTTATCTTGTAGGTTCCTTGGGAAGCGTAGGATAGTATAAGTGTGGATTTCTAGTAATCCTAAGGGGACGGTAGAAAGTGAGTTTTCACATTGTAAAGGTTAACGCTTCTGAACTTGCTATACATAACTTTAACGCACTGAAAATAGTACTTAATCATTCTGAATGTTACAAATTTATTACCGATTAATATAATTACGTACAACGTACATATGCCGTAATATGTAATGCCGTAAGACCATTTCTTATTTAAAATTGTTTACATTAAATTTATTAGAAAAAATTGAAACAAACAATTGTCCGGACTGAAATACATTTAAGAGTGTCTTTTTTCCAAACCATTTAGTAAAAGGTGTTTACCTCAAAGATATATAAAAAACTTTGTGCATCACGTTTGTTCGACTAGACAATGTTTGCTAAGATCGATGGCAAATCTTCAGGTTACAACGTCTGCCAACACACTATGAATGAATGGAAAGGGATCAAAGCGTTTACTCATCCCACTTGAAGTGCGTTTTACAATGATTTAGTTGTAAATTTATTTCTGTACAAAGAACCAAAGTGTTTTTAGAAAAGATCTGGCGCGTCTAGACGTGACCATGAATATAAGTACAAAAATATAATCTTTTGAGTTAGATAAACGTGTATATAATCAAAGTACAAGCACGTACAAATATGTAATCTATTAAGGAGCTGACTAAGAAAAGGCACAATAAAACATCGCAAGTTTCAAAAGCATTTCAGATGAACATCATTTTAGTAGACTATTAAAGAGTAAAATTAGTATATATTATAAAAATATAAAAAGCTGCAATTTATCTCGACTATTGGGGAAGTCAGAGAGAAACTATTATAAAGACTCTAATATACTTATTAACTATATATTACTCATTGAAAATAAGCCAGTTTTAGTTAACAGTATTTTTAATACCATAAGTCTAATCTTTATGTGTTATAAATTTAAATCATTTTCTTTTCATAACTTACAGCAGATGTGCAATAACATTTACATTTAAGATGGACATTTTGAGCGGTCAATAAATAAAAACATTTTATGAGCCCAGGATTTATTTCGATTTTATTATGTGAAGGAGCTGAGGGTCGCTGACTTTATATGAAAACGATCTATTTCTATTTGCTTGCAAATTTATATCCACCGCTTGCTATAAAATAGATTATCTTTAATAATATACTATTGATATATAAGTAGCTGCTCCTATTTACGGCTTGATATACACATTGCGTGCTAAGAAAATATTTTAATCAAAACAAAATAAACTGAACTTCATATTTTCTTAGAGCACTCTTAAATCTGTAATTTTATACAAAACTTTAGTAAGCGAAATATGTTATCTGTCATTGGAGATATAAAAAAGATAGAATAAAAAACTTCCATTATGCTACAATAAAATAAAAGCTCATTTCATGTCACGTTTTCTCAGAGTCTTATTTTACTTAATACTAACTATATTCATATATACATTTACTCGCGTAAGTTTTTAGAAATATGATATTTGGAAAATGTGCAAACAAATAAATTGAAGGAGTAATATAGCATCTTAAGAATTATTTTGTTAGCATTTTTATTATGTTATAAGCAATACTTTTATAGGTACGTTCGTTACTATAACGTTAGGTAGCGGAAAGCTTGATAAAACATTTCTAGCGTACTAGTGTGGGCGGAAGCAACGCTCTTCTAACGAGATAACATTTTAATAGACTTTAAAGAACATCGATATCACTAATAGCCTCCTACGTATTCAAAGTATTTTTATTTAAATATTTTTTTCTATAATATTTAATATTTAAATTAAAATAGTCACAACAATACATGAAAGATGTGGGAAATCATATGTTTTACTTTAGGTCTAATACGTACAAAAAATTACAGGTATTATTATTTTTTTCGGATCGGACTTTTTTTAATATTTCTTTTGACTTTTTTATAATTGAGAACAATGATAAGTTAAACGAAAAATAAGAAACGATTAAAGTTTTTTGGTACCTAAGACTAAGCGACTAAGACTAAGCGTGGCGTTAAGTTCGACCAATTAGCACAATGCTTCGATTTCAGGCGGAAAGTGGAGAACGGAGTGTATTGACACTAGATCCTCTCTAACTATTCCGCTATGCGAAAAAAACGTGAAAATGTTCCGTTTTTTTTATAGATTTTACAAAATTTAACATAACAATGTATTTCTTAAGACATAAAATGTATAAGATTATTATGAGACGACAATAATAGCCGTCTAGATCCTAACGACGCTTTTACCACTAGGAAGGTGCTAGTGTAAAATAAAATTGAACGGTTCCCGGCCACTAGTGGCTTGACCTTAATACGTGTACTTAATGTTCCAGACTCAAAGGTAACTCAATCGTGTTAGCTAAACAGTCCCTTTTATTGTTTGATTGTTGCAGCAAGTGTTTAAAATAGAACGTCTTAGAGTTTTACTATTTCAAGTACTTAGAAATAGTTTTCTTTTTATTTTTAATGTGAAAACCTAGATATAACAAATTCATTTTTTTTAACTTCAAGATATTTCTGGCATACTTACAATACTACCTTACACTGCTCTACACACTGTGACTGCGTCTGATTGTATAATGGCTGAATTATTTGATGATTAGCCTTCGTGGCACAAGAGTGTGACTGTAAACGACTGGTTGTGGGTTCGATTCCCACTCGAGGAGTGGAAATTATATTTCCATTTTCTTCGCTCTGGTGTCGATGTAAAGCGCGGCGTAAGTTCCGCCACTTAACACGCAACCTCCGAATTCGGCGGAAAGTGGGGAACGGAGTGTCTTAACACTAGGTTCCCTCTGCCTACCTTGCTGTGTGCGGGATACAGCGTCAAACTAAAAAAAAAAAAAAAATATTTATTTTTCCTCTCTGGTAATACAAAGCGCGATGTTGAATATATAATAATACTATACACAGTTTCCCGGATTCATGTGGACAGTGGAGCACGGAGTGTTAAGACACGTGATTCTTATTGTCAATCCTACTATTTGGAAAAAAGCGCAACGCTTATAAAATATGTTTACTTAAGTTATCATTTCATTTTTTTTTTTTTTGGAACTTTGGTCATGTGTCATTTGGTTAAAAAAATATTTGATAGCACAACGTAAACGTCTAAAAGTTAATATAATAGTATTAATTTCAACGTTATATTTTACACTTTATATTTTTCTTGCTCTCTAGTATGTAACAAAAATATTTCTAATTTTATTTAAGGTTTTATTTAAATATAATCTATATTTTATTTAGTTTCACTTTTCTTCTAGGAAATATAACAAGGCGTGTTGATTAGCGCAACTGAATGTCGCACTTTGTCTTAACAGTTGGGTTAAGAAAATATAATTTAAACATAATCATTCTCCTGATAGAAATTAAACTCATATCTATGTCGCCTAAAGCCGCAGCCATGTGCTGTCTTACTACGATGATATCACTAGACCATTATAATAGCAAAACAGCAATGAATATATTTATAAAGTTTATGATAATTCCTTTAAAATGACTTCGTTTATATTATAATAAAAATTGTGTTAGATAAGATGAATACTACACCTAAATGAGATGTTAAAGGAAACGTTTTTAATATATAGGTACATATTGCCTCCCCCAGTCAACACTAATACAATCTATTTTAATAGTGTTTAAGGATAATACTAGACTCTATTATCTATCTATAAATAATGTTGACTGTTATAAAAGTTAGCTGGTAATACATTAAATTGTGGTAGGAAATATTGCTTATATATTCGATACTTTAAGTTATTATTAGGATGCATAACATATGGGCCAGTCGTGGCGCAGTGGCCCGAACGTGTGACTGTAAATGGCTGGTTGTGGGTTCGATTCCCACTCGAGGAGTGGAAATATTTAATGTTACCATTTCCTTCGCTCTGGTATCAGAGGTAAAGCGCGGTGTTAAGTTCCGCCACTTAACACGCAATGCTTCCGAAATCGGCAGAAAGTCGGGAACGGAGTGTCTTAAGACTAGGTTTCCTACTCTGCTGTGTGAAAATAAAATAACATGACGTCTTAACAAAATAATATATTTAATCTTTCAATGTTCTCATTTAGGCGTCAATGAGGTCCACAGCATTGTTGATATTTTGTCATTACTTTTACCCAGTAGTGAGCGGGTAAGCATTTGTTTACATTATAGATATTCTGTCCTTACTTTTTAAATATTTTTAAAAAACGTGATTTAAGTATACCAAAAAAATTCAAACCTTGTATAGGCTTGTTACTATAAACGTTCCTCACCCGGTTAAATAAGTTAAGTTCATTCGTCTTGTACAATCTTCCGATATTGAATGGATGAAGCCTCTTCGATGCCATAATGACTTTATACTTCATAAAAAATAATGTACACATTTTTCTAATTAAATATTACTAATTCGGATAAACATCAAGGACAGTGTGTCTTAACATTATATAAGAAAAAACGTGAAGCTGAAATAATTAAATATAGCCAACATATCACCAAGACTCGAATATATTTATATTCTAGCAAGTCATCTGAAAGTAACCTTCAGTCCATATCGGTAAATGTCAACAAAATTGCTTATGAATCTCTAAACTTTCATCCAATAAATACATTTTCCCAAAAAAAATAAACCGTGATATAAAAATAAACTGCCTGTAATACAAAGTCAACAAGAGATATCTTAATTGACTTTTATTTTTTTTATGAAGCAATTTTTATTATTTTAATATACCAATATAGGTATTAAAATAATAGAATATATTATTAGTACAAAACTTCAGCGATACAATTACTATTACTGTTAAGATTTAACTTGCTACATCAAGATTCTAGAGAACTGTGCGTTGGTAGTATGGCGATTCATCAGTAAAACCCTAGCTGTTTAATGCTATGTATTAACTTTTTACAGTTTTCATTGATGATAGCTATAAACATTTAACGAAAAGTTAGATAAGTAAAATCATTTCATTGGTTGACAGAACAACTAAAAATTTTACATTGGCTAATGTTCGTTACATTTGCCAAATTTATAGATTTTTTTTATTCCTTCAGAAGTATTTTAAGTTATGTAACTTAATTGGTCATTTTTTGATGATTGATAATTTGCATAGATCTATTTAGATAATTTAGATTTATGTACATAAACTAAGCACTAATTCTTCGCAGTATGATTTGTTTTTGTTGGATTTTCTGGACCTTTTAATTTTAGATCATGCTAGAAAATGCGTGTAGCGCTGAATAAATTTTATAAAACGCCTTTTCCGTATTCCTTACAAACAAATCAGATAGAAATAGATTTTTTTTTTATATATAATACATGCCGAAATAATAAATTAATAAAATTATATTATTTTATCTATTATATTTGTTATAATCATTTGGGATTTAGATCTACCACGTCGCTAATGTTAGCAATTTAAATTTATAAAAAAACATCTTTCTTTGTGTAATTTTTATCAATATAAAACATTATATGTAAATACAAAATAATTATCCACGGGGAAGGTATAATAAAGAAGCCGTCGTGGCGCGTTGGATAGTGTTTAACTCTAGACGCGTCGGTTAAGGGCTTATTTCCCGGGGCGGGACACGGGCGAATGATGGTATATTATTTCATTTTACTACACTGGTACTTAAGAATAAACAGTGTTTAGTCCGACCTCTCAACACACAATGTCCCCATTTCGAGTGGAAAGTGCATAACGGAATATCTTGACAATAGGTTTTCTCTCACTGCTATGCGGGAAAAGCGTGAAGCTGAAAAATATATATAATAAAAAATGCTAATATTATTTATTTTAGCGATAAGTACAATCAATTTCATAGTTAAAATAACGGAAGTTCCACGTTCGTATGCAGACAGCAATACAACGAAGTATGTCATTTGTGGAAAAGCTCGACCTAAATATAGTGGCGGGATTATTTCTGACGCCGCGTGTCGCGTCCCGAAATCTAAACACATTACCGATTGCCGGTATACGCATTGAACGTTTACTATCCAAATGAAAAGAAGTGATTACTCTGTTATAATAAATGGATCAGCCAATGTCTAAAGTGCTCTTTAAAATATAGAATTTACGATGGTTTTTATGTTGTGCTGAAAATTGAAGTGGTAGATATGATTGTGCGAGTTTTATTTTTAGTCCTTGGTTTAACAAAGTGTGGCTTATCGGATAATCCAGTTATTGGTATGTATTATGATATTAGACTATGATGCTACGCATTTTTATTGATATTCTCAACACGCAATGTCTCGAATTTAGACTGAAAGCGGAAAATGTAGTGTCTAGTGTTAACTACATTATCTTTGGATAGTGATTTTTATGTAAAAAAAGCGTAGAGCCACTTTTTTGGTATTGTTTTGGTATTGTTATAATATTGGTTTTGGTATTGTTATAACTAATTATTAGTAAAATTATATCAAGTAATAGTTTTTTATAATAAGTAATTGTTGTTTATCTGAGATCTGTAGAAATTATATTTTTTATTACAATGACATTTTAGGTGGTATCTTTTATGCTGACGATGTAGACCTCCAAGTAGCTTTTAACGTAAGCGGTACATTTTATAACTTCACACCAATAATAAAAGAGGTCAGCAAAAGAGGCGAGATTCTAGAGATAACTGGACACGTATGCGACCTCGCTTCGGTAAGAAATATCAAATTTACTTTTTACTTTAACTTTATTTTTAGAAATTAAAATAATGAATTTATATTTTATAAAATATTATATACAACCCACTCGTGGTTTTGGCCTCCGTAATAAAATTGTTGTAACTTTAGTATTTGTAACAAAATAAACACTAAATATTATGAAAAGATTGCTACAATTGAATAGTAAAGTAAAACAACGTTAGATAAAAATAAAAATAACTGTTTTGGGTTCTGTTACATTAATAAATGCCCCCAATAGTATTAATTATTTTCTTTACTTCTAAAACATTTTCCCAGTATTTCAAAGGCTTATATTTTTATTATATGTATAGATGAATAATATATCATTCGAATGAAAACGATTCTTTGTTAATACTATATATCGAGAAGTAGTTTTATTATATAAAACTACACATTAATTTCATTATTTAAATTACAACAACATGATGAATAATAAATATATTTATATTTAAAGTCGACCGTGGCACAGTTGGACAGCGTCTCACTGTAACCACGATAGTTGTGGGTTCGATTCCTACTTAGAAAATAAATTATTTTCATTTCGCTTTCACACCTAAGACAAAGCGCAGGGGCTAGTTCCACGACTCAACACATAATATCTTGATTTTTGATAGAAAGTGGAGAACGGAGACTTTTATCACTAGGTACTCACTGATTACGTTTAACGAGTAAAACCTTAAATTGAAAAAAAAACTTACTTAAGTATTGCCGTAATATGTTATTGCAGGAAAGCGCAATCGGAATAATAGACGGTGTAGGAGGAAAGGCGACCGAGCTTATACAGGCACTTTGCGACATGCTTGACTTGCCTCTCATCGTGGTACAGCATAATGACCATTATGTTGAAGACTGGATGCTTCTCAACTTATATCCAAGTCCTGCCGCATTTAATATGGTATCTTTTAAACGAACTTTTAAATTGTCTTTTTTTATATCATTTTCTGATATGAGCGTATTATCTTCTTCGCTTTTGTACCTACTACAAAGCGCGGCGGTAAGTTTCGCCACTTAAAACTTCAATGTCTTAATTTTGAGCGGAACGCGGAGAACAAGTTTCTTGACACATTTCCTCTGACTATTTAACTATACGGGAAAAAGTGAAAGGCTGTAAAAAAAAGGTTTATATTGAATTTTATGAGCTATGAATTTAAATTATAGGGCATCCTTGGATCCTGATGTAATGTGTACTTTGGTTGTGTATATAAAATTTAAAAATTTTAACAAATTTAAATATTTTTAAACACTGTTTAAAATTCACAGGCATTAACAGAACTAATAACAATTAAGGAATGGAGGAATTTTACAATACTATATGTAAAGGGTCACAGTTTGACAAAAGTCCAAGAGTTGATGAAAATGGGCGACCCGTTAGACAAGTTTACGGTCACTGTACGGGAATTAAGCGGCAATGACTACAGGTAAATTGTCTATTTCTTCGAAATAACATAGACGTATTTTATTTTGTACCCTTAACAACAACTATTATCTACAGTCATCATCTGACCATTGTGCTTCGTTTTTTTTGTAGCTTCAGAGTAATCAGAGAGAACCTAGTCTCTAGCCACTTCGTTCTCGTCTTTCCACCCGAAATCGAAACATCGCGTGTTGATACAGCTTTGCGTTAAATCTTAGGTACTAGAGCGGAAAGATGAAAATAATGTATAGTAATCTCCGTAGTGGGAATTAAATCCACAACCATCATATTTAGACGCTCTTTCACTGCACTACGAATCACATTTTTTGAAATATTCATTTATATTTTTGGTAACAAAAAATTATTGCCGGGGACGTTAAAAATTATTCTACTCATTGTTTTATTTGTATAATGTATAGCTTATAAGCATCTCATGACTTCATAATCAAATGTTATAAAGTTTAAAACTTTTTACTTACTCTATTAACTTTTAGATATTGTTTTTTTCTGGCTATTTATTAACATGTCAGATTACATACATGACCTACACCAGCTTTATAATAAATGCCTAATATTATCACTGTAATATAAAGCCACTAAGTTAACGTGTTTACAATTAGATTAAGTATTCGAACAATTAATTGCATACTGTATTTCTAAATTAAAGGGAAGTACTAATAGGCGCTAAGATGAGTGGCTTTACGAACTTCATAGTTGATTGTCCTTCAGCTAATTTGGAACAGCTTTTAAGGCACGCACAACAGGTCGGTTTAATGGCGGATGAACATTCTTACATATTTGTATCTCCAGATCTGTTTACTTTGGACTTATATCGATATAGGTACGGTGGTGTTAATATGACTGGTGAGTTTTTATTGTTGTAATATAGTAAATCATTAGATATCTAAATAAATACAAGTAAAAAAGGTAGTCGGAAAGAAACTCCGTTGTCCCCTTTAGGTCCGGAAACCAAGACATTAGGTGTTAAGTTGCGTATTTTAACGCCGTGCATTGTCTTAGGTACCAGAAGAAAGAAATGAAAATAATATATAATTGGGTGTAACAATCCCCCGAGTAGGATTCGAACGGACAAGCATCGCGTTTACAGTCAGAGGTTGTCTAACTGTCACGACGGTCTCATAAGTTCAAAGAAACAGGAATAAATAAGCTACATATAACAACATCAGAAATTATAAAGTTGTTTTAAATATTAAATAAAATGTTTTCATAGAATAAAAATTTCATATACCCTTTACATCTACAGAAAGTGATATACTATCAATTTTCCTATATATTGCGACTCGCTGGCAATATCAAAATTCCTCACATATTCATAATCGCATTAAATTTTCACTATTTATTTATTGTATATAGGAAAATTTAAAGTATATCACTTTCAAAGCTGAAATAGAATAAAACAAATAATTATTCAATGCAATAAATAATTAAAAAAAACTGCACACAAGTAGAAGAAACTATGCTATTCATGAAAAAAGTAATCAGAGAAAAACTAATGTCAAGCCATTCCGTTCTCCACTTTCCTCTCGAAATCGGGACATGCGGTGTTAAATGGCGGAAATTAACATCGTGCTTTGCTTTAGGCGAGAAAGGAAAATAATATGAGTGAGTGGAAATCGAATTCACAACCGTGTCAGGGCAGCTTAAAATATAATAAATAAATAAATGAGGCCAGTCGTGGCCCAGTGGCACAAGCGTGTGACTGTAAACGACTGGTTGTGGGTTCGATTCCCGCTCGAGGAGTGGAAATATTTAATATTTCCATTTTCTTCGCTCTGGTGTCGAGGTAAAGCGCGGCGTTAAGTTCCGCCACATAACACGCAATGCCTCCGAATTCGGCGGAAAATGGGGAACGGAGTATCTTAATACTAGATTCCCTCTACATACCCTGCTGTGTGTGGGATACAGCGTGAAGCTAAAAATAAATAAATAATAGTTAAATAATAAAAAAAACAATCATATTAACTTCATACTTTTGTATTCACAGGTTTTCGCCTAGTGAATTTACTGAAAAACGAAATGTTATACGAATTTACTGATCTGTACAACAAAGAGTCGGGGTTGCCAGAATTAAAAGCAGAGGAACTGAAAACTAAAATAATTCTTATTCACGATGCAGTCTTCGTTTTGTATAAAGCATTAACTAAAATAGAGATATCTGCAACTAAATTGAGTTGTGACAACGTTAAAGCTTGGCCCTATGGTTCTACGTTATTGAGTTTTATGAAAACGGTATGTAAAAAACGATATATATTGAATGATTTAAATGGTATATTGGAAAAATAATCCAAAGTAAAGAGATCCTCTAACAAAATAGGCTTCTCATACTTAACACGAGTAGTGTGTTTTATAATATAAAATAAAGAAATTATAAAATACTATTTAGTCTCATTTTAGTTTCCATGTGCATATGTAAAAAATATACACGATTATATTCCATACAATGTTTTGTGTTTAGCTAAAACGTTCGGAAACTTACGTTTCAGAACAAAATTGAAGGTGCTACAAGAAGCCTTATATTTGATGGCTTTGGACAAAGGAACAATGTAATTATGGATATATTGGAACTAACACCAGCCGGAAACCAAACAGTAACTTAAAATTACTTATTTGTTGTATACTTGTGTTTAGACTATTCATATCGCTAAGCATATATTTGACACTTGTAAACGAATTCTAACAATTCTTAAAAATAATTTAACAGAAAAATGTGAAAGTGAATTATAAATGAAAATAACGAAATATTCTATACATATATTCATACAAATATTGAAGAGCACTGATCTATGATATTTTTATACCGGCTCTATTACCCCATTTAAGATATCTACGTCATAGTAGCAGTTTGCGTGACAAACAGCTCGATCCGTTCAGTGGTGTGAACTGTGCGTGGTATATCAGTCAATCACCTTTTCGTTTTACATATCTGTATTTAGAAGACTTCTAAGTACACTGATATAGAAATTACTTACGCAATATGTCCAATAGCTTTACATTTTATTACGCATAGCAGGGTAGAAAGGACCTAATGATAGATATATCATATAGACATTACAATATAAGTTATAGAGGCAAAGCGCGGTGTTAAGTTCCGCCACTTAATACGCAATGCCTCCGAATTCGGCGGAAAGTGGGAAACGGAGTGTCTTAACACTAGGTTCTCTCTGCCTACCCTGCTGTGTGCGGAATACAGCGTAAATCTAAAAAAAAATATATAAGTGGTGGACTCAACGCCTCGCTTTGTCTAACCAAAGCCGGAAAGTAAAAATAGTTCATTTACAATACAATGCTATCCGACTGCGTAACAATAGCATAAAATAAGTTATTACTCCCTGTAAACTAAACTTGCTTCCCATTTTATTATAAATCGAGATAAGCCTACAAAGAGGCTTACGTTGGTCGCTTTACCAAGAGTTTGCCATTGATTGCTTTACTATTGATACTTAAACTATAAATGATTACTGCGTAGGCAGTTCTATGAGCTAAACTTATGTGAATTGTGGTGTAAACAGATCGTGTCTCCAATACTACTTCCTTTAGCTTAATAAAATTATTTTTCTTTGCCTGTTTGTATTTTTTTATTAAGACTACATATATATTTATTAAGTGAATTTACTAAATATATATTTACTAAATAAAATTCGTAGTCTATTCTATACAATAATTATATATTTATTTTTAACAGATAGGCACGTGGATTAACAACGAAATTAAGATATCCAGACCAATAATGCCAGCGGCCGAAATAGCGGAGGAGACAATAATGAGAAACAAAACTTTCAAAGTTCTTATTGCTACGGTAAATTAATCATCATTAATATGCGAGGTTTCTTTTTCGTTTAAGGAATATATTAGAAAATGATAATTTATTGAATAATGAACACATTTACTTCAATTTTCAAGTCCAAAATTGAACGTTTATCAAATTTCATACTCACAGAAGGTTCTATACATTACTTTTAATAATGTAATCGTATTTTTACTATATTAACTATTTCATTCAGGCTGCGCCGTATGGATATGAAAAAGAATCACACCAGCATTTGGAAGGCAACGATCGTTATGAAGGTTTCACTATAGATTTAATAGAGAAAGTGGCGGAGATATTGGGCTTTATGTATGAATACGAAGTCGAAAATACTTATGGAGATTTTAATATCAAAACTGGTGCGTCCACGGGGATGGTCATGAAACTACGTGAAGACGTAAGATTTAATATATGTTTTATAGGACTTGAGTTAGGCATTAGGCGTTTTTTCGTAAAGACGAATCGTATTTTTTAATGCTATTATTATCAAGTAAGTCGTCGTCGTGGCGCAATTGAACAGCTTCTGACTGTAAAAGCGGTGGTTGTGGCTTCGAATGCCACTCGGGAAATGATTATATTTATATTTTTATTTCGTCGCTGTAGTAACTAAGGAAAAGTGCAGCTATGAGTTCCGCCACAAATATTTCGATTTCGAGCGGAAAATGGAGGACGAAGTGTCTTCATACTAAGAGCAGGCTCTTTTTGATTACCCCGCTATGCAGGATAAAGCGCGGAGCTGAAAAAAAAACATTATACAGGTATTATTTAATGACTAATTAAAATAAAGTCATAATTTCAACAGCTGGCAGATTTTGCTATATGTGACTTCACGATAACGACAAACAGACAAAATGGAATTGATTTTTCTACACCATTTATGACATTGGGTATAGGAATTTTATATAAAGAACCGAGCAAACAGCCACCGGAGATGTTTTCCTTTATGGCCGTATTTTCTAAAGAGGTAAGGATTTACTTTGTCATTTTGTTATCAATGTATGGAATGTGGTGAATAAATAATCAAAGCTTAGAAATAAAATTACAGATAATTTATATCTTAAAATGAACTGATCGATTCATTCATAGTACTGAGTGAATACAAGCTTACTCTGATAAAAAATTGTTACAATATAAATAAGTAGTATATTTTGAATGAAATTTAAAAAAATGGTAAGTGAAGAACATTACATTTTTGTGGAAATAAAATTTTGAAGATATTGTTTCTTACAATCAGTAACGGAAAATATCTAAAAAAGGAAACTAGTAATGTATGAGATCTATTTCCTACAAATATAATATTGGGGTATAAAGATAAATGAAACTTTCAATATTTACTTACATTACGTTCTTTGCATTTTGCCTTAGTTCAAGGCTAGGGCTGTACTCAATGTTCACTTTATTTTGTTAACCAGAACGAAGAAATAAAAGTAGTGAAATAATATCATCCACCAAGTGGGAAACGAACTCACAACCAATGGCGGTCACAGTGAAACCTCCTATTTTCATTTACTTTTCCCGTGGGGGGACGGGTTAAGAATACAATTCCCCCCCATCGCTGGGTAGCGTCCTGTAAAAGGCGGGTAACCTGTAAAAGTTTGGTGGTAGGAGATTCGTTCTCCGACTGGCTCGCGACCACTATCATGTCAAAGACGACACCGCCAAATATCTTATGATGTGTTCCGGTTCGATGACATGTAAGCCAGTTCTCCCTATTCCCACCATTCCCATTCTTCCTCCCTCCTTCTGTCCTACATTCCCAAGGCTGGCAACGCATCCATAACTTGAATTTTGTGGATGTCTATGGGCGAAGGTAAACACTTAACACCAGGTGAGCCTTCAGCTCGTTTGCCTCCTTCATTTCATAAAAAAAAAAAAAAATCATTATTAGGATATTTTCAGGTATGGTACTACATGATGCTTGTCCAACTAGGCCTGGGTGTAATAATGATATTCGTCGGTAGAATATCTCACAAAGAATGGCAGAATCCCGTTCCGTGCATTGAACAGCCGGAGGAACTTAGCAATCAATTCAGTTTCGCGAATTCCGTCTGGCTTATTATTGGCTCTGTTATGCAGCAGGGATCAGAAATTGCACCTATGTAAGTTATACAGTTTTACTTATATTTTAAAGTAAATTGGATAATTTAAAAATTCAAAATACCAGATAAAAGCAATTCATGAAAAAAGCAGATGTGTTTATACGCCAGACGTATTTTAAATAAATAAACACGCTTTTATAAAGTAAATATTAGTAGTATCGTCAACATTTTACCAAAAGTGACAATTGTTCGCCGAACACGTGTTAATATCTTGGTACTAATACGTGACAAAAGCCTATTATTAGTATTTGCGATGAAATATTTACAAATCGAATTTTTCGTAACAGGGTTTTTCTAAATCACCTCCCTAAATTACTAACTGCAGTCTGAGGTATATTTTATAAAGAAGTTCAAAAAAATAATTTGTATCTGTTATGAGGCTGATAGTTGTGAATTTTATTCACACTTTCGAGAATAATTTTATTTCAACTTATTTGCATGTCCTGCCCCGATATAATAAAGAGTTAGAAAGTTGGCCATTCAACACATAAAATTGGGTGGAAAATGTACAATGGAGAGACACTATATTCTGTTGACCTTTCTAAATAAGGAAGATATAATAAGATAGATATTTTGTTTTCGCGATTATTATACATTTTGAATTAAAATCATTTTTAACCGGATTTTATTATTTTTAACAAATGAAACTGGATAAGAACTTTACCAGACAGATTTTTTAAATTATAATTATTTATATGTAAAATATTTTTTTTGTTTTAGCTTCACGCTGTATCCCGCACACAGCAGGGTAGGCAGAGGGAACCTAGTGTTAAGACACTCCATTCCCCACTTTCCGACGAATTCGGAGGCTTGCGTGTGACGGAACTTAACGCCGCGCTTTACCTCGACACCAGAGCGAAGAAAATGGAAATATAATTTCCCCTCCTCGAGTGGGAATCGAACCCACAATCAGTCGTTTACAGTCACACGCTTGTGCCACTGGGCCACGACTGGCCACTGACTGACTGTAAAATATTTACTTCGGTAAAACTGTTTTTAGGGCGAATACATAAATTTAGTCTCTTAGATCATCACGACAGCCTTATTGACTATATATTTTTTACAAGTATGCTAATGATAAAACGTATTCTAACTTTAACAATATTTAGAACATACTCTATATTCTTTTACTTTTGAAACAATATTAAATATTAAGTATGTTTTTGTGGCCAGTCGTGGCCCAGTGGCATAAGTGTGTGACTGTAAACGAATGCTTCACACGCTTCGATTCGAGGAATCGAAATATTTAATATTTCCATTTTCTTCGCTCTGGTGTCGAGGTAAAGCGTGGCGTTAAGTTCCGCCACTTAACACGCAATGCTTCCGAATTCGGCGGAAAGTGGGAAACGGAGGGTCTTAACACTAGGTTCCCTCTGCCTACCCTGCTGTGTGCGGGATACAGCGTGAAGTATGTTTTTCTTGCAAAACTATTATTCTCAGAAATCATGTTTGGGTAGCACAATTTAGTACAAAAACTATCAAAAATTAGGATGTAATAATCGTATGACAATCTTGACGTAGCTCGATAAGAGCGCATAGCTTAATTTGCTAAAGATCTCAGAGGGTTTCCCAGAGGCACGGGTTCAAATAATACTACGTTCAAACTTTTATACGTTTCCTAAATTTTTATATAAGTTATTATATAATGTTATTAATGAAAGCTTGCATAATTTACAGAGCGATAGCACCTAGAATGATAACCAGTGTATGGTGGTTCTTTACCATGGTGATGGTGGCATCGTACACGGGGACGCTAGTAGCGTTTCTAACTGTGGAGAAAGATGTCCTACCTTTCGAAACCGTCGACGAACTTCAACAGCACAAGTCTATATCGTATGGTGCCAAAGAACAAGGCTCAACTATAGCTTTTTTTAGGGTATGTATACTTTTAAATGTTGATTATTTTTACCTATGTATAAGAAAATTGAAGCCATCGTGAAGCAGTTGTCTAGCGTCTGACTAAATAGTTGTGGGTTCGATTTTCATTCGGGGAATTGATTATATATTGTCTTCATTTAGTCTCGATTTCAGGCGGAAAGAAGAGAACCATGTGCTTAGACACTAGCCTTTTTCTGACTACACTGATATGCGGGAAAACCCGTGAAGCTGTTTTTTTCTATATAATATCAGCTTTCTTTGCTCTTTGCTTACGCTTTACATAATTTGTGTTAAGAGAGGAATACACTTACAAATCAATTTTCCTCAGGATTCGCCAGAATACAGGACTATGTACGATAATATGGTGAGCAAAAAGTGGCTAGTCAAAGAAAACAATGATGGCGTGGCGCGGTATGTCTTTTACATATATTTTTTTACATAAATTATAACTTATGACTCCATATAATCAGCTTTAATTTATATTAGTAAAAATATTTCTATTCGATAAAGAAGTCTATTTTACGATATAATTTCTTTCACAACGTAGGGCGGAAAATTCAACGTACGCATTTTTCATGGAATCCACGTCCATAGAATATTATAAGGAAAGACATTGTGATTTACTACAAGTGGGTGGATTGTTAGATTCAAAAAGTTACGGCATTGGTATGAAAAAAGGTAATAAAAATAAGTATATTTTGTTTTTACTGTAATATAAAGTGGTTTCTACGTTGTGAGATATAAAATGAAGCTTCACTCTTTTTCTCGCGTAGTAGGGTAGTCAGAGAGGACTCCGTTTGAAGCCACTAAGTTTTCCACTTTCCGGCCGAAAGAGCCGATTGAGATATTGCGTGATAAATAATGAAACTAAACACCGCGCTTTTTCTTGAGTATCAAAGCAGAAAAATGAAAATACTCTTAATATATAATCGTTGCCCCGAGTGGGGATCGCGCCCACAACCATCGCGGTTGCAGTCAGACGCTGTCACACTACTCCATGACATCTTGTTATGCATACTTATATTATAAATAGAAATGTCTGTCTGTTTGTCTGACATACTTTCACTTGGTCAAACATAAGCTACTTATTTTTCATAAATCGACCTCCAAAGGGTATGAAATAGGAGATAAATGTTTATATAAAAATCTACACCGCTTGACCGATTGTAATGATTTTTGTCATAAATATAGTTGATAATCTAAGGTTAAACATAGGCTACTTTATTTTTCAAAAGCCCACCTCCGAGGGCTGCAATTTATCGACGCAACCATGTAGGTCACACGACGAAGCCGCTAGTGGGCCGTTGGTAAATTTTATAGCAAACAAATTTTATTTAGAAACATATATGTATATATATGCAATTATGTGTAATTTTATAAAAAGATTAGTGGGAAACGGAGTGTTTTAACACTAGGTTCCCTCTGCCTATCCTGCTCTGTGCCAGATACAGCGTGACGTTAAAAAAAAACAAAAAAAAATACATTATATATATTATGAGACAAAGACATTACAACACAAAGACATTATAAATATTATAGGATCCCCTTACAAAAAATATATAGACGAAGCCATATTAAGCCTAAAAGAAAGAGGAGAAATACAAAAGCTAAAGGACATGTGGTGGAAAGAGAAGCGAGGCGGAGGAAAATGCGGTGTAAGTTAAATATAGCCTTATACTTAATTGATATCATATAATAAAAAAAAGAAAATAGAAGAGTGCAGGAATTCAGAGAAATAGCAGTGTAAAGAAACTCCGTTCTCTACTATTCGTATGAAATCGAGACATTGTGTATTAAGTAACGGAACTCAACACTGCAGTTTGTCTTTTTATCAGAGCGGAGAAATGAAAATGATATACAATGATTCCTCAAGTGAGAATCGAACCTTAAACCATTGCTTTTATAGACAGACGCGGTCCCACTGACTCACGACTGTTTATCTTTATTTTTCTATATTAGTAAAGTAATTTGTATGCTAATATCGTGTATAATGTAAAAAATGCCTAGGTCCATGTGTGTATTTTTTTACCTTAAAATTTGTTTAATTATAATTTATTCGCTTGTTCAAATATGTTGAAAGGAAAAAGAAAATCAAGAACAAAAGCAACTCGGAATGAAAAATATGCTGGGAGCGTTCGTGGTGCTTGGCGTGGGATGCCTCATTGGACTGTTCATTTCGATATTAGACATGATGTGGGGTGTTTTCAAACGGTCTGTCAAATACAATGTAAGTATAAACGTTGTATTTACTTAAAATATTTACTTAAATATAACTGTCATTTTCATGATTTTTGTTATGGAATACTATAATATTTCTGCAGGGTAGAATGGAAAAAGGATATGTCGTTATACACTAAAAAAAATATGTAAAATGAGATATGAAACCGATACAAATAAATAATATTCGTGGTTGTTAGCAATATTAAAATAACCTCAGTTTACTAAATGCCACATCCATACTACGTACATATAACAAAATAACTTATTTTTCAAATTTTGTCTGTTTGTTGGTTCCGGCAAATCGATATTGACGAAACACTGGCAGATAGTTAACATGATAAGGATACACTTTTTCAACTTTAATTTTAGAATTATATCTACTAAATATTTTTATGTATACTAAATATACATTTAATTCATTTCACAGACAACATTCAAATTCGAATTAATAGAAGAATTAAAATTCGCACTCAAATTTAGCGGAGACATAAAACCAGTAAGACGTTCCACTAAAACGGAAACCGGAAGTGCGGAACAATTAGCAGAATTAGAAGCTAAAGATGAGATCACGTCATTAAAATCTCTACGCTCAGCGAGATCCAGCGACTCTCATCGAACTCACCATTCACATAGCTCAAGACATTCTTCTGTAGGCTTAAGTGCAGCTTTTGCGAGACGACGACAGTATTCTTAGACATTTATAGTATAATATTATTTTGTCATTTTACTAAAAATACATTTTTATATCTTATTCTTATGATGGTATAGGTTAATGATAGCTTTTACTGTTTGAATATGTTATATAATTGGATTACATTGAGTATTACTATTAAAACTGTTAAAAAATATTTTAAAAATCGTTTCATTTTATTAAACTATCCGAAAACTTATTTATTACATACTAAATATATGTAAGCTTCAGAATTGACTAAAGAGAGATTTTAGCCCACATTCATTGCAATCATCAAACATATTTCAACTTCAAATAACTCATTCAATGAATTATTGCAATACTTATACTGCCACAAAAACATAAGATTTGCGTTAACTGTCCTTTTCTGATCGAAATTTATTCTATGAAGGATTTATTAACTTCTATTGTATAGAGTAGCAATAAATCTACCCAAAGCACTATATCCTGGTATCCTATTATGGAAGAACATGTTCTTGACCTTTACGTTTAATGGAAAATATTAAGAAAATATGAGAATAATAGCTACTTTGGCGTAAAATACGCTTATTGTTTTACGGACACTACCTAAGTCTTTTGCCAACTTATACGTATAAGTAGTATGATTTGTTGATTAGTGTTTGCATTTTCCTGATATATTTTAGATCCTTGCTTAATAAAAACTGTTATAAAAATATATAAATACTTAAGAGTATAATTTTTTAGCGTATCAATACAAAAATAAGACTTGTTAACTTGCAAATAAAAAGCACTTTTTGTCTAGAAAGCTGTGACTGAAATTAACAATGTTAATTTTTTAAAATACTTTGAACAATAAAATTTTAATTTATTTAGTTATAATAAAAACAGACTTCTTAATAATAATTTAGTTAAAAATTAATAAACTTTTCGCCCCTGAGTAAAGAAAAATGCTGTAACAAAAAACCACTACTTAAATTTACGTCATACTCGCACGTGTAATAACTACTTTAATACTTTTTTTTAGGTTCGTTTCGTTAAGTAGTTTAATACTTTTTTTTAGCTTCACGCTGTATCCCGCACAGAGCAGGGTAAGCAGAGGGAACATAATGTTAAGACACTCCGTTCCCCACTTTCCGCCGAATTTTAGAGGCCACAACCAGTCGTTTGAAGTGACACGTCTGTGCCACTGCGCCACGACTGGCCCCAGTTTAATACTACCTTTTGTTTAATACAATGAACTCAATAAATAAATAAAAATCAAAATACAAATATTTTCGCACCTTATTGACAGTTTTCCATTGTCATAAAGCCATTTCTTTGTGTTTTAATATTCACAAGACATATTCTGTAGAGAGTAGCATCTTATACGATATTTGAGACGATTTATATTAGCAGCGTAAAGTGTGCATATTGAATGATATATACGGTCATTATTTCAGTGTCCGTTGGAAATGGACACCGACCTCGGTGACCACAATCTTTCACGGCTTTCCATTAGCTGAACAAATTGCTTCACAAACTTATTACTTTACATGTCGTGTTTTTTTTATAAAAGCTCGTTATTTCATTTAAATTGAATTGGTCTATAGTGTTAGGACGGTCAGTTTACATAAATAAATAAATAAATAGCTTCACGCTGTATCTCGCACACAGCAGGGTAGGCAGAGGGAACCTAGTGTTAAGACACTCCGTTCCCCACTTTCCGCCGAATTCGGAGGCTTGCGTGTTATGTGGCGGAACTTAACGCCGCGCTTTACCTCGACACCAGAGCGAAGAAAATGGAAATATAATTTCCACTCCTCGAGTGGGAATCGAACCCACAACCAGTCGTTTACATTCACACTCTTGTGCCACTGGGCCACGAATGGCACAACTGTTTACAATTTAAAAATTACATTAATTATATAAATGCAGTATTGTTAAGAGTTTCTTTAAAATTATAATTCTGGTGCCAAACAAAAAAAAACGAAGAAATAATGATAACGTAGTGTAGGTAAATCAAAATGATAATAATACCTCATTGGCATGTAAGTACTTGTCTGTGGTGATAATTTGACTTCATGTCCGAAAACTTTTGATGGACTATCTACATTTGGAAATAAAAAGAATATTTTTACTTTTAGTATATTTTATTGTTTTAAAATTAAATGTCTTTAGTTTTTTGATCTATCTAACATGTAAAAACTACATTACTAAACTACAAATTATCCAACTACTTATAATTTTTTTTAAAACACCTAAGACATATTCGAAGCTTGTCTAGTATATTTACGCATTTTTGCCATCTGTACTGCATTACTCTGCCGTCGACTATGAACTGTATGGTGCGAGTGGCTTGACCTATTCGAGTGTGGGGTAGGAGCCAGTTCGAGTCTCTCATCGTCGTCTCTTGGTAATTCCGGATCTTCTTCATTTTCTTCTTCTTTTTTCGAGCCTTTTGACTCGCTTCCAGTAGATTCTCGATGACGAACTGGTTTAACGTCTCCACTAAAGCTGAATATGAACTTTAGTTCCGCAATTAGTTCATCTTTAAATGGCACCTAAAATAAAATCCCATAATATTTAAATATTCAATATAAATAATTTATTTATATATATTTTCCGAACTAAAATTCGTCAAAGTACTAAATTATGATTCATCATAACAAACTAAAAACTTTTCTTTACACTATTGGATATTAAGAGTTAAATGTCTTTTATTAATTCTGCTATAGATGCAGGTGATGAAGATGAGAATAATATAATAAGTAACGTATATGAATGAAATTGTGATACCTTGTAAATGAAGTGACGTTGCAAACCAGTTTGCCAAATAATAGGGAAGGGTACAGTGCTGGAACATGCATGTCTGCTAGAAATTAGCATAAATAAAAAATATTGTGTATACAAAAAATATCTTAATGGGAACAATAAGCGTATCGTTATTTATCAACTTGAACATACCTTCATTTTGTGTGACGATATCCAAACGTTAATTATCATTTCCACAAAGGCACAAACTACCGCCAAACCAGAACCTGCTGCCAGGACAATAAATACACCACCCACATTTGCTAATAGTAAAGGCTGAGCGTCTCCGCTGCTTGCATCGTCATCCTTTAAAAACAAACTTTAATTACATTCTAATAACGTATGAATCGTAATTTCAATGTCTTTAAATATTTAAAAGAAACCTCATTTAATATATTTTTTAACATTCATTTAATAAAAACTCCCTCCCTCCCTCAAAGAACCTGTTTAGCTAATCTATGTAAAAAAAAATTAAAAATAATATATTTTGAATTTATTACCGCACACGCACCGCCACCTCTTTTTTCTTTCCACCATTTATCTTTCATCCTTGTTATTTTACCTTGTTCTTGTAATTGCAGTATTGATTCGCTCATTGGTTGTCTATATGGAGAATCTACAAATTAAAAAAATAAGAAAATAAATCTGCAACATTTTTAGGAAAGACTCTGAACGGAATGATAAATATAGTTGATAAGGGTTTTATCCAAGCATACTTTTTTTCATAGCGATGCCGTAACCTTTACTGTCTAAAAGTCCACCCACTTGTGCGACATCGCAATTTCTTTCAACCATATATTCGATTGAAGTGGACTCCATCAAAAATGCATAATTTTCAGTTTCAGATTTCACTCTGAAATTAAAAAAATATATTTTTCGTTAAAAATATTACTGATTATAAACAACATGAAGAAATCATTTTAATTTGAACGATTTCAATTTTCACAATTCAAATAAAAACTTGAACCCAGATCTGATGGCCTCTAACCGTTATGCCACGCATTCCCATTCCCAACATACATGCATTCCCATTCCTTTATGTCCTAAATGTGTGGATAACACTTTTATCAAAAATATTAAAAACATTTAAAAACTTACCGGTCGAGTCCGATATCATTTGTTTGTGTCATTAGTTCAGGATGGGCATCCATATATTGATACATCTTTTGGTAGAGTAAATTATCCGATTCCTATGTTAAAGAACACAAATATAGTAAATAAGAGAAAATTATAAAAGGAAAGTACAAACAAAAAAATTAACCTTAAAAAATCCGAATGTAGCGCCTCCTTTTTTAGCACCATAAGTTATTCCATATGGATTGCTTGCTAAGTCGGAAACACTTTTAATAGCATAAAACTTCGACTCGACTGTCAAAAACGCTGCAAGGTTGGCAGTATACGACGATACCATGATTAAAGTGAAAAACCACCACATACTACCTGCCATTCTCGTTGACACAGCACTAAAATAGGTTATAATAGTATATTGGACAATATAATAGTAATAGTATTAGTTATATATTGAACAGTTGTAGACGAAAATTTACCTTTTTTACATCAAATACTTACATGGGCGCTATTTCAGATCCTTGTGTAAGCACACTACCTAAAGTAAACCAAAACGAATTAGCAAAAGTCCACTGATTATCCAATGTTTCCGGTTCTGCTATACAAGGGTATGGATTTTGCCATTCTTCTGGAGCAAATCTTCCAAGTAAAAATAATAATGCTGAGACTCCAACATACGCCCCCGCTAACCAACCCCACACCTGTCAATTATCCAATGTCATACGAAGTGACTAGATAAAGAAAATATTTTTATGTTAAGTTCAAGTTTTAAAATAGCCATTTTAAAAAATGAACTTTGAATAGTACGCGTAAAAATTCTTTAAAGCTCGTAAGATTTGCTCGTCATTTGTATGCCCCATCGTACGCGAGTATGTATAATATAATCTTTATATATATGCTACCAATAATTTTCTTTTGAAAATTTCACATTTTTCATCACGTTTTCTTGTGTGTAAAAACACATTACCAAAAAAATGTTTATTAAAACTTAATAACTAACGAAACATTCATTTATTCACAGCTCTATGAATACTACGGAAATGATGAATGATGAAATTATGAAAACCTTTTCTGTAATATATTAATTACCTGATATGAAAAAGGTGAAATAAAAGAAAACAAATCAGGTGGTTGTTTAGTAGGCTTTTTGTATAATATTGTTATACCTAAGTTCATGAAAGGACTTGTAAAATCAACAGCTTTTTGTCTAGCTGATGTTATCGTTAGATCGGTTATTGCAAAATCAGCTCTCTGAAATAAAAAAAAAATATATATTAAATAATATTTTAATACCTTGCTTTTCTTACAGATAAAAATAACTTCATGTTCAATATTGGTAAAATAGTCAAATAAGTTCAGAGATATAGGTAAAGTATGGTATTTACACCGTCCATTATCTTCTCCATCATTCCAGTCCATTTGCCTGTTTTAGAATCATATGATCCGTAAACTCCGTCGGCTTGAATCTCAAATGTGTAGTTGAATTCGTTCATTTTTGCGAGTTCTTCGAAGATTTCTATACCAAAACCTTCGTAGCGGTCATTACCCTCAAGTTTTTTTGAAGATTCTTTCAACATGCCGTAAGGTGCACTCTGTAAATATTAACTGTTGTTAGTTTATAAAATGTTAATATATTTTGATTTATTGATAATTTTTACAATATACTTTACCAAAGCAGTTAAAACTATAAAATTTTTCCCTTTCATTGAATCACTTTTTTCTTGTTCGGTTGTAGGAATAATTCTTCTTGATCCAGTATATCCATCTTCAGCTGTCCAGGTCCCAACCTTTAATTAAATTAATAGGTAGTGTAAAATCTAGCCATCTTCTTTTTTACAAGTCGTTTATGTACCCATTGCGGCAGTTTTCCTTTCAATTATAATTAATGTGATTACAAATTCCACCGGAGTATATGTGAACGTATAATAGTATGTGTATATGTGTATGAAAGAGACTTTAAAAATAAAGTTATAATAAACGCCTTGTAAAAACAGGGTTCTTTTTTGTTTACATGTAGCATATGAAAACTAATAAAGTCACAAACCTTTTCGAAGCCATGAGCCATAACCTCAAGTACATCAACTTCAATTTCCGAGCGGAAACCTTCATCATCAAAATTTATGGTGCCAGTCAAACCATCCACTGTCATCTAAAACATTAATTAATGCGCATTTTTAAAAAAATAAAAATATTTGATCATTTAGTTTTTGGTATATAACGATATGTACATTTTAAGGAAAAATAACTTACGGTTCTAATATAATTAATAATAGTGGAGCCAAATGGCCACGTCTCTTCACTATCACAAGTAAAGTTAGCACCTTCTTCTAAACCTAATGCTTTTATGGCAGATGTGAATATCATTACTGAATCATAGAGAAGAGCCAAATTGAAAGTAAGACTGCTCTCTTCAATTGCATTTACACTTTCACCCTCCGAAAGTTCTTTTAAATTTTCATTCAAAGAATTTATAAAAGTTTGAATATCATTTAGCTTTGGATCGAAAAATCTAATTCCTAAAAATAAAATATAGTATTATTTTTTTATCATACATATCTTAAAAAATATATAAAAATACCTGTTATATTAGAACCGCCATGTTTAAAGGGACTAATATCTATAGTTTGAAAATCAGGATCCATGATAATATAACTATGTTCATCTGACATTATTCCAACTTGCTGAGCCTGCTCTAAGAAAATTGGTAAGTGTTCATTTTTACAATTTACTAAATAATTTACTGAACCCGAGCTCTTAATTGTTTTTAACTGAGATCTGAAATGCGTGGATTTATATAAATAACAAGACAACAAAGAAAAATATATAGTGTGATAAGTATTTAAACCTGTAATCGTTGCCATTTGGAAGTTGAACTACGTTCATTGCAATATCATCTCCCGAATCTAAATCTTGCATAGTCACTATATTATCTAGATAAGGTAAAAGTTCAGAGCCTTCATAAACTATTGTAAAATCGGTCCAACCTTTCATTTGAATTATATCAGCAAAGACCTACATTAAAAAAAAAATGTTAAAAACCTTTCATGCTTAAGAAGAAAAAATAAATACTTAATAAAAGTAAAAGTACCTTTGAATAAGTGAAATGATGGGGATATAAATTTATTGCTGACCAATTTCGATTTTGGATTTCAACTGGCTCCATTATAATTTGTGGAATTTCTTTAAAATCTGCAATAGCCTGGATATGTTGGAGGCTGATTTTATCTGTTGGTCCAAATACTCCAAATGTAGATTCCTGAAAACCGTTACGGAATTACAAAATAATTAATATATTACCAATTTAATACGCGTAAAACATATTAAAATACAAGTAACCTCTAAAATTGAACAAAACGCATTTTCAGCCTCAACAATATCCTCAGGAGGAGTTTTCACCACCTTTGGTACGAAGGGACTATTTTCATTCTCAGAAGCTACTGTAAGAGCAACTTTAAAAGCCGCTTCGTACAAAAAACTGCCATCGTCAAATATTGCCCCTACAAAATAACAACGTAGGTAAATAATATAGATAGATTAAACGAAATTAATGAACAAGTAATGGCGTAATATGTACCAACTTAATGAAAATCATCAAAAACTTACCTATAATCCTATCTGCTTGAACATAGCATACCAATATAAGCATAATAAAACATAAAAATTGTGCCATTTTCTTTATTATTTCTATTCATTTAGGCGACAGTGAAGATTTGATTATTATATAAAATCCAATATGTTGTACTATTTTTCACTTATAGTTACATATTTATATGTAAATAGGATTATTTTTGGAGCTCTTCTATAATTTCTTTGAAACGTACTCCTAATTGTGTCACATTTGTAGTTGGTTGGCGTTGCACTGCACTAGCCCGAAATAGCTAAACTACTGATTATATTAGTGCATTCAAAATGTATCTGCATGAGATGGTCTTAAATATTATTGGTCGATATTTGAATCGATTTCAAGGTTGTTTGTAATTAATTTTGACAAGTGCAAGAAATTTTGTCGTATAACGTGTTATCTTAGTATTTAGTTGACTAATACGATATTTTTTTATTTAAATTATATAAATATTTAAAAATGAATGACTCTTTCCCTTAGTCACAGTATAAACTGGAGAACAGACTTATTGATACTGTCATTATTTTTAATTTAGGATATTTACTTCAAAAAAGATTTTATAGAAAAAAAGTTGAAAATGCTTACGTGAAATTTTTCAACGTTTTTTTGAAAAAAGTTACAAAATATATGTCTATTTATTGAATAAGGTGCCAATTGATTCTTCGTAGCTGAAATAGGACAACAGTGTTAGGTCAGCTAGTACGTTTTTTTACTATATTTTCATGAATAAGAAAGAGTATTGTTAATTTTCACGTTATATTATTATATGGAAAATAAAAGATGTCAAATATTATTTACTGCATGCAATATAGACATTATTTCACTTACTGTGTTTTTTAAATTGTATTTTATCGTAAAGTGTCATCTTTATACAAATGTGAAAAATACTTGGGTACAGAACTTGTAGTCTAGAGGAATGTTGAGACTCAAATATATTTACTTGGTGTTATTTTACTAGCACGTTAGATGGCGCTAACATTTTGATAACATGTAGTCCAAAATAAAATAAAAAACATATATATTATGCTTGTGCCGTTAAAACATTAAGGTATTACAGTTAATAAAAAACATAATTATAAATAATGTTTTTGTACCTTTGAATGTCTTATATGATAAGTGATGAGGAGCTAACGATATAGGTACCATCTTCCAACCATTTATTTGGTTTGTTCTGTGGATCGTTAACCAAAATAAAGTAATACCTACATTATAAACATGACACATTGTAATAAAAAATTGAACCTATAGCTATCAAAATCAGACTCCTTCCAACTCTCTCCGTCTCAGCAAAATGCACATGATAAACAGCATCCTTAAATGACTTCAAAATATACCTACATATCGTAAATATATATTTAGCACTTTATATAAATCTTAAAACATACGATTGTTAAATTTCTTTGATATTTTTCTGGTTTCTTTTAAGTAATCATAATAAATATTTGAACAAAATGTCGACGTTAACAGAAATAAAATGTTTCTAGAATAAAATATTCTTATTGTAATTTAATGAAAACTCATAAAAATCCAGGGCGAGTAGGTAGATAATCTTTAAAATCAACATCGATATAATTTAAACAGATGCTGCGGGAATTTTTCATATAAAAAATGTTTACATCAGCGCTCTAGAACTTCAGAATGGAATATTTTATAAGCAAAATTTTCTAGAGCTGTTGTGACTCGTAGCAGAAAAATAGGAAATGTTACTTCCTTCTCGCTGCTAACCTTATATTTCTGTTGCCAGTATTAATTATCTCGAGGCTGATGATCCTTATAATTCATAGTGGTACATAAAAATGCTTTCAGAATTTAATTTTGAACTAATTATATTTTGCCATATCACTTCAATATCATTAAATAAGTTAATTTAGTCTATTACCAAAAAAAAAGAGTTCCTCTATGATTACTAAACTACTTATAATGTTCAAAAAAACTAACAATAGTTTGGGGTATAGGCCATAATATAGGTAGGTACACTATTGTAAGGAAAATTGAGTAAATAGGTTTCATCTTACTCTCTTTCATTATGCAAAGCTAATTTTTTAAATGATATATACACTAAATTAGTCTTTTCACTTTCCAGCCGTGCATAAAATCGTATTTCGTTGCTATGAAATATATATTATTCAAGGCTCAAGTCTTTTGCAGTCATTCCTTAGAAAGCCATTACACGTGAAATATTTGTAGGAACTCGCAAATGTGATATTTCGGCATATATTTTTTTATTATGAAATTGCGGTGAAGGAGATGACATGTATATAAAATTTATGATAGCAAAAAAATATATGAATATTACTGTTTTGTGCTAATTTGTTGTTCTATAACCAATATTAAAATACTGATAAATGTAATAAATTATCATTTTTAACAATTCTCTGTTCAGTTGAACAAGAGATGAAACATGAGACAAGGAATTAATACCTAATTCCGTTTCGGTTCGAATAAACTTCGATTCCCGGAATCGATTAATCAATCTTAAGAATCGAGTCTCATAAACGACATCAATTCACATTCCTTGTAAATACCAAGTATCGACTATTTACTCCATACTTATTTTGTATTGTTTTATCAATAGAATTTACTGTTCACCCGAGTAGAGATGAGTATGTCCTTTTAAAAATTTCAACTCTCAACTCAATTTTTATAAAGATTTGATTATGCCTAAAATAACACAAATTTAAATTATTTCTTCAATAACGTTTGCATACATTACCTTTGAAGCATTCTTTACCGTCCATCTAATCAATATTAAATATACAAGGTAACTTAAAATGTTTATAGCGATCACTTGTTACTTCTACTACTAATAAATTTTATATCAATTGTAATCTGGCCGCGCCGGCCTCCGGTTCACTGTAAGGTTCAATGTTCATTCTAGCTTTAATGCTACGATTTTTACCGTCTTATACACACGGTTTTGTTTGAAAAAACAGCATTTTTAAATATATTTGTGTATTTAAATATAACATAATGCTTAAACATAATGTTATATAATTATAAGATAAGATGCTTAAATACGTATATAAGCTTTTTAGATAATTATGATAGAGCTTCACTTAAGGTAAGTTCGTTTAACCAACCAATTATCTTCAAGCTTCGTCCTTAAAATTAGCATAACATGTAGATCATTAGAGATATAAGTGAAATATAGAAAATAACTTTACTTAAATGATCATCATTAAATATGTAATATTTTTTTTGTTAATGACCTGATTGACATAAAATAAACACTAACTTCACTAGAGTACATTAGTCAAAAGTGTCTTAATTGGCTAGCCATTTCAGAGATTAGCGTTCAGAATAGCGTAGACAAACAAATAAACAGAAAATAATTTAAAAAATCAGACCTTTGGATTCTATTACCTTAATAAATGCCCCTAATAATAAATTTAAAATATGACATTTTTATGTCGGACATTATATGTATAGAAATAGACTAGACCGTTATTCCAGCCCATAGATATCTTGTTGAGATCCTAAATATATCACGAAAGCTTATTTTAATAATAGTCTAGAAATTTTTGGGACTCGTTACTAGGTTGAAACAAGATGACGGCATGTTAATTAATACAAAGCGTGAGGGAGCATAATATGTACAATGTTAAAGATAACATGCCAGCCGAATTAAAAACGACACTCATTCTGTTTTATACACGCGCTTCTCGAGTTAAGTTTTGCAAAATAGGCAAATTTCTATTATGTTATATTTTAAGTGATGCTTAGGTTACATTTAATGCTATTCAAATAAATGTTAATAAAAAAATGAAGTTCTTAATATCATTAAGTTCTTTAGATCAATAACGTAATATGTTCTTTTTATCTTATTTATAATATTCACAGGGAATAGATTCCCCACTTTCCGCCTTAGGAAGCAGCGCATAATTAAATTAAAATAATTTAATTGAAATAATTCCTCCGAGTGGGAATCGAACCCACAACCACCGTGTTTACTGGACGACATCGGGTGTACTCGCGAAGAATAGTTATACTCTGAACATTCAAAATATCGGCTGGGTTAGGTAAGGAAGTTCAAAATATTCGGTCATGCTGCATACTATATGCTGGTCTCTGATTGATATAAAAGTGGTAAATAGATTTATTCATTTATAAAATAAGTCAAAGTGGGCCCAGTCGTGGCACAGCGGCACGAACGTGTGACTGTAAACGGTTGGTTGTGGGTTCGATTCCCACTCGAGGAGTGGAAATATTTAATATTTCCATATCCCCGGTGTCCGAGGCAAAGCGCGGCGTTAAGTCCCGCCCCGCAACACGCAACGCCTCCGAATTCGGCGGAAAGTGGGGAACGGAGTGTCTTAATACTAGGTTCCCTCTGCCTACCCTGCTGCGTCCGGGATACAGCGTGAAGCTAAAAAAAAATAATAAAATAAAATAAGTCACTTATGTATAAATAAATCACCTTATCCCTACTTATATTATAAATGCGAAAGTCTGTGTGTTTGTCTGTCACGCTTTCACGGCTAATCTACCGGTCCGATTTGGATGAAATTTTGAATGAAAGTAGTAAAAGTTACTGGGTCTAACATAGGCTACCTATTTTTTCATAAATCAACCTCTAAAGGGTTGAAATAGGGGATGAAAGTTTATATGAAAAATCTAAACCGCTTGACCGATTGTAATGAATTTTGGCATAAATATAGTTGATAATCTAAGCTTAAACATAGGCTACTTTATTTTTTTAAAACTTACCCCCGAGGGTTGCAATATTATATAAGGTATACGTCTTACAGCTAATATCAGGACTTGAATTATGTTTTATGAAGAATACATAAGAAAAATATATAATCTGGCAACAAATTAAAAATTGCTTCACCTTATTTTATTTTTGTTCTTGAAGTTATGGAACCTCAGGCCCTTGCCAGTATGCCAGTGCCCCCACTATGCAGCGTTTGTCTGTAAACGCAATTCATGATGAGTTTCATCTCCACTCCAAATTATCATATCCATTTTTTTTGTTTCTCCGTTTTAATAAGACATATTGTGTCGTTGAATTACGCTGCTCGACGAACATGCTAAACCAAACAAAGAATTAAGTAGAAAAAAATTATAAAACCGATTACTACCAGTACAATATCATACTAACTATGCTATATGCCCCACAGAATGTAACAAGACCCATTATTTCCGTAACATGTTAACGTCCAAAGAACCATATATTTTAGTTTATTTTGTGCATGATATTTAAGACGTGTAAATTAAAATTTATGTCTTCACCGCAAAAGCAATATCTAAGTATTATAACTTTTCGTAAGGAGGGAAATTGCCTCACACTCTTGAAAAATGACAAAAGCATTTTGTGATATGCAAAGAGTTTCCTTAAAAAATATCCAAGATTATAAAATTATTTCAATACACATATATAAGGCCTACGTGGCTCAGTGGCATAGTGTAAATGTAACCGCGATTGGTTGTGGGTTCGACTCTTACTCGGGGGAATAAAAATTGTAATGAAGGCAACGAGGCGCAGTTTTAAGTCTAGTAAGACACTCAACACTCAAAGTCTGGAACTAGGTGATCTCTGATTGATTACTGAAATAGTTGTTTCTGAATACGAAGATTTCACTTAAATTGAAATTTAGGTAATATATACAACTACTTTATGCTTAATAGATTTGTACATAAAGCTAAAAAAGCAAAAAATGTTAAAACCGTCGTAGGACAGTTGCGAAGTCTGACTGTAAACGCTCGATGGCTTTCGATTTCGGGCGAAAAGTGGAAAACGGAGTGTTTTGACTCTAGTTTTTCTCCGACTACCTTTCTATGATGGAAAAAGCATGAAGCTGCTTTATTGTTTTTTATTATAAACTAAATTAAAACATTGTAGAAATTAATTCCAAGTAACCAATTAAGTAGCATGAACGACAAAAATATCTTGTAAAATCGTTAAATGTTACAGGAAAGTTAAGTACTTCTACAAAGCTAACCCTTTTTTATTTTGCACAGTTTCCTAATTAAACGGAAGCCGTTCAAAGTGCTGTACGATTGCTTTAGCAAAGGGGTTCTTATCTATTCCCTCTTTGATGAGATTTGATGAAAAGTTACGTACATTTGGGTTTCGGCTAATATTTTTTTATATCAAATATCGTATGACAGGATGTAGCCGAAATATATTTATATAGTCAAAACGTAAATATAATTAGTGTCTTTTAGTATCATAGTTAGAGCCCTACTAAAACTGATATATGTATGTAAACCGACTAAGAACGTAATATGATAAATAAATTGTAATGAACAAAGGAGCTGGTCGCGAGTCAAGCCTTCGTTAATTACAGGATGGGCGGTATAATGACCGCATCTTAGAGCTACGGGACACTGGCTTTACTCTATGGTTGGATACTATCGATCACGAAAGTGAGCTTGTTAGTTACTACTTTGCCGATAGCGATGAGAATAAAAGTTTCGTTTTTATTCATATATATCTTCTTTGTGTGATATAATCAGAGCAACTACATATTTTTTAATATGGTTACTCTGATGTGATTATTATTTTATAACATAGTTGTTCGATAAGATATTTGAGGAAATCAATCCTCAATCGATATTGATTAGGACGATTTATATCCCTTTCCTTTTTCCTTCCCTTCTCTTCCCTTCTCTTCTTTTCTATATGGTTAGTCCATATAGAGTAAGTAGTTTTCGATTTTTTTATAATCATTTTTGGCACGAAGTTCCTTATCGCGTGTTGTGAAAGTGGGCTAGACGGAAAAAAAATTCTTACGAAAAGTTGTAACGACACTTTGCTATAATAAGCTATTGTAAGCTGTGCGGCATGCGCATGTTTCTTTGTCTGTCTCTCTCTCTTTTATAGAAAGCAAGCCAGATATTTTCATTTCTAATTAATAATAAATTTTATTAATTATTATTAATTAATTTAATAAATTTAATAATTAATAAAATTAATAAATATTATAACTTAAAAAAAATAAAATTTTATTACAATTCCTTCACTAATTAATCGAAAGGAACTTCGTTTCATCCGGGTGTCCTTTGGCATCTCTCTCGTAATTTTTGTTATATTTTTGAGCCCATGAATGTCATTATTTTTCATTTTATGGTACTTAAGACAAAGAGCGACAATGATTTCAGCCATTCAAAGCGCAATGTCTCGATTTCCGGCTGAAAATGGAGAACGGAGTGTCCTGAAACTAGGTTACCTCTGACTACCCCGATATGCGAGCAAACGCGTGCTCCGTGAAGCTGTCATTATGAAATATTATTTTTGAACAGATCCGTGAAAAACACTATGTAAGTGACATAAGGAACAAGCACCATACAGTGGTATTGTTATCTATGTGTAATCACCAAAAGTATAGTACCCGGCAATAAATAATGCACATCGTGCTGAGAATGAAACAGTCGGTCAGTTTCGGTTTCGTAGAGCGCTGTCTTTGTCACTCAGTTGATATGTGACGTTTCTCATAGTTATTATTTCAAGCGACCGAGACAACGCTCTACGAAGTCGAAGCTAACCGATTGTTTCATTCTAAGCATCGATGTGCATTATTTATTGCCGGGTACTATAACTAATTCCTTTTTTGTGATCGGAGCTTCAAGCGTTTTCAGGTCAAAGGAATGCGTGTCAAGTGGTGGATGGGAACGCCGCGCTTTATCTTAGGTACCAGATCAGAGAAACGATGATGATTTAAATATAATTGTTTCCTCGGGTGGGAATTTTGCTAAAATTTTAGAAATCTGCATTTTTAATTTTAGAAATTCCTTCATTGCTAAAAAGTACTTGATCGCTGTAGGCATATTTTCTTAGTTTAGTTTTTTTTTTATTTTGAAATGGTTCGTTTGCGATGAATTAACACATACAAAATAATCCATAAAAGAACGATATCTAAAACCTTTTCATACCTACGCTGGTTTAATTTTTAAAAATATATAAAACAGAAAATAACAAATTTGTGAAGTTTGTCATTTAAGCGAAAAAGCAGGGTGCTAAAAATATGAAATAGCTATAGTCTGTAGTTCATACGGGCGAAGCCGCGAATGGGTCGCTGGTAATTTAATATATGTATAACATATCATTAATTTTATATGACAGCTTGGTACATCAAAACAATATTTATTTTAATATTTTATTATATTTTTTATCAGTTAACATAAACCAAATTTTGTTAAGTAAAAGTAATTTTAAATATTACCTTTTTTTAAATCATTAGATACTCTTTAAAACGTAAGCCTCGCTACTTAGTTGAAATAGTATATACACTAGTGATTAAATATTGAAATATTAGCTAATGGAAGTCATGTAATGTAATCGGGTTGTTAGAATTATTAAGTGAGGTTGAAAGCCTTAGAGGATAGCGCGCATATCTATGTAATGTAAACACTTCGTAGTCAGTAAGAAATTACATGTTAATGAGTAAACATACATTATATAAAAACTTCGTATTTTTTCCACCCCACTTGTTTCTTTCGTATTGCTTCTGTAGATAAATATTATTGAATAGTTTATTTTCGATGATAATTTATTTAAAGATAATATAACAATACATAAATAATATAAGAATATTTATGCTAGCAAATGTATAAAAATACTTAAGTTCATGTTTGTCCCTGCATAGCAGGGTCCTCATCCCCACTTTCCGCCCGAAATCACAACAAATAAAATTAAAAAAAACAGTTAAAATCACAATACTCGTGCACGCTTATCAAAACAAGGAAGAATCTGCAAAACTGATATTAACGGTAGACAACAACTAATTAAATATTATAAAAGTGTATTTTAAATTTAAAAAAGTGTTTTTTTTTTTAAAAGTGTTTTTAAGTTATTTTAACACATGATTCTTATTTTTTTCAGCTTCATGCTGTATCCCGCACACAGCAGGGTTGGCAGAGGGAACCTAGTATTAAGATACTCCGTTTCCCACTTTCTTTTACTTTTCGGAGTGGCGGAACTTAACGCCGCGCTTTACCTCGACACCAGAGCGAAGAAAATGGAAATATTAAATATTTCCACTCCTCGAATGGGAATCGAACCCACAACCAGTCGTTTACAGTCACACCCTTGTGCCACTGGGCCACGACTGACCACAACACATGATTCTAATAAGTAAATATAGATATTTTTCATTTATTGTATACAAAAAAAATCTACATATGTATATACATTTAAATATACATTTTAAATGTTAATAATTTCAAACTATTTCTTTTCGTGGACATATTCTTTCTCTCAATAAACATCAAAGTCATTAAATAATAGAACTCTTAATGTTAACGTAGCGCAGTTGTGTATAATGAGTTGCAGTATAAGCTGTGGAAAGGGATCCGATCTTCTTAGTATTATTAGTAATTACTTTAAACATTTTAAACAGTCATTCACAGACTTAGGAAATTGAAAAAGACAAGGCGTTTAGACAGTTTCCAGGAGGCCTGGGTTCAATTCCGCCGAGTTCAAATTTTTAAAACCTATATTGATTGTTAGAGATTATTTTCATTTCAAACAACAAAGTCCGTCTTAAAGTTCCGCCACTTAACGTTTAAAGCAGCTCATCGACGCAAAGTCAAAATAAAATATTAAAGCACTGAAGTCGATAAAAATTGATATTTAAAATTAAAGTTCATAGTTATCTTAAAAATAGAAGTCACCCTCACCTGGAGATTATAGTCTAGTAATTTAAGCTAAAATTTGCGCATTATCATAACGAAAGTTATTGTATGGTTATTATAATCTTTGTTGCTTAGCTCCTTTTGCAGTAACATTATAATCTGAGATTCTTGCCCAATAAAGTACGAGGATAAAACATATTTAGGTATACTTTTAAACATTTTTAAAGTGTTATTCCACACTGCTAACAACATAAATAAGTTGTAATAAGAGCGTATAAGAATTTCGACGCAGCGGCTAATAGAACGCATGCCTCAGTGGTGAGAGCGCCTGAACGGTATTCAGGAAGCGCCGGTTCGAATCCCACCAACCATGCGTTCAAATTTTTATACGTTTTCTTTAAATGTCTTTTTCAATATTTAGGTATTTTATGTTTTACGAATTGTAAGCAGAGAACACACTTCATGTTTTGGAACTACGTCACAAACCATCGATTAACAAACGATCACTCTTTTTGACATTGAAAAAAAACCTCAGATTGAAACACTCGTTCTAGATCTAGATTCTTCACGATAAATCTAGTATTTAAAAAAGAAGAAGCTTCAAGCATTTTCCCACATAGCAAGGTAATTGGAGAGAATCCAGTATCAAAACACTTCGTGATCCGCTTTAATTTCGAATTCGAGACTGCACGTGTTAAGTGGCAATATTCAAAGTTGCGCTTTGTCAAATTTACCAAATCAAAAAAATGGAAATAATAAATAACCATTCCCTTGAAACACAACCGCGTTTACCATCAGACACTACCACACTGCCTCACGATGACCTCAACTCAATTTGACGGTGGCTTATTTCACGTAAAAAAATATCAAAAACACGAATATCCCGAAGAATTTCAATTGATTGTACGTACCATTTATTTTTAAAAATTGTAGATGCTGTCGATATCCGATATTCCATTTTTCAAGTACATAGTTTTACACTAACTGCATATGGAATCTGATCGCATCGGAGTGCTCGAAAAATTGATAGCCTAGTATTTCAACTACGTGTGTCGCGGCGAACTTGAGTTTTATCTCTTGGAGGAGGGCCAGGCAAGGATTGAGTTCAACTTGCACAACTTTACTGCTCTTCTTGCTGAAGGAATTTCTGAAAAGAATATTTTTCCTAACATTCTAAATTCTCTGAAGCGTTTCATTCAATACTTTCATCAATGCATGTAAAAAATAAGTTTAGACAAATTTAGTCTTCCAAATATCTCGTATTTTATGACAACAGATGTTGGTGTTTATTACAAAAATAAATAAAATAAAACATATTTATTTGAGTGTAACGAGTACCTATATATAAATATGTTCTTACTGAATTACATTTCATATGTTTTTTATCAAATTACATATCATTATAAAGTAGCGTGACGCTTTCCCTTTCAGTAGGGTGGTAGCTGTAAAAACCTAGCGGCTCTTCGTTTCCCGCTTCCTGTACAAATTCAAAATAATGGATGGCGAACCTCAACTTTGCCATTAGGTCTATCAGGCGGGAGGAAGTTGAACCCATAACAATAGCAATTACAGCCAAACGATGTGTCACTGCGCCGGGATAATTTTATGTTTAAATGTACAGTTTCTGATTCACGTTCTTTTCTGCATAGCGGGGTCGTCAGAGAAAACCTAGTTTCAAGACACTGTTTTCCACTCTTCACCCAAAACCTAATCATTGCTTGTTGAGGAGCAAGCCTTAACGCAGTTTGTTTTACAAAGCAAAGCGAAGAAAATAATAATTATATTACACCAAATGGGAGTTAACCCCGCGATCGCAATAGCGATTACATTCAAACACTGTCCATCTACGCCACGATAACCTATATGTATATAAGTAAGTACATAATATGGATACGATACCAAAAAAACTGAATTGGATAAAACGTTAAATTTTAACAGCTACCTACCAGAGTATAGAACAGAAACTTTAAAAGAAATAAAGATTTAAATAAATAAATAAGTAGATAGCTTCACGCTATATCCCGCACACAGCAGGGTAGGCAGAGGGAACCTAGTATTAAGATACTCTGTTCCCCACTTTCCGCCGAATTCGGAGGCATTGCGTGTTAAGTGGCGGAACTTAACGCCGCGCTTTACCTCGACACCAGAGCGAAGAAAATGGAAATATTAAATATTTCCACTCCTCGAGTGGGAATCGAACCCACAACCAGTCGTTTACAGTCACACGCTTGTGCCACTGGGCCACGACTGGCCACGATTATTATCACATGACAGGGTACAGTGCAGGATAGTCAACGAAAACCTAGTGTTAAGACACACCGCTCTCCATTTGCCTGAATGCGTGTTAAGTAGTGGAGCTTAATAAAGATGAAACTGTATGAAAATTTAATGTTATTAGGCTTTAAAATATGGCACTAATGCTAGTACTGGTTTTCTTAAAGCGAATAAATTGAGGTCATTAATCACCTGTCGCCGAAACGTCTACTGCTAACACGAAGATGTATCTTTCAATCTCTACAGGGAAGCCAAATTTGGACGTCTGAAACAACTTGACTGTTCTATATAAATTTAGCTTTATAACGACTACTTTATTTAGCAGTTTTTTAACATAAATTATGTAAAATAATTTTTCTTTCAATGATTTACTTAAAATAGCATCTACTAAGCGAAAATATTTATGCAACTGGCAAATATATTTCCGTCTAAAACTTTTTAAAGCCTCTAAGTAGCAGCCATTTAGATGTTAGAATTTTTAATATTTTTTAAAGTGTAAAAACAACAAGTACCTGTTAAATGTAATCCATATCATCATGAGAGTACTTAGGATATATAGATATTTTAAGTGATAATGTGAACGGGAAGTCTAAGAAGGTAGATAGACTACAGAAAAATATATATAGCTACTTAAAATTTACATTTTAATGATGCATTTCCCTTAGTTTCGTCTCCTAAACACTCCTAACTAAAATAACGGAAAGTTATACGGAAATGTATGTATTCTGTTTTGAAGCTCATTGAATCTTATATAAAGATAAAGTGGTGCAAAGAAAAAAAATGTATCTGTCCCACTTCTTAAAGCTCAAAATCGACGTTAGTTTTGAGTTCATGTGAGATTATAAACAAATTCTTGGAAATAATTGAATAATGTTTATATAGTATGCTAACGGGATGGATATAAGTCAATCTATACTAAAATTATAAATTCGAAAATCTGTTTGTCTGTCTGACCATGACGCTTTCACGTCTTATCTACTGGAGTGACTTCGATGAAATTCAGAATCAAAATAGTTAAAGACTCCCAGGTCGAATATATCTTTTTTTTTTTTCAAAAATCTACCCCTAAAGTGTGGAAATAAGGCAATACAACTTTTTATGCAAAATCCAAACCACTTAACCGATTTCTATGAATTTTCTCAGGATGATAGTTTATAAAACAACGCCAAATATAGGCTACTTAATGTTTGAAACGTTTTCTGAAGGTACTAACATATGGCATAAAACTTGCATGAAAACATAAACCGCCTAACTTAGACTCGAGTACGCGAGCCATCGAGAATACGAAGCAACAGCAAATAGTATTGTTGAGCTAGTCGCTAGTATGCAATATTCCAATAATCATTGAAGACATAACAGGGTCCTTAAAATGAAGTTTATGGTTACATATCCATATTTATCAAACTGCAAATATCATCATATTGTATAGAGTTCTTTTATTATTCTTAATCTTAAAACAAGCATCCTTCGAATGTTTCATTTTCAAAATTATATGTACAATATTCGTATTCTTTTAAAACAAAAAGGCGATCATCGCTGCATAAGCTTTTGAAACGAAAAATCTCGAAATGCTTAAAAGATGAGACGAATACGCGCCAGTTTGTTCGTGGCATCCATCATTTTTTACTATTGTGTATCTCAAAGGGCGAGAATAATCGTCATGTGAATAATGAAAAGATAATTTTCCTCTGCGAAGAGGACTTACCAACATAAAAGCGTGATAAATATGTAAAAAGGTTTTTTGATATATAGTTATAATTTTAAATACTTAGACAACAAACGAGTAACAATGAAATTTTTGATGTTTTATTTTTCTTGTTATAAGAAAATCAGTTTATCAATATAACATTTCACTGTAAAAATAAAATGTTAACATGTCTAATCTCAAGAGTCGTATTAAAAATGTTGACTGAAATATAATTAAATAATCTAGAAATTCGGTTTCGGTGGATGATCGGGTAGGGTTTGGCGCATGCTCAGTGAAGCCCCTTGCGCTCTGCCCCGACAAAGCAGGCTGAGGACGCAAACCGTGCGGGCGGCCGGTCGTGCCACGGCCTACATTCATCCTCAATCCTAACTCGACTCGAATGTAAATCGATATCTACTCGATGAAATATAACCAAATTAAGTTAACACAATAACATTGTGCTCCGTTTATAAGTTAAACCGTGATTTTAAATGACACTGCCATGATTTATGCAACGAAAAACTCCAATACTGGTTCGTGTTTGTGAATAACGTTAACGTGTACATAATATAATTAAAGGATTTTATAAAGATGATAGCCTGTGTTGCCAACGTTTTAGAGGTTTTTGAACTTTAATCTGCAGACAGGTTTGTACATTCACCTTTTTATATAGTTTCTTAAGTCTTCATGTATTAAAAGAGTGGTTTTGATGACACAGTTAAATATAAGACTTCAACCAAATCATAACAAAGCAATAGAATCTGATGTGTATAGTGCTGGTATCTACTGCTAAATATTTTAATAATGATATTCTTTTATATTTATAATACTTTGTACTAGATCTCTAAATTGTAGAATAACCTTAAAGTAATGACTTATAAAGAAAGAAAGACTGAAAATACCTTAAGTTTATAATAAATACAGCCATAAACTTCAGTTAGTCGTCCTAAAAATCTAAATTATAAATGTAAATAGTTTAAATTCCATATATTATTACATGAATAGACACGTGCCAAAGAAATGAATGATAAAATCTGTTTCCTATATAATTACGTTAGCCTACGGCCACTAATATAATTGAATTTCCCAAATAATAAAAGATCAAAGACATTCTCATCGGCATGATTGATTTCTTCCACGTCGACTGCTCTGTTGCCCGTCTGAGGTAAACGCTTGCTTAAGTAATATATTTGATAGATATTGCCCTCGTAACATTTACATACATATAAGTTTAACGCTCCACATTTTTTCGTGTAAAATTTTTACATTGATGTTTCATTTTATATAATGGTTGGTTATGAGATGAATTTACTCAACAGGTACCGACTTAGACAACAAGTATAGAATTAATGAAATGTTTTTTCCTACGTTTTGTTACAGTTGATAATGGCTGATATACAGATCGTGTCTTCCAATAACAATATTTCTTAATAAATATCATTGTTATTATTCTTTCTATTATTGTTATTAATAGTACCTACATGCCAAGCCAAATGCAAGCCCATGGGAGCTTCAACTTATCCAAAATTTAAAAAAGCAAATACCAAATTAATCTTTTTTACATGGGATTAATTTTGGTGGGTATTCTGTATATTCAAGCTTCACTGACCATAGGAGTACTATTAAGATAGCGTCTAGAGCTCCATTGTCATTGAATATTTCGTTTATTGAAAGTAATTCAAAAAGATTTTGTTCAGATTGCCAGGAGTCAAGGAAAAGCCATAAAGTAAATTAATATTTGTTCTATTTATAAATAATTATTCTGAAACTGTCGTTACACAGTGTGGCAGGGTCTAACTGTAATTGCGATGGTTGAGGGTTCGGCTCCCACTCGTTCGAATGGTTAATTATATATTATTTTTATTTCCCTGCTGTAATACCTAAGACAAAGTCCAGCGTTAAGTTCTCCCACTTAACACGCTATGTCTTAATTTAGGGAAAGGACTTTAGGGAAAGCCTTTTTTATGTACATTAAATTATTCTTTAACCTTTTTAACCTAGCAAAATAAATGGTGTGCAATTACACAGAAAATAATTTCAACTTAGTTTTTTTTTTGTCACTAACGCAAGAACGAGTATAACAAATAACGACCGCCTTCGCTTCTTTTAGACATCATCTTATTAAAGAACTGAATCTTTTAAGCTAACAATCGTCACAGTGAAGCTTATGCGGTAATCTCACTTAATATATTTTTACAGTAATAGAAACTTACTGCATAGCGAACTCTTAACTTGTTAATAATCTTATTGCAAATATTTTTGAGGTAGTACTTCGTTACAAAAGACAATCTGGCAGTAACACTTACGTTTCGACGTCATGTACGACACTAACGAAATTTCAAAGCATAAGTATAACTAGATACGCGGCAGCGCGTTGTGCCAATTTCGAAAAAACGCATCAGCAATTGTGTTATGTTTAGTATATGGATTCCTAATTGCTTAATATATATAAAGTAACTAAGTAAATTTTATTTACGAATTACAATTTACGATTTCAAGTTATTGAAAATTAAATTTAATTAAATAGCTTCACACTATATTAAGACACTCCGTTCCCCACGTTCAGGTTATTGGATTGCGCATATTCCAATTATGGGTACTATCCTGACTCAGTTCCGCTTAAAATACAATATTTCGAGTTCAAGCACAATTCGAGGAACGAAGGGCATTGACACTAAGTTCTGTTTACTCTGCTAAAGAAATTATTCTGTCAAGCGTTGAGTTTACAAACACCTTCACCCTCAAGGCCGGCAACGCATTCAAGATTCCTGTGTTGCTGTAAATGTTTATTGGTGAAAGTCAACACTTACTATTAGGTATTTCTTCTGCTGGTTTACATCCTTTTTCCAATAAATAAAATAAAAAAAAACCTTTTGTCGGCAAATTAAACGATTACTCATATCGTTAATATCAACTTTTGTTCCCATTTCCGTATAAATATTTTTGACAAGCCAGATTTTCGCTTCTTTTTGCATGGTAAACAGAGAGTTAAACCTAATGTTAAGACACTCCGCTCTCCACTTACTATTGGAAATCAACACATTTTGTCTTAAGAAAAACATAATTTGAACAAAAATCATTCCCCTCAATGTGAGAATTAAATTTACAACTAATGACGCTTATAGTCAGTCTTTCTCAGGGATTTGGTCTTTCCCACGATGGTGTCAAGATTTTTTATGACGTAGACGTGTTCTACTTACGTTACTTAAGCATACATTGTTAAAAACAAAGTGAAATGAAAACAGTAGCTTTTATCAATTAAAATATGTTCATACACACTAAAAAAATAACCTATCATAAATAATAACTAAATAAATTTATAAAAACAATATCACTAAGTTTGTACAAGTATCTAACTCTTTTTTTTTATTGAATCAAGGTGGCAAACGAGCAGATGGCCCACCTGGTGTTAAGTGGTTACCTTCGCCCATAGACATCCATAACATTAGAGTTATGGATGCGTTGCCAGCCTAGGGGATGTAGGATAGAAGGAGGGAGGAAGGATAGGAATCATGGCAATAGGGAACTTTTTTGCACGTTGGCATACATGCCATAGAACCGGAACACATCGTCAGATGTTTGGCGGTTCATCTTTGACACGATAGTGGTCGCGTGCTAGTCGAAGAATGAATCTCCTATCACCAAGCTACTGGGTTACCCGCCTTTTACGGGACGCTACCCAGCGGCGGAGGGGAATTGTATTCTAAACTCGTCCCCCCACGGGTAGAATTAGAAGAAACGGGTAGAATCTAAATTTATAAAAGTAACTAAAAACCAAAAAAGTTTTTAAACATCTTTAAGAAAAATTGTTAGATTGGATATTTCTATTTCCTTAATAAGTAACAGCATACTATTCCAACGAAATAAGAAAAGAACCAAAACTCTACAGACAAGGTCAGGCCAGAAATCTAATCAAGATTAAACTAATCTTGATTATTCATCTGAATAAAATACATAATTAATGTTCTTATACTGTTTTAGTAATAAAATAACAGATTACATAGTTAAGTTATTGACTTTAACATGAAAAATACAAATTAAATAGAAAATTCAAAATTATTATATATTATATTAGGGCCAGTCGTGGCGACTGGTTGTGGGTTCGATTCCCACTCGAGGAGAGAAAATATTTAATATTTCCATTTTTCCTTCGCTCTGGTGTCGAGGCAAAGCGCGGCGTTAAAGCCGGCCACTTAACACACAATGCCTCCGAATTCGGGGGAAAGTGGGGAACGGAGTATCTTAAAACTAGGTTCCCTCTGCCTACTTTGATGTGTGCGAAATACAGCATGAAGCTAAAAAAAATAATAATATATATTAATTGTGAATTATTTAACTATTTATCTTAGAAAGAGAGAGTGTGTTGCTTTACACTATTGTACAGAACGTAGTATTAATACACTCCGCCCTCTACTTTTCGCCCGAAATTGGGACATTTATCTAATAAAACCAACGAATTACCCTGTAACCAGAATATAATAATATTCAGAAAATTTGAAATTCTACCCAAAAGTAACTGCCTCATCATACATATATTTTTTTTAATAAATCTCAATACATAAACATACATATATGATAATACAATGATATTACAATGATCTATACTAATATAAATGTGAAAGTCAGTCCGTCTTTCTTTCTGTCTGTCTGTTACGCTTTCACGACTAACCTACTCGCCCGAATTAGGTAAAAGTCGAAGATCCAGGTTCAAACATATTCTACTTTTTAAAAAAATCCTTAAAGATTGAAATAGGGGATGAAAGTTTGTATAAAATGTAAACCGCTGGACCTATCGTAATGAATTTCGGCATAAAGTTTATTTGATAGCACAGTTAAATAGAAGACTGTATTTTCCAAAAATGTACCCCAAATGGTTGAAATATAACGAATTAGCTGCGTCTATACGAACAGTTCACACACAGACCGCGAGTAGCCTCCTAGTATATTATACAAGGAATACAAATTCGTCCCATTGTATTAAACTGAATGATTATTAAATAAATGTTGAAATATACAACTTAATGTAAATTGTACAAAATTAAGTACTTTCTATAAGTATCTTGTACATAATAATTTTAATTATCCTTTAGCTTTATTGCCAGCCAAACAAATTAAAAAGGTCAAATGAACGCTTAAAAAACATTTAGAAATATCGTTAAGCTTTATTATAATAATTTGCGTTTATTAGGCCGAACAAAAATAAAAATGTTATTATTACAAACGTTTTCTTTTAATGTAATATATACTATATTATAAACATTTCTACGTCAACACATATCAAAGCCAGACTTGTATTTGCCTTCCCAAATATCATGTTCATCACATATTTGCTCGCGTCAAGGATATCTTATTCATGTTGACATCAAAACAAGCCTTATGAATTAATAAAAATATTTACAATAAGTAAGATTAAACAACTTACAACAAAATATATCAAAGAAAGCTTTTACTTATTTACTGTTAGACTAAATTGTTATACGTACATCATTATATATGAATAAAAGAATATTACAAATAAGCAACAGTATTAATACTAAAGTTGTATCTTGTGCTTTAGTAAATAATACCATTAACAAACATTTAACAGAAAACAATTGTTATTTTCCATAGGTCTAAATACATTGGACTCATTAAGGTAGAATCCTGTTTAAAAGTTTAATGCAAATAGTTATTCGTTGTTTCAGAATGAGAGGGACTAAAGCCATTTTGCTCGTTTTATTGTTCGGACATCTTTCTGCTCTACCAGATACAATTAGAATAGGTAAGTTTATAGAGCTACTACTAGATACTACTGGAAAATCGAACAGAGTTGTCTTACTATTTTTATTTTGTTTTTAAAAACTTGCCGGTTTTCTAGTTTTAAAATTTATTCCATTTAGAAAACTAACATTTACATTTCTTGCTTGGGTAGCATTGAATTTACATCAAAGGAAACCCTGAAAAATGTCGAAATGCGGTAAAGGGAGCGCCGTACATTTTAAAGTGTGTATGCCTCTTTTACCCCACATTTGGGTCATCTTGACCTAATATTTTTAGTCTGGTTGACATTTATGAAGCTATATTTAAGAAATCTAATTATATTACTGTATTATGTCTGATATCAGCAAAGGAAATAAAAATACTTATCTAAAGTGTTACTTTTCATCTAAAGCTATTTTGATTTTAATTTAATCAAATTGTAACTTTTAATAATACATACTCATAACGTCCTAATTGTTTTATTTTAATGCCTCGTTTATTTAATAAAGTCAAAATATTAGAGAATCGATTCAATCATGTACTTACATGTACCAAAATAAGAATAAATTTCAAAACAGGTGGTCTTTTTCATCCTGAGGATGATAAACAAGAAGTTGCATTTCGCTACGCCGTAGAGAGGGTTAACGCAGACCGCGCCGTGTTGCCGCGAGCCAAATTACTCGCCCAAGTAGAAACTATATCACCACAAGATAGTTTTCATGCATCCAAACGAGGTTTGTTCTTCAGTTACACTAAATTATAAACCAACATTGTAATTGATGACAACTACATAAAAAATACACATAATGTAAATAGTTATACATTTTAAGCGTGAAATTTAAATACTTAAATTAAAATATTCTTTTAGTATGTCATCTGTTAAGAAGTGGTGTTGCGGCCATTTTTGGTCCTCAGTCAGCGCCAGCTGCAGCGCACGTACAATCCATTTGTGACACAATGGAACTGCCCCACTTGGAGACGAGGTGGGATTATCGAACCAGACGCGAGTCCTGTCTTGTTAACCTTTACCCACATCCCGCTGCACTTAGCCGAGTAAGTGGACTGAGAAAAACAACATTAAAGATTAGGCACTGTGTTTTCAGCTTTGTCCATACTAACAGACTTTTTAATATTTATGTAGTCTAGACTTTATGTAAGTACTGTAATTTAAATAATATATATGTTTTTAGGCCTACGTAGATTTGGTGCGAGCGTGGGGATGGAAATCGTTCACAATAGTATATGAAAACAGCGACGGCTTAGTTCGTTTGCAGGAATTATTGAAAGCCCATGGGCCCTCTGAGTTACCCGTCGCAGTCCGACAGCTGCCAGATTCACACGATTACAGGTTAACACTCCGAGATTTAGAACATGTCTATTCTACCGCCTTCAAATAGTGTTTTAATTCGCATCTTGGGAGTACTAATCGGGATAATATTTAGTATATTTCTAGAAAAATAATCTCTAAAATATTTAAGTTGAATAAAGCTTATTTTTTCTTATCTTAACTTAATATAAAATTTTTGTAGACCTCTTTTAAAGCAAATAAAAAACTCGGCCGAGTCACATATCGTGTTGGACTGCACGACTGAGAGGATACGAGACGTGCTACAGCAAGCACAACAGATTGGAATGATGTCAGATTACCATAGCTACCTCATCACTTCCTTGGTAAGGACACTGATTTTCAAACAGTAAGAATGTTAACATCTTAATGTTTCACACATAATTCATTGGAAATACATTAAAAGCAATGAAGTTAAAAGCAATGAAGTTAAAAGTTAAAAGAAAGAAAGTAGCAAATAACCCCTTACTTCGTATTAATAAAAGACTATTTTGAAACATAACAGTAGCTTTATTTCAGAATAGACTATTATTCATAAGTAAGTTAAGTACTAATATAATTATAAAAACTCCCATCTACCATTCTGGCATTTGACAAATCTTCTAGTTTGATTTATATACAAACATCGAGCTGTAGCCGCGACTGTGTCCGCGTGGAATTTATTAAAAACTTGTAATTATAAATAAAAGTAGTCTAAATTACTCCTTACTACAGCAGCTATGCTGCCAATAAAGTTCCTGTTAAAATCCGTTACATCTAACCTAACCGTTAAAGAGATTAACTGGAAATAACAGACAGACAAGAATTGTAGAAAATGTTATAAGTACACATGAATTTTGTAAAAAGCGGTTATTTTATTACTTTTATGAATATTTTATGAATATTCGCATATATTGACTTCGCTATAATTATTTATCTACACATATAATAACACTTTTATTATATGTGTAGATAAGGGACATGGAAGACATATCTGAAAAAATATTATTGGAGATTTTTATCCATGTAATAGAGCCTTAAACATTTCTAATTTTATTTTTATTTTTTTTATTTGTCTATTAAAAGATTTTTCTTCAATCTGTTTTTATGTAACCGATTTAAATGCAGTGTCGACTTTTGTATTTTAGTAAACTTCCCTTAACGTTTAATGTTTATTTTAATAAAAATAAAAAAGTAACGATAATTTAAATTGTATCGCAGACGTTTGATACATCGTAAAACTCATAATGGTGCAGCTTAAACAGGCTAAGCCGCGAGGGGGTCGCTAGTGTAGTATATACATATTTTATGTTATTTATTAATGAAATATATATTTTATAAATCGAAACTAAACATTTAATGTAATAAAGAAATGTTGTTAATATATAATTACGTCAAGTAAATAGCTACATAACTCCAAACAACTTATCTACGAGTATACGATCTAATCACGTTTTTGTTTCTATTTACTGCTTCGATATAAGTCGTAAAAAGCTTTAAAGCTTTATCAAATGGATTTTCTAAGTGCAGTCAAGAATATATTTATTTATTCTTCATTCAGAGTGTGTTTCTAAATCAGTGTTTCTTACATTGAACTCCATCCTGGAATTTGTTAATGGTACGGATAGCGTCCTTTAGGGGATTTAGTGCAGCAACGTTAAGTGAATACTACTCTACGTACGTGTGTACATATGTATATCCACATAATCTAGATATCTGTATGAAATGCAAGCAATTTCTAGTATATGCAACAGACACGGAATAAGTAGTTTTATTATCTTTATTTAATATAGAAAAAAAAATTGAGTTATTATTATATTAAATTTGAACTTGGTGTGAAAACCTATATCGTCTTTATTTCAAAAAGATTTTCGCACTCGGATGTTTTAATTTTAGTTCGATTTTCTTTATGTATATTTCTTGAGAAAACTTGTTAACCCTCTTACAAAGTTAGAAAATTTTGAACGATTGTTATTTATATGTAACCTAACCTAACAATGTCATATTCTATTTAGGACCTCCACAGTGTAGATCTAGAGGAATTTAAATATGGCGGAACTAATATAACAGCTTTGAGGCTTCTTGATCCAGAAAGGGCCGAAGTTCAGAGGGTTGTTCGGGATTGGGTTTACGATGAAGCGAGGAAGGGTCGGAAACTCCAACTGGGGCACACTTCGTCCAAGGTAATAAAATTTTACATATCTGTATGACAACCTAAACGTGCGTAAAAATGAACATATAATTTACTTTGTTACAGGAAAATATGACCTTCATAAAGGTGAGTGTAATTTAAAAAAAATACTTAAATTGCATTGCATTTTTTTACATATGATTATTGATGCCAGTTAATTTAAAGTACAGTCGAAATAAAAATATTCAAATCTTCCTTATTCGTCACAATAATAAAGTCGAGCTTATATTATTCAGGATGGGCTGTCAAATCCCATACAGATATCCACGTTTCATGCGGTCTTATTTTACGCAATGTTGGTTTTTCGTGGTTACTTATTTGACGTTAAAATTTATTTTTCATTTGAATTTCGAATAAGAGCTGCTAACTTTTGTATGATTGAAATGCGACGCTTTATAAAGTAATTTTTATAGGCTATTCAAACGTTATAATATTTTTTGTTATTTTGTTAATTAAAAATTAAATTAAAAAATTGCATTAAAATTTAAGCGATATGTCTTAATTGTAATACAAATTATTTTTCGTCGTCTGTGAAAGCTAATTATACATAATAAGACCAAAATAACTCACAGACAGAAACCGCGTTGATGTACGACGCGGTACATTTATTTGCTAAAGCATTGCACGACCTTGACACTTCGCAACAAATCGATGTAAGACCGCTGTCATGTGAAGCTGAGGACACGTGGCCCCATGGATATAGCCTAATTAATTACATGAAAATCGTAAGTTATTATTTTAATATTTTTTTATTATTAACGTTATCGTCTCTGCCGCTTAGCAGCAGAACTCAAAGATGCACTTTCTCTTAGGTAGTAGAGCGGAGAAATAAAAATAATTTCAATATGATCATTCCCCCGAGTAGAAATCGAACCGACGAATGCTAATGTTTGATTATTTATTAATAGGAAATTATGTATACTACATTAAAGAGAATTTCAAGCTTAAAGAGAATACGCATAGAGCAAATATTATAATAGCACATAAACTACAAATATATATTTTTAAATATGATACTAGATTATTTTTAATATTGTTAAAGCACTATCTACAAACTCGTTATTCTATACTTCTAAACAACCCTACTGTTTCATTGGGCAGGTTGAAATGAAAGGATTAACGGGTGTCATAAAGTTTGACCATCAAGGGTTTAGAAGCGACTTTACACTCGATATTATCGAACTAACAAGAGAAGGCCTTCAAAAGGCAGGAGCTTGGAACTCTTCAGAGGGTGTAAATTACACAAGATCTTATGGAGATAATCAAAAGCAAATAGTTGAGATACTGCAAAATAAAACCCTCATCGTAACTACAATTTTGGTAAGTCTAAAGTTTGAATTTCTAAAGAATACTACCCAAGTGGGCTATATCCGCAAAATTAACAAGCCTAATATGAATATATTTCTCTATGAAAGTGAACTGGGGAATAATAATCTTGGGTATTAAATGATACTTCGTCAGATATATATTTTTATTTCAATTTAGTTAATATTTTTGTATCTATATGTTTTGGTAATATACCATAATATTGTCGATCATTATAAATTGAATCATTACGAGATAGCGTAATATATGATCACGTTAGTTCAGCTTCATTATAGACACATACATCACGCAATTAATGGATGTTCATATAACGTTAGTTCGGTACATTATGGAATAGTTTCGATAGTAATGTAAAAATATTTTAATAAATATTATTAAATATATAAAATTAACTACACATGAAAACATGCTTTGATGTTTTTGAAACTACAAAAAAATATTGCAATCAAGTGACGTCATTGCAATAAAAACCGCTTCTATATTAAGTTAACTAGTAACAGTGTAGACAAAACAAAAAGAAATATTATTAATATATTAATATTTTTAATCAATATTTCCACGTTTAAATTGCATATGCTTAAACGTGTTTGGCTATGTTTGTTTTAGGGTACAAAGTTTTATTGAAATGTCCAAACTTGAATCACTTGGTATAACAATTGCCTTTATTACTACAATATTCCGGAGGGCTATGTAATACAAACGGTGAAATAAATTGTGGACAAAATTTAATAAGACATTTTTATTATAATGATTAAAAGTATTTTTTTAAATGTATAGGTGTTATGATTTCATAAGAAAGCTGTTATATTTCTATTTTTATGTATGGTACAAGCTAGAATACGTAAATTATAACAAAATAAAATATTAAAAAAAATTGCAGCTTCTTCCACGTAATGAGTCCAAAAACGTACTCAGAGAAAACCGAACCTTGACAACTTCAAGACACTCCGTTCTCCACTTTGAAATAATTTTAGTAAAGTAATAAAAGTTAATTTAAGAAAACTATGTCATAATTAGTTAACAAACTAAATTTATATGTCATAGCAATATTTGGTTAATTTCAAATATACCATATCTTTTACATCATAGAGCGCACCGTATTGCATGCGAAGAGAGGCAAGTGAGAAACTAACAGGCAACGCACAATTCGAGGGGTATGCCATTGATCTCATTCACGAGATATCTAAAATTCTCGGCTTCAATTACACGTTCAAACTCGCGCCTGACGGTCGATACGGCTCCTACAACAGGGAGACGAAGGAGTGGGACGGAATGATACGGGAACTTCTGGAGCAAAGAGCAGATGTTGCGATCGCGGACCTTACCATCACTTATGATAGGTAAATTATGCTTTATTTATGTTTCTATTTAAAATATTTTAAATTTTCAAAGGTGTCTCTTATATATTTATAGGATCAGATTTTAATGATAACAGTCTATTAATATATATTTATATCAATATTGATACTACATTGATAGTAGTTTCTCGTACTTATTTAAATATTAGAAGCTATCAAGGGCAATTTCTCTGGGGTATGACGCCCACGCTGTTGGAACTAAAATGTGAATTAATGAGAACTTCGAGTAAAGGTAATTTCTGGAATAAATCTGTAATAGATTAAAGATTCAAATTGAGATTACCTTTTTAACTCAAGTAAGTTATGTTTTCTCGTAAGATTAAGTACGAGACACATTGTGAGATAAACATATAAAACTTCATAATGAAAGAATAATAATATAGCAGAAAAGCAAAATTAAGAAATAATCATCCTTATTTCAAATAAAACTTGTTTTGAATCAGGAAGGCAGTTTTTATTAACAATAGCTTAACAATTGTTAGGGTACGATATGACGCAAAATTTGCTAACACAGCCATACGTTATGTTAGAATTATATTACATTAAACTATGAATTTGGCAACAAGCTCTTAACCGTTGTCAACATAAATCAGAATAAGACCGTTTTCGTTTGTAGCTGTCGCGAACACTTTGAAATCTATTTTATTGGATGTGACAATTTAAGCCAATAATTTATTTTATTACGACAGGGAGCAAGTGGTGGACTTCACAATGCCTTTCATGAACTTAGGCATTTCCGTACTTTACCGCAAACCTATTAAGCAGCCACCGAACTTGTTCTCGTTCTTATCACCCCTGTCACTAGATGTTTGGATATACATGGCAACAGCTTACTTAGGAGTTTCAGTACTTCTGTTTATCCTCGCTAGGTAAGTTTTGTGTTACGTACAGCTTGAACAGAGCCAACTGATTAGAGAAAGATCATATTACATATTATTTGTGTACATTTTTATATTTTAAGCATTATGTTATATTTAAAATTTTATTTAAGCAATTTACAAACGAAAATTGTATTGTTATTTACATAATGTGTACTTAAAAAATCGATTGATGTATTAGGTTTACTCCATATGAATGGCATCAAACACATACTCCGGATGGTGAAAAAATGGAAAATATCTTCTCTCTATCAAATTGTTTGTGGTTTGCAATCGGATCTCTAATGCAACAAAGCTGTGACTTTTTGCCCAAGTAAGATAGCAAATAAAGACGATTGTCAGAATACACTTGCTATTTTCAAGTGTGTACCAAATGTATCAGGATTTTAGTGAACTCAGCGAAGTCCACAGCAAAGAATGCGGGTTTTATCAGAAAATCGATCTTGAATCTTTTGCCATTTATCTATTTTATTTGTTATTTTATAGATTTGAGTAAATGAGATATGATAAATGAATATGTAATACAAATTAGTTTATTAACAGACATGCAATAAATGAGTTTATTTTATTTTTTTTAATTCATGCGCTGTTAGTATTTTAAACAAAGTTATTATTTTGTTTATTGCTGTAAATGTCATTTGTCAAAATACATATTATTGAATATAAAAAACATATTTTTTTTCTTATTGATGAAGTTGTATGTTTAAACTTAATTTGACAATGCCTTCAATGTCATTTAATTCACTGTTGACAGTGAATTAAATAAAGTAAATGTAAATTTGACAAAAAATATTTATTTTATGTTATTTGTAAAATTAAGATGAGATTGAGCTAACTTGATTGAGTTATCATTATCAGCCTGGCGGGAAAGTTCAACTATCGTTCCTACTTATTATTTAAATCACGTAAAATATCGTTTGAAATGGCAAAATATTCAAGGTAAAAAAATTAAATGGGCATATTTGGGCGCAGGTTCAGCCCGTACGAGTGGGACAGCCGCAACTGTCTCGACGAGCCGCCAGTGCTGGAGAATCAGTTCACGCTGTTGAACTCGCTGTGGTTCACTATCGGGTCCTTGATGCAGCAAGGTTCGGATATCGCACCGAAGTAAGTCAAGACGACTTTAATCAAGTCGTGAATCATTAAATATGAATAAACGCTAATCTTTGTTGTAATAATGATATCTTAATATTTCATAGGACTTAGCAAAGTAACCGCTCACAGCTGCGTAAATATTTATTGTATAAAATCGAATAACGCTTGTAATTATACAAAACTAAGCTAAAATTAAAAAGTATTTTAAGACGGTCTGCGACTATTGCTAAAACTGATTCATATAAAACTTTATTAACTGTTTTTTATAAATATTTCACAAAAAGTGATTATGTATTCGCTCATTGATAAATGTAATTAATAATAACTGTCAAAATATTAACGCACCTTAAAAATAAAAATGTTTTCCACAACATTAAAAACTTGTTATTTATGTAAGAATTGCTTCCGATTGTGGAGTACACTTAAGGAACTTCCTTTGGTAATTAGTTACAAAGCGACCACAGCCCTTTGTGAATTTTAAGCTTCGGTAGTCCGACGACTAATCTAAATAGTAGCGTGTTTGTAATCTGAAATATTCAGGATTCTCATTATAGTTGGCTAAAAAGTTTGATATTTAGTTGCTAATTTGATATACGGCAATGGTTTGAGCACTGCACGTAATGAATTTGTGCTTTCATAGTATCCATAGCTTGCTGCATCAAGTTTTAAAGTGAGTAGTTATAAATTGAGAGCGATTTTACATTTTACTTCACTTCCAAGAAATTCTTAAGTTGCGTAAAATCGCTCTCAACTTTTTCAATTTTTATATTGAACAAACAATTATGCTTAAGAATTTTTCTGGTTTATAAAAATTTCTTCTGACACTATATTTTAAATGAAGTTACTTTTACTATTATCAGGATCTCATGCTACGAGACGTGTTCAAAAAATGTTGTTTTCGGCTTAATTTCTCTAACACGTTTGAATAAATTTTAACATTCAAAAAGAGGACAAATTTTATATTAATAAAATATTAATATATATTAATATAATATCTATATTTCTTTTAAATCTCCATATCTAAACATCATGTCAGTTTAGTAAAGGGTTCCATTCATTTTCGCGTGACTTCGCCAACGACACTTAAACTGACATTTCGTGCTCCTAATCAGGAACAACACGTCGAGTGGTGAGGGTGACTGGATTTCAAAATAATTGTTTGTATACGTGTACGTCGCTTGTATCATATGGGTAAGCGTAGATTTTCCTCAATGAACAATAATACACAAGAGCAATTTTAAATAATAGAACATTATGAACTTTCCTATTAATCGACGTAAATACATCAACTGCATTGAAAACAAGAGAAAAAAACATTATTTGTAAGCAATATAAGTACCTACAGCAGTACTGCTTTTGTTGAAACAATTTTAATTACTACCTGCGCTTACCCATAGTAGAAAAAATATATACACAAGCCGATGTTTCAAAACAATACATTTGGTATATATACAGAGCGGTGTCGACGCGTATGGTTGCGGGGATGTGGTGGTTTTTCACATTGATCATGATATCTTCTTATACTGCAAACTTAGCTGCTTTTCTAACTGTCGAACGTATGGATTCGCCCATTGAAAGTGCTGAGGATTTAGCAAAACAGACTAAAATCAAATATGGCGCGTTAAAAGGAGGTTCAACGGCTGCTTTCTTCAGGGTAAAATTACTTTATATTATTAGGTCTCCTTGAATTTGTATAATTTTATTGAAATTATATCAACTGTGTCATAACTTAACACCAATGTCTTTATTACCTGCTCATAAAATTGTTATAATTCAAAAGCTAACTTAGCACTTTATTGAATTAGATTTTCTTTTTACGGCTTTGAAGTTGCCGTTACCGTTGCCGGATAAACATTTTTAAATTAATATTATTTTTATTTTATTATAAAAAGCTTTTGATAATGTATTTTATTTTAAATTTACCTAACTAGGATTCCAACTTTTCAACTTATCAACGAATGTGGTCTTTTATGGAGTCTGCTCGGCCATCTGTATTTACAAGCAGTAACAAAGAAGGTGAAGAAAGGGTGATGAGGGGAAAGGGCGCTTATGCTTATCTCATGGAATCGACTACCATAGAGTATGTTGTGGAAAGAAATTGCGATCTCACTCAAGTTGGAGGGATGCTGGATTCAAAAGGCTATGGAATAGCTATGCCACCAAGTAAGAGTACCTTCAGTTATTTAAAATATAGTTATTTTTTGGTAATAATAATAACTTTTTATAAATTTATAGTAATATATTATATAATAATACTTAGACAAAATTAATTCTAAATCTAACTTACTGAAACACCACGCTATTGCAAATCGATGCGTCTTGTTTACATTTTGCTTACAAAGAAATTTATTCAGTTTCCTGGATATAATGATGTATACGGCCTTCATGAATAACAAAGTATTAAGTAAATAGTATTTTTGTTTGTTTCTACCTGCTATTGTTATATAAAAATTCTTAATAAAATATTATATTCACTTTTAACGTTTCTATTTTATAATTATATAATGAATAACTAGAACTATGTTTATAGAACTGTCCCTTTTTATTAAGAAAGAAGTCATAAAATAATACAAACCAACAAAAGAATTGTCAAAGGTTGTTAGAAAGAAATGGTTCTACCTAGCTAGAAAAATACAGCAAAATGCAAATTAGTTCCGGTCATGGGTCTAACGTATGCCTACGTTTGTAGATTCACCATACCGTACGGCCATAAGCGGGGCTGTTTTGAAACTGCAAGAGGAAGGAAAATTACACATATTAAAAACAAAATGGTGGAAGGAAAAACGCGGCGGTGGATCCTGTAGAGTACGTAAAACTTTTTTCTCATTGACTTTCCTTTCTACAAACAACCTTTTGACCTCTTAACTTTTATTTGAATTATAAGTGCACCTATGAACAAAAAACATATGTATGTAACTAGAGGCCTGTTCACGACTTCACGTACTTTTGCATACAATTTTCCATCCTCTATTTCGCCCTTTTCGTTTTTGATTATTGAATAAATAGGTTATCTATGTTTGACCTGGCTTCCTTAGTTATCTGCCTGAAAATATTTATCGAGTTTGTCAAGCGATTTAACTATGTCGTACAATCTTTTCCCCTATTTTAACCCATTATTGAAAGTAATGTAGTCTATGTTTGACCCTGGTTGTTTCAACTATTTTCATTTAAATCGGGCCAGTTAACCGTGAATTCGTTTCAGACAGGCAAACGGACAGACATACAAAAAGAGATATAGACAGACAGACAGAAAGACAGAGTTTTGTATGTATAATATTAGTATAAGTTGTGTAATTATGTAGAATATACCGACTTTGCTTGTTATTTATTCTTTTTAATACATAAAATGATATCAAATTAAAATTTACATGTATAGTTGCTATAGAAATAACTTTATAACTTGTTACTGGTTAAATTTTTTATCACAAACTGTTTTTTTTTTATATTACATGGACCAAATAATGAGATACGAATGTTTCGAAATTAAATAAAATTTATTCTACTTTGCAATTATGAAATGTTTTTGAAGGGAAAATAGAAGTGTAATTACGATTACATTTCTTTGAAAAGCAATTTCTATTTACTATGGTCATTATACTAACTTTGTGTTATTAAATAAGCGGATAGACCAAGTACTTTAATTTCGGGCATTTTCACCAAGAAATAAGGACGTTATTAAATTAATATCTCCTCTGAACATATAGGTTTAATGAAAGCCCAATTTATGTTAAATATTTATAAGAGCGTGGAAAATTGTGATAAAATTAGATTAAGTACGGAAAAGTTTATTTATTTTTATTTTCGCATATCCAGCATATATTTGTATATGTTTCTTAAAATAATTAATCATTAACGACTTAGATTTCATGCATTGAGTATGATTGGCGCAATGGGAGAACAGCTGACTGCAAATGCGATGGTTATGCATTCGTTTCCCACTCTGGGGAATCATTATATATTATTTTCACAAATCCGTTCTAATACATAAGACAAAGAGCGGGGTTAAGTTCCGCCACTCAGGAAGCAATGTCCTTATTTCGAACGGAAAGTGGAGAACGGAGTGTTTTGACACTAGGTTCTCTATGACTATCCTACTATGCGGGAAAAATGGCCCATTTTTACATTTTGTTTAGATTTCATACAATTATGTAAATCTTTTTGCTTGTGACTTACTTTAAATTCGGAAACTAAACAACATAAAAAGAATTACATTGTTAGCCTGAGAAAACAAAATTATCCAACAAAGCACTTGTAATAGAAGTAAATATTTTTTTAACATCTAAATGAAACGGCCTACTGCCATAACGAATACAGCACGTTCTAATGTTTAACAAGTGCTGGTAGTAATTAAAAACGTAATATGGTTTTAAAGTACCTTTTATAGTAATAAAATTTAGTTAGAAAATATTTGAATTTCCGCAATAATATTCGGTTTCACAATTCTACTTTTAAAATCATCGAAAGGCGTTTTTTCTATTAGCTTTCCACATAGCAGAGTTGTCAGAGAGAAGTTAGTGTCAAGACACTCTTTTCTCCAGTTTATGTTTCTATTCTGTTTTTATTTTACGAATATAAAACCAATAAATAGCTGGTACCTGTAATATTTTACAAATATTACAGTTACCAGTTGTTTAATGTTACTTAAATATAAAAATCACCGTAGAAATAACTGAATGCTTGCTATAAAGAATAGATTGATAATTATACATTTTTGTTTCGTTTTCTATACAAATTTCCATCCACCACTTTTCACTCTTCACTTTGATCGCGTCGGTATCCCATTCCAAGCCACGTTCCGCTTTAACAAAGGCATTCAATACCTACGCGCGTATCGTATGTATTTATATATCTACGAAACATCTACGAGCTGCTTGACGAAGTCTGGCCTAAACCGCTGAATTCAGAAATTTTACATGAATATTTGTTAAATGACTTTCATATTTCTGTATAGCCCATAGTTTTTATAATTTAGATTAATTATTAACAATTAATTTTACCAGTCGGCTTAGGAACTAGGCGGTATGTTGTAAACGAAATGTGGTTAACGACACTATGTTCTCTCTCTGACTATCCGATTATGCAGAAAAGAGCATGAAGCTAATTAAAAATAATTATTAAATTACTATTATTTGGTGGTAGAAATACGCAATATAACGCAACTATACGTCTGCATAATAAGACAGCATGATTTTTTAACAGCTTTTTTCCATACCCTACGTTCAAATGGTCCATACCTACTGTATAATAAAATAAATTACTATATTAAGCAATATCTATCAACATATACATTTTATTAGACATATAAGAGCCTACTATTACAAGTTTTCGAAGCAGGATGAAACATCGAAGTCTTCATCAACTGCCAATGAACTGGGCTTAGCGAATGTCGGTGGAGTGTTCGTAGTGCTGATGGGAGGCATGGGGGTGGCGTGCGTCATCGCAGTTTGCGAGTTCGTATGGAAATCGCGAAAGGTGGCGGTGGACGAACGGGTATGTTAACGTATTTTTTATATTTTTTTTTGTACTTTTTGGACTTGATTAGCCCAAATCAATGATAATATTATAAGTATTTATTGCATTTTTATAGTTATATACACAAACTGTGGTCATAATTACGTTGTTCGTTGTAATTCGGAGATTTTCCACATATACAATTACCGTCGGTTCAAGTCTCTTTCATAGCTTATGCTTAAATGTATATTATATGTGATTATTCAATCCAAATAGAATATAACATAAAATGTGCAGTACAATTTACCCACTTAGCGCTTTAACAGGAACAGAAAATTTGCTTTGCATCTATATAAAAAAATGTTATGCAATGTGATTGGTGATTATGAAATTTCTATATTAAAGTAGAAGAGAAAATACTATTTTATTTGAAAAAATACAATAAAATATTAAATCGAACAAATTTCATTAAGAAACATCTTTAACAATAATAAACTGTGTAAATTTACTCAAGAACATCCTATAAAAACAGTTTCCACATAACTGTTGTAAACTAAAACAATACTGTTGTATTTTTCTTGATAGAAGCTTTAGTCTTTCCTAGTCTTTCCATTATACATATTGTTTTAATGTAAATAATGAATACGCTCTACTTTGTTCTAGGTTTATTTTTAAACATTGGTAAAAATTTTCAATGTTCCTCTTGTTTGTGGCTAGAGTTTTTGTTTAAATTTAAAAAGTCAATATAAAAATACTTTTTTTAAAGATTTTTAAAGTGTTATTCCACACTTAGAAATATTGAAAAAGACATTTAAAGAAAACGTATAAAACGAACGAACCTGAATGGTATTCAGAAGGCGCGGTTTCGATTCCCGCTGCGTTATAATTTTTATACGTGTTCTTTAAATGTCTTTTTCAATATTAAAAATATTTTTTTTTACGATTAAGCTAAAACTGATAGAGTAAAATAATACTTAGTTGTCCTATTTAAACTTAAAGCCATAAATATGTACACTTTGGTTGCAACATATTTTGATTCAGTCAACGAGTTTAAAAACATATCAATATTTTTAAAGTTAACTTTTAACTGATTCTATGTTTGACGCGCATTGATCAGGTAGTGGCTAGTAATAGGCATTTATCACGCGTATGTTTGTGCACGTATGGTACTATATGCACGTATATATATTGTTATAGATAAAATAGAAATGAACATACGAGTAAATGTAACGCTTTAGGGGCTAGTAATAGCATATAAATTTGAAATAAATAAGAGCTAGATTCCTATAAAACAAGATAATTATACACATTTTTATTAATAATATTAATTAATTATCTTTTTATTCCACCGTCCGCGGATCGCAGAAGGAAGAGGTAAGTAAACAATTCACTTTCTCCAGTCCCCAAACGCATTCATATTTCACAATTAATTTGTTTGTTCAGGCCTCGCTTTGTTCGGAAATGGCGTCCGAGTTGCGTTCCGCGCTGAAGTGTCCAAGTGGTGGCAGTGGGGGGGCGGGCGGCGCGCGCGAGGGCGCTGACTCCCCATACTTGCACTACGGGTTCAGTACAAAAAGTCAGCTTCACTAGCAGGAAACCGCCTCGTCGCCCCCGAGCGATGTGTAGGCAGAGACTCACTTGATCTTAAGTCTGGTTCAAAAAACGCGCTTCTTATAAATTTCAATTTTGAACTTTATAAGATAATAGTGAATCTAATATTGTTTGTTACAAGTCAAAGTGGTTACGTTTGCTGTGTGGCGTGATGAAAAGACTCTTCTTCGATTCTAGTGTGTTAAGGTTTTCTAGATGCTCCCATGTCAACATACATATATTAATCTCGATCCATAAGCATTTATAAATATCCAAATATATTGTAGGCTAATGCAGAATAAAAAAAATGTCATAACTTCTTAAATATTGCCAGTTTCAAATTTCATTGGGGGTATCTAGTAAATTCATGTGTTACTCGATAATGTTCTAAAACGACACTAGCATGTAAATAAACCATATCGTATAACGGTTTAAGGTACAATAATATTGTTGTGAATTTCAGTGTCTAAGTGTTTAGAAATGATTTCCAGTTTGCCAAATTGATAAATCGTGCCAAATGTGCAACAGTATTTGTAAATATCATGTATTTGTCAAGTTTCTGATTAACTTTTATATATAGCCAATTTGATAAATAACTATTTATAGCTTATTGAATCGTATTGTAAATAAGTCATTTCAGTAGTGGAAGTACATTTTAACTTCTCAGACTTATATAACAATTTGGAAACAATAACTCTTCGATTAATTGTTCGTCGATTTCGAATATTTAAATACAATGTAGCGATGTAAGATTACATGTAGTGTTACGTATAATATTAAACTAGTTAAGTCTGAACTAATTCAAATTGACCACAATGTAGCAATCTTATACTATATGAAATAATTAGGTACAATATTTGTATGGAAACTAAAGCAATCGTGTCAGCTCAAAGTGTGCCAAATCAAGTACTCATTTTAAATATTTTGTAAGTTTACATATAAAGGTGATTATGAAAATTAAAAATCGTTTTAATAAACTCTTTCTTTTTTCTCTACCTTCCCCAAAAAAAAATATTATACAGTATGCTAACATGCTTAATATCAAACTCTTTATACTTTATTTTAAAACAGAATATTTATTTCAACATCAAATAATGTGGAAAATTAAAGAAAAAGCTTCTTACTAATGGTAACACAATTGTTTGAAAAAATATATAAAATACTTATATCGCAAAAAAAACATATTTCTGCAGTTTTAGTTTGTGATTGTTATGAAATACAATATATATTTCGCTGTATTCTAAACTGGGAACGATACAAAGTGTTAAAACTAAAATTCATCATCATGTTTCATCGCGAATTGCAATACATTTTATAACCGCACATGCTTCGTAAATTTATATTTATGCCAAAGTCATATGAATGTTCGTGATCGTAAATGATTCTGAAATATTTTTTATAATAAGACGAATAACGACGAAGAGATTAGAATAAGAAATAGAATACTTTGTACAATATAGATACAAAAGTATACTAGTAGGATACAATATAAAAGTATATTAAAAGCTTAATATATTATCTAAATCCACGTGTGAATCTGATGATATAAGTATATGAAATTATAGGTTCACCACATCAGTGTTGGATATCAAGGCTTACATTATCGATCTCACAAGGCTTCTTTAGTCGTGTCAATGTGACACGACTAAATAACTTCTACACATTAAATAACTCTAAATTGCTAAAAAGTGAACAACGGATTGACTTACCAGGTCCTCTCAAACTTTTATATAAAGTGCAAAGCAGCTACGCGAAGAAATATCATGACAGTTATAAAAAATAAAAAATATCCAAAAACAAATACTCAACAAAAAATATATAAAATATTACGTAGATACTTTGAACTAAAACAACGAAGTGAATAAAAAGACACAGTTTCATGTTTTTATATGTCTACAAAAACAGAAGCTTAATAGAAAAAAGCTCGCAATAAAACGACAGTGTACAGTAAGACACGAACAAATGCTTATATTTTCATAGCGTATGTTTACGTTACCAACAATACGTGGGTTCAACTGCGAAGCTCGACGTGATGCCGACTGTACCAAACAAAATGAGCGTTGTTTTTAACCGGACGAGCTTGTAACGTTTAACATTGTTAATATTATGCTCCCTCACGCTTTGTACGAACTCACCGCCATTTTACTTTAAAGTGAAATGCACGTTTCAGGTATTCAGACCGTTTGTCACGTCCGAGCTAACTTAAAAAAATCAGCTGGATTCATATATTTTATACGGGTAAATTCATATTTTGCATTTGTAGTATTCGGGCCAACGTTCTGTACTTCGTTGTGTCAGCGATTTGTAGATGGCTACGTTGAGCTGTACCACTTTAAAATATATTAGGCAATGAGTTTAATATATGAAGTACATCGGTTGTACTTAATGACATTATTATTATTATAATAAAAGTCCCGTAAAGCAGCCATTCCAGATATTGCAGATAGACAGATAGACAAAAAAATGTATATATTATTTTGCTGCATGTTCAGCGTATATATCCATATTTAAAACCAAGCAGTAAAAAAAAGTTATTTTTATATAACAAATTTTAAAGTGTATTTATTTGTATAGATAGTTCACGTATTAGAAATGTAAAATACTAAATATATTTTGTGTTAATAACCACTAAAATCAAAATATATTTAAGTCCATATGTCCTTTTGTGTTTTATGTACAACTGCGTAGACATAAATCATAAATATCAGAAAGCAAAAATGTATTAAAATAGATACCTACATGTCTTGTGTTTGTAGTAACCAATGTTTCATATATATAGATACAAATATATATAGTGATATCTTCTATCGCATATGCACTTCACCACGCAATGACTCGATTTCAGACGAAAAGTGGAAAACGTAGTATCTTGACACTAGGTTCACTCTGTGTTCTTTCCTACAACTAAAAATGGTGAAGCAGCCTATATTTCAAAATATATTTATATTCAAATTCAAAAATGAAATAAAAACAGCGTTTGTGTAAAAAAAGATATATTTCATAGAAAATATCAAACGTTTTTGAATCATTGTCACTTATTGTAGAGGAAAACTGCAAAAGATTTTCTTAACACCTCATTGGGCTTAGCACCCATTCATTCATTTAGCCGCGGCATAAAGCTATTATATGACATTCTTCTAAAAATGAAACTCAATAATCTATCCATACAAATACTACAAATACTATAAATATGAAAGACTGTCTGTCTATCAGTCTGTCTGTTTATCTGTCTGTTACGCTTTTATAGCTAAACCTCCAGCCCGGTAAGGTTGAGGAAAAAGTCAAACATCAGTTACTTTTTTCAAAATCTACCTCTAAAGTATCGAAATAAAAAGTTTGTATATAACATCTATACCGCTGGGTCGATTTCGAGAAATTTTCCCAGGAAAATAGTTTATGATACGAATTCAAACATTGTTTACTTATTTTTTTCAAAAATCTACTCCTAAAGTGCTGAAATAGGGAATGAAAATTTGTATGATAAATATAAGCTGCTTCACTAAAGCGAGAACGCGCGTAGTTATAATGAGAAACATGTATAATTGGGTAGTTCATAAGGATCGCTAGTATAATAATATATTTTATACTACTGTGGATACGTATACTCATATACGTATTAATAATAGCGTCATATATTTTTTCAATAAAAAACTACATTTAGAAACGCTATTCTTATATTAGTTTCTATTTTGCTATTTTAATTCCAAACACAATTTGTTGTTACATTTAAATTAAGTGAAAAAATATAAATGATTTGCAGCATTTTTAGATGTCATATTCCTTATTCTTAATCCGTACTACAAGTTATATAGAAAAGCCTCCGTTATAGAAAAACCTCAAAATGCTCAGCCTAAAGTCTTGTAACTATCGCACAACACGTCGCACAATATGAATAAAATTGAATGCTAAATTTAAAAATGAATATCGGTCAATTTTCGTTACATATTACCACAATATTTATTAATTATCAGAGGCCTCAATGACGCAGTCCGACTGAAAACGCCTTAATAGTGGGTTCCATACCCATTCAGTGGAAATATAATGTTTGAATTATTTATTTAGATTTCCTCGCTCAGTGAAAACAAAGCGTATGTTTGCGTATTCGTTGACTTTAATTACTCTATGAGTGTAATCAGTATAAAGAAAGGACTGTCGTGCCAGGTTACCTAGCTATGCCAGACTCTGTGAAACTGCTTCATTAGGTACAACAACTTATAATTAAAAAAAAAACAGATTTATGCTTTTTCCCGCATAGCAGAATTAGTCAGAGAGAATCTAGTATAGAATTATATACTTCATAATATAGAACTAAATGAAAAATATTTTATTTCACTCTTTTCAGTAATAATCACGGAAATGGGTGAGAGTAATCTCATAAATCCCCAGCTTTAATCCATCTCGTAATTCATGTCTGAAAAATTAAAAATATTCCTTTCTTTGCAAGGACTTTTCTTTTCGCTATTTATGTTAACGTAGCATTTTTTATTGATGAAGGATAGCATTTTTAACGAAAAAAATATTTTATTTATTTACTATACAATTGGCCCGCGGCGGTTTTGCCATGTCAACTTCACAAGTATAGCTGTTTCGTTATATTGCAACCCTTTAAGGTGTTTTATTTTTATTAATAAGTAGTATACGTTGAAGTCTAAGCTATCAACTACGTTTATGTCAAAATTCATTGTTGTCCCTAGATCCGCTGAGATATAACATTCCAAATTTTGAACCCTTTAAGCGTTTATGTTTGAAAAAAGTAGCGAACGAAATGGTAGATTAGCTGTAAAAGCGTAACAAACAGACAGAAACACTTTGACATTCATAATAAATACTCATAATACTGTCTTTAATAACTATACATCTACTGATAAAACTATAAAAACGGACGGAATAAAATCAAATATCAAATGCATGTCTATGCATTTAGTGTGCTAATATATTCATCCACTTTAGACAATATTCAATAAATTTATATGTAAATACTTCATAAAATAATAACATGTAACATTTAAAATTAATTATCTATGCAATACATGTTAACAATGCTCTCCACAGCTTGACCCATATTAAACACATAATAGATCACAAACAAATCAAAAATAGCTTAATACATTTACGGTTATATTGTTAATTGGCTTTGTTAATTACATGTCAATAGAATTTCGTACAATGTATTATAATAAATAACAATATATGCAATGCCTTTTTGAAATATTAAAATAACCACTTTTTTTAAATGCATTTATATGCAATATAATTATAAAGTATCATTTTTTTAAATCTTTGTATATTTTTGTATTTGTTTTTTCGTTCTAATTTCTGGAACGGACAGAATTTGACCATTTTAACACGCAGATAAAATCGCAGGTACAGCTAGTCTCACGCGTGGGGGGACGGGTTAGAATACAATTCCCCTCCATCGCTAAGCAGCGTTCCGTAAAAGGCGGGTAACCCAGTAGCTTGGTGACAGGAGACTTGTTCTCCGACTGGCTCGCGACCACTATCATGTCAAAGACGAACCGCCAAATATCTGATGATGTGTTCCGGTTTGACAACATGTAAACCAGCTCTCTCTATTCTCACATCCCTATCCTTCCTCCCTCCTTTCCTCCTCCGTTTAAAGTCGGCAACGTATCCACAACTTTTCTAATGTTGTGGATTTCCATGGGCGACGGTAACTACTTACCATCAGGTGGTCCTTCTGCTCGTTAAAAAAAGTCCATACTAATATGCGAATGTCTGTCTGTTTGTCTGTCACGCTTTCACGGCTAATCTACCGCTCCAATTTGGATGAAATTTAGAACAAAAGTAGTAAAAGTTACTGGGTCAAATATAGACTACTTATAATTTCTAAAATCAGCCTCTAAAGGGTTGAAATAGGGGGTGAAAGTTTATATGAAAAATCTACACACCACTTGACCGATTTTAATGAATTTTGGTATAAATATAGTTAATAATCCAAGGTTAAACATAGGCTACTTTATTTTCTAAAAATCCACCCCCAAGGGTTGCAATATAACGAAACAGCTATGTAGTTCACCCGGCGAAGCCGGGAGGGGACCGCTAGTATTGTATAAAGATAGATGATTAGTCAATTTTGTTTCGATATCATTTTATCGTTGTTCATCGTACATCGTTCTTACTTGGCCTGTCTGTTGTCGTGTATTATATTTTTTATCAAATATCACACAATTACAATAAATCAATGAATGATCAATAATTTATAAAACTCACTGATTGACGGACAGCGTGTTGCCGAAACTACTGGACGGTGAAAGCTAAAATTTACTATGTAATTTCCTTAGGGAGTAGGTATAGTGACTTCGTACTAAGAGTGAATTTTGGAAATCGCTAAGGGAATAGGTAAAAACAAGGCTTAACCTTTTGCAATTAAAAATCCTCAGTTTCAAGAAGGATGGAAAATTGCATGACGACGATATGAAGTCTACGTAAATAGATTCGCCCCCAATAATTAATATATTAAAGAATTATATAAAAAACATATTCATGGTTTTTCCCGCAGAGCAGTGCTTAAAAATAACTTAGTGGCAAGACACTCCGTTCTCCAGAAAATAATAAATGGCAAATTATTATAAAATGTAAAATAAATAAATACTACAATTATAAAACATTAGAAAATTGAAACATTACAAAAATGAGAGCTCTGCCTGGTTATTTTATTCCAAAGGTCATTTTATTCCAGAAGAGGTGAGGACCAAACAAATCTTAAAACTTTGTTTCTATATTACTTTACGTAAGTTTCGTATTTCTATAGACTGATTTATCTCTATTTTCTTTTAAAATAAATGTCTGACTGAAAACGATTCTAAGTTCTAATTCCACTAGGGAAATCATTTTCTTCATAATATAAATGCTTTCCCTGTCTGGGTAGACAAATAAAATTTAGCACATAGTTGCCTCCTTCAAATTAATGAAAATCCAGACACAGGTCTAGTTATTCAGTATATAGAGCGAGACCTAAGGAAAAAAAATCACCTTGCATACTAATTAGAACCTACAATAAACGTAAATATTAAACTGTGTAGACTAAAATATGTGGGCCCCATATAATGTCACAGCAATATTAACATTTTAAATACCATGAAGCCGCAGTCGAAAAACTTATTATTTTTGCTGATCATCCATAAAAGTTTACGAACATTATAATAAACATTATTTAATTTATGTTTTAAACATAGTCTATACATACATATGTATATAGAAATTTATCGCTGCATGTACATGGAAGATATAAGAAAAAAAATGTTGGTTGCATTTGTCTATGTAAAAGAACCCAAAGCCAGTTTATTTTGTCTGTACATTATTGCACAGTTATTTCTAAAACAGCTAAACTGATTTAAATGCAGTTTTAGCTATTGTATTCAGGTAAAACTCTCTTCCCTTAACAGAGTTAAGAAATAAAAAATTTACAACATAAATAATCAATAAAAAAATGAAATAGTTAAAATTGTGTACTTTAAGCAGGCGACGCTGCGAGTGGGCGCTATACTTCATTCTAGAAAGTCTACCATATGTACCTACTGTAATCGATTCATATGTATATAAGTTAGTTCAGAAATCATTTATAAATATAAAGAACAACCAGATATTACAATTTACATAATTTTTATGAAAAGATTTTATTTCAAATCGTTACCCTTTTGTTATTACAGTTACAAAAGCATTATGGAAAGTAAGTTAATAGAGAGCCTATAGAAATGAAGAAACTCATAACGAGTGCTTATAATACGCAATACAGTTATACAAACGATTCATTTCAAATTCATTGCATTTGTATTCTATTTGTACTTCTTTATGCTCTTAATGAATGCAGTAACGTTTGTTTGAAGTCTATTTATCTGCTGATACAGGCTGTTATTTTGTACTGGTAACATTGGACAATATTCTCCGTATGTTATAATAATTAATATTAAAATTTTAGATTAAATAAAAATATGTGCATATACATTTAAAGCTATACATTGTTTCGTACCTTAATTATTACTTCATACTTTATTAAAAATAAAAAAAATAGTCAATCTTGAGTGTTTAATATTCAAATTATAACTCAATTTAAAATTCCCTTCTACTACTGCTTTATGCAATATGTTTTAAAAAACTATAAATTGCCTAAAAAGTTGATGAGAAATTCATACACGTTCTGTTTTCAGTGTTGCTATATGCGTTTAAAGCTTTGATGATATTCACACTGCTAGCAAAATGCTATAACAGCAAACACTTTAAATGCAAATCACGACAGAGTTAAACCCGAGCCGCATTGCAGCCTCGTTACTCAGAATTTTTAAAACAACTGACTAACACCTCTACGAGTTTTGATTTTTAATGTTTCAAGTCTTGTATTCTAACATAAACTAAAAAGATCAACGTTTTTTAATTTTTTACACAGGTTGGAAAAGATTATTTTTGCTTACACAAATTTACTCCGCTCGCTATTTTTCATAATCTCTAAGACAGTAACTGTATACTGGAATTCATCCTGCTAAAACAGTCTTTTGTTTTCCACATTTTGAAATGAAATTATTTTACCTGGATTGTTTACGTTCCGAACGTTCCGAAATCTGTCAAGTGATAGACTCATACCCAGGAATCTACCAACGTCCTATGTTATCCTCACTAAACTATAATAAAGGTCTTGACATAAATCTTCTATTTTACGTAAAATTAAGTGTAATGTGAAAGAGTGCTTTCAAAATTCAAAAGAGTACATAACAAAACAAGTAAAAACGGCTTATTTATGTAAATATGAAACAAGTTTTATATGTACGTTTATTGAAAATTTATTTTCTTCAGCTTTACGCATTTTCCAGCAAAGCTCGGAAGTCAGACAGAACCTAATGTCAAGATACTCCATTCTCCAGTTTACACCAGAAATTAAAATAACCCGTAATGTGTGTAATGTTTAATGGCCGAACTTAACGCCGTCCTTGGTCTTATGTACCAAAGTGAAAAAAAATAAATGTCACAACTAAATAGATTGTGCATTTACTCCCCCGAGTGGGGATCAAACCCACAACAATCACGTTAAGATATGAAAACAAATGTTAATACCGTGTATCAATTAATTAAAACCTAATTTAATATTCCTTTCAAAAGTAATTAAATCTTTACGTTATTATACTGAGGATTGCTATATAATTATAGCATATAGCAATCCTCAGTATACCCTCACTTAATTAGAGCATGCCGATAAAGGAAGGGAAATAAATTATGCTGGTAGAGATTTTGTAAGATTTGCACTGTAATACTTGTCCCTATTCGTGCCATTCGAGATTGGGTTCTTCTCCTACAAATTGTCTTGTTACATAGACATTAGTCAAAAGCAATAAAATGCTTACTTTTTTGTTTGTAAACGTAGTTACGTAATATTGAACTAAGTTCATTTGAAGTTTTACGAAAGATTAAATGCATTTTCATTTTATATTAATTAAAATACCAAATATTTTATAATACTGGCACATTAATACTTAAGTAATACTTATTACCATTAATGACACTTCAGTAACTAGAATATATCTTGCATTTCTATTATGTTATGTCTACTGAAGTAAGTTAGATAAATCAAAATCGACATGAGAACATAAATTCAAAGTAAAATTTTAGATAGTGCAACATATCTGTAATACATATACTTATGTACGCATATCGCTATAATATTGATACAAATGTAACTTGTACTGTCGAACTTTAGCAAGTAGCTCTCGGGAGTATTGGCAAGTAGTATCAACAAGAATGCAAATAAACTAAAATAGCTCAATAAACTGTAATTAATGTAGCTGATTTTCTATAACATGTATTATATAAGAAGGCTAAACATTTTAGGCGGGATACAGCGTGGAGCTATAAAAAAAACATTGTTTCAGCCACCTTTTCTATCGTAAGGTAATATTAAAAATTCAAAAACTGCATCAGCTTTTCTTTCTTCGCTAGTTACTTTATACAAATTTATAACTTATAATTTAAATCATAAATGAGCAATTAACTTTTTATTGGTATATACGTGAAAGTTTTAACTAAAATATATTTCAGTTTTAACTAATATATTTTATATTGTAACGATAAAATACTTCAACAAGTTATGCTCAGTTTTACGTCCACTAAAAGGTCGTGAGAACAAAAGTTAATCTCTCAGCCTGCGTCAGGGCGGGGCATAAATCTTTTCGGGGCCATTACTTCAGCACAAACGATACCGCGTCACTGATGTCCCGCGAGGCTATTTTCTACTATAAATATTAAACTATTCAAGAATTCCACAAGACATTACTTGAGATGAAACCGAATTAAAAATATATTTTGCATGTTTATCTTTTACAGTGTTATTATTTTAATTAATATAATTCTTGTATAATTTTATACAGGTAACATCAAACTCTGTCGCCAATTCTTTGGTAGTATGGTATCAGACCTTCAATTCATTATTGTTTACATTACTATTGGGACTTTCTCGTAATTCCTTCTTCACGTTCATTCATAGCCCTAATCCCTACTATAAAGAGAAAGCGCTTCGAGTCTACGTTCTCTATTAGCACAAACAAGTAATGGAAACTATTGCCAGCGTTTGTATTTCCAAAGTCGTACAATTTGAAGGTCTTCAAGTCAATAAGTATCTTCTAGGCAAGCGCCTTTGGACTTTTTTGTGTATAACATTGTAGACCACACCAACGCTTAAAATTAGACTTGATGTAGTCAAACGTAAACCTATCATAAAAAGTCGAAATTTCCAATACCAAAGCGGTTATAATAAAAACGCACGGTGCCTTCGTTAGTCATGTGTCCTGTACAAATACAGAATTGACAATACAAGCAGTTACTGATGCGTTAGTGCTATGTCGGAAATCACATTTGACATCTAATCTATTTTTTGCCCGCTCAATGTTTACTGTCAAAACCAAATTTAAAAATAATTGAAAGTCAACCGATCAATTATTATCATTTTAATTTAGGATGTTTGTTCGTTCGGTCCGTTTTCGTATGAAAAAAGATTGAACAATTTTTTTTATTCAACATATTTAAACCCCTATCTTTAAAAATTATAACTAATAGAATATAAATTTCAAAGCTAAATTTCTGTTTAGAAAGTTATTTATAGGTAATTAAAAACTACCAACACTGGAATTATATTTAAAAATCACAACAACATTGACTACAGCTTAATCAAACACACTTTGTTTTCGCTGGTTTCAAATAAAAACATTTCTGTCCTGACAGTTATAAATTAATCCACTTCACTGCAGACGTCCCGATTTTATATTTGTTTTCCGCCTATTTGTTCAATTTATTATAAGTAAAAGTATTAGCAGTTCCATATTTTTCTAATGACAGAATTCGAATAATAATTATAATTCCCAATTAAATATTTACATAGTACTGAAAAAATTATAACGCCTGTTTTAACTAAACATTTTTTATTTTCAAGGTTTTATTATGTCTAATTTATCTTATTTACATGAACAAATATATAATAGCACTATTGTATAAAGTTCTTGTGTGTAATAATATTCCTATATTTTTACGAAAATATATAACTACAGGTCCCAAAAATTAACGCAAACAAGCAGTATCCCATCCATAGCAGATCACCAGGCTACCCATATCACTCCTGTGTTAGTCTTAGAGTCGTCATATTGATGACTCTAACACTACACTGATACCGACACTGACACTACTATCGTGCCGAAATGTATTCTTTTCTATCCACTGGCTTTTGCATAATTGACACAGAAACTAACAGATTCAGATACAACATATTCAAATCATTTAGACAGACAGATAGCACGATGAACATTCTACTAATGATAAATAATGAACTTACATTTACGTCGACACATATTGACACAAACATTGACATACACAAACATTCTACTTATAATTTAAAATATTCCACTTGCCTTCTTAATAATAACTTATAACAGAAATTTACATTCTTTTAATTAGGTGAATAAAGTTTTAAGGAGTAAGGAGTGTTGAAAAGTACTCATTAGTACCTGACATTATCCAAAATGAGTATTATTATTTTTACTTTTTACGCTTTAATTAACACCTGTAATAATTAAAATTTCTTACCAAAAGCTCATTGCACATCTCGAGACCATTGTAACGTAACATGTTCGAATTTGTTGTTTTTATTATATACCATATACCACTTATCTGCTATAATAAAAAATCCAAATTTGACGTTATACTTCAGAACAGAAAAATACTGTTTTTGTTCTCAAGAATTCACTTCTAGCTCAATTCACTGGGCTGGGTCTCTCATGTTAGGTACATCATATGAGAGACCAAGGCATAAATATAGATTAAAAAATATTTAGTAAAAAAAAATTAATAAAAGTTTTTAAATCATAAATTTTATTTAAATACTCGTAGCTTATAGAAATAATAAAAATATAAGGAAAATTAATTGTCAGGGAATGTCACATATTTTTCATAAAAAAGCCATAGCTTGTAAAATTAGAAAATAAGAAAGTAGGTTCTCGTGCACATAAAATAATAAAATATATTGTAGGAATAAAGGCTTTGTTATATTGTATCATAAAAAGTGACTTGAACAAGATATGTAACGCTTGTCGTACACTAAAAAGAAAATAAAATATTTGACAATACATATAAAGTTATTGCTGAGATAACATGACAAATGTCACCGTTTTGATTCAAAGTGCAGCAATAGGCGGCTACAAATCGAGTTTTAACAATGGAGTATGTAAATATATGAGAATTATCATCAACAATTACTTTGGGTCGGTCCTAACTCCTTTCAACAAAAACTACTTATTTATTAAAAAAAACTAGCTGTGCCCACGACGTCATAACTATAGAAACAGTTATAACTATAAAATCAAAGAAGAAGCCTACTTACTTGATATTTTGGACAACTCACTAACTAAGCTAAGATATTTTATTTATTGAAAAGTTTCATTAAAATCTATTCAATAGTTACAAACTTTCGCTTTATTAATAGGATCATGATCTTTTTCAATCAGTGAAAAAATCCACTTAAATTTGATTAAAAATGTAATCGTTTTAAACATTTCTATCTGATAGCGCTTTCCTCGAGAAACTACAATATTCTCTAAGTAAAGGAACACTACAACATATGTTTTGTTAGGACTTCCTTTGAATTACTTTGACCAAATCGTTTTATGAAACAAAAATATAACCTAAAGCCTTACTTTGATTGTAATTTTACAAGTAGCAGCTGCTTTTTCCCGTACAGTAGCGGGTAGTCCGAGGGAACCTATTGATAAGGCACTTCGTTCTCCATTTTCCGCCTGAATTTGAGACATTGAATGTTGAATGGCGGAATTCAACGCCGCATCTTGTCTTGTCTTTATTTTAATAATAGTTGCCAACCAAATCCTGAAGCTTTTTAACATGCATATAGGTTTTTATACTAACATTATATCCATACAGTTGCTGATGATTTGCTGTGTTAAACTCCTAAAAATTATATACAAGTGGACATGTACCTACGTAAAAAGAAAAATAATTTACTTTCGAATTAAATATAATAATTTTAAAATATAAATTTCACGTGAGCAAATGTAACGAGAGACATTATAATTTTAAGGGAAAATGAATATCAAAATGGATGACAAGCGTTTAAAAACTGTTGACCTAAAACCGTAATGTGATTATAAAGTGCCTTTAATTCAAGCTAAATGTTGTTTGCGTTGTGTTCGCAAGTAAATACAAGCATCTGTTTCGACTAACGAGCACCAGTTCATATACGAACGGTAATGAATTTAAATGTTTTACATTGTTCATTGTTTTCTTTCTTTTGTACCACACTAAAATGTCAGACGGCGAAAGGTTTTTCTCCAATTTTGCATTTAAACAATACGAGTCTCATTTGCGTTTTTTATAAATAATGCAAATGCATGTGGATTATTTGGAAAGAAGGCGTTAAATTTAATTAACATTTAACAATAGGTTGTGAAGAACGGAGTATCTTTACACTAGATTCTCTCTGACTCTTCTGCTATGCGGGAAAAGGCGTGAAGCTATGAAAAATTATTACAGCAAAATTATTAGGTACATAAGTAATACGCTAACGAGACCACTACCTATCTTTTAAGACGTTTCTGTCTAAATAATCTTTTATACAAAAATCTTTGTTGTTATTTAATCTTAAATGATATTGACTAATTTCTTTGAGTAACTTTGATAAAATGTTTTTGTCTATCAAAGATCTGAAGTGAGATTTTTTCCTAACAATAAGCAGACAGTAAAAAACCCTTTAAAGAAATAGTACGTTAAATACAACCTTTTGTTATTGATGCTGAAATCTAATGTAATTACTTTATATCCTAGAGAAGTCTAGGTTATAAAGTAATTACATTAGATTTCAGCATTAAAAACAAAATGTTGTATTTCTATGGTGTTGAATATAATAAACAAGGTTCTAATAAAAATTATTAGATGATTATTTTTATCAACATTTATATTCAACACCATAGAAATATAGACAGAAAAAGCTTTATATCAAGACTCTGTTCTCCATATTCCATCTGAGATCAAGGGAACCCAAAGTAAATCACAGTAAAAAAATATCCAGTTGAAGTTGTAGATAATAACATTTTTGGTTGTGGCTTAGATTTCCTCTCGAAAAATAATATATAGTCATTCGGGCAATGCTTATATATTATTTTTATTTTTCTGCTTTGGTACATAAGATAAAGCATGACGTTAAGTTCTACTTAAAACTTGATTACTGGCAGAAAGTGGAGAACGAAGTCTCTTGACAAAGCGTGAAGCTGAATAACATAGTTAAATGTTAATGAACCAAAATACCTCCACATGAAATATAGAACGCCATGTTATTGCATCTAGGTAATATATTTTGCCTATACTTCATCGAATATAAATTGCTAACAATTTAGTCGCCATATAACCACGATGACAGGATGTGGCTCGACGTGATGCGAACGTAATTTATCACAAGCTATCCTGGTTTGTCATATTGCTTAAATATTTTTAGTCAACTGTACTAAAAATCCTTGAAAACTATTAAAATTGTAAAATTGCAATAATCGAAAGTAGTTGGGCCCGTTGCAACGTAGTGGAACAGCGTCTGAATGTAAACAAGGTGGTTGTGGGTTTGATTTTAATTTACAAGTATGATAATATTTTATTTTCATTTCCGCCACTTATAATGCACGCAATCTCTCAATTTCGGATAGAAAATGGAGAACGGAATATCTTGATTTTCTCTGAATATCCTGGTATGCGGAAATAAGCTTGTAATAATAATAATTAGCATGACACTACTTCTTGAGAAGACTCGAATAGAATATATTAATAAATACAATCACTTTTATGTTCACAACTACTTTTACCGATTGCTATTCTTTAAAGTGCATGAATATATGTATGTATGCAAGGGTTTCTTCCAGCTTTTTATATGAATATACTTTCAGTATTATAGGCTAGATTTGATTAATGTATAAGTAAGTACTCCACTACGTTTTTAATATAACCTTAGGTCGCATCTGTCCATAATATATTATTATTTTGTTTTTTATTGTTCTTTACGCAACGTATCTTTAAAGGACCAACATAATACATTTAAAAACAAATTTTATAGACTAAATTTCAGACACTACATTTAAAGAATATGAATCCTTTGAGCTTTTTGTAATTATAACGTGATGTTTAGTTGGTTTCTTAGATCGCTATAGTAACTGATAGAAAATTCTAAAAAATACATATTTTTAAAAAAACAACATCGCTAAGAATCATTTTTATACATTGATGCATTTTAAAATAACGTTCATAAGCATTTTTACCCAAATTTTAACCAGGTCTTCATAATGCGGGTCCGTTAATTTTAAGAGCCATTTACAGCCTTATGAATTATATTAATAAGAGGCCAGCTGTGACGTAGGGCACAAAGTTGGCTTCTGCCAAGACTGGTAGTGGGTTCGATTACTATTCGAGGAGTGGAAATATTTAATATTTCCATTTCCTTTGTAACCTTCTACATTATTTACTTTGTAAATGGACTTTAGTATCATCATGATATTTTTATATACCTGAATTAAACAGGCCGCAAGACATTTAACACTAAATTGAAAAACAACTTTTAAAATGAAGTAAACACCAGCGAAAACTACATCTAAATAGGCTAAGTCTATTTTTACAAAAAAAATAGTACCTACTCACATGTCCAAAATAATTATCACACACTAGAAAGGCGTATGACGTTGCCTACCTTCTTTAGACTTATAAATTAACTAATATCATATTTTTCTATACATTACTGTAATCAAAAATATATATTTAGAAACATACAAGAACATACTTAAACTTGCAAAAGATTATCTTACAAATTAAGTAAGTAGACGCTCACAAATTTATTCATGTACTCATATGTGAGTTATGAAGATATAAATGTGTCTATGGAATCAAATTAAATAAAGACGAATGACGCTTTGTAGGGACAAAAACGATGTTTTCCTTTTACCATAATTCACTTTATCTCTTTCTTGTTTTGATCTAGTGACTGTAACATGAGAACATGGATTCGAGTCCTCTTCGCCAAAGTTTTTATTACTACGTTTAAAGAGTCACCTATATAACATATTGGTATCTATAGCACTTCGACGAGAGCGTAGAACATGGTAAATACATTAAGTTTATTGCTTTTTCTAATGTTGACTATGACACTGGCAGAATAAATATTCATAGATATACACATATTAATTATATTATTGTTTAAGCTACACAAATATTTTCGCACAAAAATTCATCTTTCGCGGAATATCAAGAAGTAGTTAAAATATTTGCTAAATTTGAAATACTATATATAATAGGTATGACAATTGCAACTTAAAGAAATACTCGTAATAAAGAATTTACATTGTTAATATATGAACATACGTAGCACAAAAATGTTGAATGGCTGACTTTCAAGAATAGAATTCTATAACTTTGTCATTCTCGAACACTTCTACATTAAATGTACCGTAAAAGAAAATATGAGTGTAACATAATTTCAAATTTTACTTTACAATTTAGATCTTTGAGGAAAGCTGTATAAGACGGAAATGAGTCGCCACGTCCTCGAGGAAACGTTTGAGTAGTAGGAAATTGAGTTGCATCGGTTATGTGAAGCGGTGTTCGCAAAATTAAACTATAAAGGGACGACGATCTTACGTAAAATAAATTGCAAGAGAATATATCTTTGAAATATAATGTTAAAATGTTAAAATTTTAAAGGTCTTGCTTATCTTTTCTGTGTAATAATTCATCATAAAACAAAAGATAACAATATGCAAAGCGATCGGAAAGATCGCGCTGAACATTATTCAAACGATAATGATTTATTAGTCACTCTCTGGCTATAAGCCAGTAGGAGTAAATCGCAGTCCAATAGAAATACGGTCTTTTTTCTAACTTTCAATATATTTAAATAAAAAAAAATATGATGACTAAAAGAGCAGCCTTTTAATATTTATAACATGGAAATTTTGCCGGACTAATTAGGAATACGCAAAATTGTTCTTCAATCCACTACGCAACGCTATACGCGATGCTATATATTTAGCCAAATTATACCTGAAATCAATCCAGGTTATTACATTATTGACCGCTTAACGTGCTGGCCCCTGTCTATAGTCAGCTGCAAGCTTTATTGTTACAAAGATTAAAAGAAAAAGATAAGAATCTTCTTTTTTATATATTATATTATGTAGTATAGGGGCCAGTCGTGGCGCAATGGCACGGACTTGTGACAGTAAATAACTGGTTGTGGGTTCGACTCCCACTCGAGGAGTGGAAATATTTAATATTTCCATTTCCTTCGCTCTGGTGGAGGCAAAGCATAGCGTTAAGTTCCGCCACTTAACACGCAATGCCTCCGAATTCGGCGGAAAGTGGGGAACGGAGTGTCTTATAACACTAGGTACAGCGTGAAGTTAAAAAAAAATTAGTATATTGTCACATAGCTAATAAGTTGAAGTAATTCAGCATTTTCTATTAATAAATAAAATAGCATCATTCATTTTATTAAACTGAAGTCAATATTTAAGTTCGTTCTTTATAATAATAAGTCATGTTCAACAATGATAATAAACAGTATAAATTTACTCGAGAACATCCTACACAAACAGTTTCCACATAACTGTTGTAAACTAAAACAATACTGTTCTATTTTTCTTGATAGAAGCTTTAGTCTTTTCACATTGTTTTGACGTAAATAATAACGAATACGTTTTATTTTGTTCTGCTAGGAAGAAGAATATGCGTGATATATCATTGCAGGTGTGTACTTCCTTCTTATCCCATATCCTTATGCGTTAGAATAAATAATAAATAAGATATATCAAAGTTATAACAAATGTTAATATATTTTTTTATCTTAACACGTTTCCTGCGGCATTATTTGTAAAAAACTTTTTGCTGATGTTGTTGAGATCTAAATCCTAAGCCTTGAGAAAACTAATCATTCTTATAAACTATTTTGAAAATGATTCCATCACTCTCTTTTTCTTTCTCAAAATTATTTCTTATTACAAAGATTGAAAAATGTTACCTCATTCAAATATTGGTAAATGGTGGAAGTTAAAAATGACTACTTACTAGATTGTAGACATGAAAATAGTTTAATGCAAACATTTTACCGAGTGTTATGTAAATACTCCCTCCCTCCCTAAGTGTATAACCATAACCATCGCGTATACAGTGAGACAGTTAAATGACACTTGAAATTTTATGAAAGTATCATAAAAGCATAACAAAGTTTTCAACTAAAAAGAATAACTTTTTAAAAACCCATATCATAGTTCCTAAAACATAGCTGATATAAAACTGCAAATACTTGCATAAGTATGACAGAAATTGCATACAAAGATAGAGAAACTTAAAATCATCATTTATAATAAAATACACTCGTATGTTTTATATGATTGATTAACTTAAACTATTTATGAATAATATATGTAACTTTAAATCAGCAAATTCTTACCCTTAGTAGTAGAATTTTACTGTAATATAAAATCACTGTAATATGTAGGTACATTATAGCATTTCATAGATTTACTATGCTCATACTGGGCTCACCGTAATGTAGAGAGAGCAACCTAATGGACACAGATTTGAGCAGTGACTTTAACTTGCTACTAACTACCTATCTGCTTAACAAGATTTGTAGTAATTCTCTTTATACAGCCTTCAAAATACGTTTTAAATAATAATCTAAGAATAAGAAATTCGGAATAAGTGAACACTATAAAGACATTTCAATATAAGATTTACCTATTATGTCTCTCGCTGCTATTTCTACCAAAATTTCTAAGCTCACTTCTGGTTAGTCTATCAGCAAATTCGAGATATTATTATCTTTGATGATTCTGTTTTTATTTTATGATTTATATATCACGGTACTGTGACTTCTATGAGTTATCGTTTTCTAAAAAAGTATATCAAGTTGACCCAATATTTTTTTTGGTAGATGAGATTGTACTATTGTCATTTATTCCATAAAATACTTATATCATAATATTAATTATCTAAATTAATATATTTGTAAAGTTTAGTTGACGCGAGTGCTATTTTTTTAATAACAAAAAACGTAATAACGGCAACGTTTAAGATTTAAGATGGTGAAGAATACCATAAATACGCAAAGTGCCAATGAAAATATTTATATCTATAAATATGTTATTAAAGTTTGTTAACACTCAAAGAGATAACATAACTGCGTGTGAATCACATTACTTAGCCATTTCCACGAGCGCTATTGTGGTTTTCCCATTTACTTATACGAAGTATTATGACTATAGGGAAACAGTTATTTTTATGTTTATAACGTACGTTTTGTTTCATTTCAACGTATACTGTTATATTACACCATTTCAAAATCATGGATGTACTAATGTAATAAAAGATAAGGTAGTGATCAAATTATTCAATATTATAGTATAGATAAGAGAGTATTAATTTATTAAGGAAAAACGCATATATAATGTATATTTGCAGCCTCATGCTTTTCCTGCATGCGAGGGTAGTTGGAGGGAATGCTATATATAATGCTAACGCTACGCATAGCTAACATATAAAGTTAATAATATTTTAAATATATATAACTAGAAATAATCGTTATTTTTCAACCATACTTTTGTTCCCAGTAGTCAGGTAAAACCTAGTGTCAGAACACTCTGTCCACACTTTATATCAATACGTGTTGAGTTACAGAAATCAATATAGCGCTTTGTCTTATCATAAAACCAGCGACCATCACCTACTAAACCAGATACGTTAGCAGTAAGACTCTGACCTACAGGTGATGTATGTAAAATAGAGACCAGAAAGGTTAAATTAAATACTTCTTTAAAATATACACTCTTATCCAAAAAGAATTTAATCTATTTCACACTTTATTTCTGAGTAAGCTAAGGCAATATGAAAATAACAAATGGATGAAATTTAAAGTTGAAAAGCAAAAAAAAAATAGCTTCACACTATATCCCGCACACAGCAGGGTAGGCAGAGGGAACCTAGTGTTAAGACAATCCGTTCCCCACTTTCCGCCGAATTCGGATGCTTGCGTGTTAAGTGGCGGAACTTAACGCCGCGCTTTACCTCGACACCAGAGCGAAGAAAATGGAAATATAATTTCCACTCCTCGAGTGGGAATCGAACCCACAACCAGTCGTTTACAGTCACACTCTTGTGCCACTGGGCCACGACTGGCAATTTAAAGTTGAAAAGCAAAAACGTGTCAAAAGTAATTAAAATCCATTGAATCGCTAGTTACCAAGTACTTTGTGAAAGAAGAAAGTTTCTCTCTCTAATAAGGTTGTTAGGAGAGCTCTAGAAGTCGTAAGCCGTACGTTCGCTACAATTCTATATTGAAACTAACTTTCTCAGTAAACACTACTTCCGCTTAAAGAAAACTCGTAGAATAGACTGTCGAACTTATTGGCAATTGGTTTATGAACTAAAATAACTATAATAACATGAAATATGTTTAATAATATGGAAGTTTTATTTATTTGATATAATATATTTTTAAATAACAAAATCACACAAAGTTCTAAACATCATTAGAATGTATTTTTTAAATATATTTTTTAATATCTATGTAAGTCTCAGTCAACTTGGGAGATACAAATGTTCTTATTATAAAATAAACTACGAGCACCAACTCGTATATTACAGTAATACAATATAAAAGTTCAATTTATTTAGAACAATGGTACATTAATAACAAAACCATTCCCTGTGATATTTTCTAGATAAATCGCTAAAATACATCTTTGAAAAGAACAATATAAGCACGCTCGTTAAATCAGTACGTGAGAAACGATCAAAACAAATTGAAAAGGCTTCTTTGTTACCTTTCTCGAACTATAAAATAAATAATATTTGACATAATACAACAGAATGTCAGAAGACAAAATATACATTACGAGAGTGCCCTTTTTGTACATTATTCATGACAGAGAATCCAAAGTGTTTGCGTCTTTCTTTTTGAAAGACACAGCAAATTCTTTCTAGCAACACATGGATGGATATTAGAATAGACTCTTAAATTTTCTCATGAATATTTTCTTCCTTTCTCTGTAAATATTTAAATAAAAGAATCTGGAAAAATATCATCCTTCTAGTGATTTATGAAAATGTTGACTTATTCTGAATAACTGTTAAGAGTATTTTAATGCATGCCATTTCAATGTATTATAATAATATTTAACGTAATATTTGCCCTGTAGTAAAGATTTCACAATATAATTAGGTATATTATTGGATTTTTATTTCTTTATTTACGTTGATGAGATGGAGATGGGAATGGATGGAGAGTTATGTCTAAATTACGAAGAGAACTGGAGTGTGACAAAAATATACATATCAAAAACAATTATGGATTATTCTAATAGTCAAAGTGGGTCAAAGGATTTTTTCACTGATATAATATTTACTATTACGTAATAAAAAAGAAAATTATTTGTGTTTCAATTTCAACTAAACCTATTTGTTTTCTCCCTTGCGGCGAACAATTTCCGTAGTAACTCTAAGCTTTCAGCATTTTTCTCTGCCGGGTACCGACCGCAAAAATACTACGGCACGCAGTTGGTCACTTTAAAATATCTAAATACTTAAAACAGCTTTTTTGGGTTGTAGTAAACAATACAGAGACTAATTACGTGTCGTAAATGAGGTTTCTTAAATATATTAAATCAATAGTATTTCTTATTAGCATAAATATTGTAATGAAAATGTGGATACTATAGGAATATAACATCTTTGATATAGAAGTAACTAAAAATCAAACAATCTTATGTCTACAGAAAGATTTGATATGTTATATTGAATCACACTTGATAACTAAAACACTAACGACTATCATATAATATGAAAATCTACTGTTAGAGTATCCTTTCAGGCTAATGATATTAGTATAAAGGAGCACTATGTAGTGCTGCAATTAAAATGTTAATTAACATAAGTGGTATGAAGCAGGGTTAATAACAATACAAAGAGCCGCATCATGTGGAGTTGCGTGAAATAGCCAGTAAACGTAGCTAAATACCTTTAGCTGTTTCGTTGCATTATAGTCTCTATTTTTATTAATCTTTCGTACGAACCCGGAGCATTGCAGAAATGTATCTTCATGTTATTGAAGATATATATTCAAATTGAAATCATTTTTAATTGCGTACCTGAATCAGCATTCTGATTCCAAAAACAATGTGAATAAAAGAAAATTAGCTACGCTTATAATAAGAGCACTTCGTGCCAGATAGTTGGCCTGGATTGCTGCCAAATGCTGGATGGTCGTGGCGGAGCATTCAACTCACCTGCTCGCGCTCTGCAAACTTTCATGAGTGTCAATATTGTAGGTAATTTCACCTCTATCCCATGGGTATAAAGTTTTTAACTGAATGACACAACTCTTGACCTTAAAGCCATTAGGACACATTCGACCCGGAATATTCATTAATGTTTTATTAAAATGTTAGGCTTTTCTTGTACGTAATGTGGTTCATATATTATGTACATTATTGTAATGTTATGACATCTATCTAAACACTATCATAGTGAACTAGCTTCGTTCAACATTCTCATGAATAAGCTTAAGTTTCTCTATCTGTACAAATGTTTGCAATATGATATGAGTACTGTAACGGACAAAGTTATAACACACCAGTTGTACGCTGAATCTCAATGGTACTATTTTAATACAGGGACTGTTAATTTAAAATTCGTAATAACAACTTTGAATGTAAGGATTAATTTATGTAAATATATTACTTTGTAAATCTTTAATTTAAAGTTAAAAATATTTACATAGTTAAACCGAACTACACAAATTATATCTTTACAACGTCTCTATATACGAAAACATTTAATTTTAATAATTTTAATTTTAATTAATAATTAAATTAATTGTTCGTTAAGTTTATTAAATATATTTTCTAAATTTCATATTAACCTAAATATACTACTATATTAATCTAAATGTGTAATGCACTTTATCTTCTGACTTTTTAACATTTTTAACATATTGTTTTTTATTGAGATATTTTTTTTTATTTATATGGTAGCATTTTAAAGTGTTTGTTTAAAAAAATATTTAAAGAAATAAAACGAGATAATCTTTTGTATTTTATAGAACAAACGGAACTGGCACAGACATACTTACAATACCTACATATACTTCAAGCATTCTAAAATTTAATAATTGCCATTTTGATATCAATCCACCACAACCAAGTAAATTTCATATAATAAAATATATAGTAGTATATAACAGAAATGTAAATAAATGTAACTGAATTAAGCAATACCAGAAAATCGTAAGAAGCGTGCTGAATATTAAGTATTGAACAGTACCGTCACAAATTTTATGCCCTTAAACGTTCTTGACGGAGTCAACAGAGATCAATGTTTAATTTACTTACTATACTTTAAATATGTATTTATATTTTTAATTCAAAATAATGAGCACTCGTGAGACAATGTCTGCAAACGCAATGGTGGGTTCGATCTCTACTTGGGGAATTATATTCAAAATATTGTTGTTCTGGCAAGACAAAATGCGACGTCGAGCTGCTCAATACGAAATGTATTGAATTCAGGCGGAGAGTGCAGAACGGAGAGTTTCGACACTAGGTGCTCTGTGTCTACCGTGAAGCTAAAAACTATTCAAAATATTTTTAAACTAATTCAGACTTCATTATCTTATTCCTTGTTAATATAGATAAAGAACCGCAGCAGGTTCCAGTAGCGGGCACGTAATTTTCATATATTCTATACAAAAACTAAAAAAACATTATATTTATATACAATATAGTTAATTATTTTATATAACTTGTAAGAAATCACTAAGATTTTTTTAATAAAGAAGGTTAATTTGCAATTTCAGCTTAGAATACATAGATGGTAGTAACTCGGTATAAATACGTTTATTATTAACTTATTAATCTTCTTTGTCATCGCATTTTGCATTTAGTTGTGCATTAATAAATCATTCATTATTATTATTATTATACAAAATACAGCTTCACGCTTTATCCCGCATAGCAAGGTGGTCGGAGAGGATCTTTCAAGACACAACCTATAATGCAGTCCTCCACAACCTGAAATCGAGATAGTTCGTGTTGGTTGGTGGAACTCAACACCGCACTTAGTCTTTGGCACCAAAGCGAAGAAATAAATATGATCACTTATCCGAGTGGGAATCGAACCCACGACCATTGCCTTTTACATCAGATGTTGTCCCATTCCGCCACGACGACCTCTCTCTATAATATACTGTTCCTATGTTTTAATTTTCAATAGCAGGAAAAGATTTTATATGCCTATATACTTTTATGTGGTGTCTCCAAGTTCCATAAAGTTAAATACATAATATTATATGTATTTAACTTTATGGAACTTGGAGAAGAAGGAAAATATTCAGTGTATACGGGTCATCTCAGGACCGCGAAGCATGTAAGCACGACCGTAAATAATAAAACGAATGTAAGTTCAGCTATACTATGTTCTAATGGCGCGACGAGACTGAAACATAGTTGAAAGTGTGAATTTGTTTGAAACCAAATTTGTTTTGATAGAGAACGAGAGAACATAAGAATTTATGAACACTTTCTCGATGTTTATGTCTCTTTTCATAACTTTCAATCGTATTATTGAGACGAGCATTTTAAAAGTCCCTCTTTACACGTGTAGAGTGTCCTTCCGCTGTAACGCACGATGAAACTATTTGATGCTTTCGAATTTCTTCTCAAAGAAATAATGTCAGCTATAACTGAAATAATGGCCAGTCGTGGCACAGTGGCACAAGCGTGTGACTGTAAACGACTGGTTGTGGGTTCGATTCCCACTCGAGGAGTGGAAATTATATTTCCATTTTCTTCGCTCTGGTGTCGAGGTAAAGCGCGGCGTTAAGTTCCGCCACTTAACACGCAAGCCTCCGAATTCAGCGGAAAGTGGGGAACGGAGTGTCTTAACACTAGGTTCCCTCTGCCTACCCTGCTGTGTGCGGGATATAGCGTGAAGCTATAACTGAAATAATTATAAGACTAACAAATACCAACATAAAAAAAAACTAAATACAAATTATAAACTTTTCAAATTATTACAAAATTGAGAAATCCCACAAATATGACATATTCAAACTCATCTGGTTTCTCGTGTAATTTTGTGTTTTAATATAATAAAATTACAGATACAATACGATGCTAAAGGACGACGAACGAACTCCAACGTTGAAATAATGGAGTTATCTAATAGCGGTTTAATAGCATTGCAAAATGGAACGCCGGCTCGGGCTTTGTTTACGCTTGAAAGCTAAATGAAGCATCAGATCTTTTAAAGGAAAATGGAAAAACAAAATGCTGATTCGCATTGGAGCTCCATCATTTATTAAAGGCCACCTAAAGTGGACATAAGATAGGCAAAACGATCACTTATTTACAAAGATTGAGTGTAGAATGACGTTAATGTAGCAAAATTATGGTCTCATATCTTTATTTATTACTAGCTGAGCCCGCCACTACGTCTGCGTGTATCCTAAAGCGTGTAGCCTAAATTACTCCTTATTATGTCAGCTATTTGTCAGTCTGCCCTGCCAAAATCAGTTCAGCCATTTCAAAGATTAGCTGGAACACGCAAACAGACAGACAGACTAAAAGATAAAAATAGTTCATAATTTTATTTTGGTATATGAACCGTGTGTACATACGAGTACATATGCATTTAGTAAAAAGCCGTTATTTTAGTATTACAAACAAACACTCCAATTCTATTTATTTGTACTTAGATTATTAAATAGCTGATGCCTGTGTTGCAGATAATTTTGTTCGGTATGGATAGTATCAACATTTGTCAAGTCCAACACATATGTTTGTAGTATATTAGAACAATGCTTGTATAAGATGATAATAAGATTTAATGAATGAATCGATTAAAAACTATTGGTGTATTACTAAAATGAAGAATTAGAAAGTACGAGTATCATACAAACAAAAGATGGTTATTTTTAATATCTCTTCGGTTTTTAGACTAAATACTTAGTAACAAGTGTCACAACGACGAAAATAGATGATTCTAAAAGTGACGTAGAAACTTCTGAATACCTAAAAATGACAAACTAGGTCCTAGTGTCCTAGTTCCTTAAAACAAACGATATATTTATTGCAATAATATTAAACTTATTTAAAACAAACTCTTCTTCGTTGTAAATATATATCAGGTAAATGTATCAATAAAAGTTATTTTGTCAAAATATTATGCAAATATTGTAGGAAGGCACTTTGTATTCCAGCTCTATCACGTTCCAGAGCGGGAACTTTGTCTAGTTTTGGAACCCTTTACATGAACTTACGGATTTATGCGGTGACGGATATATTATTGCTAAATAATATTTAGATATACTTACCAAATGTGGATAAACGGAGGAAGAGAATTGTTCGACATATTTTGTAAGCCTCTAGAGTTCTGCAGTACAAAAATAATCGAGATTAATTATGTTAATATTGCAATAAAAAAAATTGAACGATTTGAGGTAAGTAGCTTAAAGTCAGAAAAAGTAAATAAATTAATCATAAGGCTTCAGCAATAACGGATAATCGGAATTTTCATCACGTCAACAAGTCAAATGCCATACCATCCTGCTATCTGATAGGTACCATACATACAACACATACCATTCATCCTCAATCTAGAATTGAAATGCAATATGAATACGAAATGACAATTAATATATATTTTTATCAGCTTTCTCTTTTCAACTAGTTTAGTTCTTGTTTGTTTACCCCACAAGTAAATTATTTAGTTATTCTAAGTAATATTCTATTTTATATTTTGTCAACAGTAACCATTTTAAATATTTTAAAAATAACATGCAGAATTTTAGAACTTTAAAGATATATGTATACAATATACTTGTATACAATAATGCAAAGTCAAAGTCTAACTTACAACAAAAAAAATAGTTCGCAAAACTATTATTTCAATTAGAATAAAACGTTCCATTAATTTCTCCAACTATAAAGGAAAAAGTTCTCGTCCATTTCACTGAAGAAGTAAAAACAAAGTATAAGTAGTTACAGTGACTTTTTCGATACTGATAAAGATGTCAATCAAGTAATTAAGATCTTTATACTACTACTACAAAGTTACTTAAATAGAAGTTAGCCGAATTAAGTGTCACTTTAACTCATTTCTTGTTATATAAAGGCATATTTGTTGGTGGGATATAGGCCCTCTTTGGTAAGCATTGTTGAAAAATAAATCAATATTATCGCTAGCGAAGCAGCTTCTCGCGTTTTCCCGCATTTAGAACAGAACAGAACAGAACAGACGTAAAACACACATGAGATACAATACATAGATAATTTAAAATGTATGCAAAGGCGTTCTTATTGCTTTAAGCAATCTTTTACAGACAACCATTGGTGACGAAAGGAGTAATTATAATTAATAAAAAAGGGAAACAGCGTCGAACGGTGCATATATTACATAAACGTAGACTTATTTATACTACAGTATTAACAAGGTAGTCAGAGAACCTAGAGCCTTTAGACTTAGAACCTTTTCGCCCGAAATCAACCCATTACTTATTGAGTGGATGATTTCTACGATGCGCTGTGTGTTAGGTAACAGAGCGAAGAAATAAAAATAATTTAGATTCCCAGAACAGGCATCGAACCCTTAACTATCGTGTGTACAGTCAGATGCTATGCTTCTGCGGCACGACAGCCTCTATTCTCGGTATCCTTTATTAACGCCACAGTTTTTTTTTCAGTTTTTTGTTAAAGTAATATTTTACACATGCAATAAACATAAAACAAACAAACAAATATCAAAATATATAAAAGAATCTATAACGGAAAAGATTCTCTTTGAGACACAGAAGACGAAGAAGAATTATATTATAAAATAAATACAAATAAATAAATACATACGAAAATTAGGTAACAAGAAAAAAATAAATGAATTATAAACAAGAACAATTTTTTTACAAAAAAAAAGAAACCAACTTAAATAAATGTGCACTAAAAAGTTAAAAAAAATCTTTTCTTGCGTCTATAACCGAAGTCGGTTGCATTTTTTTTAAAAAAAATGTTTTTCTTTCCTTTTTAGTGAATTAAAATTCAGTTCAGTTTCAGTTCAGTTCAATAATTTAATAGTCAAAATTGATTATCTCATTAAAAAGTTATAGAGTAAGTAAGATACATAAAATAAAAACACAGTCGGATTGTGAATTTTCAACTTTTTTGAACTTGGTTATAAACTACTCATTAGATCTAAATTAACTTTATATGAAGGAAGGAAGTCTTTCCTTTTATAAAAAAAAGAATGATCAAAATCGACCCGCTCAGTAAAAAGTTATGGGGTCACACAAATAAAATAAATAGTAGAATCGATGACGTCCTTATTTTTGAATTCACTAAAAAAATAGCTTCTGTAATATGTTTATATATTAATAAAGAGGTCGAATATACATACAGCTTTATACATAGGTATAAAATATAACTACAAATATGCTTAAAACGAAAGTTTTAACCTTAATTTATGTTTCCATATTACCTTTATATTTTTTAAAAATTGAAACAAATTGTCATGTGATTGTATCTTAATTTATTATAAAGATTTATATATACTGATAAAACTAAAATTAGCACTTGCAAGATAAATGAGAAAGTAAAAAACATCTCAATCTACATTACATGCTTATTAACAGAAAATGTAATTATAAACAGCTATTTAGTATTATTCTCTTTTTTATGCCTATTTTTGGATACGCTTTCTTTACAGACGTGTAGAGAAATAAAATCAATTATATTTTTATTTTAAATATAAACAAAAATTAATGATTAATAGATTTCATCAAAGTTAATAAATGATGATGCGGCTCTTAGTACAGATACAGCTCTCGATTGGGATCTTTCTCTCCGAGGCGACGGAGTGGCTGTGGAAGGTGCGGCAGAACGCGGGGGAGCCGCTGGCTTGTGCAAAGCACGCGGGTCTAGTGACGCCCGCCATTCGCTGGCTAGTGCTTCTTTGAAAGTTACCTATAATAATAAAAAATCCTTTATATTACTTTAGAAAATTTTATAATTTTAAGTTATTAAAAATTGTTATAAAATTAAATTGTTATAAAATTAAAAATATTATATTATATAACGTATTTTAAATTAAAAAATAATAATCACTACTGTTTATTATTTGATGACGTGATATGTAAGTGCTTATTGATTAAATATAGAGAAATTATAATCTTATAAAGAATCCATATATTTAAAAATCATTGTAGGGTAGCAAGATCAATGTGATTGTAGGGCAGCAAGATCAATCCTCCCTCAAAGAGATTAATTTATAATTAAATTATTGGCATTTCTTCTCTCTGGCAAGAAAAGACCCAGCGCTGAACACATATATGAAAACGTATTTTGACACTAGGTAGCAAATTTTACTAGTGAAACTAAATCTCTCTTAACTACATTGGTTTGAAATTCTTTGGGTTTCACCTTTAACCTTTAATATACAAGCAAAAATAGACAAGCAAAACTTTAATACTATAGATCATCTCGTGTCTACCACACGTAAGAGGCACTTCAACAGAAAAATATAGAGCACATTTTTCTTAAACTAAAATACTATCATAATATTTTTATTACTATTTATAACCAATATGATATTTGTGTCAAGGCAAAGCAAGGCGTTAAGTTCCGCCACTAATACGCAATGCTTCCGAATTTGGCGGAAAGTGGGGAACGGAGTGTCTTAACACTAGGTTCTCTCTGCCTACTCTGCTGTGTGCGGGATACAGCGTGAAGCTAAATAAATAAATAATAAAAAAATTATATATAACTTTGAAAATTTAGCTACATTAGAATACGGAAATAGTAGTTGTTAGTATTAATGAGTACTTGTTGGTACTAAAATGATATTTATAAATCATTATACACCGACTAAATTAATATTTACATTCCCAAATCAAACATTAAACAACATTAAATTCACACGACACATAAACATGTAATCGCTATTCAAATATTAAGTCATTAAAAGGACAATATATCAATTGTTTGAAATTATGTAAACGTGAAACGTTGATTGCTACGAACTAAATAATTTATGTACTCGGTCGACAAATAGATATAAAATGTTTAGAGTTTAATTTTGTATCATCAATTTCGTTCGTAATATATTTCGTATATATTTTGTTATATATTTCGTTCGATGAGTAGGTCATATGGTTTTATAATAGAGTATATAAAAACAGTAGTCGGGGAGAACCTAGTGTCGTGACACTCCGTTTTCCACTTTCTGTCTGAAATCGAGACATTGTGTGTTAAGTAGTAAAACTTAACGCTACGCTTTGTCTATGACCTAGAGCGTCGCTTAGCATATTTTATGGGAAATAATACTTTCACGATTTGTACAAAAAAACATTCTTTAAAATAGTATTATTTTCATCGATCATCTCTCACGTATACTACAGCAGGCAAATAAACCTAAATGTTAAAAAAATCCATAATAAATATTGGCTAATATATTTACGCAACTTTTTATTGTTACATGACATAATTATGTCATGTCGGAAAATCGTAGCCGTCCTAGCCGAGCCGTCCTATAATAAACGCTACATGCATAGAAATTATTATTATTTTGTTCTATCTTCATCAAAGTAAAAAATACTTTTAAAGCACATTTTATTTTAAACTGACTTGTGGCCAGTCGTGGCCCAGTGGCACAAGAGTGTGACTGTAAACGACTGGTTGTGGGTTCGATTCCCACTCGAGGAGTGGAAATTATATTTCCATTTTCTTCGCTCTGGTGTCGAGGTAAAGCGCGGCGTTAAGTTCCGCCACTTAACACGCAAGCCTCCGAATTCGGCGGAAAGTGGGGAACGGAGTGTCTTAACACTAGGTTCCCTCTGCCTACCCTGCTGTGTGCGGGATATAGCGTGAAGCTATTTATTTTTTAATTTTAATTTTATAAAAAAATTAAATTCAAAGTCCTACTACAAAGACTTTCTTCCAAGCTGCCTAATTTTATTTTATTTGACAGATCATACTTCCATGGAACTAACCGTATAAATTTCGTCAAAATTTCGTGTAAGCGTTATTCGTAAAAGGAGCAAGTACAAACATATGTATATACATAGTCTTGAAATCGATGCCTATATTTTTCTGAAAACATTATTTTAAAGAAATGTATTGTAAATTATATTACAATATTATCAACACATTTTATATATAGAAATATGTGATTTTTTTAACTTACTTATCACTTTCATGCTTTAAATGATATATCTACATGTCACATAGGGTAAAACTTGGTAATACGCCCCACTTTTTTTTAACCTTCAATAAAACCCAAATAATCATAGATTTAATTATTTCTTTTATTCCTGGACGTTAATTGGTTCGTTAACAATAATTTTACAAAACCTTAATGTAATTGGAACGATGGTTAAAGATCTATTTCAATTTTTTTGCAGACATGGAGTGGGGCGTTTTATCAGGTACATGTTACCTAATACGCCTCGTTTTGTATTATAAAATGCCCCATGCAATTTAAAATGTCCTCATATATGTCCATACCTAAATTTTATCCAAAACATAAAAAAACACAATATATCAATAGTTTAATAACTTACAAACATAACACATATGTAAGGCAAGACTTAAAAGTCCTTAAAAACTCTAAATAAAAAAAAAACATTTTCATTTGTAAGAAATTAATTAAAAGAAAAGTTGTAACAATAAAAAACACCAGTCTTCTAAATTAATGATTAACATAACAGTCTTTTCAATTAACTTTGACATAAACCAAATTAAAATCATCATAAAATAGTTGAATAGAATAAAATCAAATCTTGCTGCTTTTAACAGCTTCTCTCTCAGCTTTCTGCCCATAGTTGTTACACAAACGTGGTACCCTGAACGTGTCAAACTTGAATCCAGTCTTCAGGAGACTTTGTTATGTAGTAATTTTCTGTACATTCAACGCTTTTATTTATGTCCATATCCGAACAGTTTTAAGGTGCTTCTCAAAGATGGAACTTTGAAGTGCTTTGAAGCTTCATTCTCTCCCATTTTTTTACTTCATACAGATCGCATTGCCTCCAAGAAGCTAGAAGAGTATTGCGTTTATATTTAAGAGACATACTCTGTAATTAAAATACAATATAAATTGGTATCTATGTAATTTCGGTACGGGGGCATTTTAAAAAACATGCGGTGGGGCGTATTGCAAATTTTGCTTTTTAAAACGCCCTATCAAGAAAAAAGCCTCAATTTCAAAGTTATCACGTTTAACGAACATTTATAATAAAGTGTATTTATGTGTATTTTCAATAGTTAATATCAATTTAACTTAAATTTAATGAGTATTAAAATATAAAAAAATGTTTGCAACTTACCACAAATTGTAACTTCACTGAAACACTAAATTTATTAATATTTTTTAAGGCAGCGTAATAAACCACACGTGCACATTAGCTATGTTGTTTATCAACTTATGGCTACTCTCCGTGCAATACGTGTATCATCTAGCTTTCTTAATGTGCCTGCTATGGCTGTGGGGCGTTTTGTCAATTGGGGCGTTTTATCTACATGTCACATATGTACTTATATGTATACATACACAATACAATATAAGTTTGTTAATAAAGTATTAGGATTACATACCTTTTCTTTTACACATATCTCTTTAGCGTGTAAAAGAAAATCTATGACAGCTACGAAAAATCCTAGAATCCCACCTATGCCCAGTACTAAAAATATTCCACTGGTATTTTTCATTTGCAATGAACCGCTGTCATCCTCTTCCTCTTTCTTTTCGTTCTGAAATAGCAGAGTATTTTTTTTTTGATTAACATACACACAGCAGGGTAGGCACAGGGAACCTAGTATTAAGACATTGTGTCATCCATTTTCCGCCAAATTGTAGAAGTATTGTTGTGTTAAGAGGCGGAACTTGACACCGCGCTTTTGCCTCAATACTCACTAGCGAAGAATGGAAATATTAAATACTATTCCACTCTCCGACTGGAAATTGAACCCACAATTAGTCGGGTTTACAGTCACACTTTGTGCCCCTACACCACGACTGGCCTCATATTTTGTGTTATATTGTCAGCAGCAGAGCAAGTGACAAGTTTATGTGATGTAATACTATGATTTGTTGCGAAATGATAGCCTTAAGATATAATTACTTCGCCAACGCCCTACTTCAGTTAATAGCAAAATTCGGGAGAAAATACTATCATGCTGATATATGTTACATATTACTTTATTTATTATATTTAGTTTCACAAGAACGTGATATCATCATACTCTGTTCTCCACTTTGTATGAGAATTCGGGACAATATGTGTTGAGTGACGGAATTCAACTCCACCCTTTTTCTGAAGGAAAATGAAAATATTTCACTTTTGTTTTTTTAGCGTCACACTATATTGCGCACACAGCGGGGTAAGCAGAGGCAACCTCACGTTAAGACACTCTGTGTCCCCACTTTTCCGCAGAATTCTGAAGGCATTGCGTGTTAAATGGCGGAACTCGACACCAGAGAAAAAATGAAATATTAAATATTTTCTTTCATCGAGTCGGAATCAAACCTACTACCAGTCGCGTTCACACTTTGTGCCCTTGCGCCATAACTGGCCTCAAATAATTTTAATATAATTATTTTATTTAATAGTACTAGTCAGTAGAAAGAGTAATAAACCATACAATTTATTAGTTTTTTACTCACTTGGCATTTTGCTTCATTATCCTCCTCTTCCCACCATTTCTGTTTTAAGTTTAACAAGGTCCCTTTTTGTTGTAGTGCTACTATTGCGATATCTATAGCTGTTTTATATGGCGAATCTGTGTATATTTACAATGAACAAAATATTAATCTCAGTTAGTTCAAATAATTTTAATAAATTTGTTATATTATATTTTGAAAATTAATATAGCAATCAATTATATTTTGATAAAATTGATTCCTATAAAAGTTTTCAACAAATATTTTGATAAAAACGAATTTTATACGACAAAAGAATTTCAATTATTTATTTCAACCCCGTAGTAGTTATTGATATAACTGGCAATGTAGGTGAAACCAACAATATATACATATTTAATATTATTATATTGCGCCGTCATGACGGCGACAGTGCCATGGCACTGTGGTACAACGTCTGATTGTAAAACGATGATTGGGGGTTCGATTCTCATTTGGGGGAGTGATTATATTTAAATTTTCATTTCTTCGCCCTGGTAACTAAGAGAAAGCGCGGCGTTGAATTACGCCACTCAACATGCAATGTCCCAATTTTGGGCGGAAAGTGGAGGACGGATTGTCTTGACACTAGGTCCTCTCTGACTGGGGTAGTCAGCTTTGCGGTAGGAAACGTAAAGCTGCAAAAAATTTACCAAACTTAAGTAAAATACGTTAAAAATAATTTAAATTAAAAGTACAAAAAATATATATTTTAACCATTGTGCTATAAATAATGTATATAGATATGCTATAAATAATGTACATAGATAACTCACTTTTAGGCATCGCAATACCATAGTCCTTCGAATCCAGCTTTGAGCCCACCATTTTTAAATCACAATATCTCTGAGTGTAATACTCTATAGTTGTGGACTCCATAAAAAACGCATATTTCCCTTTACTTTTCTGAACACGGTCTCGACCCTCGTCATTGGTTCGTGTAAAAACAGTGGGCCTGGCGGATTTCATTACACCCCATAGTTTCTTGTACAATGTGTCGTTTGACGTCTGAAATATGTTTGAAAATTTAGGTCACTGGCATAAATTAATTAGCTAAAATTAGATATGTTTGTTTTATTTCAAAAATATAAATGTACAATCGCCGAAGAGAAGGAAAAACAATTTTTAGTTGAGCTTGTAATCTACTTTTGCCCACAAGTTCACTTATTCGTATAGTTATTGTATTCTACAGATCTTTAGTTTATTGAATGAGCTATTATACGTCTGTTTCTACGAATTGTTTTTCATTTATTTTCTAAAGGAATGTCTTTAATGTTCAAAGATATAAATAGCTCTGAGATTTATGTATAATAATGAACCATTACGAAACAGTAAATCTTTAAAGATAAGTTACTATATGTCTTTATAGTTAAAGATAAAAATTTAAAAACTTTACCTCAAAAAATTTATAAGTCGATCCGTTATAAAGTGCTCCATAGCTTATGGAATTTTGATCGGCGAGATTTTTTACGTCAGTGATTTCATTGTTGCGTCTGCTTGCACTGAGAAAAGTCGACATGTTGGCGGTATACGAAGCTGTTATAATAAGAGCAAAAAACCACCACATGCCAGTCACCCATCTAGAACCTGCAGCCCTGTTTAAAGTTAATAATTTACTTTACAAAATCTGCTATATAACAAATATATAGCGTAATATAAAGACAAAAACAATTGGTGAAAATGAGAGTCAAATTAATATTAAGAATTTACACAGTTGTCCACTTCCCTGATCAATGGACAGATATATAAATAAGTGCAAAGATAAAATTACACGTTATATCTAATAAATTAACATTTTGAACCACTCGTAGCTCAGGGGCACTTAAGCGTGACTGTAAACGCGACTGGTCGTGGGTTCGATTCCCACTCGAGGTATGGATGAATGGAATATTTAATACTAGCGACCCGCTCGCAGCTTCGCCGCGTGAACTACATAATTGTTACGTAACATTGCAACCCTCAAAGGTGTTTTTTTGAAAAATAAAGTAACCTATGTTTAACCTTGGATTATCAATTTTATTTATGCCAAATATCATCACAATCGATCAAGCAGTTTAGATTCTTCATATACACTTTTATCACCTCATCATTCCATCCCTTTACAGGTTGATTCAAAATAAGTAGCCTACATTTGAAACAGAATTTTTTACTGATTTCATTCTAAATTTTATCCAAATCAGACCAGTAGATTAGCCGTGAACGCGTTACAGACAAATAGACAGACTTTCGCATTTATAATATAAATTTGGATTTCCATTTCCTTTGCTCTGGTGTGGAGGCAAAGCACGGCGTTAAGTTTCGCCACTTAATACACAATGCCTCCTAAACTCGGTGGGAAATGTGGAACGGAGTGTCTTAACACTATGTTTCCTCTGCCTACTCTACTGTGTGTTAAAAAATGACAAACAATATATAAATATATTTACCTTGGTAGTATATCACAACCCTGAGTCATAATAGCACCCATGGTTAGCCACATGCAATTATAGAGACTCCAGATATTCTCTAGGTTCTCTGGATTTTGATTGCAAGGATGCGGATTCACCCAATCGCCTTGACTCATACTGCAATATATCAAAATTAATTGGCAGCCACGCTACTAAAAGTTGTATACAGAAACTACATACTGACATAGAACTAATATAGAATAACTTTTTTAATAGAATGTATCTACTAAAACAATATACATTTCTGTACATTTTAATTTAGTTTCAAAAACGACGTACAATGTTTATTTTACATACATATTAAAGTTACTTTTGTGGCACAGATAGAGTAACAAAACATGTAAGTCGAAGCGTCCCTGACGAAAAATGTTATTTTTATAATAGAGCAGCTTTGATATACGTCATATAATATCCAACACTACAGTACAGACAGACTCACAAAAGAATAAGTTGATTTATAACTAGATTCTGACAGTCATCTCTACAATAATAGTGCGAAAAAGAAGAAATAAAATATATATCTATTGATTGAAAAATCGTAGAACTTACCGAGCACATATTAATAGTACAAAAGATACAATAATATAAGTAGTCGCTAAATACAGCCAAACGTCTAAAGACAATGGCTTTATAAATGAAAACATGTCAGGTTCTTCTGGTTCAGGTTTCATAATTAACAAGCTGATACCCAAGGACATGAATGGCGTTGAAAAATCAATCACCGCGTTACGCTCCGATGTTATTGTGAGATCACATATTCCCAGTTCAGCGTTCTACAAATGAACTATGGTAATTAATTACTAAAACAAACTGTACTAATTATTATTAATTTGATATTGTATTAACAGTTATTATTGTATCGTATGTTCATGAAAACATAGATGTTCTGACCTCTATGTGAGAGTTAATTGAAGCACTAAATAACGACTAATGGATATATAATAATTATTAATTCATGCTATAATTGAAGATTCAAAATACTATTGAGATAATTTATATATTTAAACATAATATTTGGTTCCGTTCACTTTTGATATATATATCTTTTTTTTAAATTACTATAAACGGCAAAAGTCAGAACAGAAAAACGTATATATTTTTGTTATTAGTAAATAATAAAAATTACGTGTTCCAAAAGTTCGCCAATCAGACCATCCCATTTTTTGGTCCCAGCAACGGGTTGTCCGTAGTTATTGCCATTAACTTTGTAAAATTCATATTGATATTTTTCATTTCTCTCTTTTTCTATATATTCAAATATTGCCTGTACCAAATCCACGGCGTAACCTTCGTAGGTCGTTGTTCCGTTTTTGTTGACATACATATCGAAGTAGGGTTTTCCTTTAATGGCAGCTATCTAAAATATTATTATACGAAAGAATGAAATTTGTAATAATGGCAAGATTATTTATCAAAGTTAAGAGAGAAGTCTTACAAGTTAAGGATAAATATTAGAGTTCCATTTTTGGTTTCTTAAGAACAATGTTGTTAAGTATTATCATGAATTATTATAATTTGCATTTAATTATCGAAATTGTAAATACGTATTTAAAGAATTTTTACTCGTACTGTGTATTTATTCTGACTCGAATAATAAAAGTAAGGAAAAAATCTACCACACTCCTAGCTACATTCTGACGAAACGGAAATATTGCATTATAATGATATTCCACTGCGGGCACATGTAGAGTACCTATACGTTAATTTTAATAAATACTGGTCACTCAGTGGTCTATATCGGCTATTATAGTTCATTAATTATTAAACTTTTATATTTAAACATCATTAAGCTTCATTGCAAAATACTACGTCTATAATATAACAAAATAGCTTCCCGGTTTTTCCCTCATTGCAGGGTACTCAGAGAGGACCTAGTGGCAACATTCCGTTCTCCATTATATAAAATATTAAATTTACGCACAACACTATCAAGTTCTAAATTTCTAACCGATATTGTTAACTATTTCTCATAGTTATTAAGGAAAACATTTTCTGAAATTTAGTGCTATTGATATTGATATGTCTAAATTTCGGAAAATCTTATTCTTCGTATCTAAATATATTTTATACATATTTCTCAGAATGGCAGGCAATAAACAAAGATGGTAAAGCTTGTCTACTACCAACATTACTGGTATTCAAGCTCGATTCTAAGTATTTTGTTAAATAGTCGTGAAGTTCCGACCTTACCTAACTTCGATAATTATATATACACTTCAACTATGCCAAATTTCATATTCCTCTACCCGCTTAATTTTCGTAAAACAGGGTCAAAAGTTTTCTCGTATCAATATAGATTTATTACCTACTACTAGATTTATTATTTAACTATTCTTGGGCAAATTCCATTTATGAAAAAAAATTCTAGCACATTATTTCATTATTTACATAAATATTATTACAGAATTTGAATAAACTAAAAAACTTACCCGTATTAAAGATTTAGGTGTACGAGCGAGGGATCGTTCAGTGACTACTTTTTCATCCAATATGGTATCGGTCTTGGAATTCCAGTAACCAACGTTAATGAACTGACTTTCATAACTCAACTTTGAGTAATAAAGTATAAAGTTTTTCCTTTTTCCATATTCATCAAACGAGATATTGCCCGTAAAACCGGAGTATTCTGTCTGTAATACGAAAAGAAACTATAATATGGTTGTTATTTTAGGTAACGTGTAATTACACGAGCTTCATGCTCATTTCAAAGGCTCCTGAGTAAATATACCGGTATGTATACGTTTTGCAGTCCTTTGCTTCGATTTATATAAGACGAGGAATTCTATTAGCATAAGTAACCAAGATTTCTCATCGTGTGTATCGTAATAAAAGTATATATGTTCTTGCATTGTAAATATTGAAATAATTACGTGTCTACCAAAAAGATAATTTAAATTCGTTACTGAATATTGTAAAGAAAGAAATCACAAATATTATTATTTATTTATTGATTTAGTAACCGAAATAAATGGATATATTAAGAAGAAAGTCTAGCGGCAAAGATTTTCTTACACACTGAGTAACGATCCTAACTAGTGAAATATACGACTATAAGAATATTAAAATATCGCAATATTATTTAATTTAGGAATATTTCATACGTTTTAAACATAAATATTGTTTAATACAAAATTTAGTTCAAGTATATTTGTATAGATTATGTAACATGTTTATAAGATACATTCCACACAACCGCACTCCCATCTCTTAAAGTCGTAACGTGGGCGGCAGCTGAAACTTAAATGATTTGGAACTAAATGTTCATACATATTCAATTGTTTATCGATTTTAAAGCCAAGAACTTCTCTCGTGTGTTAAATTTATTTCATGTAAATGCATAAGAACACATAAAACTAAAAACCTTTGTTCTAATAACTTTATCCTAAAAATAGCTTTAACCTTTTTGTGACAGGATATTCTCATACCAGAGTAGTCAGAGAGAAATGTCAAGACACTCCTTTCTCCACTTTTCGCCCAAAACAAATAATCTATATATAGACGTAACGTAATTATTATACGTTTTTATAGTCTTTGTATATAATTCTATACCTTCATAATCGCTTCTCTTAACTGGCTTCCCATCTCCCAAGGCTCATAGCTGGCCTCCTGATTATTTGAATGTATAAGACATAATTGTGGTGGTTCTGGCAATCGTTTCTGGGGCCACCCAATGCTATCAATATCCAAACTTGATATAGCTTTTTCTAAGTGACTTAAAGCGTCTGCAGCTAATGCCGTCTCAAGCTGTAATATTTTTTCTAGTTAAAAATATAAGTATGAGCGTAGTTTGAAACAACAGAAAAGTAAGCATCGTAGCGGGGATATTAAGTAAAATACGCTATAGTTTTGAATCCCATACCTTTCATCTAATTAAGTTAGGTTCCGCTATTTATTAAAATAAACGAAAAGCATATAAGATTTTGCCTATTAAACCCATATGAGAGAAAGCATAAGAGAATATTTAAAAATATTCTCTCATTCTTTCATTGAAGTAGGCGTTCATTTCAGCATATACATATCTTACAGAAAAGGACATAAGCAAAGATATTGAATGGACACCAAGCATAGATATTGAATTATAGGAAACCTTTCGTCCTAACCGCGTAAATTATAATTTTACTAGTATATTATAATTATAGTAGTACAAATTAAATATTTCGTCTTCTCGAGTGGGAATCAAACCCACAACTTACAGTCACACTTCGTGCCTCTGTGCCACGAGCCCCAATTGGGAAACTGGGGATCAGAGTGTCTTAACACTAGGTTCCCTCTACCTACCCTGCTCAGTGCGCGAGATACAGCGTGAAGCTAAAGAAAAAAAATATGTTGACCTGATATATATTTTAATTAAATATTAATTATACCCGTATACTGTAATTTCCGACATCCATATTTATATCTTTCCAGCCAATATCATCTGGTTTTGTCATGTGAAGTGTTGAAACATTAGCCATCAAATCAGGAATCTCACTTAGGTCAATTATATAAGCGTCAAGGTTGGTCAATATAAAACTCTGTAAGGAAACAAATGCACTGATGTGTAATTGAAATATTGATAGAAATTTCATATCATATTTTTAAAGTGTGACTCGCACACTTAGGAATTTAAATACGTACTGCGTATTTACGTAATAGCGCGTGGACGGTTTCCAACAGACGCGGGTTGGAATCCCGATGCGGTCATTTTTGTTACGTTTACTAAAAGTCACTTAAAATATACTGTACATATAATTTTTAAATAAATAAATAACATGTACCATGTTTCCTGTTCTCGACTAATATCTTTTAATAATTAAAAACATTGTGCTATTGCTATTTTTGTATATGAATAAATAAAGATGAAACTACAAATAATGAATTTAATTTAGTAAAGTTTTACGAATATTCTAAACTCTATTGTTTAATTAAAACAATGTGTCATGTACACCTCACATCTAGACGGCCGCAAGGGATAACGAGATGTCTAGTCAAAGCAAACAAAATTTGTTGTATTTATATAATTTAATAAAATTAAAGGCTGTAGTGGCGTAGTGTGGCAGCGATTAATTATAATATCGTGTGGGTTCGATTCTTCCTCGAGGGAATGATTATATTTAAATTATAATAAATAAATAAATATTTAAATTTGTTCCATTTTGCAACTAAGATAAAGCGTGGTGTTGAGCTTTACCACTCACCACGCAACATCTCGAATTCCTGCGGAACGTGTAGAGCGAAGTGTCTTAACACTAAGCTCTGACTGCTATGTGTGGAAAAGCGTGAAAGTGTTTTTAATTTTTCCAGTTCCCATAACAATGTTAGTCATACACTCTCCAAAGAATCTGCTAACTTTAGTTTTATTTTGTAGTTTTAGCCGTGTGTTGTCTGTCAATCTTACTAAGTAGCTAAACAGTTTTGTATGTACTAACATATTGATGTAAAGCTTCACTTACTTGATATTGAGTTGAATTGTCAACTTCAACAATTTCTTTCATATATTTATGAATATTTCGTACATCACAGTCTAGAACATGATGACTCATATGAGCTACCTTAAAGACATATTTAAAAGTTTCACGATTGTCACCAACTGGATCCAATTGCTTGTATAATATTTGATCTTGTTTATATGGCCACGAATTTATAACTTCTTGGAGACGAATAAAACCTGAAATCAAACAAAAATATTTATATAATAGTTGTTACTTCACTTGTTGTAAGCTATTGTTGTTTTTACGAATATGTTACAGATAGGCCGTGGCGTTGAATTCCGCCAATCAACACGTAATTTTTCGATTTCAGGCGAAAAGTGAAAGACAGAGTCTCCAGACAGTAAGTTCTCTCTGTCTACCCGGGAAAGTGCTGTTTTTATGTAGTATGGTAAATGTACTTACTACCATCGTCTTCATATAGAAAAGTAAATTTTTCCCATTGCAGATTCTTAATAAGAGTCGCGTAAGCTTTAGAAACAAGCTCTGGCGGTGGATGATAGGAGAATGTGTATAAATCTCTTTCTAGCGTAGCTGGTAATTCCCATCCTAATATTAAATGAGGTATCTTGAAAAAACATAATGAATATTATTAATATTACTAGTAGTATATTCTACTTTTTATATAATAATAATATTATCTAGCTATAAAATAATAGATTAGTAAAACAAATATATATTTACCTGAAGTCGGTTGCACAATAAACAAGTAATATCACAAATGCCATTAGTTGGCCTCGCATCAACCAGTGAGACTATACCCTTATTATTGGATGTTTGTTTACATACTGAAAAAAGAATAACACATTATAAAAACCGTAAAAGCAATATATTATTTATGGAAAATTTAAATACTTACTCTCAAGAGCAGTAGAATAACTATCAACAACTGTTGAATGAAAAGCTCTGCCATGGTATGGTTTTGTAGAGCTAGTCTTCATCTTATTCTCAAAAGCTTTTTCTGTTGCCGGCAAAGAGTTTGCGTTAAACAAACCACCTGAAAGTTATGAAATTAGAACAACTATTTTTATTTATCTTCTATTAAATAAAATAAAGTGTACATATATTTTTGACAAACCTATAGGTAATCGTGCGCTTAAAGTGGATTCTGATTCTGGCCATTTTAATATAAAAAGTAGAAAAAAACCTCGTATAACAAACATAGTGATAGCCTTACACTAAGAACTAGCTGCAATCACAAATGCCATTTGTGTTTAGACGGGCAAGCGGCATGGAAGCCATCACATTGCCGTCTGATGTATTTTTGGAAAACAGTTTTAGGTCACATCGGCTGAAAGCGCCGACATGCGATAGAATCGTCATTATTGTCGCCTGATTCACGAATCAACGTCGCATACAGGATATGATCACGTTCCGAACCCACAAGATTAAGTGTTATATACTACAAACTATGTATAAATAGTTCATTAACATGTAACTATTATTATATGTTATTAAACTGAGTACAGTGAAAGTGAAAGTTATTGTTTACTACTCCGAAAGACTATTAGAATAACGGATTGAAGATTCATGAAAGTGTTGAAGCTGTGTGTGCGATTTTAGCATATTCGCGGAAAGTTTTGATGGAAAAATGCGGAAACTTATAATATTTATTTGTTTATTGGCGACAACAAATTCACAAGTTCTTGTTACGGAGACAGAGGAAATTGTTTATCAAATAGGTAATATATTGTCTTTTATACCATTATTCAATAAAATAGCAAAAATTTCAATATTTTTACATAAAACAATTATTGAAATACTTTCAATAAAATAATTTTATTATTTTAGCGGGTATTTTTGAAAGCAATGCTTATACTCAACGGCTTGCCTTTAAGGATAGTATGCGTGTTGCCAAATTAGGGGAAGCAGAACTACATGCAGGAGTAGAAGAAGGCACAGGTGAACTGATTTGCTTTTCTTTTAGAAAAATAATTAATGTAATAAAGACTAGAAACTAATTTATTACTCATATAAACCTTGCAGCTGTAAGAGATTGGCGTCTGGAACCAGTTATCTTGCAACCAAAAAAATCCGACAGTTATTCTGTATTACAGAACTGTAAGTAACACCAAGGTGCAATGAAAAGATACATTACGTACTATATAACAAATAATTAATATTTAATTATGTTATTTTAGTGTGTTCGGACAGCGAAATGCGGCCAATCGCCGTGTTTGGTCCTCAAAATGATATGACAGATGGTATAGTCAGAGATCAATGTACTATAGCCGAAATACCACATATTCAAGCTACATGGAGACCACTAGATCCCGAGCTAGAACTAAATCAGGAAGAAGAAGTAGCTGAAAATGAAACTTTTTCATACAAAAAGATTTCTATAAATTTCTTCCCGCCTGCCGAAGAGATTTTACAGGTGTATGCAATGTTGTTAAAGTACTACAAATGGGAAAACTTCGCGGTTCTTTACGAAGATGATTCTGGTGAATATTTCTACCAACTTTGATCGTATAATTTGCTTATTTATCGATGAATATTTTATTTTATTTTGTTAGATGTTTGTTATGTGAAACGTTGATCCAACAATTTTGGATTCTCAAATTCGGGTAAAAAGTGAAGAATGGAGTGTATTGAATAGGTTCTATCTTCCTGGGTTCCCTATGGTTATATTTAAAAGGAAGCTTAATAGGCAACATTAGTTTTTATTATGCAGCATCATAAATTAAAAAAGAAATAACTTTAATAACTAACATAACTAACTTAAATGAAACTCACTCATGAAAGGAAGAAACTTTAATTTCTAATAATTATTTTCATTTTAGGACTTCTGCGAGTTCAAAAGATATTAGCTGAGTTCACCGAGCAATATCCAATAACAGTGAGAAAATTAGATCCCGATGCCGACAACCACGAAGTAAGTTTTAATAACTGTAACAGAATTCGATATCTTACGGGGACAAAGAAAATACTTATCTATCGTTTTTCTTACACTGTTGTTGACAAAAGCATAAACTTACAAACGTATTCAATGTTAAGCTATTTCATTTAAAATCATTCAAATAATAAGTACATATTGTAAATACACATTGCACTGGCAAATGCACATGCCATGGATGGTGTTATCCTTTCAAGACAGCAAATAACATTATTGCTTACGGTCACATTCTAAAACAGTAATGAATTTATTTCATTTGTAGTATTATCACACTATCATATTTATATTGACTAAAATGTAAAAAAGAAGTTGTTTATATTAATTTATAAAAACTAAATTTATGACAAATATTTAGCTTAATATGCATACATTATATCAGACAAAATTTACATGGAAAGCTAGGAAAGTAGCAGTAATAACTCGTACTACCTCAGCTTAAATTATATGAACACATGCAAATAACTTAAAGAGCTTTTCGCATTTATAATGTATTGAAGTTCGCGAGGGAGTTTCTTACGTGGAATTCTTAATTACTTAAGAACGCGTAGCTATTAAGGACTTAACAATGATGGATCATGACTTACTAATGTTTTTAGTTTTATTTACAAATAAATCAAAGTCTTGACTTTGAAGTCTACAACCTCCTTTTATAAATGAAAAATATGAATGTGAACATTATTCACTGAATGTGGTACAACCAATCCCATATGTTGCTGCTACTTAAAGCCCAATAAATATTATAAAATCTTCAATAAGAATTTGGTAGATGTATCTTCTATTCTCGTATGCGGCACATCTCTACTTTGTCAGACAGTACGAAACTACATTTATTACTTATAAGCGCATTTGTCTTTGCTACAAAAACGATACTTATATTCACATGTATATAATAAATATTTTGAATACATAACAAGTGCCTATTCGTACACATACTCGTATATTATCTTAAATTTTTAATTACTTCACCTTTATATTTTAAGAAAGCAAAGTGTTATATCGCCATTATTGCTATATAAATAATAGCATAACTTAAATATTGATTTCATATAATAATAACATGTTTGTTCACAGGTTTTTAAGGATCTTAGCGAATTTAAGGAATATCGTATTATTCTGGATTGTCATGTTGATCGTATACTTAAATATTTAGAAGAAGCTCGCAATGTTAATATGGTCAATTATTATCAGGTAACACTCTATTTGATATAACTATTTTACTTATTAATAAAATATAATATTTAAAATTTAATTGATTGACGTGATGCACTTGGATAACATCTGATTATAAACGTGATGAGTGTAGGTTCAATTCCCACACGAGAGAATAATTATACTATTTCATTTATCCACTTTGGTTCCTAAGACAAAGCGCGGCGTTAAGTTTCTGCCATTTAACGCTTCTTGACTTCAGGTAGAAAGTGAACGGAGTGTCTTGACACTAAGTTCTCTCTGACTACCCTACTTAGTGAAAAGCGGGAAGCTGAATAATCTTTACAATATAATCAAAACCATAGTGGCACATGGGGACGTTCCCTTTCTCCTATTTTATTTTCCTCTCTACAGTTGCAATAAGTCAAAACTAATTATTTTATTAAATATGATGTACCCATGGTAAATTTTGATGACCTTGTCGCCCGAACACGTTAACTATAATCACATTCTATAAGACCTCAACTGTGCCATAATATCACACCTACATACGCACTTTTTACAGAGCTAGCACGAATATATTATACATGAAAAAGGATCTAAATATGTTTTTTTCTTATATTGTATATTTATTCTGGTTACTGGAAACTATTATACGTGTATGTAAGGTACTTCACAATACAATATTGAACTTTTTTTGTAGCACTACGTCTTAATAAATATGGATACTTCAACAATTACTAATGACTTACTACGATTCGAATCCAACATGACGTGGCTAAGTTTAACAAATTTCGAAAAGCTGAACGACTCAAAACACTTTTTAGTACCAAGAGTCGGATGGTGGATTAATGAAAATGGACCAGTTTTAGAAAATACTCGACCTCCTGTTACAGACATGAAGGTAAAATTATTACAAAGTTTAAAAATGTACCTACGTACTACGCTAAGAGATTTGAATTCTTAATATTTTACCTATAAAAACTTTGAAACGTATTAGATATGTTGTTTATTTTGTTTTAGTTGGAAGCTCTTATGATGAACGATGTAGCAAATCATGTTCTAAAAGCACTTCAAAAGCTCGAAGCCACAGGTGATATTGAAAAGCCTAATGATAACTTATGTAAGTCTAGCGACAGCCCGTGGCCGTACGGTGGTATGCTGCAGAATAAAATATTAAATGTAAGTACACATTTGTATTGTATATGGTTATCAATAAGTAAATTGTTTTTACATTCCCGCCGCACCGAAGAATGGATCTATCCACCCGCACTCAATAATGCTAATGTATAACCGTGTTAATGCGATTTTCGCACTTAATTCATATATATAAATTCATATAGTTCCCACAGTAATAATATTTTTCGACACCTTCCTGGACTCTAGAACTACATGAGTATCTAAGACATTGAAGTGAACGATAGAGTTATACTTTTCATTATTACCGTAATTGAAAGAATGTGAATTAAAATTTATGTGAAAATGCCCTTATATAAAGTGCTTGTTGTATACCACAAATTACTATTAATATGAAACAGTACAATAATCATATTTTTCATATTCGTATTAGACTCGAACCACAGGCGTTACGGGAAATATTGAATTCAATGAAAAAGGCGAAAGAGTTAATTATACATTACATGTTAATGAAATATTTATTAAGAGAAGGCGTACTCTTGGTAAGTGGAATGCTACCAGCAACGGACAAATTATTGAAGAAAAATCTGTGTCAGACTTAGACAATCAAAAAAACAGTAAACACTTTATTGTAAGTATTTATTATGTGCATTTCTTCAATACATAAGCTTACCAATCATTAATCTAATAACTCAGTTTTCAATATTTATTACTTTTCTAGATTATTTCCAGAAAAGCCAAACCATATTTCTCTGACAAAATGAAATGCCCTGAAGATGACCCTACCTGCGAAGAAGAAGATGCTGATGATAGATATGAAGGATTTTCTGTTGACCTGGTTAAAAATATTTTTAAAATTTTACGTAAAAATAAATTCAACTACACCTATGAATTCATGTATAAAGAAGATGAATATGGAAAATATGACCCTGAAAAGAAAAAATGGAATGGTTTGATCGGCGAACTATTGGATAAAGTTAGTAGCACACTGTTTTTATTATGTCTACATAATATTAAAACTTACTCTTAATTATGTTTATAATTACAGAAAGCGGATTTAGCAGTGTGTGATTTAACAATTACAGAAGAGAGGAAAAAAGTTGTGGACTTCTCTGTGCCATTTATGTCGCTAGGGATCAGTATATTATATACTAAAGAAAAACGTATACCGCCAGGACAATTTTCTTTTCTAAATCCTTACGAATTTGAAGTGTGGATGCACACAGCGACAGCGTACTGTGTTGTATCCATCGTACTATTTGTTTGCTCAAGGTTAATCCGCAAGTGTTGAATTATATGATTTATTATATCCGTCATAGATCACTATCTATAAAAACGATTTATACTTTTTTATCAGAATATCTCCAGCCGACTGGGAAAATCCACAGCCATGTGATAAGGACCCTGAAGAATTGGAAAATATTTGGAATTTCAAAAACTGCGCATGGCTCACGATGGGCTCTATTATGACACAAGGATGTGATATACTGCCTAAGTAACATGAGTTTTTATACCTTTTAAATATTTATTAATAAATATAGCGTGTACAAAATAAAGCGTGTACCTACTATGTTATGCACGGACGGTAAAATGTTATAAAACTTTACATGTTTTAGAGCTATTGGCTCTCGCTGGGTTTGCAGCATGTGGTGGTTTTTCGCTATGATCGTTTGTCAAACGTATATTGCTCAACTGTCAGCGTCGATGACATCGGCATTGGGGGACACGCCAATAAACAATGTTGAAGAGCTAGGAAAACAAACAAAGGTTTTATATGGCGCTATCAAAGGTGGATCGACTCTTGATTTTTTTAAGGTAGTATTTTTTATAAGGCTACATGTATAGAGGTTGTTGTTAATTAATTTGTGCATTGTGAAAGAACGTACGATAAATATCATTTGAAATGTTTTCAAACGTAATAACACTTACATATTTAAGAAGTTAGAAGAAATAAAATGAAGAATTAAAAAATAGCCGTAGTCTTGATATGCACTGTAAAAATCAAATATACTACTAGAAAGTAAGCAGTCTTATATAGAACACAAAATATACCAAATGATAAAGGATCTAGCTCAAAGTGTTCTAAACGCCTATCTCACACTGTGTTTATAAATGAAAATTACTGACTTCCAATCTACAATTGAAATTTTAAAATGAATATTTGTAATTCTTAATATAATATGCTGCTTAGTATTAAGAGAAAATCTTGAATCAATTTATTTTGATAATACTCATAAAACATTAAGAATCTTCTAAATATTATTTTTTTTGTTATAGAATTCAAAAGATAAAATATATCGTCGAATTTATGACAATATGATGGCAAATCCTGTAGTATTAGTCAACAATAACGACGAAGGTGAAAAGAGAGTACTTACTGCGAAAGGGAAATATGCCTTTTTCATGGAATCCAGCACAATAGAATATAAATTGAAAAGAAAATGTGACCTTAAAAAAGTCGGCGAGGAGTTGGATTCTAAAGATTATGGCATTGCTATGCCAGCTAGTAAATGTCATATTACAATATTTATTTATGTTTAATATTTTTATTTCATTCTATTGCAGTTTCACGCTTGTTCTGGGCAATGCAAGGTATTCAGATAAAACCTAGAGTTCAGACACTTCATTCTTCTCTTAATTTATTAGAGCGGGGAAAAGACAATGTTTCCCTCAAATTGAGATCCAACCCAAGCAGCTAATCGTGTTTACAATCGGACCACTGCGTCATGATGGCCTCTAACATATTTTATATATATTTTTTATGTGCGACTAATTCTAATTTGTTTTGTATATAGAAAGAAATTATTTTTATACTTTCAATTCGTCAATGATACGAAATTAGCTATAAGAAATTATGTAGTTAGGTATCTTATTTGCATTTGAAATTATCATAATTATATGTTAGTCTTTTCGTAGAAAACGTATAATTTCAGAAAAATTTTAATTGGGTGCGTTAATATATCGATAACAGAGGCCAAAAATCCACTCAGTAGAATTTTTGTCTGTCTGTCTGTCTGTCTGTTAATTTGTTCGTCAATCACGCAAAAACTACTGGATAGAAATGAATGAAATTTAGTATGGTGATAGCTTATAGTCCAAAGGTACACATAGGATAGTTTTTATCCCGGTATCCTATGTAGTTTTTTTGGAAAAAATAAAAAACCGATATAAGTAAATCTTTTGTATATCGGTATCTACCGGGTAGAAATTAATGAATTTTTGTATGGAGTTAGCTTAGAGGTTAGAGCAACATATGGGAGTTTTCATCCCGGTATTCAACATAACTCCCGCAGAAAAATAAAATTAAAAAAAAACATTCAAATTATGTCGATAGTTCACGAGTGAAGCTAAATTTGTTTCAATATCACTAATTAAAATAATTATAAAATAAAATATGCATAACATTTATTAAATATACATTTGACCGGTCTATAAAACTTTATATAATCTATATATTTATATAATCTATATGACAACAGATGTCACTACGTTTTCTGCAACGGGTAGCGCCATTTGTTATTATATAGTTGACATTGTATTAAACATATCCGCACTCATTAAAATTATTATTATAAAAATGCTAAAATCTGTATCTCTTTTATTTGTTATGTTTTGACGGGAATTCGTAAAGAAGATTGTTGAAGATGCAGGGTCATATAGGCTACTTTATAAAAAATCAAACCCTAGGAGGTTGAAACAGTGGATGAAACTTATGTTTGTTTAGTATATAGTGAGAATGAAAGATCTAAACTCCTTGACTGAAATGAATAAATTTTCTCAGGAAAATAGTTAATGAGGCAAGGTCAAACATAGGCCACCTCTCTTTTTTTAAAAATTACCCTGGTATTCAAAACAGTTCCCGCAGAAAAGTAAAAAACTGGCAAAGTCAAATTGCATTGATTATTTGCAAGTAAAGCTATTTTTTAATATCAATAAGTAACACAATTGTAAAATAAAAAGCTTAAAGTTTATTTAAGATATTATGACCGGTTTATAATACTATATACCAGATGGTATATATGTACGAAATCTACTATCATATGATAGCAGATTTCGTACGTTTTCTTACTAGAACAGTTATCGCTATATGTTATCAAATAATATAGACATTGCACTAAATGTATTGATGATTTTCTCATGAACATAATTAGTCAAATATAGACTACCCTCCTTTTATAAAAAAAAAACAATCCCAAATAGGCAATAGAGGATGAAAGTGGTAGTTCACGTGGCGAAGCCGCGAGCGGGTCGCTAGTAATAATATATGTTTTTAATGAACCTACTTCATTGGTTGTTAAATTCACATTTAAATTCTAAATTAAAATCTAAGAGATGTTTCTGCAAAATTAATATTGGAATTACACCGTTCTCTACTTTAGAAGTACGTTATTTTAACTATTGCTATTATCGTTCACAGACTCTCCATTTCGGAAACATATAAACAGAGCTATTTTAGAATTAAAAGAACTCACTATATTGGATGAAATAAAAAAGAAATGGTGGGAGGAAAAATATAACGCACTAAAATGTGAGGTACGTATTTTTTAATTCCTTAATTAATAATTTCATTAAATAATTTTGAAATGTATATATGCTATGTGGTTATAGTCTAATTAAATGAGGTTCAGCTTTCTCAACAAGGTCTAGCTAGCACACAGTATTTGAAAATAAAAACATAGCCTAAAACAAAGTGACCTGTCACTAGTTTCTCTCTGCGTATTTCACTAAACGCAGACAAAGACGAAAATGTAAGACATTATTTAGTGACAATAGAAATAATGGAAGTTGTATTTTATATAAGTTATTATAATACGTCCTTTATTCTTAATATATTGTCATTTATATTCAAATAACTTGTTCTTTATCATGAAATTTTCAGGGAGAAAAAGATCAAAATGACGCAGAGGGCGATTTAGAAATGCAAAATTTAATGGGTGCTTTCATAGTACTCATAGTTGGTCTCGTGTTCTGTTTATTTATTACGGCAGCAGAATTCTTTAACGAAGTTCGAAACATCGTTGTTAGAGAACAGGTACATAAAAGGCTCGTAACATAAACTCGAACAAGTTACAGAGTAACTTTAAACTACATATTTTAAAAGATAAGTACACTCAACACAAATAATTTAAGACGAAAAATATTTTTCTATTCAGATTCACGCTTTTTCAGGCGCAAAGAGAACCTAGAATCAAGACACTGCTTTCTCCACTTTAGATCAAATTTGAGACATTGGGTGTTGGTTGCATGGCAGAACTCAACGCCCCGCTTTGTCTTAGGTATCACAGAGGAGAAGTAAAAATAATTTTAAAATAATCATTCTCTCGACTGGGAAACGAGCCCACGACCATAGTGTACAGACAGACACTGTCCCACAACAGCACGATAGATTCCATGAAAAGAAAATATGATAAAAAATTAAAATGTTGTCTATTTATTCTTCTATTAGCGTTCATTATTATTATTTTAGCCTTTCATTATTTGTGTAGTATAAACACTTTCTTTTGTGTTTTAAATCTGAAATCTGTATATATATCCGTATATATCCTTATATAATTTATAACTACTTAAGCCTACAATTGCAATTGACAATGATATTTTTTTTTTCAGGTGACTCACAAGGAAGTAATTATCAAAGAACTGAAGTCTTCGTTAAACTTTTTCCAATTACAGAAACCTGTATTACGAAACCCTAGTCGCGCTCCATCGTTAGCATCATCGAACAACGAAAAATTAATTAACCAGGCCACCGAAAATTTTCTTGATTTCGAAAAAGAAGGCCAGTAATTGCCAGGGTTTTGCCTTAATTTTGCTAATGAGTTATATAGTTTTACCATTATATTAAACATATAAAGTAATTTAATTTAAGTTTTATTAATTTGTTATAAAAATATATCTTTTTGAAAACAGCAATTCTTTTACTAAAATTATTATAAAATTTGCCAATAGTAGATAAAAAATATCAATTTTGTTATGTCGAACAGCAAAAATTTCGAAATTCACCTTCATCGTCCAATTCGCCTCCAAAATTTTAAGTACATGTTTACATTAAATTAAAAAAAATAAGCATAAATATTTTTTTTCTTAAATATAATAAAAATATATTTAAGTTATCCTTAATTTGATTGTTAATGATATTGTAATTAGAAAAATCAATATCAAATATTACTAAATATATACGAATATATTTCAAAGTTTTGTGTATTTATTTATTTTTTTTAGTCAAAGCTAAAGCAAGACACTGTTTTCCACTATTTGCTGTAAAACTAAGCGTGCTAAGTGGCGGAATTTAACACCGCACGTTTGTATGCTCAGTGGTCAACGGTTGCAAGTCGGAGCCCGCGTGCCTGTAAACCAAAGCGAAGAATTTAAAATAATTTATATTATCACTTCCCCAAGTGGGAATCCAAACCACAACCATTATATGCGCGGCATTATACGCTGCGTCATCGTGCCTCGGCGTAGAGTGCTTTATGAATCAAAAAATACCATTCTGCAATCACTGCCTTGCTTTACTCGTCACAGCTATTTTATATGAAGTAAACAGTTCTAAAATTAATTAAAAATTTAGTTAAAAATTTTGGAATCTTAATATTAACTTATTTAGAAAAATTGAAAAAGACATTTAAAAAACGTATAAAAATTTGAACGCAGCGGGATTCGAACCCACGCCCTTGGAAACCATCCAAGCGCTCTGACCGCCAAGCCATGCGCTCTACTACCAGCTGCGTCGAAATTCTTATATGCTTTATTACAACTTATTTTTGTTGTTAAGTCTCTCTACAGAGATGCTAACAACAAAAATAAGTTGTGATAAAGCGTATAAGAATTTCGAGACAGCTGGTAGCAGAACGCATGGCTCAGTGGTGAGAGAGCCTGGTCGGTATTCAGGAGGCGCGGGTTCTAATCCCGCTGCGTTGCAATTTTTATACGTTTTCTAAATGTCTTTTTTTTTTAAAAAAGCACCTGCTCTCCCAACTAAGCTATCACTACATTTTCAACTATCGCAAAATTGATATTCATATATTAATAATATTTTAGCAGATTTTTTAATGCCAAAAATCTAGAGAAAAAGACAATATAAAAATAAAACCTAGTTTGATCGAATTTTCTCCCCCGAAACTCCTTACATGCTAAATTTTACGAAAATCGTTGAAGCCGTTTCCAAGATTCCAATTATATATTTATATATATATATACAAGAATTGCTCCTTTAAATATATAAGATTCTATTGGGCAGACTTTATAAATAAATAAATAAATAACAAGACTACAACCATGTGATCTTTTTATCAACACTTAATTCGTATATCCTAATACTATTAAAGGTAATAAGTACCTTATGACATGATAAAGACTGTTAACAATGGCAAATCCAATCATCATAAATTTTTATTATTTACTGATAAGAAAATTAATATCAGCAATTTCTCTGTTATCTTTGATGACGTTTAATAATAATTTGATTAACAATAAATATTCACTGCGTTGACGAATGTACATCATACCTAAAAAGTTAGGGTCATCGTGGTGCAGTAGGATATTTTCCCCTTATTCTGAATACAATGGTTATAGATTCGTCCCCCATGGGGAAGATTCATTTTACTACTCTGGTAAGACAAAGTACGGTATTGTCTAAAGCTGTTAAAATAATGGTCTTGACTCTCCTCTCAGAGGTGAAGTAGGAAGAGCATTGCTTACTCTCAATTTTCGCCCGTTAGTATATCCATATTTATTGCGTACACAATTTACCTTTGTCTACACAAAAAATATTTATGTTATAAATAAAAATATTATACAGAAAGGTAGGCTAAATGCACAGTTTAGCTAAATGCAATGATCGTAGGTCTTGAACCTAAAAACATCTAAGTCGTGATATATTTTTATTAATGAACATGACAATACATTTTGTCGTGTTACATTAATTCATTTTTTCCCAAATCTTTACAATTGAACAACCATTACAACAATATAGAAATAAATGAAATACGCTCTGTATTTCTTTTATTTCCTCAAAATCAATTAAATACCCCAAATGATCAAAATCAATTTAATAATTTTAAAATAATTTCCTACATCCGGGGGAATACACGTGGTGGACCCCAAGCGTAGGTCGCGTGCTTCTCAATATCAAATAAACAATCGGAAATGTGGGAACCGTCGGAAGCCGCATATTCGTTACTCGTGTTCTCTACATTCAAATACATCACAGACTAATACATTGCTGCAGTATACATCGAAGCGTATCGTTAAACTTTGCATTCCAATAAACGAAGTAATGAGTAAGTGAAGCAATGTACTATGGGCGGATTTAGTAGATCGATCGGTTATTGTACTGTATCCTGCGCAGCTGGCAATTGCGGCGAAGGAATGCCGAAAGTGCTCAGTGGCGCGGGAGCCACCATTAGAGATGGCCGTTTCGTTTTACGCAGTGGCTTTCCTGGCCGCTACTGCTCTAGGCGCATCTATTGCACGTAAGTTTTCCTGTTTAGCACAAAATTAGGTATTAAATAGTTCTAGATTTATATATTGAAACCACATACAAAAACATATAATATAATAAATTTGAACTTTAAAGGCATTTCAAAAATTATTGTATTTTAATTTAAATAATATTATTTCTTTAATTTTTTTTAAGATAGTTTAAACTAATTATTTGTGACAAGTTAGTTTAAAGTAATTAAACTAATTATTTGTTATTTTATGCATCACTTTATTTTTTAGATGTTATGCTTATTAAGAACAAAGTAATGAATGGGCATTTTCAATGTTAATAAAATATAACAAAACAAGTTACAATTTTCCTAAGAGTTGCACAATATCAAAACATGAATTTTCCTTATTTATTAACCATGACACTGAATCTTTGTTTACAATTTTAGATAACTACTATACGTAATAATAGAGCTTATATCAAGAATAGTTAATTATGACTATCTTAATACATAAACAATTTATTTTGTACATTTTTTTAAGCATTTACTTAAAAAAGTGGTAATTTGAAAAAAAAATATTGACTATATTAGTATGTTTCCTTTTTTATGTTTCGTTTCTTAATTTTCATTAATTTTTTCGTATTAATAATGTTATATCAGATGTAACCTTAGTTAAATAGAGCGTTGTACAATGGCTATTGGACACAATATAGTAGGTATAAGTTATACTTTTAATTTCTTGTCGCTATATTTAAACTCACTGACTCCAAGAATAGTGCAACAATTAACAATAGTTGGGTTATAAATCATACAAAAGGAATTAATAGGTATTGTGGTCTATTTCGATAGTGAAATCAATAAAATGAATTAAAAAATCAAATCAGTTTTAAAATTCTAAAGTTATTATCTACATATATGACATAATTTACAAAAAAAATATATACTAATAATCAGAGCCTTATTTACATAATTATTATAAAATATACATAGTAAATAAAAGATATTGTTAATTACTTCCACAAAACGTATATTCTTAACATATATCTATCTATACATAGAGTTTATGATAATCAAATAGGAGAAATCATTCAATTTAAATAATTTTATTTCCAAGCGATACATATTTGAAATTGAAATTAATTAGTTTTTTTACTATTTGAAAACATGCAAGCAAAACGTATGCCCAAAACAAAACAAGATAATACCAAATAAAATTACTATAAAATACCTGTGAATAATTATTCAATTAAGTTCAAGAACCACTAACCTACTTTAAAAGTCGTGACCGCTCTTGACCACTGGCTGGCGTGGGGATAGCCAGAACAAAACTTTGTACGTCTAAATTATTTTCCATATGAATTTCTGAAAATATCCTCTAAATATTTTTTTAATTAACCTGTTTAAATCTAGGTCGACAAAAAGAGTGCGATGTGGAAGGACTCCAATTACCAAACATTAGTTTATATAACGTGTTGGCGGAACATAACGTCGCTAATAATCGACAATCTAAGGAAACACTTCCTCTAAAAGATATTTGAACTGATGGTCACCGCACAAATAATTAACGTTTTAAGAATCTTTGTTGAAGGATACCTTAAAGATTTAGAATCTTGAGTAGATTAATGTAGAAGTCACATTAATAATTTTACATTAAGCGTTTTTACATATATTTTTAATATTAATATACAATTATATATAGAGATTTATTTACCATACTATTTTTGTCATAAGACTTTTAAATCGAGTTAATCTGTTAATCTTTAAACGGTTTAAAAGGATTTTACAGAGACCCTATAACAGGTAATGTCATACAATTTCAGCCTTAAACCATAAAAAGGGTCACATACACTAAGCCCAACCGAAATAGAATAAAATAAAACATACCACAAGCCAACATTCGAGAAAATTCACATAATGAGCAAGTCATATTCATAATTTGTCCTAAATCCTTTGAAAAACTGACCCCTCTAACAACATTACGAATGACATATTTAATTCTTTTCTTTTTACCTATTTTTACACACATGCATATATTTTTTTCTATATATTTAGGCCACATATTAGCATAGAGTTCCTACAACTTACGCAACAGTCAGCCCGCAAAGGAGTCGCACGCGCTTAGACTACCGTTACAGAGTTATGACATTATAATTATGTAATTTGGACTTCAATGACAGTGAAACTGGGACACATTACGTGTTGGTTTTCCTTCAGAAAAGTAATTTAATCGCAATAACAATCATTGTTCGTAACTGTGTAGCGAAAAGACAAATGTTCGTTTCTGCACGCCACTACGAGTATATGAGTATTAGGCGGAAGTGACGTTGGTATGGTGCAATGTACAATGTAATTATGGAATTATAAGTCATTATTGACTGTTCTGGTACCGAAGACAAAGCACGGCGTTGAGTTCCACCACAAATGTATCGATTTGGGCGAAGACTCTAGTCTCTAAAAAGAGGTGACTTCACACTAGGTTCTTTCGAACTACCTTGCTATGCGGGAAAAAGCGCGAAGCTGCTTTTTATTGAAAAAATACAAGTTTAATGTTCGCTATTTAGATTTTTTACATTTATGTATTTGAAAAAGAAACTATTTTAAACCGTTTAATAGCATATATTTTTGGTATTTGAAAATACATTTTTAGAAAACCCAATTTCTCGAACAATAGCTGGTATAGTCATAGGTAGAATTTTTAAAATGTATTTTCTAATACCAAAAATATGCGCGAGTAATCCAGGTAAAATAATTTCAAAACAAAATACTCTGTGATTGTTTTCAACGTAGTCAAGACCATGCTTACTTTTTGTATGTACCTTCGTAAAAGTTTAATATTTAAAAGTAAATTATATTTTTTCATATATTTCGGTAAATAAAATCATATATTTCAGTAAATAAGTAAAATCAAATAATGTATAACAGAAATATTATAATTCTAATATTTTACCTTTATTATATAAAGTGAACCACTAAGAGCCGTATAACAATATTTTTTACTATATGTCTAAATATTTTAATCGTATATATAATATTATATTTCATTTATATTTATACTGTATTTCACTATCATTTTCAGTGTCATTCATGTCATACCCATATCGGACACCCTCTTCGGACACGGATATAAAAATAAGCAGAATCATGCGACATTTAATACGTGTATGTACGTAGCTGAGGCTCGACGAGTACAGTCATTAACAATTGTGTATTAAAAATATTTTTTATATAATACAATCTTATTAAAAAGAATATTAAAAATAATATCTAAAAAGCGAGAAGGGAGTGTCTTGACACTAGGTTTTTTTAGACTCTCTTGACCGCCTAACTTGCCTTCATAGGAAAATCTGAAATAAACATACTTATTACATCTTAATACATTATTGTTATTGACTGAGCAAACGGTGTGGGTAATACTAACATCTTCAATAATTTGTGGTAGAGGTGGGTGTTAACTGCACCTAGGCAGGTTATACTGCAAAAAGGCACATATAATCTTGTTTAACAAATCATACTCAGCTAGTACCTACTTAATCTATGCTTACCCTTCAGACCTATTTAAAACATTAAAAACAAAGGTGATAGCGTTAAATATGAGTTAAATGTTATTGTTTCATTTTATTAATTTTTATTTTCTTTTAAACATATATTTCTTATTTGTAAACAAAAACCTTAACAACAAATAAAAGTAATGTGATTGGACTTGAATATACTTAAAAATGTATGTATTTCAGCTGAAACTCAAGTGATGGAGAAAGCGGCATGTGGAAGGGTATGGGTGACTATACATTCTCCTGATATACGCATTCCTGGTACACCAAATTTATTAGACGCTATAGAACTTAATTGGGACTTCAGCACCTGTTCCAATATTCCTAGACAGGTATGTGCATATTTATGACAAGAACAGCAGCTAGGTTCTCTTGCTGCTTATAATATTAAATAACTAAGAGTATTTTCTATATGTATTTATTAAATAAGTACACCCAAGAAGATTCTAATAAAAAGCTAATCAATGGCCTCATCTGTATTTTATAAATATTAAACATTTCTGCGCAAAAACTTTAGCAAAAGAAATAATGCTAATGACGACAAAATGACATTTAATTCACACACTTTCTAAATCGATTAACATCATATCAATTTTATCAAATAAGAAAAGTTTTTTCCTGTGTTAGTATGATAAATCTTTATATAAAACAATGTGATAAAACCAAAAGTATGAGAAAAGTAGTAAAAAATAAGTGTTCGATATCCTTATATCACAGCTTAGAGAATTGCCTCTAAGAAATAGACTGGGCATTTTTTATGACGGTACCATTATTCATTGGACACATATGTTATAAAATCAGAAGGCGACAGTCTTTCCTTATTTATGCATACAAATAAATATCACGCTCTTATAACGAAATTGAAATAACTTGAAAAATGACTGTTATGAAAAATTTACTATAGAATACATATACAATTTTATCACGATTTTTATAAATTTTAACAAAAACCTACTTAGTAACCGAAATTTTCAGTTAGGTCATTATGATTCTATATATTGTATATATGTCTAGTCACCTCAAGATAGCCACCATAGTCATTGAAAATAATTGCTAGTACGCCGCACGGAAGTACACGCATAGTGCACGTAACGATGCGTTTTATGAAGCAATACACTGGATAACACTACCTAATGTTTGATGATTGATGTAACATTTCCTAAATAAAACTGTTAACGTTATTCAATTAATTTAAATTTAGCGCTTATTGCACCGAGCATACATAAATTGTGTAAATAATTTCTTGATTTATGAGTGACAAGATAATTTTTTTTTTTTTTTTTTGTTGAATGCAGACAGAAATGATAAATCTAGACCAGAGTTATTGATTACATAGATTAATACTTTTTTTGTATTTTTATTACGTAGTTACGTATTTCACGGTTTTGCGCTATATATAATGTTGCTTACAGATAGGTCTCTTCAAGGAAACGCCACGCACATGGAACACTGCTTTGGCAGTATTTTCTATAGATTCGGTAGAGGGCTACGTTATAACCAACATATCTCTTAGAGAAGGCAATTTGCCGGCTGGCTGGCAAATAAGCACCGGTCTCAAAGGCCCCCATTGCCTTTGGCCGTGGGTAGGAGCAGGGGATAATCATATAGTGGCGTTCAACTGTCTGAAAATACAACCCACATGGATGGAAGATAACGCGTAAGTGTTCAATATCACCTTATATTGAACTTTGACAATCTCTTTAAGGATCCAGTATTCACTTATAAGTGGAATTCGAAAATATGAATCTATTTTCCTCTAGCACGGATTTCCGACTTCTATTTCTAAAAAGATTATGTTACGTGATTGTTTTTTATTAATTTATATAAAACATATACAATATACATTATACAACATATGTATACGACACCAAAGAGACGAAACAAATGTCTGAAATAATCTTCCATAATTTTGCCTTGTTCTGAGAATAATCATATAATAATTTTTGCACCATTATCTCATTTCTCACTTTAAGATGACTAACATCTTTCTTTTGTAGTCGAGATCAATCGGATTGGTTTATGAAGTGTCTCGTTACTTTCCGGCCTACGTATTTCCTTACAAGTTTATTGCTTGCTACTGCAGTTACACGGAAAAATTGTGTAATTGTAAATGAATACTACTGTGGAAACCATATTGTTGCAATATACACGATTAGTATATTATAATAAATGGTTATTATTGTATTACAATTGTTCTTAACTTAAAATATACAGTTAATGGGCATTAAGTAGTAAATTTAAAGAGCAGCTTCGAGTTCACCACTCAATATCCAATGTCTCGATTTCGCAGTATCTTGTCTGATGTAGTGTCTTGACAATAAGTGCCTCCTTAACACCCCGCTCTGCAGGACACAATGGGGAGTAAATTTAGATTTTCATATTTATTCAGAAACGTTATAAAATATTTTACTTTGTCATATATGTCCTGGTCAGCATAAATATAAGCATACGTATGATATGCATATGCCTTAACGCTATATTCTCTCTGCCTACCCGGTTAATTGTGCGAGATGTGTGAAAATAAATTGTCACCGATACGTATAAAATTATAAATAATATCAATATTTGTTGACAGGAACACAATAAATAAGCTTCGTATAGGCGAGCTGGCAATTCCCGGTACACATAATGCTGGTGCATGGCGTTTTGACACAGAAATCAGCAACATTTCGCGTGACAACTTCGTCCTTTGCCAAGATCGGTCAATCTGGTCTCAATTGGTCCATGGAATAAGATATTTTGACTTCAGAATTGGTTATTATGACTTCTATCCCAGAGAAGAAGACAGGTAACGATTAAATTTTGTATCCAAATTTTATACAGTTTTAATTTCAAGAAAATTACATTAAGAAATATTAAGATATACCAGTGTAGGTAAGACAAACTAGCGGATGTAAACTAAGCCCCTATGTCTAGAATCTAGATAAACGTAATGTGTACTACATCAATCTCAGGCAGGCTTAATGTCAGGCATGTTTTAAGGCTTGTCACCTGGTTTATAAGAAAATAATTATACCAAATTAAAATTAATAGGTTTTCTGTTTATTAATGGTTATTAATGCTTATTTAGAGGAAAATAAAAGAACATATATTTAACTTTCTTACAACTGAGTATAGCTAATATTGCCTGGTTATTGTTACATCATATGGAAAGTCATTATCACAAGTTATCACCTCTTACATATGCCTATATTACAGAGCCCTTGAGGCAGTTATCACTTAATGGGGTCTTTATGTAATCCGCAAATAATTTAATTAAAAGACTCATTCATTTCCCATTTTTATTATACTTCTTTTAACATGCATTATGCGTGTGTTATATGCAGTTATTAATTGTACCTACTAATTAGTATTAAGTAGTGATAATACAAATCATTTAAGCTGATAACAGTGGACTTTTAACGTATAATGGCAAAATCCTAATTATTTTTCATTGTCCACCGATTATATTACTTTTATTATAATAAAAAGTATAAAACGATGTGATGAAAGCAGTACTGACTTAAATATATTTGCATACAATCTCTCGCATACATGTTAACAATGATTTTCAATCAAATTAGGAAAATCCTTCATCATTGCGGTGCAATGTACATGTCGACTGTAACCCCGATGATTGTGGGTTCGATTCCCACTTGGGAGAATGACCATACCTAAGACAAAACGTTATTTCAGGTGGAAAGTGAAGAACGGAGTGCCCTGGCACTAGGTTCTTTTTGTGTAAAAAATGTAGGTAACTTTTTACTTAAAACATATAAAACAGAGACATTACTTTCTCAGAATAAATTTGGTAATTTATATATAAAAAAAGGAAGTACTTTCCGTTAAAGCCTAAAACCACAACATTATGCCGGTCGAATTCGCAGTTATTACAAAGAATACAAATGCAAGTGTTACGTGAGGTGCGGTCAAGTGGTCACGCTTCGTTTGGTCGATTAGCCAATGTATAGTAATTACAGTGATTTTTATAAGCGTTAAGTGTATTTACATATTATTATATTGTTTTTTGTTTGTTTCTTATTACACGCTGATGTTGATTAAAAAATGTTTAAAATTTAATTAAAATTCCGTTAAGCATATAAAAAATCCTTTGGATTTTTTTTATTAGCATGCAACCAACTGAATAACAGTTGAAAATCATCGAGAAAGATCAAAGTTTACTTTGTATATAATATTTTTCCATATATTTACACTTTTTAAAATATGATTCTAACATATTGAATCGAAACCATAAACACAAAAACCATCGTGTGCGATTAAATACGTTTACGCTATTGTCATAAAGTGGCGAGAACAATAGTTCATACAACATAAATACATACTATTTCTACTACAGAGTAAGTAAACATGACATACACATACAAAATAATAATCTGTTATACTAGTGTCATAAAGTATAACGTTTTAATAGTTTTGTACTCTGTATAACTTGTTTTACATCACATAAACATTGACAAAAAAACAATATTATTCGCGTAACATTATTATATTATCCATTTTTAATAAGAATATTGTTAAACAGTAAACTCAACACCAAACTTGGCGTAAAAGGACTGGGAAATAATATATAGGAAGATAATCACAAATCCAAGCGTGATTCGACTCAAAAACGATCGCGTGCGGTCAAATACATTTGTACCTATGTATTTCCTAACTGTACTTAAAATAAGAAAGTGTTCTTTTAAGCCTATTATAACATAATCACTTAATAATTGTTTACACCACCACGAGGCTATTGTTTTTCTAACATTCATGTTTTGAGCATTATCTTTTACGGCTTTACGATTTGCTCGCTAAGTGGGAAGTCAGACAGAATACCAGTACTAGTACCAAGTCACTCTACTCTACACTTACCACTCGAATCAACCGGAGCTCAGCGCATCGTTTTATCATGTTGCCAGAGCGGAGAAATGAAAATGTGTAAAATATAATAAATATATTTATTTATTAATAAGATGTTCCTTACATTTTTCCACAAAGGAAACTAGTTTCAATACATTCTATTCTCTACTTTTCGCCCCAACTGTGTGGCGAACTTCTACGCTGTGTTTTAAATAATGGAAAATTAAAATAATTTAACTTCGATCGATTTAGAGGTCAAACCGCAGTCTCTATTTTGCTTATATATTTTTTTTTATAGCTTCACGCTGTATCCCGCACACAGCAGGGTAGGCAGAGGGAACCTAGTGTTAAGACACTTCGTTCCCCACTTTTATATTTCATATATCTATTTTTAAAGGATATATTAATTAACTATATGTTAATTTAAAAAAAATATGTACACGTATTTCCCTGATTTCAGGTATTGGCTTAATCACAACCTTATACGTGTACGTCCACTTGTACCATTGTTAAAGGAAATAAGAGCTTTCTTGGATAGTACTAAAGAGGTATGATCTAATTCATTTGATTTATTTTATTTATTATATCAAAGAACAATTAATTTATATCATAGAATATAAATTTTTAACTGTATAGTAATTTTTAAAATAGATAGCTATAATTTAGTAACTTTAATTTAGTAACTTTAATAATCTACGCTATTACGTAAATAACGACGTCCACATTAATTTTATTTAAAATGTACGTTAATAAAGTTACAAATTTGTATCTATATATGTAATTATATATTATTCGCCTCTTTGCGATGAGAACGTGACATCTCAATTAAAATTTATTTCTTGGTGTTCGAGACCTCGGTGTTGGGTTTTGTTTTTTACAAGAACGGAGTATTATTTATTTACTGATAGATACATATACATACAACATCATACATACATGTATATATTTAAAAAAATACTATAATAATACTAATATATACGTAAGAAATATAAATATATATATATATATATATATATATATATATATATATATATATATATATATATATATCTATATATATATATATATATATATCTATATATATATATATATATATATCTATATATATATCTATATCTATATATATCTATATATATATATCTATATATATCTATATATATATATCTATATACTTAAATAAATAAAAAAATAGTTAAATACATACACTATTCAATCGTTGGCTTAAAAAATACCTCGTTTTGTTAAATGTTACCCACCAGCGCTGTTTTGAATATCAAATAATGAGATAAACGATTTTATGGTGTGGCATGTCATAGAAAACAGGCGATATAAACATTTTTTTGCCGCATGACAATCAGAGAGAACATAAACACACTCCATTCTCCAATTCCCATTGAAAATCGAGACATTAAATAACGGAATTTCACGTCGTGTTTTGTTTTAGGTGCCAGAGCAAAGAAATAAAAATAATATACAATCACTCCCCCGAGAAAGAATTATACCCACTATCATCACATTTAAACAGATGTAATTTCTCTAAAAAATGGATATTTAATTATATTCACTCACTATCACTAACTACTTTAATTTTCAGGTAATATTCTTAGACGCTCACCATTTTCCAATGGGATTCTACCATCAAACTGGAGCTCCTATACAGGAAGTCCATAATGGCTTATTAAAATTAGTGGAACGTGAATTAGGCCCTCACATAGCGCCCGCTTCGCAATTTCACACCGGCCCCGGCACGAGGGGGCCAACGCTCCAAACACTGATTGACGCGGACAAGCGTCTCCTCTTTAGTTACGTGGACAATAATATTGTTATGGGTAAGTTATCTTGATTATCTGGTATCGCTTGGATTTAAGTTATTTTAAATGAAAATATTAGCTTTACTTGGTGTATATAATACTAAAATATTATAAAATGTCATTTTTTGTATATTTTATTAAATATAGCGTATGTTGACGTTTAAGAAATAAAATATTTTAGCGGAGAACTTATTTCAATAGTAAAACAAATGACAAAACTATGTACAATTATGTACAATATTTCAAAGTGTAATAGTTACTAATACAATATGTATTAGCAGCTCAAGCGTTAATCGATCAAAATATGTACATATATAGTCAATTAATATTTTGCTTATTATAATAAATAAAATTAGAGCGTCTGTTTGTTATATTCAAATATTCGCTTCTTACTTAATGTATATGTAAAGCGCGGCGTTAAGTTCCGCCACTTAACACGCAAAGCCTCCGAATTCGGCGGAAAATGGGGAACGGGGTATCTTAACACTTCCTTACTTCCCTACTTCCTTCTGCCTACCCTACTGTGTGCGGGATAGAGCGTGAAGCTACTTAATGTATATGTATGTAGGTATACACGGTACATATTCATAAATAACATTTTTTACGATCTGCGTGTTTGTCTTATTTATCCTGGCTAATCTCTGGAACGGCCTGATCGACTTTTACGGAACTTTCACAGATAGCTGATGTATTAAGGAGTAACTTAGGCAGTAAGGTAAACTTCAGAGTTACAATTTTTATGTTAAAATACACGCAGACAAAGTCGCAGTTTAAAATATAAAAACAGTAAATACCAACCCGTCTTTGTATCTTTTATTTTTTAATATTATTTAAAAACGTTCCGCACTGCACTATGCTGGTTTAAATAATATAATTTAGTTTAGCCATAGCTTATTTAATCGACTTAAAACTTCTAAATAGAACAAAGTCTATTAAGTTCAGTCGTTCTAAATGCTCCATTAATATTACAAAGAAGCTTTGTTTAGCTATAAACAAACGATAAAGTAATTATACGCTAACCTCGTATATTTTGGGAAGCGAGGAACTATACAAGAAATTTGACATTACTTTGTGCGACGATTTTAAATTAGCATTTTTAATATTTATATACTATTGTTGCATAAGCCTTGCAGTTTTTCAGCCATACTCAAAAAAATCCTGTAACTAATCAAGAGAGGTAGAGGCAGAGGTCAACCTCTATTTCGATTTTGTAGAGAACAACCAAAAATCTCGTATTATACCTAAAAATTTATAAAGATGGAAATAATTAAATTTGGTATAACTCACAAATAAAATAATAGTTACAAAATTTATTTTACCATAGTATTACGTTTAATCAAATTTATTTGGGTACAAATTGATTCCAAAGGGAATGTTACTAAGCGTGCGCACTATATGTATGTAACATTATTTGAAAACATGCACTAAGTTATATGGAGTCATGTAAAAGGTGATTATGTGGGACATCCTATTAAACAGCAGCGTAGTAACGGAGTTTACTATGTTTTAAAATATGTATTTTAAAAAAAGTTTTCTATTCAAATTCAAAACTATTCTTTTTTTTATTTTCACTCTCTATAAAGACGCAAAAAAGCAGGATTTACCCTATTTTTTTCTCTAATGGTTTTTACCATTTTTTAATAACCGGATTTATTTATTTTTTAATAACCGAATATATATATACAAATTGTTAAATTACAAACGAGAGGAATAGACGTTACTACCATTTCACATGATACTAATAGAGTTCAAAATCGCTATCATTGTTCTCTAGTACGTCAGTGTCATAAATGCGCACTCTTAGTTCTTAGCCACAGAAAGTCTGGATTATTCACTGGACTTAAGAGTTCTTCGTCTGAATTTCAGTGCTTAAACAATGCATACCTTATATATAAAAAGTATATAATTATATATGTTTTTGGGGTCAACTGAAACTAAAGACGTTTTATAATTCAACATTTTTGTGTTATAACGCTACGCTACGCTTTTGTGCTGTTATACTTGCTAACATTTTTCAAAAAATTTAAAAATAGCTCATAAGAAAATGAAAGAGGCCGTCGTGGGGCAGTGAGACGGCGTCTCATTAAACACGATGGTTGCAAGATCGATTGCTATATATGATATATGGAGGAAAATTATATGTTTGTTTTTTCATTTCTACGCCACTTTACACAAAAGGTCTCGATTTTGGAAGTAAAGAAGAGAACGGAGTGTTTTGACACTAGATTCTCTCCTACTATCTTGTTATGCGGTGAAAACCTTTAAAATTAAGGAAATAAAAACAATTAATCAGGCTTATATTATTTTAATTTTACAGGAAACAGATGGCTGTGGCCAATACTACCTCATCTTTGGGCTAACACAAATAGTCCTGACGAGCTTTTCCGATATTTGGACAGAATGATTGACATCTCTCCGTTACCATCTGCACGTTCTCCTTTATTCTCCGCTATGGCTCAAACCACCCCTACTGTATTAGATATTCTCTTTCTCCGAGGCTCAATACGAGAGAATGCTGATAATGTTAACCGAAATGTTACAAGTCGACTTACAACTCGATGGCGTCATAATGCTAACATTGTATCTTCCGATTTCTTCCTTGGTAATGACGTCGTCGATTTATCGATATTATTGAGTGTAGAGAGATCTAATCGATTATGACAAAGCCGTCTGCGTAGTGGTGGGATCATCGTCAACAATTCACAGCCAGTCAAAAGCTGCGGCCGACGCTCCTCTGGTCTTCTACTTACTGAACACCGTACTCGCTACAAAACGCTTCGACGCCTTACCTTACTTAATCAACTGGTTTAATTATTTAGATAAATTGAAACACAATAGTTCTAGGTTAGGTATTATTGCCTTCCATTTTCATAATATTAAGGAAGACAAAAGTGAGATAACGTTAGATTTATTTTTTATATTTTATAAGTGTGAGCTAGTCCACTGTTAATTATTAACTACCTATGCCAAAATTAAAATATACCAATTAATAAGTAGCGCCTCATTTTATTTAATGTGCTTTCCATGTTGAGCATTGTATTTTTTTAACTTTTTAATTGCTATCCTTTTAATATTATTATTTGGTAAAGATATAAATTGAATAAATGATTTACATAAATTCTAAAATATTTTATCAATATATTTATTTTACGTTTAAATAAAAAGACACATGTTATAGCTTAACTTTTTACTTATAATATCTGTTACAATAAATAATATCTAAGTATTTATAATAATTGTACTTGCAAAAAAACGAGGTAGATAAACTGTGCAACAAAGCACAAACAGTCATAATTTTATCACGTATGTGGCGCCAACAAAGGCAGTAATTCTGCACGACTCATGCGTGATAGTGCGCGGGCGTCTAAGCCCATAGCTGCCGCAGCGCCGCGGACGTCGAGCCCGAAGCTCTGTAAGAGTGCTGCCAAAGCAACTTCTTCCCCAGTGCGAGGATCACGCAATCGAGGGCACGATCCATTACACTGTGGCCACGAACAACGCTCAACAAGTCTCCGAGGTGCACATCTTGCCCGTTCCCGTCTACTTCCATTATTGAAGCGTTTCTCCCAGCACGATATGGCTCGCGGTAACGAGACGCCTGACACATTAATTGCGAGCCATTCTGGCCGAGCGAGCGCGCCGTGAGCGATACACGCCGGAGCAAAAGTAGAACGCACGGACTTAAGGCTTGTCCGAATAGCCGATCCCGTTTCGTGGACAGCGTCCCACTGAGCTCTCGTTCGTGGAGCACGAACTCCCTCTGCCGTCAACTGTGCCGAATCAAAAAGATACTGAAAAACAAACAACGGCGTCCGTATGTGTGGATATAAGCGATACCCAAAATAACACAACCAAGGCTTATCGCGATATTCTCGGACACAAGACGTTGGTGGTGATCCTTGCCATAGTGAGTGTCCTAACCTGGCGATGTTATCCGCGGACGATGCTCGCCTAGCCCTCGGAGGTCTATCCAAGAACCATCCTGAATCTGCAATGGCTGCGACTCGTACGCCGTGTGACCGTAAGTTCCGTCTGGCTGCGTCAGCGTGAAGCATAACGCCAGTACCCCCTGCACTGGAACCAACGAGTAACAGTCGCCCAGTAAGACCGAGCTGCAGGAGTTCATGGAGGACAGATCGTACGATGAGGCGACCGGCAAACGCAAAGCTTGTATTGGAAGCCCGAAGTGTGCGCGTCCCAGTCCACATGTCGCTTGAACAGTAGGGCAATAAGACGTGGTTGGATGCGTGCCAGAGTGGATTCGCTTGAGGGTCACTTGAGAGCAAAGCTGGAGCCCGACGTGCTCTAGGCCACCGTGATGAGGACATGAGCCCAGGCCTCCGACGCCAACGCGCGTTGCACGATGTTTTGTCCCAACAGTACCCACCGCCTTCCAAGTACACCACCCAATGATGGTTGTTGATCCCTCGTCGGAAGTAATATCTGCAATGTGTTATAATATCATACATAAGAAATCACATTTTTAGAATTAGTGTAAAATTTCTTTATTTATTATTTATTAAATTTGTATGTAATATTGATTACAAGTTTAATAAACTTCATTTAAAAAAATAGGCTTATTTAAGTTTAAATTCACGTAAATATGAATTATAGATAAAATTTTAATACATTGAACTTCCTAAGTAGGTAACATAACTTACCCCGCGGGTGATCCATCATTGCAAGTAAGTGAATTATTGGATAACCACACGAGTCTTAAACTATCCGGAAAAGCTGCAGTCTCACAGGCCGCTATAATCACCAGCTGGAAAAAGACATAAAACCTTTTATAACATATTATTAAAGAACTATAAAAAATAGAATATTTCAAAATACTATAAACATTATTCATATTAGTAAAAAAATGATTATAAAACTATTTTACGGCAAGATTTTTACAGCTCCCTCAACAAAACTCATAAAATACTCGGCCCATTAAAATTTTACTGATACAAATAACCAACAGTTATATTTCGCCCACCGCCGTCTGACTATACTGAATGTCAGGATATGACAAACAATAAAAGTCATTCACAATGTATACGTATTTAAATTTCATTTGTATTAAAAAAAATACTCATATACAATAATTATTTCCTTTCTTTCCTTATTACGGTGTTTAATATGCAAGCAACTTAGACATTGCTAACGAGAGAAAACTAACTAAACCTAATTAAAAACTCCTGTTATATACTATAACGAATAATATCCTCTGAAAATCTGGGTTACTTGATAAACAAAAACAGATTTTTACCTCTTAAGAGACATAAAAGATGTCATTTAGATAATCCTTAATAGTTTTTCTTTAACTCACATTTCCTCGAAAATTTGTATATAAAAGAATAATATTAAGGCGATTATCTCCGGGAATAAGTCTTTAATCTTTGTAAGTACTGATCCATATCTGACTAATTATAACCATTAGGTGTATACGAAAGCTTACTTTTCTCGTTAAGCTGTTAAAACTGCGCTTATGAATTTCCTACTTTAGCTTTACCTTTTTAGTTAAGCTGTGTACTTATAAACAAGTATGGTTGAAAAGTGTTTGCATAACATAAAATATAAATTATGATAAATTTAACAACAAATATAAATGATGATAGATTTAAATTCTTATACTTTAAATTTAAATAAAACAGACGAAAAATATATTATACTTTTTTAAATAATTCCTCCGGTAGAAACAAACCTGCAATGTATAAATCAAATAAGTTGCAATTGTACCCCAATGTCTCATATTCAATATTATTTAATACAGTTTTTTTAGCTTCACGCTGTATCCCACACACAGCAGGGTAAGCGCAGAGGGAACGGAGTGTCTTAACACTAGTGTTAAGACATTCGTCACCTACTTTCCGCCAAATTCGGAGGCATTGCGTGATAAGTGGTGAAAATTAACGCCGCGCTTTGCCTCGACACCAGGGCGAAGAAAATGGAAACAAATATTTCTACTCCTCGAATGGGAATCGAACCCACAACCAGTCGTTCTACAGTCACACGTTCAATACAATATTCTTGATATTATACGAATGTACTAGCTATGCGAATTATTTATAGTTATGCATATACCTTGAAGATTAAAGATTTACATACATACAAGCTTGATATTTCGTGAAAAATAGTTAACAGACTTCAACAAACATTTATAATGAATATGATATGTTCTTTAGTCCATTTAATTATTTATATAGTATAAATGAAATATCAGACAATACATAAAATATAGTGGTTATTATAACTCACAAGAATAAAATGAACAGCTTATTGATATAATTTCTTGTCACAGGGATTAGTTAATGTAGGAAAACAAACAAACAAACATACATAAACCTACATAGGTACATCTACAATTTAAATATCTCAAAAAACCAGAGAAGCATAAAATAAGAACGAAAAATAATAAGTCTGATCTTTTAACAGCAACAATCATCATAATAAATGTTCAAAGACTATAAATTGTGTTTAATACGAATATTATAATGTCACATATCTTACGATTTAATTTATGCTTTACAATAAATTATTTATATAAGTCATTGGCTATTGTATCGTGTTTCGCTAATCAAGACTGAGTAAATCAAGACGTTGAAGAAAATACTGTTACCTACACATATAACAAAAATGTAATTGATTGCCGTCTGTACATGCATGATATACGAGAAAAATATTATTTAGATCACTTATCAAGGTAAAAAACCCAAAACAATGATTTTTAAAATTCTTTTGTTTGTCTGTTTGTTCATGCACTCCAATCTCTTAAACATCTTAACATCAAAAACATCTGTATTTTTGAAACAAAATTGCTAAAAAATAACTGTTTTTATTAACTTAAACGGAAACTTCACCTTGTGGAGGCAAAGCCGCGGGCGGGTAGCTAGTTTACAGAAATGATTCTTGCCATTATTCAGTATGACAACGTTTTAAATTAGTTTACCTTCTCGAAAGATTATGATCTCTAATAATTTTAACTATTACTAGCCCAAAGGCGACATTGGAAATAGAAAGCTTTCTCGAGCTAACGACGATATTAAGACTATTCGTACGTTCGTTTCTGGCTGGCGACCCACAATTTACATGTAACTACTAAATCGGAGTGTAAAATTATTCGCATTTTCTACCCATTTTGCAATAGTTGCTCAATAACAATGTTAATTTAGTAGTGCTCATATTTCACGTTTTCTATTAGCTTGGATTGTAATTTAGATAGACAGCCCGCATTAATATTAATATAGGTGCATAGATACACTATATTATAGCAGTTGTTATTTTTTAGAAATAAGCCTTAGTCAAAATAAAAAATTCTATATGTCTATATGGTGAGAAAATCTTAAGATATTTTTCTTTTCAAATTATAAACATTTTTAACATTTACAATTATAAACATTTAGTTTTAAATAAATATCTAAATTAATACTCAATTTAGATATTTATTAAAAATTAATTGTTTATAATTGTGAATGTTTAAAATGTTTATAATAATATATCTAAAAATCTCATTTTAGTTTAGTTTGATTAGCATTTTTTAATATGTCACTATCACAATTTTATATTACTCAAGTAAATTTAACCTCATTATCATAATTTAATGAGAGCACATAAACAATAATATTTAACTTAAATTAAAAAGAACTTAAAACTTAGTTTAAAGTCGTACAAAACAACAACAACAATTTCGTCAAAACAACACATCGAAAACACCGCACAGATTTCCGGAAGTAAAAAAGATAACGATAATCGTAGTACAGATTAAATAAACACGACGTACACAAAGGGTCCATGTGAGGCAATAGGGGCGGCAGTGTCGGCCACGGCTGGCATTCATCACTGACGGCTGGCGGGACGGCGCGGCGTGCGACCGCAGCAAGCACACCCCATACTGGCCACCGCTAGGAAATCACTGGCACTGGCAGCCATCGAGCGTCGGCTCACGGCTCTCACGCGCTCACGGTAGCGCTAGCACTCCCTGTTTACAAAATAAAGCCTATTTAGAGCGAGGGCGAAGGGCCGCCTCGTCGCGCGGCGTCCGATCGAATAAAGGTAGGAGGCGGGCGGCTCGTTTGTGAGACAGGGGCGGCGGGACCGGCTCCGGCGGCGAGATCAAACGCGCCGCAGATCAAAGGGACCGCCGCGCGATCGGCATCCGTCATTATTATTATGCAAGCATTACAGAGCGCGCGTGACTCAGGCGAGTGGGCCACGCGAGCTGCGCGGGCGCCGCGCCGGCTCGCCCCTCCCCTCGCAACCCCATGCGCCGGTACGCCGGTACGCCGGCGCGCACCCCCCACGGCCGCACCTGTCCGCTCACCGCTGACACTCGACACTGCTGACTGTACGAGATACTTGCCTTACCGCCTGCGCCTGCGCCACTTTTTCACGCTCCGAATTCGCGCCTTTTCGCACAACATTAATTATGCCATGTACACATGTAATTTTACCCTTGTTTGATTTTAAACGACTGTCACGTAACATTGTTGCAAAGAAGTGTATGTTGCAGAAGTCTCGCAAGACGTTGTTACTCCAGCTGCTTAATATTTTTGTTTAAATTTATTACCAACAACATTTTTATGTATGTTTAACCACACATTTTACAATTATTATGACGGTCTATCTTTGAAGTATCTAAATTATTTCCTCTATGTCTTTATCATAATTACCATCACAAAAAATAACTATCTATTTGACCACGAAGGTGTTTTTATATTATGTGTTCCTTGACGGGACTCCCTCAACGAGTAGTACCATGTGCGTATAGCAAGACTTATCCGTAGATCAGATGGGGGAATGTGAGCACAGAGCTAAGTAGAATATAATTGGCAGGCGGCTCGGCAAGCGGTCAAAGCCTGTACCTGCCTGTAAAAATGCCATCATAAAGCAAAGCCGCCACAATGAGCCCTTTGACAGTTGGTACCCACCTTTATGATGCCGACTCTGATATACGACTCGGTCTCATTAAACTTATTTTATCGACTGCCGATACAGCATCTAGCTATCCGTATAATAAATCAGGGCATCTAAAAGAAACGCGCGCTACTACTCTCAAACAGAGCGGAAGAATGAACCGTTTAGATCATTCAAAATCTTTATGGCTTATTATTCAATCCCATTATGACTTAGTCGGAACGGTCTTTTTAAAAGCTCTTTAATATAGAAGACTATTATACAGCTCATTTTCCATAACAATAAGCTTAACAAAAGTTTTTTGTGCGCTCCTTTAATAGGGTCTTATTAATTTATTAGAGGCAGTAAACAGAATACTTTGAGATGAGTTACGGTACAGGCTTTAGAGCGAGCCCCATGACCATTACATTTTGTTATATTTGTTATCTTTAATAAAATTGTTAGAAGAAAAATACTATTCAAAGCAGATATGTTTAAGAAAAGAATATAAGACAACTTCTGATCTACAAGGGATAAAATATACTTTATGCAATATAGTACCTATTAATAATAAACAAATCTAATAAATATGCAAAAATATATTAGTTATTCATGCAGTCTAAACTGGATTCCAGCAAGCTGTTTAATATTAAAACTGTATGAATAGAAGGCAAATGTAGAATCGATTGATAGTACTCTTAAGAACGGGCAATAATGCTAAGGTTTTTACACAGCTTGCTACCGACGCGGGCGCAGCTACTGCCCGCGTTTGGGCAAAAAATATAATCGTCATTCCCCATGACGCTTTGCGTACACTCGTCAACATTGCGGTTATTAGTTTTATATAAAATAATATCATCAATATTGTCGTGTATATACTTACTTTGTTACATTTTCTTTATAACTTTATGTTGAAGTTATTTTTATTTGAATAATGTAAGAATAAAAAAAAATAACGAAACAAACATTTAACACTAAAATGCTCTAAATGAATATTATGTTATTACCGCTGATAACAAATCAGTTACTTATTTATATGATATGATGGAATTTGAGACGTAATTCCAGATGTAATTCGAATAATAAGAACAAATTATATTTATAAATAATAAGAGACAAGAACAAAAATGACAATAATTTAAATGCAACGTCAATTTCAGTTCTTCTTATTCCCACTGATTGGCTCCGACTTCCACCTGTACCGGTAACCGGTACCGAAAGTGGAGCAGAGGACACGTGCGAGCGTGCGGGTAATTAGCTTAAAGCACTTTTGCCGGTGACAGTCCGCACGCCGTGAATAACTATCGGAAGCGAGTACCAGAGCACCGTCTGTAGTGCGATTCCCGCTCAGCCTCCAGTTCGAATCACAATAAATCTGAGTCGATAAGTAGTGAGGCGGATTGTCGGCGCGGCGCGATCAAAGGAAAGGGAGGCACATGAAAGGCGCCGCCGATGTTCGCTAAGATGTTTCATTTGATACCGCGTTTCCACCTCCGCCCGGCACGTCTAATTGCCTTTTGTTCTGTGACATTTTAATTAATTCGAATTTGAATTTCAAGTGACATGACATATGACAGTGGGATGACGAAGGTCGCGTCACCCGTAAGCTTATTACATGAATGTGGAGAGCCCTAAACGAAATATAAGACACTAATGAAAATACCTACGTACTCGTATGTAGATTGCTTGTCAGCGTTATCATTTCTCGCATAGCAGAATTGTCAAAGTGAACTTAGTGTCATGACACTCAGTTCTCCATTTTTCTCCAAATTGAAAACTACTTGTTGAATGGCGGAGCTCGGCATCTTCCTGTATCTTGGCCACCAGAGCTGTCCTCCACTACCACAACTGTCCAACTAAGTCACGGTGGCTTTTATACGTGTTCATAATAAAACAAATATAGTTTTGTTTGTTGTGTACACAGAGAAAAAATAATACGTTTTACATTATTACTTACTTTTCAGAAAAAGTTGACAATAACATTATGTAATGAAAAATTGTAAGTTTAAAATCTAGTATAAACTAAATACTTTGTATTATAGAGTAATACTTATGGGTAACCTGCGATATACGAAAAATTTTAACAATTTGAAATGTGGTTTAATATATTGACAGTAAAATAAAACATTATATCTCTAAAATTAACGTTAATTAGTTAATTTATAAATTGATTATATAACAGACAATGAATGCAAAGATAAATAACTCAATAACTTTAACTTCTCTTTGACATTTAAACGAATAACCGAAACTAATAAAAACAATATATTGTACAATGGACACGTACAAATAATCTTACATAGGTACACAGTCGGTAGCAGTTATTATCGCTTTATATGCATGAAGTAATAACACCGTACCTTTGAGAGCCCGTCACTCCGTCAGCTACCGACAGTGGCGTCGTGTAATTAATTTGCCATAAACGACGGAGACGCACGTTCGAATTTATTTATAAATTAGGTTTGTCTCGCTTTTTTATCTGCATTGGTAGCATTTTATTCAGTTAAATCAATTTATTTTTGTTAAAATTTTAATTTATTTATAACAGGTTTTGTTCATGACGTCACAAGATTTTGGGATTGTTTTCTGAAAGCTTTTAAAGTTGTTTATACATATTTATACTACATGAAGAAGTTCAAGTCTAGTTCGAGTATCTATTATTATTGGTTGTTATTTAAATTAAGAATATAAGTTAAAAAGAAACAATTATCATCAAAAAGAAACTACTATTGAAATATTGTGAAACGTTACAATAGGGATATAGAACCTATACGTAATGGAAAATGGAGTACGTAGTGGAAAATAGAGTCTTTACAATACATGGTATGCGGTATATTATTGATATTCTTATAACATAAAAATAATAAAAAACATATTTTAGGTTTTTTAATAACTAGTATTTAAATTTAATTTATTTACAGTTTCATATTATAACAATATCTATAGTATAATACATTGAGTAGAGTTGTAAAATTCTATAATAAAATAGATTTCACAATTCACAAGATCCAAATAGCTAGACGTGTCGGTTTAAGTTCATGTAGCCACTAAACCTTTATGATAACATTACACGAATATGATTCGATTTAACCAATCTCGGAGTAAAAGAAAATCTCAATTTGCTACAAACGGTATTCTTTTTATAGCTATTAAGCATTTAATGAGTCATAAAAACGTAATAAAAAATAGCAGTGAGACAGTCTGTTTGAAGTCGTAGGGGTGGTAAAAAGACAGCTTTTAACTAAACGACAAATGCCATGACAACCTTAACTTTGGCAAGTAATAGAATCATAATCGTATAAACAATAATTATGTTTATTCTTTTATAATATTTACCTCTTAATAATAAAAAAATAGAGGCCCTCATGGCGTAGCAGCATCTGACTATAAACGATGGTTGTGAATTAGATTCCCACTGGATTAATGATTATATATTATTTTCATTTTTCCAGTCTGGCACCCAAGACAAAGCGCAACGTTATGTTTCGCTACTTAACACACAATGTCTCGATTTCGGGTAGAAAATGGTGAACGGAGTTTCTTGCCCTGTTTTCTCTCTGGCTATCCTGCAATGCGCAAAATAGCGTGAAGCTGTAAAAAAAAATTAAAAATATATCTATTTTACAGTGACTCAATAAATAATAAATAACACAAAATTGACTTTTTCCTTTGTAATAAACACTAATTACATTACAACTATTTACGACTATTTTTAAAAAACTCTAGGTAGTTCTTTACGAACATTTATTGTAATTGTTTACAATTAACAAGTCAATACTAACTACTATTATTAACGTCAACTAGAATTTACGTAATTGTTTAGTATCCTACATATTATTTATTTAAATAGATATCTTTGAAGAGGTTTTTTATATATTTTAAATCCAAAATGGTTTATATAATTCCATGCTTAAAAAGGTTTTAGAAGCAAGCATGGAACAAAACGGCCTTTTCTCCTTGTTTCAAAGTTGTCACGTTGTAAATTAAATGGCGGAACCAACCATTGCATTGAACTGAACTAGATCGGGATGAGCATTTTGTGTTCGATATATACATATCTACACATATAATAAAAATGTAACTGGTCGCTGTCTGTTCATGGAAGATATAGGAAAAAATCTTATTAGCGACATTCATCAATGTAATAGAACTCAAAACAATATTATTTTAATTATGTTTCTGTTTCTCTTTGCGTGTGTGCACGCTAATCTCTGAAACAGCATAACCGATTTAAATACAATTTTGACTATTGTATCTTAGTAAACTTCCTTTACCATTTATTGTTTATTTAATTTAAGCGGTTCATAAACAAAAAAGTTACAACAATTTAAATTATAAATTGAAGCAAAGTTTGTGATTTAAATGAGAACGGTGACGGGCGAATAAAAGAAATAGTCGTAATATTATGCAGGCGAAGCCGTGAGTGTGTCGCCAGTACAAAATATATTCTACACATAGTTACTGCAATTCAATCCGAAGCATTCATGTGACGCTCACGGCTCACATGACCCTATTTCTTTCCTTATCGTTATGGTTATTTCTTTCTTTTACCATAAAACGATTATGACTCATCCCGTCTACACAAAGACGAAGAAGACGACTTCTAATACGTTTATTTATAAAATTTGATAATGAAAATGTCACGTTTGTCTCGAACGCGTTGCTACTTACTCGAACATTATATCAAGTTAGTAAATTTTCATTTAAATACAATGGGCTGAAGTGAAGAAAAATAATAAAAGGAAATATTTTTTTCATTGCTCCGCTCTGTTTGGAATATAAGACGCGGCGTTGAGTTCCCTCACTCAACGAGTAATGTCTTGAATTCTGACTGGCTCTGAATAATAAAAAAGTATTCTTCTTCTTCTTTGGGTTCCTCTTCAATCCTGAAGGTTGGCCGCTAGCTTCCCAAACTCTCTTCTGTCCAATGCTAGACAGAATAATTGTTCTACGGATTTGATTCCGGTCCACTCTTTGATGTTATTCAACCATGATTTTTTACGTTGTCCAGCACGCCTTTTGCCGTCCACCTTACCCATCATGATAAGCTGAAGCAACCTGTATCTATCGTGCCTCAGAACATGGCCTAAGTATTCGATTTTATCAAAAATGATGGTTTGCATCATTTTACGGGGCATGTTGATACGCTGGAGCGCAGTTTCGTTACGGATTTTCTGCGTCCAACTAATGCGAAGCATGCGACGGTAGCACCACATCTCGAACGCCCTTATTCGTCTTATGGTGTCTTCTTTTAAGGTCCATGCTTCATACCCGTATAGCACAATAGGCCAGATGTAGCATAAATAATAGCTTAATGTGTAAACGTCGACAGCACAAGACTTTTCTCATTTTGTTAAATGAAGCACGAGCAATTTCTATTCGTGTCCTAATTTCAATAAAAAAGTATAAACACATTAAATTATTTTCTTTCAGAAATAAATTATATATTTTCCTTTTACGGATCTATTCAGAAAACCAATTCAAGTGCCTTTATGAATTCACTGATATCTAATAAAAAACATTGATGCTGCTTATAGTAATATAAAATTGTAAAACGTACGTTACGTAATAACTAAAACGGGGGAGAACAAATTCGCATGAAAACTAACTCATGTAGTTTATTGTTATTATGTTTATTGATTTCTAACATAACGGTCTTACATTGTTATAGAGATTGAAGTCCATGCAAACGGAAACGCACTTTGAAACTAGTTTCTTAAAACATAAAGCGTATTTGTAATTAAATGGCGTTATCTGATCGTAAACGTCACGAGTATGCACCTTCATATTATTAGAATAGCGTCATTTATTTGCAATTCAAAATTATATACATAGTACAGTTCGTCACCTTGAGGTATACGTACCTAAGTCGCATATCTTGAAGTTTCTTCATCTATATTAAGTCTAAAAGACCAATAATACAGTTTGGTAAAAACTACTTAAAGATATTTTTTGATAAGCAGAATATTAAAGTGTTATGCTACGTTCTCTTCTCTCTGATTTATCTTGCCTACATCGGAGAGAAGAGAACATTCTTTTTTTTTTTTTTTTTTTTAACGTCAGGAAATCCGTTACGGATACCAGCCCAAGTGGGGGACTCAGGACGTGGTTATGTGGGACTCCGGTGAGGCAAGATGGTAACGCCGCCGTTACCCACTAAAACCTGACGGTGCTCCTTCTCAACCGCCACTAGCCGGGCCACGGGGATCGAATCAATCGTCCGAGGACACCGGCGGCGGGAGCCTGCAAAGCACGTCGCGGAGTCAAGGGTGGTGTAGGTCACCCTCGACGGCCTGCTCGGAGTAGCGCGCGGGAGCGACCGCGCACGCCTACTCGGGCCAGGTGAGTAGGCGGTCAGCTAGCCCCACGCTGACCGGTTCCGTTCTGGCCGGTTAGGGCGGAAGGCGACGATCATGTGCCGCCCTCCGGCGACCCGGTCGTTTGCGGCGGACGGCAAGGTTGGAGAAGACCTCCCTCGTCCGTTCCGCCGCCTCCTTCTCGAGCACCACTGCCTCGCAGAAGGCTCCGACCGCATCCCACGACCTCTCGCTCTCCACCATGGCCTTCACCACGGCTGGAAGAGAGAGGTCGTCCCCAATAACGCCGCGCAGAGCGCGGCGTTGAGACGCCCAGGCTGGGCACACCTCCAGCGTGTGCTGGGCCGTCTCCTCGAGACAGTCGTCACAGTGGTGGCAGCGAGCGTCGGGCTCCCTCCCAGCGATCCGACACAGGTACTTCCCAAAGCAGCCATGCCCCGAGAGAACCTGCGTGGTGCGGAAGGTTAGGACGCCGTGACGCCTCGCTAACCACCGGCGGAGAACAGGACGAACTGCCTCGATCGTCAACCGGCCGGCGGATGGAGTTGCCAGCCGGGACTCCCACACTTCGTACACGGCTTCCCGCGCCTCCTCACGTAGTGTTGACTCTGCCGGGTCCCCGGGGCCCAGGCCTCGGCGCCGGAAATAGACCGTCGCCAGGACAAAGGCTTCCAGGTCCCACGGCAGGACTCCCGCCAACACACACGCCGCCTCACCGGAGATGGTCCTGTACCCCCGTATCACCCTGATGGCCATCACCCTCTGCGCCCTTAGCAGCAGGGGGATGTTGCGCCTGTTCAGGGCGTCCGCCCATACGGGAGCACCATACATCGCTATAGAACGGACCACTCCGGTGTACAGCCGACGACTCGACCCACCCACGTTGGGCAAAAGTCGCGCCAGAGCCGACGCTGTCTTCAACAGCTTCGGGACCAATGCTGTGAAGTGATCCCGAAAACTCCATCGGTTGTCCAAGACAAGCCCAAGGTCATCATGCTCCTCTTCACGTCGATCTGTACACCGCCGACGACGATGTGGGCATCCGGTGGTGCGGCCCTCCTCGGAGCATTGAAGTAAATTGCCTCAGACTTGTCTAAGGCAACCTCCAGACCCAGCCGTTGAATCCGCCCGACGACCAGGGCAACTCCCACCGTCGCGAGCACAGCGACCTCGCTATAGGTTCTCTGCTGCGCCAACATCAGCGTATCGTCGGCGTAACAGAGGACCTCCACCCCGTTTAGGGTGTTGCCCCGCAGCACCCAGTCATAACCGATGTTCCACAGGAGCGGGCCTAGCACCGATCCCGCCCCGCCTTCTTAATGAGGACTAGTCTGCCTGTCTTCCACCGCTGTGGAATTATGGCTTGAGCCAGACAGGCAGTAAATAGCCCTCGCACTCTAGGCCCCAGGATATCATGGGCCAGAGCGATCACACGCCCGGGGATGCCGTCAAGACCAGGGGCGGTGTTCTTGCCCCTGGATCGCTTCACCGCTGCTTCGAGCTCCTCCTCCAGCACCTCTGGTACGATGCTCTCGTATCTCGTAGAGAAGAGAACATAGCATAACACTAATATTACTCAAATTTTATTTCAACCCATAACTATCTCGTGTAGTTCCTTTACCTTATAATATCAATATAGTCTATGTTATTTAAAAAAAACAGTTATAATATATTATTACTTATATTTATAAAAGTCTAGAAATGAAACAAATAAATTAGCATTTAACGGCTTTATTTATGAATAAATAAAAAGTTGCAAGGTAATATATATCGAAACTGCGAAATATAACATGTATGTATGTATATATATAAAATAAAATATTACAAACTGATTTTACTTATCTCACCTTAGCTGTAAAAATAAGTATTTACTAGTATATTCATTTACCATAAATTATATAAAACTTATAGGTATATTGTTATGTACATTAATATTGCTGGAACGATTTTAAGCTATTTTTTACTAAATGTATTAGTTGACATAAGTTTTTCTGTATTAGCAATTAATAATCACAAAGTGACGACACCTTAATATATAGTAAGGTAAAATTAGTTGAAAGGTTTATTTTACAAAAAAAATCAATATATTATATATAAATAAAAATATAATACATATTTATTCATACATTTAAGGCACGTTACTTTATCACAGTATACAGCAACTACAAAACAAGTAACTACACATTATACAATCTCACAAAACACTAATTATACATCTATGTCTATGTATAAAACACATTTTTACGCCTAAAATATAATAGTTTTCAAACATTTCTACTACTTACTTAACTGATCTCTTTAAACAAAAAACTTCTTGTTTAAATAAGATTCAACTGACATATTGACTACACTTACAAAAAAAAATAATCATAAAATAGTATAAGGCATACGATTATTCTTCCAACAACTCGATATGTTATAATCGTTATAATCTCTTCCATAAACAATCGCTTGAGATCTTTATGTACACAAAATTAATAACTAAATAAATTATGCAAGACATTATGAATCGAGATTCGTAAACGATACAACATAATATATAAAAGAAACAAGTTTTTTTCTTAAAATCCGCTTCTCTCAGTCTCTAAATAATTATTGCCAATTATAGTATAAGCCATATAAATAAATGAGAACATATGTTCTGGTATTAAATCTTATGTTAACATTTTATTGCTTTAGAAAGAATTTCAATATTTTGTTTACAGTGTTATTATTTTAAATATCGATTAACTTATATTTTACGATTTTATGCTTAGAACTTGATGAGTAAAAAAAAACAATGTCAGTTAGTATGTAACTGTCATTCCTAATTTAATGTCAATTAATTTTTATTTGACCTTTCTAAGTGCGGCATAAGTAATATTTTACAATATTCACATGTTCCATGCTTATTTATCAAAGTTAAAGACCTAGATCGTTGACACTACAAATATTGTACTTAAACAATAAGCGAGGTTAATTAGCACACATATTTTAACGCCGCATTATATATTTATAATAGAACCGAATGTTTGTACGTACGTTTCTAATTTACATAAATTTGGCTTGTAAAATGAATAGAATTGATTCAACCTAGCGAGAAAAATTGTTTACTTGGCATTTTTTGTCTTTGTTTCTTGAGGAACTCTCGTGCTTGTTTATCACCTTGTCTAGATTCTATAGCCTTTATTGCGTCTCCATCTAAAATGAATACGTAAGTTATTCAATACAATAGGATACATTTTTTTATATAAGAATTATGTAATGCAGTAAATGAGAAATGATATTGTATAATTAAAACAGTTTTACTCAACGTAATTTAAAAAAAAAAAAAACTATTAATAAATTTGTATTAACAAACTTGTTCAGTTGCAGAATATTGCTGTCTTTATATTAATATCTATTTAATATAATTCAAATATCTATTACGTTAGGGACTAAAATGGCGCATCGGTTGTGGGTTCAATCTCACTCACCTGAGGTAAATGATTATATTTAAATTGTTTTCATTTTTCCACTCTAGCGACAAGTAAAAGTTCTGACTCTGTAAAATAAGTATTTTAATTTTTCCACTTAACGCTCAGTGTCTCGATTTCGGCCGGAAAGTAGAATAAAGTTACTTGATACTAACTTCTCTCTGACTGTCTTGCCATATAAGGCTTAATAAAGCCTAATCTGGCAATACAAGACGTTTTCTAAATATATTTAGCAACTTAATAAAGTCACTATAAGTAAAAAGACATTTAGATAACGTATAAAAATTTTGATCGCAAAGCCATGCGGTCCGAGGGCTTGGACGGTTTCCAAGAGGCGCGGGTTCGAATCCCGTTGCGATCAAAATTTTTATACGTTATCTTAATGTATTTTTCAATATTCCTAATTCTGGAATAATACTTTTAAAAATGTTAAAGTATTTAATATAATTTTACCTATATTAGCTGGTCTAGAAAGTGGCAAGTGTTGCTGTGGTAAGCTTGATATAGGAGCGGGAGTGTCTGGCACTTCGCTAAAGTGTAGATACGCTTCGCCCACGAATGTATTGCTGACACTAAACATATCTTTGTCCTTTATTACTAAGTGGATTAAACCGTCTTGAGCTTTTCGCTGCTCATGAGTTAGTTGTCTGTGGAAAAATAATGTTTATATAAGTATGAACGAATAAAATATTATTCCTGTAGGAACAAAATATTCCCTGCGACTTATCTATCTAATATTCAGATAGATAAAAGTTCATTTTTGGATAAATTCACAAAGCCCTAATAAGCAGGTATATCGTGATATTTTTGTTATTTTACAAAATAGTGTGTCACATGAATTGTAATTAAAGATAATTTTTCGTGTTGAATTTAAAATTATAGCATTTAATGCAGTGCCTATCTATTATATTCACTAAAATATGAAACAATCTCTTACATCGCATTATAGTTTCAAAAGGAATTTGAATACAGTATTATTTTATCTTCATAAATATAATAATCAAAGGTTTATATAATATATGTGTAACAATCTTTATACTTACATTATAAACATTTCGTCGTAAAGTGGGAACAGATTTTTGCTATGTGTTTGTGTTTTTGGCTTCTCAACATTCGCGAACGAATCTTCTGGGAGCAGACCCACGCGTACATAAGAGTCACACAAACCTAAAGAAAAGTAAATACACATTATATATTATTAAAAAAGGAAATGTACATATTCTTTAAGTAATTTAATACTTTACTAAGTACTAATAAAATCTTTATTTTTTCATTGTGCGTGTTGTTAAACAGTTTCTATGGTGATTATACCTAAGGCACAGACTAAGTTGACAAATTATACGAGGCAACATATCGTCTTAAAATAATTTAGATTTAAACAAAATTATGTACTCACCATTAGAATCCGTGGGTGTTAAATTCCTAGCATTCATCACTTCAATTTTCAAATTATCCTCAATGAATTGTGCCCTAACTGTCAACAATCCCATTTTAGGTTCCACAACCGCTTGCTGCTCCTGCCATCTTTCCAAATGATACTGATGTATAAGTTCCCGCGTCTCCATTCCATGTAATTTCAATAAATATTCCACCCTTTTTAGTGTATCCGATGTATAAATATCTTTATTATCTTGTCTAAAGGATCGTACCATTATTTTTAGACATTCGTGTAAGTTGGAAAAGAAAGATGGCGGTCGACGTTTCTGTAAAACAAGTCGTTTTTTAATATTATTAATTTATATTTGAATATTACAATAAATTTCAAAGTCCCATCACCACATTCGTAACATACCACCACCATGATCATATGTTAGTTTTATAAATAGATACAAAAATATTGCATAAAATTACTTATACTATTTGAGGTGTATAAAAAGTTGAATAAAATAAACTTAATATTCCTCCATCTAGTATTGAATACAGAAAATACTTAAGTTTTGGAGATGACATTCTCAAGATTTATAAATATTTATATCAAGTATAAATAAAACAGACTTTTAGTCGACATATTATTTATACTTATATTATATTTTAAATGATCATAAATGAAAAATTGTTAAATCACAAATCTGTACCTAAACTCACTATCTATTTATACAACTGATATGACCATTATTCATGCACAAGCAGAAGACATACTATGTATTTAGAAAATTCTTGACTTTTCCCCATGCATTAAGGGTAAATTATCCATAAATCAAGGAATATCTAAGAACCGAACGGACAAAACATATTCTTGACGAATAAAAATAAACTTGAAAATTCATAATATCAAGATATCAACGTACATACTTATATACATACAGCGGTATATAACAATACAATACATAATATTAAAACATACAAAACATACATAAAAAGATCAATAATTATACATATGTTAAATATACAGTATTATATAGGTATCTCCTAAAAATATTTCATATTCTAAAACTTCTCACATTCTGGATATATTATTTTCAATAATAACTTGTCCTTAAAAACTATAAGGAATAATTCATTTCAAAAAATATATTATTAATAAAAATTCAAGGCACTCAAAGCATTTCATAGCCATTCCAAGCGCGTATTTGTAATTATAATTAAAATTAAAATATAATATCAAATGAGGTAAGTCGCTATGTACGTTTGAAAGAAAGAAAAAACCAAATGCAAATTTTATAAATTGTTTCAACAAAATGCTTTTTAACAAGACAAGGGACAAAAACACACATTATGCAAGATGATTTAATTATACAGACTTTAAGAAGATATTAGAAACTTTTTGTTGAATATTAATGACAATATGCATAGTTAAAAAGTATGTCAAAAATGTCAAAATTCGAATTTCGAATAGGTAAATTGAATTTAAAGTTCTGAGTTTTTTTTTGAAAAGAAGCTAGCTACATAGTTTTTTAATATGAGGGAACACAGATTATTATATTACAATAGTTTATTCTTTCTGTATTCGCAATTATAATTAAAATTCTTTCTTTTTATTTCAATGAAGGTAGTTACGCAAGTAAAAATTCGAAAATAATACAATCATTTACAGGTGGTAGCCAGAAAAATCGGAAAACGTAGACTGAATTTATGATGATTAAAGTAAGATAGAAGTAGAAAATAAGTTTTTAAATTCATATCCTTTTTTTGAAAATTCAGAGAATTAATTTCAACGACGTTGAAGTCTCAAAATTAAAAGTATATTTAATAAAAATATTAAATATACAAGAATATTAAAGAAAATTATAAAACATATGAATATTAGTGAATGAATAATATGGTCTTTAACAGTTTTAATTATTGTTAAGTAAGTCCATGCATGTCGTCAAATATATTTTATAACAATTAAATTTGTTTCCACATATTTTAAGATACCAATATATAAAACACAGATAAATATATATTAGTTTAAAGTTTTCAATATCTTCTTTGAATATAAACTTGCAATAAACTACAACTACTTGCACAATAACTTGTAAACGTATACAGAATGCTTTATATTCATATTCATAATTTACCGCATCTAAGTTGGCGGCGACGGATTTGGTCAAACGCCTCGGGTCGATATATCGGGTTATTTTTGCCTTTCGGTGCTAATAAAAAATTACACTCAAATCAAATATAAAATAAATAAAAAAAAAATAACATATAAATAAATAGACAAATGTGCGGTCTATTGGATTGCGTGCGAGACATATACTGTTATTTACCCGATATACAAAGTCTGGGGATACTTTGTTTTTGCCAAAATATCTACGCCTAATCAAGCGGATACGGCTAGCGAGTTTCTCTTTCTATAAATTAAATTATTATGTTAGTAGATAATGAAGAAAAACTGTTAATGTTTTATCCCAATACCGATGTAACTTCCAAAGTCAAATGTAGGTAAATAAAATTATAATGTAAAAATGGAAATATGAAGATTAATTAAAAACGGTTGTTAATAAAAATATTTTACTGTTAGAAATATAAAAATTCTATTATAAGTAAATTTCCCCATCAATTTACACATATTTTTTTTGTTTTAAAGAAACTTTTTATTAAAATCAAATACTTTGTAAGAAATTTACTTAAAAATCAAATTGTAATAAAAAAAGTTAAATTAGTTAGTTAAATAAACAATAAACATATAGTAAATATTATGTAATAATAGTACCTCTAAATTGGCTTGTATTAATTCATACAAAACTTCGCCCAGTTGTTCCCAAACTATATCTAAAGTTCTAGAAAAGTTCTCGTTGTTGAGATGTTGGTATAATGTGTCGAGGTTGGCTTCTAGATATCGCATCACCCGGTCCATACTGGAACAGTCTTGATGTAGTAATTCTGCACCTTCTATTAGGAAACGAGTGATTGATGGCATCATCTGGAAAAACAATAATTATAATATGTTTATAATTACGACAATATTTAAAAATATCCTTTTTTTGTACAAGACAGAAGTGTGAAATTTAAGGTTTAATTTATATTAGTAACAAATAACTATTAAGAAAAAAGATAATCAATTTCTCAAATTGGAGTATTTTTTAAAGGACGACATAATGTCGTAATTACAGCCTGGCTGTGTACGAAAATTGTAGTTTTAACTCAAGTCCAAATTATTTTTATAATATAAGCTGTTTAGCTTCTTTATGCAAACGAGCCTGTATGAATTAGCTAGTTTTATGCAGCCAGTCATAAAAAGAAAAAAGCAAAAAAGAATACGGAAACCACAAGTCCGTGTCGCATTTATTATTGAATTTAAAAAAATACAGGAGATAAGCAAAAATAAATATAAAACATTGACGAAACTCCTTCGAGCTTTAATATAAACTTTTTATAAATTAAAATAATTAATTTTAACAGAACTAAAGGTTTTTTGAACTTTTTACCTTTTTAATCATAACTTCCAATAGATCGACAATTTTATTTTTGACTGTATCAATTGCGTTGGCGATGACGTTTTGTAGAGTATCCTTACATCTGTAAATAAACCACAATATTATTATTTCTTTGCACCAAATAGCCTTAATTATTTTACTAAAAGCGTTAAATATAAGCACCATAGGGATATTAGATACGTATATGAAAACCTCGTGACAATCGTGGGTCCGAATCCCATCTGTTTATACGTACATATTCACAATATAGATCCATACCAGGCGTGAACGAGTTGTTAATCGATTTATTTAAAATCTATTAAAAAAGATATTTTAAGAGCAGGCATCTTTAAGTGATCCTTTAGTTAAATCATCTAGTTACCAATATATAAACCTCTTTAATTTCTATCTAAATAACGAATAAAATTGTAAAATAATAATAACATCGGTAAAATAGCAATTTTAATACCTTTGTGCTTCCAAAGGAGATCTAGTTTCACACATTTTTTGTATGATTTCGTCCATGCCCAACTCCAATACAAATGGTTGTAAGCTTTGCCTTACATAATCTATGTTGTTTATGGCCACGCACCACTCTGTGGTTACTTCAAATCTCTCCTCGTACACAGTACTTACAGTACCCACACTCTCTACTCTTTTTGCCATTTTGTCTGAATAAAATACGCAACACCGACAAATGTCCTGTAATATGAAAATTATTATAATACTAAGTTAATTTAATATTTTTGTGTTTAAGCCCAATATCAATAGTCGATCCTAATCCAAACCCGGCAGCCTTATATTGATCTAGCATTCATTTTTTTCAGTAAATTAATATTTTAAGTATATAAAAGGTTGAATATGCAATGGTTATTGGCAATAAGCAATAGAAGGATAGCATAAAGGTAGAATACCTTTACTTTACTCAAAAAATGATTTACTCAAAAAAAATATAGCTAGATCAATCTAAGGCCATTCATTGTATTTGGTTTAATATGAAAATCAGAAGACGGTAAATAGATATAATAAATGATTTGTAATGGGCATATCTATTTCGATATTATAATTGTGATTGATGACATTATAATGTCCGTCAAGTTTGAGAATTACAAATATAAATAGCTATCTGATAACTCATATACACCTTAACATAATGATATATTTTGGTATAAACATATAAAAGAAAAGAAACACTCACGTCAATAATCTTAGCGACAAAAGTATAACATCCTTCAACATCAGGCCACGCCAGCTGTTGCCAGAAAATCTTAATCTGGTAGAAAATAGCTAAAGTGTCTACACCAGAACTGCTATACTTCACGTTTGTATCGACTGGCACCAAATTATCTAATTCCACGGCTTTCTCGATACGTGTTAGAGCTTTGTACGCAGCTATGTCCAGCCATTGGGCGACGCCGCCAAAGAACCACGAGTGGAACTTAGAAATGTTATATGTATGCCATTGTGTTTCGTTAAGACCTTGACCCAATCTGCAATTATATATGGTAAGTTTATATGGGGTAGTAGTTATAAATTTTATAAGCAATGAATTAAAATTTAAAATTTAATTCTATAATGTGGCAAGTTTTACCCCTTTTTTGTATAGTAGGGAAGTCGAAGGGTACCTAGTGTCACAATACTCCGTTCTTCACTTCGGCAGAACTCATCGCTGCGCATTCTCTGCTCTGGTACTCATTAAAATAATCTTAAATATAATAATTTTACAGAGGGGGAACCGAACTTACAATCGATTTTTTTATAATCTATAATAATTCTCTATCCTCTATAATAATTGGAAGTACACTGGAGGAACAATAATATTTAAATTTTCATTTTTTCACTCTGCTACGAAGATCAATGCATGGTGACTTCCGTCACTCAACAGGCAACATCTCTATATCAGGCAGAAAGTGGATGGTGTGTCGTGACACTAGGCTTCCTCCGACTACTATATGCAGGAAAAACGAAACTTAATATAATGAAATCAGTACTCACGTCAAAAACCTTTGCAAAGCAAGATATAGTTCGAACAACGTGGTCCCCATAGCCAATGGCTCAGAACCGACTTCCGGAGCCCCGAGACCGGTCTCCCCATTCAAACCTCCAGCCAAATACACAGTGTCGGTGGAGCCTTCACTATATCTCAGTCGTTTTAAATTCTTACATACTTGCGTCACTTCCGGTTCGACTAAAGACGCTATTTTGTCTTCGTAAACACCGTAAAGCGCTTTTGAATATGGGAATGACATTTGTCTGTAACAAAAATGGATTACTGTGGTTACTATAATATACTATAATGTATTTAATATAATTAAATGAAAACTAAATCAAAAAATAAATAATAACAGGTGATCGTAGTGCAGCGAAGCAGCATCTGTTGGTTGTGGGTTCGATTCCCGCTAAGGTAAAATGATTATATATTCAAATTATTTTCATTTTTCCACTCTTGGTACCTAAGGCAAGTCGCGGCGTTGAGTTCTGCCACTTAACACACAACATCTCGATTTCGGGGGAAAATGGGAATGACATTTTAAAAATAACTAATATTAATAAGTAAATAATAGAAACAACAATACTTACTCAACAAACGCTCTGTCAAAATACTCGACTGCCCTTTGTAAATCAGATCTCACTAGCTGTATCACCCTTATCAAGTGTTGTAACCGCGATTCATCGCTTTTGTCTTTACATTCGTTATTATCCAATATATGAATGAACCAATCCGAAGCACCCTGTATAACTGCCTGGTTTAAAACTTCTTGTATAGAAAGTTTGGTGCCATCATCCTTATCTCTCAACCAACCATATAAATTAACGGGAAACAGTTCTATTGACTCTGGCAAATCTAATACTGATAAATTGTAAAGAATTTTGAGAACTTCTCTCAGAGTTTTCATCACGGTTTTGTCCCCGGCCGTCTTTTTCCGTAATTTCCGTATGTGACTGTAGCAAGTGGGTAGTAATTTTTTTGCTCCATCCCAAAATAGCTTGACATCCTCTTCATTGATAAGGCCTTGAAATAAGAGTATTATTAATAGTTTTTTCTATTAATGAAATAAGATTTACACGTACGTGACGCCCACGAAAAAATATCTACAGATAAAAATAGAAAACTTAGAATAAAATCAATCAAATGTGTTATTATCTGTGTGTATTACAAAAAAGGAATTCCAAACATTTTTTAGTTTTTTTGGTAAAAATTCAAGATCAATATAAAAGACACCATAAATATTTAAGAATATTATTAATTATAAAATAAGCATCTTAACGTCTTGTACCGTAAAGCAGGGTAGTCAGAGACAATCTAATTACTAATAAAACTTATACAATTATACATAGTATGATATGTTTCATATGATTTCCTGGGCTACCTAGATAACCTACTTAAAATCTGTCTCACATAAAATGAATATCAAGTTGACATTAACTGAAAACAACATAAAAACACAAAATAAAATAGTATCTATATACCTTCATTTAGTTATAAAAACTTACCAGATTGTAAAGGTTTTGATATTTTTTCAAGCAAGCCGTTGAAGAGGGCGAAGCTCAATGGATGGTCGGCAGTAACGGCACAGTATACGGACCACTGCGCCAGCGAATTCTCTGTTTGGGACAAGCCACTTTGCGCTGCGTGCTGTGTTAGAATACCTTCAGCTGCTGCGCTGAAGTTCCCACACCACCAATAGGGAGCCACCTTAAAATTATATTATCATTTTTAAATATTATGTTCAGACCATCGTGGTGAAATCGGTTATCCTACTGATCGTAAACGTAATTGGCTGTAAGTTGGATTCGCACTCGAGGAACGACAATAATAAAAAAAGTAGCTTCACACTTTCCCCGCATAGCGGTACCTAGAGAGGACCTAGTGTCAAGACACTCCGTTGGTCACTTTCCGCCCGAAATAGAGACGTTGCTTATTGAAAATCAATTTCGCCACTCAATATGGATTGCTGCGCTTTATCTTAGGTACCAGAGCGAATAGAAATGATAATTTAAATAAAATCATTCCCCCGAGTAGATGATAGTTAAATTAAATTTAATTCCCCGTTCTGATAAGGCAAGGCCGCTGTGAAATTGCATTTGAATAATGTAACTCAACATTATTCACATGTAATTTCGACCTAAAAGTGGAGTGTAAGAACAGAGTGCCTTGACAATAGATTGTCTCTCATTATCATCTATTCAGGGAAGGAAGTGTCCAAGAAAAAGAAAATACAATATCATAATCATATTAAACAAAATCAATAATTTATGAAAATAAACATATTAATTAAATGATAGCATTCTGCACAGGGCATACCTTGGAGCTTTCTAGTTCGTGTAGTAATAATATCCTTAGTAAATGCCTATGTTCTTGAGCTGCAACTTGCGAATTCTTTTCCGATGAAAAAGTAAAGCGTGCCATCAACACACCTTGTCTCTTCAACTTGCTCTTCTTATTTAAATTTAACCACATATTCATACCACCGGCTGGGATAGACTGGAAATAGGTAAATTTACTATTTTAGTAAATAAGTTTGAATTAAGTATAAATAATTAAATTATTTATTCAAGAAAGATATACACTGATGTAAAATATAAAATATTGTATACCTTTAAACATTTTTAAAGTGTTATTCCACATTTAGGAAATTGAAAAAGACATTTGGAAAACATATAATTTGAACGCAGCGGGATTCAAATGCGCGCCTCCTGAATACCGTCCAGACGCTCTCACCACTGAGCCATGCGTTTTACTACCAACTGCGTCGAAATTCTTATACGCTTTATTACAAATAATTTTTGTTGTTAGCATCTCTGTAGAGAGATTTTTACAAATTTCTGCTACCCCAAGATTATTCTACGAACAATCGTTTGGCAAGAGAGAATGCTATTTATTAAATACTTTTAAGCATGTTTAAAGTGTTATTTCACACTTAGGAAAATTAAAAAATACATTTAGAAAACGTACAAAAATTTGAACGCAGCCTATATATATATACCTACTTAGATATGTAACTAATAATGTATAATGTGTAGAAAAAATACTATTCTGAAAAGCAGAATACCTAATTAGCATATTTATTGTGCAAATTTGTCAAAAAACATAATTAGTCACTCAATAATTTACATAATAAAAGATTTTTAGATTGTTCTTCTATAACAATCACGAATTAATGTACCTACATCTATGTATGGATCTATAAAAACCGTTATTGCTGTGTGTTATACATTTTTGTTTAGACGTTCAAACATCAACTTGGTCACAAGATTTAGTTCAAATTAGGAAAGCACCATCAACATTCATAAACAACTTTAAAACACGATTTCCTGCCTTTGGAGTTTGGAGAATATATATCGTGTTTCTAAATACGACTTGTTTGATTCGCCTAGCAACAAAATCGAGCAAGGCAAGAGATTCTGAGTATCAACAATTTGAGTTCAATTTACATTACAAATGTACTACTTGAAATTTACTAATACATTTTGTGGTGCGTGACCCAAATCCAAACATTTGCACAATATGAAAAATATTAAAATTTACTTACTATATGATGCAGTTAACTTAAAAGCACTACTAAATGTTCATAGAAACGAAACGAAATGAGACATTAAATAAACACTACAACATTATTAATTGTGAATGAATTCGGTATTTCCTTCATGACGCAAAACTTATGTCAAACGTTTATTCACCTTAAAGAACGCAAATAACAAGCGAAAATGTTTTTGCAGAGAGAGTTTCCTTATAGAGACTACATAAGACAATGTATAGGTACTTATAAGGCTACTTGACACTGTAGCTATAAATTAACATTGTACATCAATTCTTATTTAACTTCACACATTTTCCCGTAGAGTGGAGTAGTCAGAGAGGTTATAATGTTAAAACACTCCGCCCTCTATTTTCTGCTCAAAATCAAGACATTGCGTGTTGAGTGTCGGAGCTCAACACCGCGCCGTATGTACCTAAGCGAGGAAATGAAAATTTAATTATAGCCATTTCCCCAAGTAGGAATCGAATCCGTAATCATCACGTCCCAGATGCTGTCCCACTGCGACACGATGACCTAAATTTATATTTTAAAATATAATTTTACATACAATACTTCCTATAATATAGAGTCCAAACTACTTTAATTTATTTATCATTAGTTTTTGTTTACTTCATAAGAATCTTTTGCAAAAAGTACTATAATATGTTCTCTATACATGTAGCCATTATTATAAATCCCTGAAAAAAAATATATACCTTAATTACATAAACCGCGCTCTATAATTGTGAAAAAATTACCTTAAGTGGCATATTAGCAGTACCGATAAGCTCGTTGTCATGTTTCCCAGTTGAAGCCGTTATCGCTATTTCTTTCATAAGTTTACGTAACCCTTTCACACCTTTTACTTCAAAAATTTTGGTCATTTTCTCTTTAACCGTCTCCGCGGGGTCGAAGTCCCTGAAAATTGAATAAATCACAATAAGTATTTTGGGAAATTAGTTCTATAAATAACCTTATAAAATGTTCACCTTGATACTTACCATACTTCTAAACAAAGTGAGTCTTCGTGTAGATTACCTGGTATAGGTCTGCGAAAAACGAAAATAATAAATACTCTTCAATATAAATAAATCCAATCTAATTCGACAGATGTTGGTAAAAGCAATAATTCGCTACGTATTTCAGCTAATGGAATCATAAAACACGTTCTATCGTAGCAGATTATCACCACCTTTGCTATTCAATTTATTTTTTACAAATTTTAACCAAACGACTTTTACATTATTCATCGGCTTACTCTAATTGTTTAAAACGACTGGTATTTATTTATGAGCAAAAACAGTAAATTAAATATGTTAAATATTCATACGTACCGTTTAATTTAAACTAATGAAGCTCTATTGTTAAAACAAAAGAAGACCATTTAGATTTTGTCTTTAATTAATTCTCGAATATTTCAAGGGTTTGGTTCAATAAAATATAACTTAAGTAACATTATCGAAAGACGGAATAGATGGCAGAAATATATAATATAACTTACAGAGAAAAATGTTCTTCCCAAACTGGATTGAGCGTTGCCGATTTCACAGACGTGTTATATCTATGAGCTGCGTTGGACATTAGGTAAATTGTCACAAAAGGGTCACTAAGACCACTAGGGTCTTTGGAGACCAAGTCTCTCCCTTCCACTATTTCCACATTCAGCATAAGTTCCGGAGGCTCCTTTGCCTCCGCCTGCGTTAGAAGCTGTGTATGTTTCTCATTTGATATCTTAAAAGCTTCTTGTACATAGCCTAGCATAGCTTGCTGCCCCACTTCACATCCTACGTCACATCCGCCGACATTGTGTAAAATTTCGTACAAAATCTCCAAATATAGTTCATCCACCTAAAAATTGTATGTTAATTAATATCTATTCTTCTCTATAAATTTATAAAAAAAAAAAAAAATTTTGTAAAAAATTTAATAAAATAAAAAAATAGCTTCACGCTTTCTTCCGCATAGCGAAGTAGTCAGAGGGAACGCATTGTCAACACATAGCCCATTCTCCACTTGCCACCCCAAATTGAAAAATTGCGTTTGGAAGTGACGAAAACTAGGGTACCAGAGCAGAGAAAAGACAATAATTTAGGTATAATAACCCACAAGCAATCTAGTTTACTAGACTATAGATGGCCGATAATAAAAAATACGTAGTTAAAAATAAACATTATTTCTATCTATAAACAAAAAAATCTTTAAAAGGTAAGTTTCTAATACACTCTATAAACGGCTTTTGAGAAGAAACAGTGATTGACCTAATTTTATTATCCAAACAAAGCTCCGCTTTTAAGCTTTATGTTATTCATAGAAGCAATTAGGTTTTTATATAAAGTTAAGTTAAAATATTCAAAATTAGATATTTTTAATAATATCTATATATGAGGAATGACAGCCTCATATTGTTTTCAGCTTAGCAGAGTAGTCAGAGACAGAGTGTCAAGGCACTCTATTAGAGAATGAGAGTTTCTGGTGGAAAGTAGAGACTTTCCACCAGAAATTGAATTACGAATAATACTATAATTATGAGGTAAGCCAGCAAAAATATAATGATGTTTCACTATTGCCTCTAAACAGCCTAATTACAGTAAAACCATGGCATTTAAATCTACATAACAACGCACTATAGTCATTTGCCGGCGGAAAGACACACATACCGATGAGTCGTAGTAATATCGCAAGTTCATCAACTGGAAACAACTACAGTATATTTTTTCACACTAAATCGTTTCACACGCGTTTGTTTCAACCTAAATCAAGGAAAGCACTGAATTAGTGCATCGCGTGTCATAGTTCGTTACCAAGACAGCGACCGCGTTTGAACGCCGTACTACAATGGCAACAAATCTACCTTTATTTACCATGTTTTTATATAAGGCTAGGGTGACTGCGCCGCCGTGGATATAATATCGATCAGAATCGTGTTCCGCGGTGTTTTCGATTTACTGCTTCGACGGGTACGAATCAGCTGCGTTTGTTATTCTTTAACAATCCGTACATAACAGTATATATTAATTAAGATTAGAAAATTAGCTGTAACACTGTTTAAAAGAATATTGCAATATGCTAATTTTAACTGGTCTTGAAGTGCAATAATAAAAAAAATCAGCGCAGACAATTTTATGCCACGTACCAAAATTTCGAGGATTTTTATTTTTAACTCTGTAGTCATTTGCATATGTCTTTCAACAACAAAAAAAAGTTGCGACTGTGACTTTAACACAACAGTTATACCTACGGAACTTTCGTGAAGAGTCCGAATAAAAATTAGTATGTTTTATTTAAAAATATACGTATACAGTGTCTAATAGCTATAAGTATCCACTTATATAATAAAACATATGATGGTAATAATATAGTTAGCACAATTTTTTGACACATACTTAAAACTATTTTTTTAAAAGAAAAAAAAAATGAACGTACTGTCATAGACTGTATAAGCAGACTCGTCTGTCTGTCCAGGAGCTCCTTCTTTACGCCCCTGAACTTAGTTCGTAGTGTACCCGTATTATTCATATTTATTCACTTTTCACAACCACATTATCTTAGAACACTACTCGCGCATGTTACGGGATGAAGCGATTAAAATCTAAGTACGTCTCAGACGAGTCGTCTCTACGCTCGAGTCCGGCCGGGACTCAGGAATTGAGTCGATCTGCCGCCAGATTCTATTTTCGCAAACCGCTACCATTGAAGATGAATGTGAACTCACAAAATAACTAAATCTATATATATTTTATTTTTAAGTATCTTGTACGGTTTCCAAATTGTCACAAAAAATGCAATGTCAACAACCTGTTAATTTTGTTCCTTAATTTTATTTTGAAATTGTCTTCATTATTTTGTTAATGTAGACCAGTGGATAGTTATACTTAGTATAATATCCATTTTTCTTTTAATAATAATAATTGTAAGATTGTCACGAGACAATTAGAACAATTACATTTGACATTTTCATTGCTTTTTATATAGAGTTGATAACTAACTATAGATATAAACATGCAATTTTTATATTATATAATGACTATAAAAACAATTTTCAAAAGTATTAGATTATTAAGTTACTGTTTTAATACGTAAAATTTTGTTCACCTTCGAGTTCAAATTAGTAACATACTAAATAAACTATTATTTCATATTTTACGTAACATGTAATGTATTTATTATAGCAGTTTAACAGCTAGCTTCCGTTTGTTTAAATCTCCAACAGTACTTGATAATGACACCGCTAATGGAAAATGCGATTTATCTACGTTACATTACAAAATAATCCTTATAGCAGTGCATTAGGCGAAGGTTTATAGATAGACACTGCCAATAAAATTATAAGCGCACTTGAAAATTCCTATCATAAAATTTTTACAGAGCACATCAAATGTTAACGAGGGCGCCTGTAACTGAAAATTTACCATACAGTATATATTTACCAAATTAATGATCTGATTTTATTTTCATATTGATTTGTTTTTTTTATATTGTATGTTCTTTATGTACTTTTTTATTGTAAATATGCCTATATGCAAATAGATGTTATCTTTAAACGGCCCCAAAGGATAATTTTCTTGTTATTTGAAAATTCCCACAATACACAAGTAATGGAAGATATTAGTCTTAAGTGGATATAATAGGTGCATTGTTGATTTATTGTTTGATTACTTGAATGGTTTCTCCCATAAGGAAAAAAGGTAGTCTTGCGATATGAATAAATTACGTACTATGACAAAGTCGAAAATCTAGGTCTAAGGTTCAACAGTAATATGGGGAGGGCATCCCAAACTAATGAGCTCATTAGCCGCATGCATTTTTCTATACGATCTTCCTTCCTCATTAATTAAAAAAAATATATAGCGCAATGTCTTCTCCTGCCCATTCGTGTTTATGCCGATGCAATAACTTGACTGTCTCTACGTAACAAATTAGAGGTTCTTCAAAATCTTGCTAAACGCCCAATATCTATGTAAAAATGACAATGTTTCCCAATTTCGATGTCAGCTTAACTGGTTCCCTATCCGTCTTCGACGTGATATCTTTACTTTCCTTTTTGAGATACATAACTATCAAAGTTCTCTCTCCTATCTCCGTTTCGGTTTTGACGTTTTTACACCTCCCACACGGGCACACGCTCAAGGAAATATCTATGTATAATATGTATGCAGATTTAGTTGAGCTGAGGCCCTCAAGGCGTTGGATGACTTACTCGTTTATGAAGTCATTCCGGTTATAACAAGGTACGGAAAATCCTGGCATACTTGTTTAACGTTCAGTAATAGACCAATTTTAGACCTTTTATAGATTTATATTTATAGCATTTAATAGACCAGTATAATATTTTTTTAGTCATTTAATTTATTAAGTTCTAACATAAGAAAAAAATTATATCTAAATTATTATTTAATTTAAAATTCGATATAAAACAGCTTCAGCGATAGTCACCTAGTGTCCTGAGAACCTAAAGTTGAAAGCGGTGCAATTCCGCAAAACTGTAATCGCAATTGGCGGTGGTTTCAGTTCTCACTCGGAGGAATGATCATAATTTAATTATTTTCATTTCTCCGTTCTGATGAACAAATGCGAAGTTGAAGTCCGCCATTTAACTCAATTAAAAAGGCAATAAATCCAGATCGTGTATAAATCTAGACATTTCTACTGAAACTAATTGAACAACATGTGTATTGTGGAACGGATCTCAAACATTGCAAATAGATATTATTCACCCATCTGTGTTGAACGGAAATTTTATGTGCCTATAAGTATTATGTGTGTAGATATTATAATCTTACGAATAGGTGCCTCAAGTCAATCAATCTGTAAGCAGATACATACTTGTATGAAATAATATTACTACTAGATGACGAAAAATATTATATGTTTATCTCTATTTAGTTTTTAAAGGCGGCCGAGGACGTGGTCTAAATTGGACACGTGACGGTAAATGTGGTCATTGTGAGTTCGATTTCTTTTTTTTTTTTTTAGCTTCTCGCTGTAACCCGCATACAGCAGGGTAGGCAGAGGGAACCTAGTGTTAAGACACTCCATTCCCCACTTTCCGCCGAATTCGGAGGCTTTGCGTGTTAAGTGGCGGAACTTAACGCCGCGCTTTGCCTCGGCACCAGAGCGAAGAAAATGGAAATATTAAATATTTCCACTCCTCGAGTGGGAATTGAACCCACAACCAGTCGTTTACAGTCACACGCTTGTGCCACTAGGCCACGACTGGCCACAAGTTCGATTTCCACTCAAGATAATGATCATACATTACTTTCATTTCTCCGCTCTGGCACCTAGCACAAAGCGCGGCGTTGAGTTCCACCACGTAAAAGGCAAAGATTCAACTTCGGGCCGAAAATGGAGAATGATATGTCTTGACAGCAGATTTACTTTGATGCGGGAAAAAAGGGAAGCTATTTTTAGTAGTAGTATTAGTTTTCAAATACTGACATTTCTTACATAATAATTAGATACTAAGAACTTCATTGAAATCAACCTTGGCGTCAAGTTGACAAAATAACCGTGGTTAGTTGAATTGGCAGGATGCCATGACCGGGGCATTGTGCGTTAGAGCCGTCAGTATATGGAACATCTATCAGGGCCATCAATATATTTAAGTGGACATACCTACCTGGTTGAGCTTTATTTAGTAGGTACAACATGTGATCTAGTGCCTGACATAAATACAGCCATCAGCCATTCTTTGAATTCTCAAGACGATATTTTTATCGAATTTATGTAAAACGAAGTAGACTTTTTTTCAAAAATACTAATAAGTATGTATTACAATTTAATTGGCTGCATTGGAAATTAAAATGATTTATAATCATTTTTAAATCAACATTTTAATCGCTTTCCCGCACAGCAGGTATTTAGAGAGAACATAATGTAAAGACACTCTGTTCTTTAAATAGATATATTCATATATTCATCCAGGTGGAATGGAACCCACAATCAATCGTGTTTACATTTAGGCGCTATGCCACTGCGCCAGGATGGCCTCAAATGTCGACATTAAGAAAGTTAAGAATAATCAATGAAACGATCAATTATTATCAAAACATTTTAAAATAAAATTTATATTTCATGACGTTCAATACCTATCCTACTAAATCCTAAGTATCATTTATAATATTCATTGGAACGGAGCCAATTTAACATAATTTCAAAGTTAAACCTACCTATGTCATATTTATACGTGCTAAAGCGACATGCCTTATTTTAAATAAACGACCCACATTCTAATTTAATCTTAACCCAATGTCTAGTTCAAATTAAAGTAAAACGATAAAAACAAACGGCCGACATCCGTTCAAACTGAAACATAAACAACATAAAACTATTGCAACACAGGTTCTTGCCACTCTATAAATGTTACATGGAAACATTGAAGTATTTAGATAGATCTTTTTATTTGTATTCAGAAGATATGTGTAAATAGTTGAGTCAAAAAACTGTCGTAATTATTTTCAAAATATGTCTATATGACTTCTTGATCTCACTCTTGCATACTTACATTTTGTTTGCCAACAATAAGCTATTTCGGATAATAATATTCATAACTTGGCCAGTCGTGGCCCAGTGGCACAAGAGTGTGACTGTAAACGACTGGTTGTGGATTCGATTCCCACTCGAGGAGTGGAAATTATATTTCCATTTTCTTCGCTCTCGTGTCGAGGTAAAGCGCGGCGTTAAGTTCCGCCACTTAACACGCAAGCCTCCGAATTCGGCGGAGAGTGGGGAACGGAGTGTCTTAACACTAGGTTCCCTCTGCCTACCCTGCTATGTGCGGGATATAGCGTGAAGCTATTTAATTTTTAATTTAATTTAATTTTAATATTCATAACAAAAAAATACCCTTAGTAACTTCGTTCATAAATGAAATGAACAATATACTTGCCTTTCACAATGACAAGACACTTGACATTTAACTTTGAACTTACAGATACTCTATCTCTTTTGAATAAAGCAACGTTGTTGCTGCCTAAACCTAGCGCAAACGCAATATTTCAACTTTTTCTTTCATTAAAAAGGAAATCTTGAAATAAATAAATTTTAAATTAAAAAAATACTTACGTTCCAGCCTACAGCTTCTACGTAAAAGTCAACTTTCTCCGGGTCCTCAGGCTCCGAATCTGTGTCAAGTAACGTCTCGTTGCCACTATCAGAGTCACGTGTGACACTTCTACTCTCAGAGACTTCAGTGACTGATTTCTCTCCATCTTGTTCCTCCTCTTTCAAAGGGGCTAGAGGTGTAGATTCTTCTAAAGCCGCTCTTTGCGATGCTTGTTTTAAAATTGATCCAAACTTTTCAAAGAAACTGTCGTCTACTTCTTGTATTCTGTAAAAATAAAAAAATTACAATTTTAATTTTGTGTAATGACAAGACAGTGTATCAGATTATCGAAAATTACATGCCTAGGTACTTATTTTCCATTGTTCAGTACAACTTATAGAGAAAATACTTATATCGTTCAGAACAGGCGCTTTCCAGGCCTAAGGCAGTGTTATCCTTTTTCCGTAATAAAGTTATCTCTTTAGTTGATGGAGTAATGTGTATGCTTGCAAATGAAGGTAGAAGGAGGATAAGTAACAAATACCAACTTCATGTAGGTTATACCTACTTATATGAAGGTAGGTACAATAAAAATACGTATAAATATATATTTTAACCTTTACAACCTCACAAATTATAATCAAAATAATGTTTCATTTTTAATCAACAAATGTTTTGTTGACGTAATGATTACATTGTGTATAATTATTAATATTAAGCAAGCTTAGGTCGACATTGTCTACACGGTGAACTAGTATTTAAAGTTTAAATTCGACACAGTGTAAGCATTAACACAAAAAAGCTTCGCTTCATGTCACCTACGATTTGTATGGGGGCTCAGACCCGACGCCGGTGGAAAACGTGACTCACTAGTCAGTACTCTGTTTTCCACGCATCGCTGGTTCTAACTAATGCCTACCACTAGCAGTGTACACCTGACGTACTGGTAAAAAACTGAAGGCTACTAAGTTAATTCATATGGCCATCGAAATCGTGCCTTCGTCTATCAACAACACTACAATAAACGCCTATTGTTGTTTATAATATATAAAAAAAATATGATTATATTATCTATCAAATGGTTCTGTCTACACACAATACAGTACATGTTAGTAAAAAAATAATTAAGTAGCCAAGATATTTCATTACATTACCACTATATGTCAATGTGTATAGGTACATATAACTTCAAATTCAATAATGTTTGTTAACATGCATACATGTACAGAATATTTAATATTCTGTATTCATATAGTAGCAAACATATTTATTATATCATAGTTCTTAATCATCACTGCTTATGATATTTTAAATAAAACATGACTAAACAATTATTTGTTGATTGTTTATTTAAACAATATTTTATCATTTATCATGTTATAGATGACAAAGCTGTAAATATTTATATCATATAAATATACTTTGTGAAGAAGTCCATATTTTTTATTTAATATAAAGTAAAATCTTTTATATTACTTACAATTTTATTCATTACATGTAATAAAATGAAAAGGCCCATTGATTCTTCTTCAAAATTTATTTACTAATCAATATAATGATTTTTAAAATACAAAGATGTATTGCACATGGCAAGAATAGTGAATAAAGCATATAATATTTTTATTATATATTTTTTTATAGCAAAGTCTTATTATTATACTTACTGTATACATATATTTTTAATCACATTTACTGGAAGACTGGAATGACTTATTAAAACATGTCTCTTTACTCAAGACATTTACAATAATAAAATTGATTTATAATAATAACTGCATTACACAATAAATATGAAGCTTCAGATATACCATAATATATCTGAATGCTTTCTTAAATTGTTAACAACTATTATTACTGCAACAATCAACATTTTAACATTACAATTTACTTATCTAGAGCAGAAAATAAAGTGTATTTTATATCAGTATATTCTTCAACTCCATGTTTACTGCCCTCCCTGCCTATTCCAGACTCTTTTATACCTCCAAATGGAGCCTCAGTGGCAGAAAGCATACCATCATTGATGGCTACCATACCAAAATCTAATCGTCGGGAAAGTCTAAATGCTTGACCAACATCTTTAGTAAAGACATATGATCCAAGTCCACTCCTTGTGCTATTAGCAATTTTGATGGCTTCATCTTCACTTTCAAATTTGTGACATACAGCTATGGGGCCAAAGATTTCTTCTCCATATATCTTCATTTCAGGTTTCACACCTGTAAGAATAGTAGACTCATAGAATTTGGTACCAATTTCAGTTGCTGGCTTGCCCCCTATTACGGCTTTTGCACCTTTTGAAAGAGCATCATCTACTAGACTTGTAACTTTCTTTGTTTGTTCCATATTTATCAAGGGTCCACATGTGACACCTTCCTTCACTCCAGGTCCTAGTACACAACCTTGTGCAATTCTGTTTTTAAAAAGTTGAACAAAATTATCAAATACATCCTTGTGTATTAGAAATCTGTTGGCACAAACACATGCTTGTCCATTATTTCGAAATTTGGCAATCATTGCATTTTCTACTGCATGTTCAATATCAGCAGATGGAAAAACGATAAATGGAGCATTTCCACCTAATTCAAGGCTCACACGTTTAATACCTTTTGATGCCATTCCATATAAAATTTTACCAACATGAGTTGAACCTGTAAATGAAATGCATCCCACACTTGGATCTTCACACAAAACTTGTCCTATAGCAGGGGCATTTTTGCGGCTAGATGTAACAACATTGATAACACCTTTGGGGACTCCTGCTTCTTCTGCTAATTGCACAGCAGCTAGAGCAGTCAATGGAGTGTCCTCTGCAGGTTTTATAACACAAGTGCATCCAGCTGCCATCAATGCTCCAACCTTACGTGTAATCATAGCAAATGGAAAATTCCATGGTGTTATAACTGACACAACTCCTAATGGTTGTCTTGTAACCATTATCGTTTTATTGGGCCAGGGGCTAGGTATTATTTCACCATTGACATGACGGGCAGTATCAGCAAACCACTCTAGGAAAGAATTCCCATACATAACTTCTCCTTTTGCTTCAGCCAATGGTTTACCAGCTTCTGCTGTAATTACTTGAGCTAGAGAATCGATATTTTTTGCACAAATATCAAACCATTTTCTTAAAACTGCAGATCGCTCTTTTGCTGTAGTTTCTTTCCAACTTTGAAAAGCATTGGCAGCAGCATCAACGGCTTTCTTGGCATCTGAGGAGTTCATATCAGGGATCTCTGTTATGATACTGTCATCAGCCGGATTCATCACAGGAAAAACAGCGTTACTCTCCGCATTAACCCATTCTCCATTAACATAAGCATTTTTCTTTAATAAATGCATTGTACGACTTTTGTTCAAATAAATGTTACAGCTTCGAAGTAGTCCCACTCGTAAAAGAATCATATCTTAATTACTCTTCTTATATATATGATATCCGCAACACAAATTATATATTTTCAATGCTGATAGCGATGTTATAACAGTACAATGTCACTTGATAAGATATATATTTTGAAACACTTCTTCAACGTATGAAATAACAGGAAAACGGTACTTAAATAATATAATTGAAAAGATTCATACTTGAATCGAATTATTCAATGTACAGCTGACTAGAGTTTATCGAGTATCCTCTGACACTGACACTTGACAGATGTGTCATAGATAAAAAACACCTATCTTCTTTTAGTTTATGGATATTAAAAACAATTTATTTTAAATTTATCTAGACACAAATAGCAACGAACTAAAGATATTATAAAAAAGACATTTAAAGAAAACGTATAAAAATTTGAACGCAGCGGGATTCAAATTTTTAAAAGTTTACTTTAAATGTCTTTTTCAATTGTCCTAAGTGTGGAATAACACTTTAAAAATGTTTAAAAGTAAAGATATTATGCAGTTAAAAAACTTATGTAATATGTAATATCAATTATATTTTTAAAAATGTATATTTATGTATATACTGATACAAATTTGTTATGTAGTAATTTATTATGTGAAGGAAAAAATAATTTTCAATATAAAATAATATTATAAAATAAATATCTATATATAACTCTGATATTAAATTTATAATAATTCTATAATTCTAGGTTATTATTAGCAATTCGTAGCTACCTACATAAAATAAAAAAAAACACAAAGTATTCCAAAAAACTGTTACCAATAAGTTTAAGGACGAGCCTACCATCGATTAGTTAGAAAATTATCCTTACCATACAAGCGAAGGAATATACCTAGCAGTCAGAACTTGAAAGTATCACGCTATAAATACAATGCGCAATTAGCGTACTTAAATGCAAAATAGGTTTTATAATTTTTCATTTACTTTGTGATTAATTTTACTATTATTACATTAAAATTTATCCACATTATTAATGTTGTATTATGTAAGAAAATTATTACAGCAGATGATATGAGAAATGCGCAAATTATTAGTACTTTTTTATCAATTTAATGATAATATGACTGCCAATAGGCCGTGCGTCTAAATATTGGGCAGGTCCCGGGATTTGGTACTTATCGGAGCGAGAGAATTTTTAATTTTTACCGCCATACTACAGTAATACAGCCATATAGCCGTACCTACCTACTTTCACGCTACCTAATCATTGGAAACATGCGATATATAAAGGACATTTCAAAATTTAACATACATTTCATGGTGTTTAAAGTAACATAAAAAACTTTCTTCTGATGTTGATGGGAACACATTGCTCAAGGAGTAAAATTAAAATGATAAATTTACACAGTAAAAACTTACCGGCAGTCATGCACTTGTTCTTCTACTGATTTTTGTTGTTGTAACTTTTCATAAAAACCTCTCCACATTGATTCTTCATCCATTGTTATGAATTATAAGTGTTTTCTTGTTTATTTAAATTTACTTATTCTTGTTTTTGTACTTTAAGATACGACTTATTCGTTACAGGCTCAATGATGCCATAACAATATACCTGAATCACCGAAAAGAACGAGTCATATCTACGTCAGTGACGTAAACACTGGTCTTAACTTAACCGAGATCAGTCCATTGAATAGCGCGGTCAACATCAGCAACGGAAGTTTTACTTCTTGGGTCACTGACACGAGACACAGTTTACTCACAGAGGCACTTAACAATATATTTAAGCAATCGATATCGGAAAGTGTTTAATTCAATTCTTTATTAAAACGCGTGTTTGTTAATAATTATGTACGATTCTAGTTGGCGATGAACTAAATAAAACTGACGTAATCCAAGGCAGCCACACCACAGTCACCGCTCAGCGCTCGACGGCTGTGCAACAAAGAGCTCTGCGTTAACGCACGTGTTTTCTTATGACACACAATCAGTATGCAAACACTGTTATATTATATAGACTTCCTGTATCTTTCAAAATAAGCTTTCTGCGCAAATGAGTTAAGACTTTATTTGGTTAATTAGTAATGTTTTATCAAAATATTTATATGCACATATCACATACCATACTTATAGTTAAATTATAAATATTTTTTCAAATATTCCATCTATAAGTATTCCGTAGTATGACAAGATGGACAATAATAACTCTCAAAATGTAATCATAGATACTTAGTAATAATGTATTTAGATATTTACCAGCCAAAATTTAGCCATACAAGGTATAATTAAAATAAACATAGACTTGTATTGCGCAACAAGTGCAACAACATCCGTTGAACCACTTTTTTGAGTATAAATTTATTATTATAAGACATATTATTACGCTTTATTTGTAATGGTTTTTTTTTAACATTTGAAATATCAATTTAATTAAAAGGTCCTTGGAAACTGTTCTTATTTTCGACAAAGACCTTTCTGTATTAAGTAGGTGGGTGTATTTTTATCTATAGCATATACCTATGTTAATTGTATCAACACTATGTAGGTACATTACATACTAGATTTTTACCACAAAAAATTGACTCGCATTATAGTGACCTTGAAATATAGAACTGCCCCATTAGCGTTGCGTCAAAAGGCGCGCTTCTAACCTTGGTAGTTACTTACTACGGAATTGAATATTTGGTACTGAGACTAGAAACGCGCACAACAGTTAACAGCAATAGCTGCTGAAAAAAATATCTTTAAACTTAAATAAATTTGTAATTGATCTATTTATTTTCTGTATCATCAGAATAATTGGCCAGTCGTGGCCCAGTGGCACAAGCGTGTGACTGTAAACGACTGGTTGTGGGTTCGATTCCCACTCGAGGAGTGGAAATATTTAATATTTCCATTTTCTTCGCTCTGGTGTCGAGGTAAAGCGCGGCGTTAAGTTCCGCCACTTAACACGCAATGCCTCCGAATTCGGCGGAAAGTGGGGAACGGAGTATCTTAATATTAGGTTCCCTCTGCCTACCCTGCTGTGTGCGGGATACAGCGTGAATGCTATAAAAAAAATCAGAATAATTGTGTTATGATTCACAAGGAAAACATTACATTAACTCACTTTTCTCAATTGGAAAATTTAAATTATATATTCATTACCTTTAAAATATGCAAACAACGTATTTTTTTTCTTTAATTGATTTCATTTTAAATTTCTTTACTATGTCGAGAAATAGTTTTACAAGTTTTTAAACTTTATTTATGTACCTGTGCATACAACATGAAACAAAAAACCTTTTTTAATTAAGTACGTGTGGATAAGCAAAATAATACTTAACGTGGGAACACAATATGTTAAAATATTATCTGTGTATGCAACTTACAATATAAAAAATTGTTAACGTCAAATTTAAAAATAATATCCCCAATTTATTTTGTATAATATAACTTTTTTAAATACTAGTGATGGCCCTGTATACTCTTGTAATGACCCTGTACTCTACATATATTTTTATAAAAGACATGTGAATATGATAGAAAATTTGCGTTTAAACGTCAACTGCATAAACGTACAATAATAATTGTCAATAAGTCGTTATGCAGTTAAGGATCGGAATAGACCTTCAATTAATTTCGCATTCAATTGTAAATAGTAAATACGCCGCTTATACCCTTCAGTAAATTTTGAACAATAACGTATGAAGTACCTTAAAAATAATGAATTTTGGAATATACCTAAAATAATTAAGACTTATTTATATGTACTCATTCCATCTTTAGCTACGTTCTCTCACTTTTTTTTTAAATAATATTGAAATATATTTTTAAGAATATTTGAAACCGATTTAAATCGCTAAAGACTAGAGTTAATTAAATTAATGCTAAATATCCGCTTTCGTCAAATATCTGCTTGTTGTCACCTTTTTTCTTACTTCGACTTTAACAAGGAAAATTGGTCAAAGCGAATAAATGTTTGATCCAAAAGACGCAAGTTCAAATTAATTACGTTCTTTAATTCTATAGTCGTAAATAGGATAATAAAATGAATATACATAAATAATAATTATAAAAAAAGCATAAGCATAGAAACTACGTACGTTTTCTAGGTGCAACCTTGAGTTATAGACGTTTTTATACTGTTTGTCTGTAGAAGTAATATTGTAAGGATAAAAATAGTAACTGTTAGTTAATATTAAGAGACAGACATATTATGCCTTTGCTGACTGCGATGTTGAACCTAGTCTAGTACAAAATATTTTTGAAATATTATTTTAAAAAATAAATTCTGTTTTACCCAGTGTAAACATTTATAAATGTTTTAATTATTCGCTCTAAATATGAGTCACGCATAGACTGTTAGCGTTAAGCAAGAGTAGTGCCGTTATAGGTACTGTTTTTTCTCAGGGGAATCGAATGCGCATGTACAGGCTCAGCTATAGAACGTCGATCGTCATACCGCATAATATAGTTTCATATAAGAAAATATATTTACGTAAATTGTGTACTTACTCGTTTATTTTTTTAAAAAGTAGAATAATAAGGTGCAAAGTGAATTTATAAACTTTAAGGTATTTAAGTATATACGGAAGTATAACCTCAAGCTCAATTTGAGCTTAGTTAAAAGTCATTTTAATAAACATATGCAATTATGAATTACTTATCTCAGTATTGCAGTAAGTACCCTTCTACAATGACTAACTCTATAAATATATATGTAAAACATACAGTTAACCACAAAACTTTACACAAGTAAATACTTAGGATGACGAATGTATTATATTAATAAAGTCAATGACTTAAATATATGTAGCTGTTAAGAGGATCCGTTTGCTTGCATGTTTCTTTATATGTACCAAGATATGAATGTCTGCAAATAAATTTCAGTGGGTGGAATGCCAAAAATGGTTGCCCCGAAAACGTTTTATACCGCATGATCTAGTAAATTCTTTTCGTACAACTAATAACATAGTCGGTGTGATGCATATAGTGATAATAAAAATTAAATTAGAGTGACAATATGAGACAACTTAATCTTTAACTCACATGCTATGTAAACTAGATTATAATTCCCGTTTAATCAGAATATAAACAGATGCCGTCACTTTATATTTGTGCGAATCTTAAACATGAGGAATACTTACTAATAGCTATTATAATAAAAACGATCATTTTTTTAAATATGGTAATCATTTTTTTTTAATTTACAATTTATTTTTTTGCGCTGTTTTAAATATGTAAATAAATCATTACAGCATTTCATACTTAGCTCAATTAGAGTTTATAATTCAAATTGGCGTATGTCGCAATAATTTTATCTAAAGTCAAATGTTATCATATTAAACATAATATAGACAAAGGAAAATTATTATAGTTCATGTTAATTTGTAATATATTCTTAATACAACTAGTAATTAACAGTAAACTCTTACTTCCGCCGGCTGATAATTTCTTTCTCTTGTAACTTTTTATACACAAATCCCCAAGGGTCCTCACGAGCGGTTTTATCCATATTACAAAAACATAAAGTCCAATTCACACTAAAAATATTTAAAAATCACAATTTCAGAATATCGGTATGGTAACACGAAATTATAAAAATACTTGTGGTTAAACAAGTTGCAGTCACACTCGTCGTGCTAAATTTCAGGCTTCACGTAGCGCGGATTGCCAGTGACTGTCTGACAATACAAACTGCTTCGAGCTTTGTTTGTGAGGTTTATAACCTAATCCAGTTTTTTAAATATCCAAGGCTGGCTGCGGGAAACCCGGCTATTGTTGTCACTATTTAATAACGGGATTAACATCTTCAGACACTAAACCCAATATCATAAGTGGGTAAAAGGCCAAGTGATGCAAACTAATTAGTGTTATTTTTAGAGATATATAAGTATGAAATATTATGAGGAAGGCTGATATTATTAGCCATCAAGTAAAAAGTCTTATGCTCAAACAACATTTTGTTTCATTTGTGTTCTTTATACAATTCTGTGCCTTTGCATATAGTGCGGAAGTTAAAAATTAAGGGAGAGCCTCGTGTTACGACACTCAGTTTTCCATTTTCATTACACTTTTCGTTTTTCATATTTTTTATTTTTTATAACCGGAAATATTAATTATAGATTAAAGAAAAATATATTATAAATGTTTAAAATTTAATTATATCAATAATTTATATATGTCTCTCCATAATTTTAGTAAAGCTTATTTAAGTAAAGCTTTTACGTCGTATTTACTTGTACAACAACACATTGCTTAGTTCACTCTTGTCGGTTAAGAAAAGAGTACTAATTGAGTGGCGTCTTGGAATTTTTACCAAGAATTTGTTGTGAACAAGAACTGCATTTATGTATCACATAACTGAATTGATGACTACTTGTTGATGTAATAAGTATTTTTATGTACATTATCAAGTAACCGTATGTAACTATGAAGTATATGCAGTTAAGTGCGTGGGCATAATGCATTTCGATTGGTTACAAGATAGTCATGACTTACTGTCGTGTTATTGTTATGCTAATAGTTCTTCATTGTAAGCACATATTGCTTTTTAACAGACAAGCTAAGTAGAAAATTGCCAATATCTTGTTTACTGTTGTAAGCTTTTTATTCTACAACTAGTATTTTTCCATACATTTCCTAGGGTCATTAATAAGTATCCACTTTTATGATTACTCATTTGAAACCTAACAGGTGTAATACTCAATTGAAAAAGAATATATGTCTATATGTCTATACTGATCCGGGATCTTTAGAGCTGTTCTGATACCTCTCAGCAGGGGCGTAGCTACAGCCGTATCTGCCGTATCAACTATACGGGGATCCCAAGCTACGGGGGCCCCCAAAGTGTGTTACGAAAAATTATAATTAAATATTTCTTTTCATAATATTTTTTTCTTTTGTGAAAAATCTTTACGCCCATACAAGGGCCCCCAAACATTTTTTTATACGGTAAATGTACTCGTTATATCCTTACAGTTACTAAAACTCATTAAATTTATTTAAATAATTAATGATAATTAAATAATTTAATGATAATTAATGATATATCAGCGAAGTTCTTGATATTATTTAAGGGATGTTATTCGAGCTTCGAGCAGCTGCGTCAAAATTCTTATACGTTTTATTACAACTTATTTTTGTTTTTAGCATCTCTGTAGAGAGATTTTTACAAATTTCTTCTACTCAAAGATTATTGTACGAACAATCGGCATATACAGCGGATAGTAAAACGCATGGCTCAGTGGTGAGAGCGCCTGGACGGTATTCAGGAGGCGCGGGTTCGAATCCCGCTGCGTTCAAATTTTTATACGTTTTCTTAAATGTCTTTTTTAGAAATAATAAGTATTTTAATTGTGATTTTCACCGACGTAGAAGATTATTCATGGGAACAACGAACCACACTATTTCACGTTTCATGATTTAATAATATTTATAAACAGTTGTGCTGTCCCGCTTATAATTCCGTTTACACATTAAAATTTGCGAAGACATTATGTGTAAATTAGAACTCGTATTATTAAATCCCCATTCCGGTTTATAGTCGAGATATATTTATTTTCGATCGATATGTTACGTTTATGTGATTTTTACTTAATGATATAGCTTTATATTACATACAAAATTTAATACCTATTACTCGGAATAATATTATATAATATTTAATTAAAGCCAAATTCTATCAAGCACTACGTGTAAAAAAAGACAATTTAAGAAACCCTCAGCATGGGAAAAATCACTAATTGCGTCTTTATTAAATTGAACAATTAGTTGAAGAGGTCACTTAATAATAATATGGTAGATTTTCCTTCTTCCACACAATGGGGAAATAGATTGTTATATTAATTACAAAGTATAATTTTAGATCACATATGGGCAACACCTTAGAATCACTTAATAAAAGATTCCGACTTAAAGTAGTAAGTCACCCTGCACTGGGCAATTCAAGGAGTACCTTAAAATACCCAGTACAGGTTGCCCGTTGACTCATTAGAATAATTTAAAATTACTTTTCCAAACTCAATGCCACGCTTTGTCTTATGGACCATAGCAGAGAAATGAAGTAAATATATTAATACCTCCAAATGTGAATCGAACCCGCAACTTTCAATAACAAAAATATAATCAACCAATAATAAAAATCGAGAAGATATGTTCTTGAATTCTAACAGAGTTTCTTTATATAAAGGTTTTTCAGTGAAACATTAATTTTCTAATATTGTCTGTGTAGAAACCTTGTAAACAGGTAAAACAACAGGGGGGTACAAGAGGGGTTGCGGGCAACCAACATTTTTATATACTGATACGTAATACGTGCATATAATATAATAAACATTATAACATCGTATAGTAAATTAAACAATAGAAAATAAAAAAATACCAACAAATTAAAATGGATATAAGTATCTAATAATTTAAAAAAAACTACTTTATTGCGCATTGCAGGTACATTGTTATCCATTTATTATAAAATCTTTTATACATTTAATAAATGTTTGACGTTCTAATGTGAAAAATAATTATTTGTAATGACGTGCGAAGAATACTTGTTATTAATTTAATCAATACATAAATGTTTTAATTTTTTTTTTTTTTATTAATTACACGTATTTCATTGCATATTTTAATTAACCAAATAATTACTACTAGCTATGTAGTCGTTACTTAGGCATAGGTAAAACACAAGAAAAAATAGGTTTAATCGTTTTTTAACCTTATTTTATGTCATTTTGCTTTCTCAACTTATTATAAATTTAAGAAATATTTTTATAAACGGTATAAAAATTTGAACGCGAGATTCGATTTAACAGCTCTTTGAATCCGTTCACGCGCTCTATCCGATAAGCCATACGTTTTATCTGGCTACTTTGGAATTCTTATACGCTATTTATAATTTTTTTTTGTTGTTGTCAAGAGGTGCTGGTTCCCATCCTAGTGCGTTCAAATTTTTATGTTTGCTAAAAATGTTTTTAATTTCTTATTTTATCAGACAGTCTTTCCAAATGAGGATGTAGGTATGTTTTGTCTTAATAGAACAGAAAAACCACCCTTATAATCCACCCTAAATATATAATCATCAACTTAATAAATTATGTACTCCTGATGGAATAGAATCTGTTTACAGTCGCTGTTCGAGCTGACCAAACACTAAATAATAATCCCATAGTTTCCGTTTTTTTATATTCATTTACATAAATAATTTAGATTAAGTAATAAAACTAACTTAAAAATATTTGAAAAAGATACAGTAACCTTTTGGTTACTGTATCTTTTTCAGTTAGTTGATGTGAGTGAGTTAGTTGATTCCATTGCATAACTAATTGCAAACTGAAATAAATTAGTTACACCTTTGTTCAAGGACTGTTTATATTTAAAAACTTCTTGATTCGTATCTTCAAAACTTTTTGATTCGTATCTTCGGATTTCATATAATTGAATTATGAAAAACCAGAATAATTCTTATTGACTACCATGACACGATAGGGATGAAGGATAAAAAAACGGTTATAATAGATAAATACGGGGATATAATTCTATCATGACTAACCCTCCTATCATAATAATATCATTTGAAGACATTTAGTGTTAAGTAGTAAAAACGCATAAAATTATGAAATTTAAATTATTAATATAGATTTATTTTATAGTAGGAAATAAATCTATAATAATCATTTACTAAGTCCAAGTGGTGTTTGAAAGATCTGAAGTGCTCTTCAACAGAGGGATTGTCATTTTCCGAATCTAAACAATACTATAAAACACAGCGCCATCTATCCGCTGCCCTAGTAAATATGTTGTTATATTTTTATTTAAGTAATTTTATAAGCCGTCGTGGCGCAGCAGAATAGTGTCTGACTGCAAATGTGATTAGCTGTGGGTTCAACTCCCACCGAGACAATGATTATACTTAAATTATTTTATTTCACGGCTTTACTACACAAGACAAAACACGGCGTTGAGATCCACCACCTAACATAAAATGTCTAGATTTCGTGCGGAAACTATAGAACGAACTCTCTGAGAATCCTGCTATGCAGAAAAAAAGCGAAAAGCTGTTAATATTACGTAACAGTTTTCTCATAGAGAATAAGTAAAATAAGAATAAGTAAAATAATCTATATAATGCTACCCTTAGCACAATAAAATATTTATTTTGCGTTGATATCTACCCAGTCGCGAAGGTACCTAAGTAATAAATAAATATATAAAGGATTTGTTTTATGGGTTAATTATATTTTATTTGTATTGAGTTGTAAATCGTAAATCTTATTATACCACTCTCAGAATGAAAGTGACCTAACCCATCATTACTGTAATATTTTCCGTAATTTGAAAATAAAAACCTATTCTAATCCTATGGTGTAGAAAATAAGAAACTTTTGGAAAAGACATTTAGAAAACGCAGCGGGATTCGAACCCGCGCCTCCTGTATACCATCCAGGCGCTTTCACAGCTGAGCCATGCCTTTTACCACCGGCTGCGTCGAAATTCTTATGCGTTTTATTACAACTTATTTTTGTTCCTTAGCATCTCTGCAGAAAGATTTTTACAAATTTCTGCTACCCAAAGATTATTCTACGAACAATCGTTTAGCACAAGAGAATCCTAATTATTAAATACTTTTAAACATTTTTAAAATGTTATTCCACACTAAGGAAAATTGAAAAAGACATTTAGAAAAGGTTTAAAAAATGTGAACGCAGCGGAATTCGAACCCGTTATTTCGTTATTGTGGGGTAACACTTTAAAAATGTTTAAAAAAAAATTGAGTTTAGTAAGTTTATATTTTGAGGCTGCGATGCACATGTTTAGTAAATATAAATGGTGATAAAATTACTATAAAAAGTGTTTATTTTGCCTACACTGTTAAAAATAGTATATTTGTATGATTAGTATTACAAAAAAAAATCTTTAAATATTCAATTAATGTTACACGACACGAAATGGCTAAACTGTGTCAGTTTAGTAACACATAGCGAATATAACTTTTTTATCTTTTTGTAACACTAAATCCTCATACTAATGTTGAAGAAGGCCTATATCTTTGTAAGTAAATAACAATAGAGTGTGTAAGTGTGATTTATGTCTTGAAAGTATACCTACTTTTCTTAACATCAACCTTGAAAATGGCGTACTGAATTTCATGGACACAATATTTATTAAATATTATTTGCTATTCTAGTCATTGAGAAACGTTTTAAAGCACCGACAAATATAAAGAAAAATATTTAAAATAGTGCAAAGTTTACACTCTATTTCGATAGATGGAGTTACGATATACCGATATACATATAATATAACCAGCCAAAGCGGGCTGCTCTTTTAAATATATGTATTACACAAGGTACAAGTAGGATTCTGAACTATTAGTTTAGTAATTATTGTTTGTAAAAGTTAGTCCATAAAAGGCAGGTGTTCGCCAACTATGACTGATGTTTAAAATAATAAACATTACCGGTAAACGATAATAGTTTTCCGATTAGCAATATTTTAAATTTAGAAGTAAAGTTTTTAATAAGTTCAGAGATTTCTTCTTCCTAGCACATCTTGCCTTGCGGGTACATGTAACATTTTTTTAAAGATTTAAAATGAATCTAGATAGAACCGCTAGCTGCTTTCTAAGAACCAGAACATGTTTTTCCTTAATTGGGCTCAGTCCATAGTAGTTTAAAGTAAAAAATGTTGAATAAAAAGCATTTGCCCTAGAATATGAAACGGTAACTAAATAGTTACTTGTACGTACGTATGCATTTATTTCAAAAATAACTAAAAACACTTATACGTGACGAAATAAAAAAAGTATACATGAGTCACTCACCTACTTTGATTAGCCTGTGGTTTCTTTCCGCGCCAACGAAGTAAGCAATCAAATGTTCCTTTTCTAAAAGGAGGCTTAATTAACTTCCACCGCCTACGCATATCCAGAGTGCTTCCTGAATCCACTGATTTCTGACTAAGGATATCTGGCTCCGAAACACCTTTTTTTAATTCACTAACACTATTGTACTTTAAACACTTATCAAATTCACGCACTAACACAGAATCTCCAGGTGGACATGTCTTTCTGTTAGAAATAGGCGTGGATGTCGCAAAATTAGACGCACTGTGCCTGAAATCAATACCACTATCTCCAAACTCTGTAATACTCGACACATCTTCGCCGATGCTGTGCAGCTGCCGCCTGCCGCTCGGAGCAGTTTTCGCATTTAAAATGCTGTTCTCTTCAAAATTCTTGCTCTTCATTGTGTGACCAAAGTCGACGAATGCTGATATATCTTCACAACTTTTTGTATTGTACTTGGAGAAACTAAATCTTTGTTGAAATTCTTCATTTACTTTTGGGTCAGGGGTTTCCATGACCCCAATTTTAACAAGATTATCTTCACTTTTTGAAACTTTCAAGTTACTTGTCTTTGGCTTTTTTTGTCTCACAGGACGCACCGGTGGTTCCTCCGGACACTTTGGTAATGTAAATCGTCGCTCGTCCGTCCTCTTATTAGGTCTGGAGTACTTTGCGATAATTCTGTTTATTTCAGCGCTGTTTTTGCGTCTGTTTATGTGCCGTTTGAAGTGAAGTGGTTGTTGATAAGAGTCGGCCACGCTCGTCCCCGCGACCCGGGCTGACCTCTCGCGCCATTCTGTAACTTTGTTCTCGATGAGCCGCTGCAGTTCGAGCGCTCGCATCATAGGACCTAATTCAGGCATTGTCTATAATTATTCTATCCACCCACTTGTAACTTTAATCAAAAATCTGGACAGTATTTTGATTGTATGTTTCAAATAATTGACCTTAGGTTAACGTACATCTAAATTAAGACCACATCTGTTGAATATCTTGTATGAGTAATAAGTCTCGTCACATGTGTCGGTCACTGTAACAAAGAAATCATCATGAAATTAATTACAGCAGAGTTACCTAATTATCGTTTTAGATATTACTTTGTCTAGAAACTATCTATCCGCTAAAATAGTTACTTTGAATATATTCCAATTTTTTCATAGGATGTGTAGCCGCGATTTCTACCACGACGCACCACCAACGTCCTTCCGAAAACACTTAAAATACCTGCCTCCTGTATGCGTGATTGTAATCGTCTTTATACAGATGTTACTTATTAAATATCAATTAGTATTGAAGTAAGCAGTTCTAACAATGTGATCGTAACTACAGTGAATAATTCACCGTAGGCTAATAATATAAGAAAGTGTCCTAAGAGATTTATTATAGCAGTTATTATATCATATTCGTAAAAGAAAGTATAAAAAGTATATTAAGAAATATCAATAATATAAAATAATCGACGAACAAATTACCTTCTGAATTATGTTTAATATGATTACATTATATGTAGATAACTGATAATTAAATTGGCTCCAATTACGACATTGAAATATTTACTTTCAATTGTTTATTTTCAAACACCACTTTATAATGCTGACTTATATCTTAAACTTAAGAACATTCCACTAGAGAACACATACTACTACGAACCTTACATGATAGATAAGCATTGATAAGAGCCTAAGAGTAGATAACCAATTTAAATTGCGAAATTATATATGTCACCTTGAATTTAAATATAACATACATATTTAAATATCTAAGCTCTGTTTAATTATTAATATATAGCAATATTATTCTTCCTTTTTTTTTATTTTTCTTCCTTTTAACACCACCGTGGCAAAAAAAATATGGTTATGATATATTACTCCACTATATGCAATCTAAATTACTATTTTATGGTTTTATATCAGATTAGAATTAAGATACTCTATACTACACTCTCCGTCCAAAATTGAGACACTGTGTGATCAGTGATAGAACTCTACGCCGCGCTTTGTCTTACTAGAGCGAAGACATGTTAATAATTTAAATATAGACATTCCCATGAGTGGGTTTCGAACCTATAGCAAATCGTTGATAGTCATGACGCTTGATAAATGACATCCCGATGTCTTTTATATCCATACTTATATTATAAATGCTAATGTCTGTATTTGTCTTGAAAGGGTTGAAATAGGGGATGAAAGTTTATATGAAGAATCTAAAGCGCTTAACCGATTAGAATGAATTTTGGCCATAGATATAGTTGATAATCTAAGGTTAAACATAGGTTACTAAATTTTTTCAAAAATCCACCCTCGAGAGTTGCCATATCACGAGACAGTTATATAGTTCACGCGGCGAAGGCGCGAGCGGGTACCGCTAGTTTTTTAAATATATATATTATTTTTAATATTTACCTACCATATACACTGTTACCATTGTAGTCTGAATCGAAAACCTTCTCAGTGAATCTACTATTGCATAACGTACAAATCGGTCGGCTGAACAATGTAGGTCTTACATGTTTGGGAATTCTAATTCAAACCATTACTCTTTTCTTACACCACTATAGAATACATATGGCTAAAGCATCAATAACTCTACGGAAATTACCCTATAAAAATGTAAAAAATGTATTAGCAATGTATTTTTTTCTTGGCGGAATCTTACAAGTTTATTATAAAAAGAACAGAGGATGTAGTAAATTTAAATATTATTGTATTATAATTGAATAAATTATGCACTTATTAGTAATCACTCGCTACGATGAACATGTTATAAAATATAATAACTCATAAATGTTAATTCGTTTAACATCACTTTTCATTTAATTCAGGTAAATGTATAAAATGTGTTCAGTGTAGTACCAATTAAACAAGTATTTTGTACGTATTATACATGCTATGAGGTCGTAGTGGCGCCGTAGGTCAGCGTCTGACTGTAAATGAGATAGTTGTAGGTTCAACTTCCACTCAGGATAATGACTTTATATATTATTTTCATTCCTACGCTCTAGTATCTTACACAAAGCACGGCCTTAAGTTCAACATAACAACCAATGTGTCGATTTCAGGAGTAAAGTGGAGAATATGTGAAACTGTTTTTATATATATACTATAGGCATATTAATAAATAAATTACCTGAACAGGAGCTGATTCGAATTGGCCGCTATCTTAATGGTAGGTGCCAATAAAGCAACCAAAAAACTATAGAATTTTAAATAAAATTTCACAGATTGTATATAATTTTGAATAAAATTTCACACCAATATTTATCAAAAAAATATGAAATAAAATGTATGTAACAATACCAATACCTAAGCGATAAATTATCAGAACCGATTTAAAAGGAAATGAATATTTAGGTTACGGTTGTTCAACCCTTGCATTAAAATGATTTTTAATAGAACTACAAAGTTTTCTTTATTTTTTTATTGTTATTTTACATTTGATTATTAGTGTTACTATTTTATCTTCCGTCATTTAAAATTGCATATTTTTATGGTAATATTTGAATAACACATATATGTAGGCATGTAGGTACGTAAGAGGAGACACGGACCGTTATTAACACTTAGTACATTTAAAGCCTAATTAAACCATGTTGAAAGATGTGATCGTCTAAATATAAAGTGTCTTAAATACACTTGATGATTAAATGACCTTCATGGCTAAAGATAAGCTTTATAAAAGTACCCATTACAAATCGACTACAAAAAAAAGAACCAACATTTCGGTATATTTTAATACAGAACTTACTTAAAATTTTACAAATAATTACTAAATATCTACTATATATATATTCGTAAGGTAAAAAATATAATTCTTACTTGTTTGATAAATCCTTTATCGTCTAACACTGCACTAGCACTGAATAGCGGGTTAGGTTCCTATTAACGAGATTTAAGATTTGCGCACACTTGACACCCTTGCGTAGAAGGTGCGTCAGTACACACGTGTAATACCGCCACGTGCAGATTCCACAGTGAGCCAGCGTTCCAGGCGAACGCTCCTGCACTTGACTCATACAATCTAACCCATCCTACCACTATTACTACAATGGCCTAAATGGACTGGCCATACAGTTTACACGCAAAATTGTTGTTTGAATTGTACATTGTCGGTTGACATCGGAGCTATATTCAGCAGATCAACATTGATAATATTTTATAGTATGTGACTATTACTAAATTTTAATAAATTCATTTAATACCAAAATAATAAACTTAGCAAAAATTCGTTCAATTCCAATGAAAATAAAAGAAGCTTCCTTGCTCTCTCACTGGCACCGTATTCAACGTCTCTACAATGCAATCATTTGAATATGCCAATCTACACTTCCTATTTAATGCACAATAGTTCAAAGAGATTTATGCAACTTTAACAAGTATAACAACGAATATATGTTATAACAACCAATCATAATAAGAATCATATGTTATAACATCGAATGACTCTACAAAACGTCTTAGCTAGGTCCGTATGGTGACTGCAAGTGCGCCTGTATAAATTACTTACTTCCGAAATCATTGTGTTGTAATCGTATAAACATAGACTATTGATTAAAAGATCCTGTTTTGTCCCGATATTGTAATTTACCATATCTTACAATTGAGAAACAACACACATAATATCGATGTACCAGTGATGTAAAGTATGAAACTGCATACTATTATATATTACAGTTTTTTTTTTGTAGAAAGATTGTCAAATGCAGTTATTTACTTTTCGTACTTTTCATTACTAACAAAATATTTTACTTTGTGATGATACAGGTATATCTTTATTGAAGAAATAAAAGTTATACACATGTTAGTAAATACGAAATATAAACAAAGTAAATTCCTTAAGTGATTCCGGCATCGATGCTCCATTTCCGAAGCGCAACAGGCAGCTAATAGTTCATTATCTATTTGCCTGTACGAGGGGCATTGTAGCGGTGCGGGCGTGACAATAGTTTCCGCCAAGTTCATTGTCGTGTGTCCTATATGTAGCTATGCACTGCGTGCAACCAGGAACCAGCGCAACACAAAGGACAAATAACTTTCTATGGAAATAATTACATATTTGCGTTAAAAATATTTGATTTTATGTCAAACTATAACAATGTTAACATAATTGAAAACTAGCCTATATTCAGACGTTCATAAAAAACGCACAGTTTAAAACTGGATCAAAAAAGCGATGCGTCACACGTTAAGTACGTTTGAGTGTAAAACAATGATATCTACTTAAAATACAAAGTTTTATTCGTACTCTAATTACGAATGTGAAAGCCTCAGCTTTCTTTGTTATAATAATAATTATTTTTTATTTTTAAAACGGTCGTCAAATTTCCCAAGTCCAACAATGTGTCAAAATCATTTAAACGTCTAAATATTCTATGCATCTAACGAGCAATAATTTAAATAATAATTAGTGTCTATTAACTTACAATTTCTACTATATAGTTTGTAGTTCAGTAGGAACTCTTGGTGCACTCCGCTCTTGGAGCAGTCATCTCCTTATTCTTCAACGGTGACAAGAGATTGTTTTATGCCTAAAATAAATCGCAATTGTTATTTTTTAAGCATAAAACAAACCAGCCAGCAGATAGCAGCTAGCGTTCTTACTCTTTCCATGTGGACACGAGTTTTATAGCACCTAATAGTTAAATGCAAATATATTTTATGATGTGGAATTTACAAAAAACTACTTAGCTGTCACGCTGTATCCCGCACATAGCATTGTAGGCAGAGGGAACCTAGTGTTAAGACACTCCGTTCCCCACTTTCCGCCGAATTCGGAGGCATTGCGTGTTAAGTGGCGGAATTTAACGCCGCGCTTTACCTCGACACCAGAGCGAAGAAAATGGAAATATTAAATATTTCCACTCCTCGAGTGGGAATCGATAATATACCTTATTAAAATTAAAAGTATTCAAAGCTCTAAGTAATTTGATTAAAATAAAATACAAAAAGAACCACGCAATTTTTTTTTTAAATGTCAGTTTTTAAAAACCATAGACATAAAAAATGCTTCTTATAGTGATACTCGCTTAAATCTTCCCTGATTTAGTTTAGTGGTGCTCTGAACTGTGCCGAGTCCTGCTTCAATTGCTTAAATTGGCTTAAATTATCCTAAGAATGAACAAATGTAGGTACATTTAGATGAAACACAATTTAAATAAGGATAATTCATACAATTGTTAATTAATTTGGCTTGGACAAATTTTGTTGCTTGGACAAAATATTTGAGGAAAAAATAAAGAAATTACAGAGATTGATACCATCTTGACACTGCTAGCGTCTAACTGTAAATTTACTTATATTTTAAAATTAGCTGTTGCCGTGTAGTAGAGGCGATCTCTCAGCCGTAGGTACTTCAAGTTTGTTGCAAAAAAAGGACTTTCACATAAACTTGCGGGATCTCTTAGACTTTCATAAAATGACAGCACTACAAAATCATCTTTACGCCAAGCTTTTCAATATTCCGTAACATGATGGCTTTTATTTACTAAGGTACATATATAGATTTACTTACGTTTTTCCCGTCTGGCTTGACATAAAGCGCCATTCATTACAGAAAATCACTAAAATGGGTGAAAAAGCGGAGAATTTTGTTGCTCCAAATTCTATTGAACAAATAACAAAAAGCAATTCAATTACCATATAAGTACTTAAATATAATACATTACATAATACTAGTAAATAACTATTTAACAATCTTTTTTTTTCGAAGTTGCTGCTTTAATATTAAAATGGATACCATGTTATACATAATTAGCATATTATAATACCTTTTGCATAAATTAAACAAATTAACAATAGAATGAAAAAAAAACAAATCTCACAAAATACTGCAGGGAAACGACTACACATTTAAACTTTCTATAATATATAGAATTAGAACTAATTTGAAAATATTGCGTAACACCATAACTTGTACTCGTGTATTTATGGGAAATTTCAGCCTCCCTCAATAGAATATGCTCCAATAAAAGCCCCAAGGGGTATAAAAAATATTCCGTCATTTTCCCGAAAAGCCTTCAAACTGCATAATTACCAAAAACTTATGCCATCTTGTACTCTACAAGTTTAGGTTAGGTTTAATATGATAGGACACTAATTGTTAACTACTTTAATGATCGATCATAATCGTAAGAATTGAAACCATTAGCGCGTTTTATAGGTAATCGTCCATATGAGCCAAACAATTTTATTTATCGCCTCATTTTCTAATTGTGAACCGTTTAAGCATTGATACTGTTATTAGTATTCAGCAAGAGTAGATTACGGTATTGTGTGTAGCATTGTTTAGTTCGGACCTACGGTCGCCGATCCCGAACTCGATAAGGGGAAAGTTGAATTTCACCAAAACGGAAATCAACAGTGAAATTTTTAACTTAATTATTTATTTATTATATTTTTTTATCACTTATACATAATATTTAATCGTATTTTTAACATTCTTTTATTCCTTTATTGGTTTTAGTATTCATGTACAGGTAATTTAAAAAAATATAGTTTTTGTTTTATATCGTAAGTATATGAGACTAAAATTTAATACCTCTACCTATTGACTAGTGAAAATTCTAATTTACAATTCATTTCATGGTCATTTTACGGACAAAATAATTACTTCAAAAGGGTAATTAACTGAAATTACTGTAAAATGTTTTATAGCATCATTTTCATTTCAGTCTTAATTATAATATCCTGTTACTTTGTACTAATATTGTATGTTTTATATTATGGTTACTTCTCCGTGATGGAATTGTAAACCACTGTATTTCCCTCTAGCCCTCGCAAAGAACGGTTACCGTTAGAGATAAAAAAACAAACTTGTAGAGAGCGAGTCGACTCAAAGTAACCTAATTTTCTGTAATAAATATAACTAATTTTAATTATTAAGGGGAAATCCCGTCACTTGAAAATATATTACTTATTTAATATATTTACCTATTTGTAACGATATTACCCTACTTCATATTGCCAATCACTCCCAATATAAAGGTAAAGTACCGTACAAGCGTTAATTTAAAGAAACAGTAAATAACAACAAAATTTATAAAATATTAATTTATAATAAATAACTTACATAAGTACATTAATGAAATAAACAAATTCAATAAATAATAGTGACTATTTTATAAACTAAATGCTGTAATGGCACGCAAATTGTCTTTGCATTCGTTTATGACTCTGCGTTTTCTCCTGATCTGAAAACATTAAAGATTTTTAGACTAAAAAAAATATATTTATTAATAAAAATATAATATATTTCTCGTCTTTTCCATATAGCAATTTTGTCAGAGAGAATCTAGAATCAAAGCTTTCGGTTCTGTGCTTTTCGTCCAAAATCGAGACATCGCGAGTTAAGTGGCGGAACTTAACACCGCGCTTAGTCTCGATACAAGAGTGGAGAAATGAAAATAATACATAGTCCCCCGAGTGGGAATTGAACCCACAAGCAACGCATTTACAGTCAGACACTGCAACTTCGAAAGCATCACGACGACGAGATTTTTAAATACTTTTGGATTTTAACGCACTATATAGCTATAAAAATTATTTTTTTAAATAAAAACGAACTTACGAGATATCTAAAAATCTATTTTTAGTATATATATCTAAGTCCAAAAAAATAGAGCTTTACGCATTTTCCTCCATAGCAAGGTTGTCAAAGAGAACCTAGTGTGAATACACTCAGTCCAACACTTTCCGCCTGAATTCCAGACATTGCAAGTTATGTGGCGGATATAAAAATAAATAAATTATGATCATTCCGAGTGGGAATTGAACCCACAAGCGATTGCGATTCCAGTCGGATACTATGTATCTTATTCTGGAATTATGGTCTCAATTAGAAATAAAATTACATATTTTTACAGTCACTAAGTACTTATTAAAATTGACGACAATTAAAAAATAACTTATATTTCTCGAATTTCATGACATAGACAAATCAGGTCCTAGTGAGATACAGAAACCGTCTTCCAATTGGATACTGTGCTGAAACCAGATCGAAAACTGAACAAATGAAAATATACTAATAATTGGGTATTAGGTAATTAGACCCAAGTCTAATGCATTCTGTAACATTTTTTTAGTCTACAATAGTATGATATCGTTATTTTAAAATAATATAAAATACTAAATTAAAATATTGTATGTAAATTGAAGTATAGGACAGAGAGAAATATTTCCATTAGATATCATGCTCGTTACCAGTAAATGTACAATTTACCTCATTGCTTCATGTTTTGTTTAAAGCTCATAACCATAACATTCGACATATGGGCAATTAAATGTAGGACTATAAATCTTCACTTACCGGATATAAGGTTGGAATTCGTAAACATCGTCTAAGACTCTACGAGCGCGACACGTGAAGCCGCAGTCGGAACCCTGACGTGCGTACACGTACATAGCACGTTCCAATAACTGCTGGGCCGATGTTAGCTCCACTACTAAAAATAATAATATAATATTCATAAATATAATTATTGATAATATATACAAAAAAAAATATTATGAAGAATAGTTTAAAGACTTACAATTTTTTCTGCCGAATTGTCGATCGTCTTCATCAGTACCAGCACCGTCTTTATCTTTCTTGAAAGATATCAATTTTGGTATAACTAGTAACATGCATACAACAGCTATCATAGTTACAATCTTTTTAAATATAAGGAACTTGAGCATAAGTTTTGCAATTGTTAAAATGTCTAATTTTAAAGATAATTTATCAAGAAGTCCGAGACCTGGTGCTGTGTACGGTACTCCATATGTAGGTTTCAGAGGTGGACCGTAGATTGGGGGAAGGGGTTTGGGAATAGGTGGTCCATAAGCAGGCGCCGGTGGTCCATAAACAGGTGCAGGTGGTCCGTATGAGTGGGATGGAGGGCCGTAGTTTGAAGCAGGCGGTCCGTAGCTCGATGTTGGTGGCCCGTATGTATTTGGCGGTGCATTATACGTGACTTCCGATTCGAATTTCACCGGCGTTCCGTAACTTGAAGGTGGCAAGTAACTGTTCGACGAACTAGAGAAGCTCGGTGATCCAGATGAGCTAAAACTGTCGCTACTGGAATACGGCGGGGTATAATCGTATCCAGAGTTATAACTGTCATCCCGATTCGATATTTTCTTTTCTCCGTCTTTCGCTGTAATTATCACCACACCTTCCTTAGCCTTTTCAGCGTCTACGCGAGATTTCGAATAAGCGTCAAGATATGTATCCGCTTTTGTAACAATTACCACTTTAGAACTATTACCAGCTGGACCAAGTATTGCCGTAACGCAAGCGGCTAACGATAAAATCGCGAAAATGTATCGATGTAGTGCCATTTCGTTATCCTTGAGCTACCGTGTCAAGGAAGTTGTCTCCATCGATCGCAACTGACGAATGACGAGCAACGTCGAACCCCATTCAGTTTTCACTTTTGAGTTACCGTAAAAGAGCCTAAATATGATAATGGAACACAATTAAATTCTCCGAGTGACCCCAGTGTTCCGCATTGCTCATTGTAAGTAGGCAGTAAGACAGCTTGTGCATGCTAATGCTGACGAGCTTACCTTCTTGGATAAATGTATGACTTACGGCCTTTCATCGCATAAAGAAATCTTTAATAGATCGCAATTTACTCGAGAAAGTTACATAGCGAAATTTAACATGAAGTTACCTAAGCTTGTCTAGTATTTTTATATTTTAGTTTAATACCAACATGTACGTAGGTACATTTATTGCTTAATATTATGAATATACACAATTTCTTATTCATGTACGACATTTTGTCACATTTCTCAATATAATTTAGCTTTCCCTAAAAACAATGCGTTGTTTAAAAGTTGCAGGTACTCTCATTTGGAAGGCGACCAAAAAATGAAAAATAAAACTGAATACAAGAACCTCAGTGGCATAAAATGCATTTAAATTTTGCTGATTTCTACTGCTTAATGCATTTTCACTTAGCTAATCGATTGTAAGTTTGAACATGTCTTATACTTTTCGAATTCACACTTCAAAAACTATTTTTATCACATCTTTCATTCACATAATATATTACATACAACGTACAAGCATTCGTTACCGCTAGTATTCTAGTATTAGGTATAGAGGCAAATTCATTGGTACCTTGCTAAGATTGTCGATGATGTTTTAAGTCTACACATAATAAAGAAATAACTGTTCGATACTCAAATTGACTGATCGCTGTTGCGGTGGCGTTAGATTCTAGAAAAAATATGTCAATACACAACAGTTTATGTAATACTAGCGGCCCGCTCGCGGCTTCGCCGCGTGCACTACATAACTGTTTCATTATTTTGCAACCCTCGGGGGTGAATTTTTGAAAAATAAAGTTTGCTTAAGCTTAGATTATCAACTATATTTATGCCAAAATTCATTACAATCGGTCAAGCGGTTTAGATTTTTCATTTAAACTTTCATCCCCTATTTTAACCCCTTAGAGGTTGATTTTTGGAAAAATAATTAGCCTATGTTAGAACCAGTAACATTTTCTACTTTCATTCTAAATTTCATCCAAATTGGACCGGGAGATTAGCCGTGAAAGCGTGACAGACAAACACACAGACTTTCGCATTTATAATATAAAGTATGGATTTATTTCGTTGACTTAATGTATTTAAATAAAAAAGAAGTCAGAGAGGACCTAGTGACAAGACACTCCGTCCTCTACTTTTCGTCCTTTGTTTTTGTTACCAGAGCGAAAAAATGAGAATGAGAACTTATTTAAATTTCTTATTGTTTCTCTATTTCGGTATGTATACAAATAAATAAAATCGGAGGATCTGTTTGTAATATAAAAATCACAGATATTGCTAAATTAATATATATGTACACTCGGTAACTAAAATAACATTTTTAACAATTTTTGTGTCTGTTTGTTGCGGCTAATATGTGAAACGGCTGGACTTCTTTTATATCGCTATCCCACTGCGCCACGACCGCCTAATATGCTTTTTAACTTAATTTATAATAAAAATATTGTATTCTCCATGTAAATTTGCACTGCTTAAAATTTCTTACTATTTCCCACTTTTTTACTCACTCAAATTATGTAACTTCTTTTAAACAAGGTTTAGTATTAAATAAAAACACACATATTTATTAAAGTATATTCCTTTTAATACGTCACAATCTTAAAACATTATTCAAAAGCATTATTCCTCATTAAGTATCTTTCTTCAAAGAACTTATGTCTTTTTCGTTTCTTTTCATTTTTGGGAGAAAAGAATGTGCTAATAGATTTGGTCCCCGCTGGCTTTTTATTTGGATCTTCTATATCTTCAAATGTGCATTTTGCTGCTTTTTCCTGTAACATCAGCTCGGCTGTGGACCAACTGAACCTTACTAGTAAGGGGTATCCAAAAACAGGGTCGATTTGTTCTCGTATAAATTTCTTGGTTAAAGGATCTGAAATTTATTAAATAATTAGTATTAATTATATATGTATTATTATGTGTATTATTATGTGTATGAGACTTAGTGTATTTAAAAATTATATGGAGAAGCGTAGCGTGAAGTAAAAGTAAAAGCAAAAGTGTAGAAAGCTAATATATTTTATTTTATATTTTTATATATTAGAATATTAATTCATAAATTATAATTTAATGTTTTAAATAATTATATATTTAAGAATATAAATACTTATTTTAATTTTTGGTATTATTTTGGATAAAACGTCGTCATAATTAATATATTTTCATAGAGAAAACGATAAAATAATTGACGCAAATTTGCCTTTAATGTGCAGTGGGTAGCTTTTAACTGTAAAAGCAATTTGTTGTAGGTTCGACTCCCATTTAGAAGAATGATCATTATTTAATAATTTTCATTTATTTTCATTGCACTGCTTTGGTCGCAAAATAAAGAGCGGCGTTGAGTTCCACCACACTATACGCAAGTTCTCGGATTCCATCAGAAAGAACAGAGTTTCTTGACACTAAGTAGTAAACAAAAAGCGTGATGGTGAATCTGTATACATTTTTATAAATGACAATAAATTTACAAATCATTACTAATAATATAAAACGGGAGAGTTTGTAGCCCAGTGGCACAAGCGTGTGACTGTAAACGACTGGTTGTGGGTTCGATTTCCACTCGAGGAGTGGAAATATTTAATATTTCCATTTTCTTGGCTCTGGTGTCGAGGTAAAGCGTGGCGTTAAGTTCCGCCACTTAACACGCAATGCCTCCGAATTCGGCGGAAAGTGGGGAACGGAGTATCTTAATATTAGATTCCCTCTGCCTACCTAAAAAAAAAAAAAAAGAAATACATAGAATTATTAATATCTCGTAATGACTACTCATTACGAGATATTAATCTGAAATAAACGCAATTAAGAAACCAAGCGGGGCATGCAGTAAATACACAGTAAAATATATAGAGAAATTACGTCATTTTTAAAGCTAGAAGTTAGACCACGACCGATGCCGCTTGCGGGTCGCTATTACTAATATAATCATACCTCCTGGATATCCACTTCCAAAGTCAGTATGGTTTAATTCTAAGCCTTCGTGAAATTTCCACACTTTGAGTGCATGGTCCCTTGTTACCTTTGCTACAATACTCGCAGCTGATACTATTGGATATATTGAATCAGCTTTTTTAGCAACCTAAAAATACAAAAAAATAACTAATAAGATTGTAACTTAAAGTTGACAAGATAAGAGAAAGTTGGGGTGTCAGTGAGATATGGTTTGACTGTAAAGGCCAACTGGTTGTGGGTTTGGTACTCACTTAGGGAAATGATTATATATTATTTTAATTTCTAATACAAACCGCGGAGTTGAGTACTCAACACACAATGTCTTGTTTCACACAGTATGTGGTTATCCACATAGTATCTTGACACTATGTTGTCTCTGACAACTCTGCATACTGCTAACTGTGCATTGTTTATATTTTTAAAAATATTTAGATATTATTTTCTTTCTTTTTTTTTTTAAGCTTCACGCTGTATCCTGCACACAGCAGGGTAGGCAGAGGGAACCTAGTGTTAAGACACTCCGTTCCCCACTTTCCGCCGAATTTGGAGGCTTGCGTGTTAAGTGGCGGAACTTAACGCCGCGCTTTACCTCGACACCAGAGCGAAGAGAATGCAAATATAATTTCTACCCCTCGAGTTGGAATTGAACCTACAACCAGTCGTTTACAGTCACACGCTTGTGCCACTGGGCCACGACTGGCCACACACATTATTTTCAATTCTTATAAAATAGTAATTTTTTAAAAAGTATATAAAAAATTGACAACATGATATAGTACTTTAGTATAGATTAAAATAATCATATAATCTGATATAAATCTCATAGTACTTACAGTTATTTTAATGTTAGGAAATATTTCACTCAATTTCATTTGATATTTCTCTGGTGGTCCCACTGTGTCAACATAAACTTCAGTTATATTTGCTCCCATTTCTAATGACTTTTTGATCAAACCAATAGCAGAGTTCATAGAAACCTAAGAACACAAAGACATGTGTTAAAGTAATTATTGATAAAAATTTTAAGCATCTATAAAATACCATAAATTATTACGAAAATACCAAGAAAAATGTGGATACTACCATTGCAATTTTTTATTTGTAATCAAATACTAACAATACATAATTATAACTTATTTTCTATTAATTATTTCTTTTAGACACAAAATAACTGTTATATTTACATATTTAAATTTATATCACTTGAAATTCAGATTCTCACTACACTGTTGTGTAAAACAAAATGTGAAACTGCTTTTTTCAATGTACGTATGCTGTAAACTGATAAGCATTTACTAGGCATATTAACAACATTCATCCTATAAAATCTATAATAAATACCTAAGGTCTTAATATAAAAATAAGAGCAATAATATATTGGTGTGATACCTCATTCAAAGAATGTTTAGCCCGTTTGTACATAGAATTTGAAATATAGTTTGGAGATATTATATCAGCAATCCAGCCAACATTTTGTACTGCTTCTGTTTCGGATAACATTTTTAACAAAATTTCATCTCTTTTTTCTTCTGTCAGTGCTTTTGAATCAGCACACCCTAACGATTGTAAAACATTTTTCTGACTTAGTGGACAATATGCTATGCCGTAAACCATTGGACCTGAAATTGAGCAATAAAATCAATATTTTATTATGATGTTTATTTATTATAAATACATAAAATGATGTACAACATATATATGACACCTACGTAAAATTAAAAATTGAATAATCAAAGATATCATAATGCGTTGGATATTTTGTAAAGATGAATTTAGAATTTATATCAACGATAGAGTGAAGTAAAAGCTGAGATGAACTCTCCAAATCTTTAAATAATGAGTATTATACTAAAACAAAGGCACACTATAAAAGTCTAATGCTTTTTCTTACCTAAGACTGGACCGCGACCTGCTTCGTCGACTCCAAGCATGCAAGGCTCAGATTTACAAATATCTGGAACCTCGGAATGGTTTATGAACTTCTTAAAATTGTCATTTGATTTAATATATTCTTCTAGAGCCTCCAGTGAATTCATTTTAATGACTACAAGTACAGAAACACAAAGTATAAGAAGTGTATTATATTTTAAGCATCTTTAAAAAAAATAGAAACAAACTCAAAGTAAACTCCCTCCAAAATTTTAACTTTTTGTTTTGAATTGTGTTACAAAATGTCAAATTTCAAATAAAATATTTGACGTTTTTGTTACAGGTTATGATAAAATAATACATTTATAAATAGTCTGTGACTATTAGGCGTAGACTGAACAAAATAACATAAATAGGTAAAAACATATCTATTTTATTTTATTTTTTTCTCCTTTAATAAAAATAATAGAACATTTTAACAATATCGCAAGTTATTTCACAAAACTAAGACATAAATACATCTAACTATAATGTAATTGTACCATCATTTGCTTTAATCGACTTAAAATACAAATATTTTTTTATTGCAATTAACTAATGATGTTCTCTGTTTATTTGTATGTTTTTTTTAAACGATGCTGTTATTAACAAACGACTACTTTAGTCTTATAATTACTTTATTTTTCTTCTTAACGATATGTTTATTTTATCTACAAATCTTTTATAGTACTGTAGTTCAAGCGCAAAGCGCATTACTCCGCTGAAAGCGCTTTTTGCTACATTTCATAGGGGACTTTTCAATTCCATTTCAAATTCAATGACAAAGACGCATCCATATACAGGAGTGAAGTGCAGTGTATAGCATAATATTTTTAGATGTAGAATTTAAGTGTCATCTGCTTATTTATTTTCAAAATCGTGCACGTAACAGGTAAATGTTATTATTATTTATATTTAAGTTCTTAGCGTTTAATATTCCTCTTGTAATACCTAAACACTCGTTTGTAGGTTAGAGTAGTGCGATTTAATATGCAGAACAACCCCCAGGAGCTTTCATGGCAGGCGATTCAGGCTATTGTGGGGGTTAAACTTCCCCCAAACGTGTTGCGTTTTGATGATATCGGGTTCCACTTAGTGAATAATACGGTTTCAAGTGCTGAAGATTCAGATTCCGATGTAGAAATCGTTGAAAATGGCTGGGAGTCTGACAACAACGTTTCTTCTAAACCAGAACATTCAGATAATGAGAAAATGTCCCCAGATAGAGATCAAAGTGAATCGCCCGTCTTACATCTCGTAGAACCCGACAATAACAATTCAGGTAAGGAATTGTTGGGCTATAGAGACTATTTAGTAAAAATGGATACCAAAGATATAACAGATAATGAAAATGATCAAGGGCCTCCGATACAAAACGATGATGCTGATAGCTCCAATGGAAATGTTATGTCAATTGAAAATTATTTAGAAGTAACACTATCTACAGATTCAGAGGCTAGTCATATTTGTGGCCAATGTAACCAAATGTTTACCAGTGAACAGTTGCTGACTTCACATCACTGTAGTGCTAAACCCACCGAAGAGAAGAAATATCCTTGTCATGTGTGTTCAGAGAAATTTCCAAGCTACTGGGAACTCAGGAAGCATATAAACATTCATTTCCCTGGTATGCTAGACTCTAAATCAAACTTCTGTCATCTTTGCCAAAAAGATTACACAAAAACAGGGTTTACAAATCATTTAAGGAAGCACACAGGGGAACGTCCATTTGTTTGTGAACTTTGTCATAAAGCCTTCTCTCAGTCCAGTTCATTGTCAATACACATGAAGTTCCATTTAAATGTTCGCAAGCATGCCTGTACAGTCTGTGAGAAAAAATTTGTAACTAAGAGTGAACTGTCTCGCCATATGACCGTTCACACAAAGCAAAAGTCATACTACTGTGGTGTATGCGACAAAGCTTTTACTCGGTCAGATAATATGAAAAAACATGAGAAAACACATGGATAAGAATCAGACATAGTCTGATAGTCTGTAAAAAGCATCACATACCTTTGTATATTTATTGTTATTAAATCTCCTTAAATTTTATTTTGCTTACCCCAAGTTTAGGGGCAGTAGTTCTGGATACTTTGATAAAACTTCCTACTTATTACTCTTTACATAGTGAAAAAAACATATAAATCATGATTTATCTACTCCTAGCACAAAGTTATATATTGGAGTTAGATAAAGAACATAAGGATTCTGTGAAGCTTTTTACACAATTTCCAATTCTCTAATTGCCAAAAATTTAGTCATATTTTGATTGTTAATAATTATTATGTGCATTGTTTTATACCAAATTGATAAATTCACATTCTAGTTCATAATTTAGTCATTATGGTGTGTTATTGTGAGTGTTCTTACACTCTTGGTGTGCTGTAGTTGCTTTTGAAATAAGATTATATATATGCAATTTATTAATGCATGTTTGGGATAATTTAGGATATTTAAAATATGCCTTAGCAGGTGCTTTAACTATGTCACACATATCTCAATCCAAAGTTGCCTTTTTAGATATGATAAAGTGATATTTTAATGGATATAGGTCAGATGTTCAGTTACATTTTGATATACTAGTTTTTGTATAAGATATGAAGAATTTACTGTAAATTCAATGCCTTTTTATATACTCTGAATTTGTCACTAATCTTATAATTGTTCCTGCTTCACTGGAAGAGCTTTAATAAATATATATTTTTGTAAACCTTTACTACGAGGTGTTGTGTACCAGTTGTAAAGAGTACCTTTGCCAAATTTTAGATAAGTATTTCAAGTGATTCTTATTGTACTGTGTTGTAACCAAAGCAATAATACATTATTATCTTATGTGCCTATTCTATACTACTATTAAGGTAATGCTAAACCAAATATTTTTTAGACTTTAGACAAATAATAAGAGAAAAATATTGATATATACAATTGGAATAATATATCAAATGTTTTCATATTTTTATGATAAATAAGCATTTTAATGAGGCACTATAAAAATGACTTCCTGTTATGATGGTCTCAGTTTCATGATTTAGTTAAGCCATCATGAACAATTAGAATAGTTAGTTAAGGATACATTTATTGTAGTTTAATTTAAAAAATATTGGAACAAACATCACAAATGTTAAACAGTGAAAATATATTTAACAATATTAGATATTTTATCATTCTGCAAAGCTATGACAAAGTCATTATTTAATGTATTTGTTCTCTTTTTAGAACTTGTAACTTATGACTTATTCTAAAGGTATAATTGGCTAACAAACCAAAGCTATTTAATTTCTATCGTGCCACTACTATTTTTGTTGGTTGTCGATACCATATAATATAAATATTGACATTTTTTATATTTAGTTTAAGGCAATAATTACATTTTAATATATTTATTGTATTTAATAATTAGAGTTTTAATTGCATGAATCGTTCATAGAATTAAGAATTTAGATTGAGCCAAATGGAAATACACAAAAATCTACAAGACTGACAATAATATTCAGAGTAGATATTAACTTGTGCACAAATGTAACAATTATTTATTGACGCCTTAACAACAATTTTTACATATTTATCTAAAATGCACCTTGTTATAACTCATCATGACAATTAGAGTAAGCCCAGTTTTATGGATATGAACTGTTTTATAGGAAATGTAATAATTGTCGATTTTATTAAAGAGTTGTTTGTTGCAAATCATGTTTCATTTACTATCTCAAATTAAATAGGTCATTTTCCCTTTGTTCTAGGTTGCGCTAGTGATGTCGGCAAGGTTGCGTAATCTTAATCCGTATGAGTTACATAAGTATCTAGTTAATGTTTATTGTTTGAATGCCAAGGGTTCCTCGTCGTCACTGAAACGGGACACGTCTAGAGACCGAACCGACCTCGATATTATAAGAGAGAACCACAAATTTCTGTGGGAAGATGACGAAGTCGCGGACACTTGGGAAAAGCAATTGGCTAAAAAATATTACGATAAACTATTCAAAGAGTATTGCATTTGTGATCTCAGTCGGTATAAAGAGAATAAAGTAAGTCCCCCTAAATCATATTAACGTTAAATTTTCCTAGACCTATATATAAGCACGTGGTTAATGTTAATACACAGTTTTAATTATATGCGTGAATTTATAAATTCTGACCTATTGCATAATGTAAAAAAATAGTTACATAACGTCAAAAAAGGCCATTCCGGAATCAACTTCGCTTCCTTTATTTTGTAAAAGTATTTACATAAAACGGTCGATAAAATGGCTGTCATCTATTTGACCTACAAATAAATCAGATGTACTTATTTACATTTGCTAACGGTTTCGAAGGCAACATTGGAGATAATATATGTTTCACTCCCCTTGTGTTGCGGATGATGGGGACGGTCCCCTATGGAACTAACTCAATTGCCTTTTTTGCCCCTGAGACCTTCCTTTGTGCGATGTATCGGGGAGCGCGACAATAGCCATAGTGCCTTTTTGTAGGCTAAATATAGCACGGTGTGCTCCCGCGCCGCACCGGTAGCGCACATCTGCCTGCCACTCCTTGATTAACCGACTGTGAAGAGATGAAAATTTTAGTGGACCTACTTTTTATTTACATTTCGGGAACGTTATTTGTTTGTTATTTTTAACGATTTAATTTCACTTTTCTTTATTAGAGACAAAAATGTATTGAACATGCACAATTGCAATATGAACTTCACGCTTTTTCCCGCAAAGTAGGGTTGACAGAGAGGCTTCTCTCCCGCTAGGGTTAGTGTAGTGTAGTCTGTGAACCTAGTAGTCAATACAATCCGTTCTATATTTTTTGCTCAGATTCGTCGCACATTGTATTTCTCTGAGTAGGAATCGAACCAACAATGGATTGTGTATATCATTAGACGCTTCCAATAAACTACAGTAGCCTCAACTACGTATAAGTTTATACACTTTTAATACGTAGTATATTCTAGTGTTCCTAAATAAACATAGTAAAAGTAGTAGTAAGTAACATTATTTAGAAGATTTAGTGTTATATGTACCTATTTAGTAAGAACTTAAAACTCTTAATATGAACGACTATAGTATGTATTTCGCTTTGTTTCAGTCCTTTTAAATATCTAAATACTTACTTAAATATATATTTTTTACTTTACATCTATTTAATTCAAGTAAATTTTAATTAGCGTTTGTTGTTCATTGAATAATGTAAGCATAAAGCCAGCGTTTCTAACAGCTAAATTAAACCGCCTTTTATAACTGGATATAAATAGATCATTAATGAAATATTACCTATCGTGATAGTTAGCTAGCGATATATGTATGCAGAATAAAGATCCTCTTGATCCTCTTGATAGTAAACCGTACTATTAGGTTACTGACCGTCTTTCCAAAAAGATGAATATTCATATAGGTATTTTTAATTTATTTATCCCTTGTTGCTCACAATTTAACTATAAAAAGACGGGATTAACGCTAATCCTACATATTAAAACTAAAAAAAAACCTGAATAGTCGATACATTTATATACCTACGGCTTATATAAATTCGTAATCCAAAACAGAAAACATTGAATAATTGATAGGTTTACTATTTTACGATGCCATATGTATGTTATTTAAAAAGGTAGCTTTGAGATGGCGAGTGGAAAAAGAAGTTGTTTTGGGAAAAGGACAGTTCCAGTGCGGAAACAAAAGATGTAACAACAACAGTGATCTTAAATCCTGGGAAGTCAATTTTGCTTACTTAGAAGATAATGAAAAAAAGAACGCTCTGGTCAAAGTTCGTAAGTATTTTACATTCATTATCATGAAATTTGTTAAACATATAGTATTAAAGTAACGTTTTAAGTGAAAAGATAATAGAGCATTTGTAAAGTTAATAATTATTATATTACAAATATCACCCGAACTATTTATAAAAAATCTTATTGGATTCGTATTTTATAACTATTTCTTCTTAGGACTATGCCCAGAATGCTCGGAAAAATTGAATTACAAGTCAAAGAAACGTGAAGTGAAAAGGCTAAGAAAGAATCGTAAGAAAAAAAGGAAAAGTAACAAAAAGGATGATACCGATGACGAAAATAGTGACGTCGAGACAACAGAACCCGTTACTGATGAACCTTCTACGTCCATGGAAACAACGGAAACTGCTGAAAATAAAGACGAGTCATTGTGGAAGAAAGGTATTAACAACATCGTTATTAAAAACAGGATCTGTAATCACGATGGTTGTGGTTCCGATTTGAACCTCAGGTATAGGGCAGCGTTAAGCTCCGCCCCTTATCTATTAGCAATGTCTCGCTTTCCAGCGGAAAGTGGAGAACGGAGTGTCTTGACACTAGGTGCTCTCTGACAACAAAAAAGTCTTGTATAGTCGGAGAAGTCTTCTGAATAAACCAGCATATTGCTGTTTCATTTTGTAGACATCATATTCCTTGAAATTTATTAGATGCGTTTGTAACATTTAAAATTGTAATTACTTAAACTTGTCAAAATGGATCATAGTCTATATAGAGTTAACTTCATTACTTATGAGCATTAGTATCGTGTGGCCATCACCTTTGCTAGCGACCTGATTAATTAAAAAATAATAATATTTAATTAATGGGCTTTTATACAAGCGTACTTTATTTGTGTATAGGCGTACTTTATTTGTAAAAAGCTTTAAATTAAATAGGACAAATTCACGTTTTTTCTCGCTTAGCTGGGTATTCAGAGAGAACCTAGCGTCGCGATCCTCCCTTATCGGTTTTCTGCCTAAAATTGAGACATTGCGTGTAAGTAGTGGAACTTAACATCGCATCTTATTTTACGTACCTACTATGGTAGGTACGTAAAATAAGATGCTATGCAGAAAAATGCAGCTGCGCTGTCAACTGCGCCATAACGGCCTCAATACTTATAAATTATTGAATATTTTAACTATGTTATCGAATTACATTCGCTGATCTACAAATGTCTATTAAAATTAGAATGTTATTGCCTGAAGTGCAAGAAACGCAAATAGAATCTGCAAATCTCTGCTTAAGATATCGTTGCATATTAGCGTCGTTTTCTATATATTCTACACATATATAATTTCAAATGGCATTTGCATTTAAAACTATTTTTTATATATTGTTATTCAATTTGATATTTTATAACTGAGGCGCTGTGACTGTAGATGCGATAGTTATGGATTCAATTCCCATTTGAGGGAATGATTGTTTTTAAAATTTTTGCTGGTGCCTAAAACTGAGCTACTCTTCACGCCAATATCTCTATTTCGATAAGTACAGGACGGAGTGTCTTGACACTAGGTTCTGTCTGAATACACTACTATGCAGGAAAAATCGTGGAGCTGCTTGTTATATGTTATAACATATAATTGTTTTTTTTTGTAGGTATTCAAGAAGTGGAAGAAAAAACTCGTGAAGAAGAATTCGAAGATTACTTAGAAGAATTGTTATTATAAAATTACGCTTTCATGTTGAATGAATGGAGTCTGTTTATGTTAAGTTTCAAAATGTCTCTAGCATTTCACGGGATAAAAAGTACCTAGAGGTCGCGTTTTTTTGCATTAACTACATCCATATTAATATTATAGATGGAAAAATGTGTTTGTTTGTTTGTTTATCTGTCATATCGCGTTGAAGCAATGTTATGATTTATTGACTACGAATTATTAGGGAGGCTAAAAATAGCGTGAAATATTTTTTGTCACATGTCATTTCCCGATCAATAATGATATATAGCTCATATTATTAATAAGCGAAACGGTCAGTTACAGTTAGTTTTTTATTAAAGTATGGCTTTTCTTGTGTATAAACATTAAACTTTTTATTCCTGCTTTGCGCTTAGCATAGGAAGTTAGATAGAGATAACCTAGTTTTAAGACACTTCATTCACGACTTTTCGAAATTGTAATATAATCATTGCTCTAAATGGGAATTGAACCCACAATCAATTGTGTGAGCACCTCAATGATCCTCTATATATATATCTACTTATCTCACAATTCAATCTATATAAGTAAAACATTATGCTATTGACTGCCAAAATAATAACAAAATTGGTAATCAATTAATACCAAATTATATTGCACATAATTTTGTTTAAATATAAGGAAATTAAGGATACAAATACAACTCGGTAGTTTATATTCATTTATTATACTATGTTTCGGCTACATTTTTGTGTGATTGGGTACAAATTCATAAAAAAACACTACTATAACAATCTTCTCTCGATTGAAACAGTTACTTCACAATCCTCGTACCTATACAGCTAATTGCATATATATTAACTAATAACTAAATATTGTAGCGTTCAATCAACAATAATATTATAATTTTGAGAAATAATTCTAGTGTTCTTATTATCTGTTTAATTATACAAAACATTAATAACAAGAAAATATAAAATCAAAAATGACATTTTTTATAATCCAGTATTTACTTTTTAGGCCCATTAAAATTTAAAAATCATTCATTTAGACCATCAAAACGTTTCTTATTTAATATATTCTGAATATAATATGTTATAATTATTAAAATGTTGCATATTAATGTTGATTTAACACAAAAATTATAAACATTTAACTTCATAACAAAAATAAGGAGCATTTACATTTAAATATAAACATATATAAATGTACGAATTAACAAAGAAAAATATAAAATCTATAGAATAATAATAATAATCATCATCACAATTTCATTTATTATCACGTTCATTGACCAGCCTCAAATATTTCATGTCACTTTCACAATTATGCCCACTTGTGCTGAGATGTACCACCGAGACTTACATTTTTGAATATAAAAACACTATTATATTTATTATTTTAAATTTCTATTCGGAAGCACTTTTTCGTATTTAATTACATTACGAATAGTTTTAAGTTAAAACGTCACAATACTATATTCTGACATTAATGTTCATATATTAAATTATGTGGTACATTCTAGGCATAATCGGAATCAGTTCTTAAAGCAATTTTATATAAATTTGATTTAACGTGAATTGTACAAGTTTACCATGAACAAACACTACACACGCTAGCGAGCACGTAAATAAATATATATTTTTAGGTTATATATAATTAACACAATTATTTATTCATGATACACACGTTTACAGTTTCAAGTGAAATTCAAATCAATATAAAGTTACCATCACACATTAATATCAAAATTGAGAATTCCTACACAATATATTTAACATTGCTCATCAGATCCCTAATACGTAATAATAATATGGCCAAGCACAACTGTTTTCTTTTAGTAATAAAAATGCAAAAAGCTTTGAATAACTAAAAAAAATATAAATAAATTTATTTTTAATGGATTCATATGTCTAAACAAATTGGGTCAAGGCTTACTCAATTATAGAAATTCTATAATAAATCCGTTAAAAATAATTTATTTATCGTATGAAAAATATAATCAAAATATCATAAATGTGTATCAACACATACACATTACTGAATGAATTACAACATAAATCACGATTTTGAAAAAAAACTGTTTTAAAGTATACTTTACATGTATACTGTAGACACATATATTTCGTATACTTCAAAAACATACAAATAGTATATATTATATTTAGATATTTAAAGAAAAGTGCGTTAGTTTAGTACTATAGGGTAGATCTATTTAACTGCATCTATACTCTATAGTACAGAAATTGTATAATAAATTTCGTCTCCCAACGATATTTTCAACAAATTGATAACAAGAACAACATTTTATATTGAGTCTGCTTTTAGAAGCATTTCTTCAGACGTACGTCGCTGAATCTTCTTAATATATACGATAACAATTAATTGACCAGACGCACAGATACTAAAGAACTCTGCAACAAAAATAAAATAATTATATTACAAAATTTCCAACAAAATTATTTCACTTATAGCATTCGATATAAAAAAGTACTATTTTTATCAGTCTTTCGCTTTTCTCTCATAGCGGGGTAATCGGAGAAAACCTAGTGTAAGACACTCCATTCTTTGTCTTAGATACGAAAATGAACAGACTTATTTATTTATTTATAGGCCAGGATGCCCTCTACTTAACTTTAACTTAATAATATATTTTACTATATCAATTAGTATAGTTTACATATTATTATATTGTAAATTAATTAAATTGGTAATAAATTGACTCATGCCATGATTGAACAAAGCGAAAGTAGCGTTCTACTAGACATTACTTGTGCCCGCATTAATTAAAAACGGCTGAACCGATCATTATGGAATGTTCCAATATTTTTTTTAGGCAGAGGGAACCTAGTGTTAAGACACTCCATTCTCCATTTTTTACCGAATTCCGCAGGCACTGCGTGTGTAGTGGCGGAACTTAAAGCTGCGCTTTGCCACTAGAGCGAAGAAAATGGAAATAATAAATATTTCCACTCCTTGAGTGGGAATCGAACCCATAACCAGCCGCGTTACAGTCACACTTTGTGCCCCTGCGTCTGGCTTCATGCACCTAATTTCAACTACCTACTCTTAATGGTGTAGGAGTAGATTAATTTATTCGAAACACATTTTTGACTAATATATAATAATTATATATAACGTACCAGTCTACTTGTGCTTGGAGAGGTCCTCGTCGTCGGAGCAGTCCTCGTCGTGCGTGTGCGTGAGCCGCTGCGGCGTCTCGGGGCGCACGTGCGGGACCGACCTCTCGCCCTGAGGATATTTCATATATTTTAATACAATTTGTTTTAATTTTTAGTTTTTTTGGTTTTAATTAGGGCCTTTGTCGTGCAGTGAGATACTGTCTGACTGCGATTGCGTTTGTGGGTTTGTTTTCCTCGTTGGGAGAAAAGGATTGTATTTAAATTATTTACATTTGTCTCTTCTGATACCTAAAACCATAGTTCTGTCTTGCTCCATATTTATCTCTGACTAGACTATTACTTTCTGCAAAAAAGGAAAGATACTTTTTTTGATTATAAAAAAATACTAGTAGGTACTACAAATATGCCATCAACTCTTCCAAAGAAAGATATTTAACAATTAATATAAAATTACTTTTTGCGACATTTCAACCTACCGACCTTAATTCAGTAATGATATGAAGCTTTTATTTTATGCAAATAAATCGTTTTTAATAATTATTAGAAATCGTAACTTCTTTCATAAATTTTTTACACCACCACACAGCTCACCCACACCACACAGCATGGGAGCACACAGAGGGAAAGTAGTATTAAGACACTCTTTCCCTATTTTCTGCCGATTCCTGGAGCCATTGTGTGATATGTAGCGGAACTCAACGCCGCGCTATGCCTCGACACCAGAGCGAAGAAAATGATAATACTAAATATTACAATTCTTCAAGTGGGAATCGAACCCACAACCAGTCGTGTTTACAGTCAAACTTAGTGCCCACAAGCCACAACTGGCTATGACAAATTACATATTTTAATTAAATTTAGTTTAAGTAAGGCGTTCGTTTTGCGGTGAAACAGACATATGACAAAACGCCAATGATTGTAAGTTCGATTCCCATTGACGAAAATGGTTATATTTAAATTACTACATTTACTATTATTATAATAATAGATAGAGTTTAAGACAATTACCTTCAAGTCCAAGGAATCGGCGACAGTCTCCTCTGAGGATATCTCAGCGACGCAGGCGGCGCTGAAAGCACGCTCGCTTAACACTCGGGGCGTGCTCGAGTGTCTTGATCTGAATTAATTTTAATATTAGAAAATGAAAATTTTGAAAATGGTATTATTATTATTTCTCAGCTTCGGCCTATTTCCACATAGCAAGGTAGTAGGAGAAAGAGAGAGAGAGAGAACCTAGTATCCAAGACACTACGAAAATCGAGACTTCGCGTGTGCATAGTGGTGTAAATAAATGGTAAATGAGAGTTGTATTATACTGGCACGATTATTAAATGATAGTTCCCTAGCACTACCATAGCAAGAAAGTGATATTTAAAGGAACCTACGATAGTAGAAAAGTGGTGTTTAAAGGAACCTACGATAGTAGAAAAGTGGTGTTTAAAGGATCCTACCATAGAAGGAAAGTGGTGTTTACTGTGATAATAGCATAGTACTTGGTGATATTTTCGCAACAATGACGTGGTAGCGTGGCAGTGGTGTGATGATTTCGTGATAATTCAATATCAAAGAATAGATAGCGTGACAGTATTCCGGTATAATAGTGACGTAGTAGTTTTATGATAGTGTCTTGGAATTCGGGCGAGTGTTGTAGTAGTCATGACAGCGGTGAGAGGGTCGCAGAAGCGGTGTATTGTCGTGGTAGCTGTGTGGTAGTATCGCGGTAGTTAGTGTGTTAGTACTTGTATGAGTGTGATAGTGGTGGTGGCGGTGGTGGTGGTGTAGTTACCGGTCGATGGTGGGCGCGTCGACGGTGAAGCGCTGCTCGTGCGCGACGGTGGACTCGTGCGGCATGAGCATGGCGGGCGCGCGGAACATGTAGCAGAACGGGTAGTACATCAGGTTGAGGAACGACGCCGCGTACAGGTCCGCGTACCTCACCACCTACCACCAAACCATTTTATTGTATATTTTTTAGCTTTTAGCTTTTTCCTACGTAGTAAAATACTCAGATAGAACGCAGTGTCGAAACATTCCGTCCTCCGATTCGTTCGTTTCGTTGGAAATCGTGCCAAGTGTCACAACTTAAAGACGCGGTTTGTCTTACTCGAGCGGGGAAATAAAAATATGAATTTAAATATAATCATTTCCTCGAGTGGGGATTGAACCCACAATCCTTGAGTGGGGATCGAACCCACAATGTTACAATGTTGTTACATTACAAGTAAACATTGCGAGGTATTTGAACACACATAATAATAATGTAAAATCTGACACCAACTTTATTAGTCCTGAAGTTATCTAGTCTTAAATTCTTTTTTAGCTTTTAGCGCTGTCCCACAGGTTACAGGATTGACAGAGGGAACCTAATGTTAAGATACACACGCATTTCTCGCATATCCTCACTTTCCGCCGCATTCTGGAGGCATTGTGTATTAAATGGCGGAACTTAACGCTGCGCATTGCCTCGACACCAGAGCGATGAAAAAAGAAATATTAAATATTTACACTCCCCGAATGGGAATCATATCCACAACCAATCCCAAACATCACAATGCTTATTTATTTTTTGTGTATAAAAAAATATATAATAAATTAAAATAATAACCTGCGAAGAGAAGAACGTTTGCCTAGAACCGGAACGGAACAGCGATCCCAGCATACCGTACGCGAGGTCCATTTTGTGTGTGACGTCACGAATCGATATACGCAGCTTCGATATATCCGGCTTCTCCTTTGTACTGGAATCTAAATCTCTGTGGATAGAAGCATACTTATATATTAGTATTTCATAAAAAAAGCTATTTACTAGAGGCTTGTGAGACTTTACCTACTCAAAAAAATGATTGCCAAATCAATCGAAAGTTGCAATTTTTGGATTAGGATCGATTGTTGATTAGGCGTTTGGGTTTCTAGACACAGTTTCTAGCATAGCGCAATGGTAGGCAAAGTAAAGTTAGTGTCAAACACTCTCACTATCTTCATTCGAATTACTACACTGTGTGCTGAATATAGAAACTTAACGCCCCGCTTTGTCTTATAAGAGCGTGGCATTGATTAGTTGATACAAATGATCCTCAAGAAAATAGAATACATGTCTTTTATTATACCTACATACGAGATATATATCGTATTATATGAACTGTAATCCTTTCTTACTTATTTATACAGCCAAAAAATATTGCGTAATTTTATAAAAGTATTTTTTTTATTATTAATATAAGATTTAATAATAACAGACAAAATAAATATGAAATAGAACAGGAAAAATATGTTTTTATGTTTTCAGAAAAAATGCAAAGGTGACCTTATGCTATCGATAACAAGTTGTTTTTGACACTAAAGTATTTAAAACCGCTTAACGTATAAATAAGTAAGAGATTGTATAAAATGATTAAATAAATATTTAATTTCGTAGTAGGTACATGTCATTTTTTTTGTAGCTTCACGCTTTTCTCACAGGCAGGCAGAGAGAACCAAGATACTCCGTTCTCCACTTTCCCCCCTAAATCGAGACATTGTGTATTATTAACACGTTGACTGTCAACGCGGTCAATGCTGACCGACAGCATGCTATCCCTACAAGTCAAGCAAATGTCACTATTTGTGACGTCATTGAACGTCGGTCGGTACTAGAAATCGTCATCTTACTTCCAAGTACTTTACATTTTTCAAAAACCAACTTATTTTAGAGTGAATGAGCCACGAGGGTATGTATGTATAATAGGTATGATTTTTAATTACATAGCAGTGCCCTACGGCCTGTATTAATGAATCGAAAGTATCCGAAACCGCAGTCAGCACTGACCGACGCGGCCCGAACGGTAAGTCTCATTGTCGACCAGCGTTAACCGACGTGGCCCGAACGGGAAGATGCATAAGTTTTCTTGGCGTTGAACGTGTTAAGTAAAGGTAGAGCAGAGAAATAAAAGTAATATGTAGGTATATAGAAATTAGTGAACGTCCTTTCTTTGTAAAAAACAAAACAACTACCTAAAAATATAACTGGTACATATTTCATTAAATTAAATTTTACTATCATCGTAAAACCACGCCTTTTGTGGCTATTGTCTATCAAAAACCTGAAGAAATTTATGGCTTTACGAAGCATTCATTTTGTCTTTAAGTAAATTTTATAGCCCTGTGTCTATATCTATCAAATGATATGAACTATCAAATTTTGCTCTTTATGTCGTGTGTTTGGACTATGATATGGATGGATAAACAGAAAAAAAAACAAGTTTTACTTACTACAGAAATTTTCAAGTCAACTTAAGAAACCGTGTTATACAATAGACGCAGATTAATTTTTAAGAGTATTTTTTTTATATAGAACATTGTATATGGTATAGTTTTGAATATAGTATTATTACATTAAAATATAAAAAATAACAATTATTAATAGCAATAATTAATCAAAGCAAAAAGCCGCTTCGCTTTATTCTAATTATAATTCAGTTTATTATATTATAGTTAATTTCGTGAATGTACTTAAATTTAAAATTACACGTGGTAATTGCGTTATTTTTTATAGTTCAAACATATTTTGCTCGTGCGGAATTAAACCTGTAATTCTTTCACGCTTTACCCCGCATAGCAGGTTAGTCAGAGAGAACCTAGTGTAATGACACTCCCTACTCCACTTTCCGGCCGAAATTGAGATATTGCGTGTTAAATGGCGGAACTCAACGCAGTGCATTATCTTAGGGTACCTAAGGGTCTAAGCCTATTCTAGGATCTAAGGGAACGAAGGAATGAAAATAATTTATAATCAGTGTCAATTGAATCTGCAACCAATCCAAGACGGCCTTACATACAATTACTGTCTATCAGAAATACTAAACAGCGTGAAAGATTAAGACTATTTACGTCAATTTGTAATAAAAATGTATATTTTAAAGTAAACGCGTAAAAATAAGCTCCATTTGACGTCAACTAGTTTTATTATTAGAAGATGCAAAATGACGTACGTGATTGTAATTTATTATGATAAACTAATTTATTACGATAAATTACTTATCTGGGTTAGTGTAACATTTATGTGTAGTTTTACTATAATATATATTCCATACATAATACTTAACAAATAAAATTATTTGAGACAACACAAATGTTTTTATTTCTAAAATTTTAATAAAATTATTGAGTTATTAAACAGCATAATCTCCCATCAAATGATCATTTTATAACTTTCGATTTTTCCTAAAGATTAAGACTTTCACGTTAATGCAGTTTCACGCTATCAGCATCAGTATAATCAGAGAGAAACTAGAACCAAAACAGTTCGTCCTCCATTTTCTGAATGACATCGAGACATTGCGTGTTGAATGTCGCAACTCTACCCCGCCCTTTATCTAAGGTACCAGAGCGACGGTATGAGAATAATTTAGACATAAACATTCCCCGAGTTGTAAACGAACCCATAACCAACGAATTTACAGTTTTCGCTTTTCTACTGGGCCACGACAATCCCTCTCACGGTAATGTGCTGAGTATAATCAAATAGTTTAACTACAATTATGTACTATAAATAATTATAAACACAACAATCGAATCCTTACTTGTACATATCACCGAGTTGTATGTCCAAGTTTTGTAATTGGGCGAACAACTGGCACTTGTCGGTCCAAACGTGAAGTTCCTGAACTAATTCGGGTACAATGAGAAAAGTGCGCCATCCGCCTATTTTCTTCGACTTAAGGATATCACCGAATATATGGTCGCCAATATACAGCACATCCTTGCCTTTTGCACTTATAAGCTCGGTGAATACGTCGCATGAACCTGTAACAAACGAATATTTGTTTAAAATATTTATTTTTAAGTAACGTAAAAGTGTTAAATTGAATATTATTAACGCATTCGTAACATGTCTAAACAGTTTTCTAGCAAGTGTGTAATTTTTTAGGGGCCGTTTTTAGAGCCGTGAACTAAACTGTTTTCATTTTTTATATATTGCATGTGCGCGTAATCTTGCATTTAATGTAATTATATCGGATAAACATAAAAAATAATAATATACATGTACGATTTTTTTTTGTTGTTTTTTTTTTAGCTCACGCTGTATCCCGCACACAGCAGGGTAGGCAGAGGGAACCTAGTGTTAAGACACTTCTTTCCCCACTTTCCGCCGAATTCTGGAGGCATAGCGTGTTAAGTGGCAGAACTTAACGCCGCGCTTAAAATATAAAATATTTCCTCTCATGTAGTGAGAATCGAACCCACAACCAGTCGGGTTACAGTCACACTTTGTGCCTCTGCGCCGCGACTGGCCCCGATGTCCGATTTAGGCCAGAAAATACTAAGTATCCAATGAAACATTGTGTTTACAATACATCAGTGTTTTAAAGATATCATTTCGCAAAAATTTTAATATTAAGACAATTATTTAAATTGTATGTATGTATTTTACAATACACATACATACATATAAAATATATTTTTTTTATACAGTAGCTATAGCCCAAGCTTAATATTATTTTTAATAGCTACCAAAACATATAAAAGCATGTAATAGTAATCACGTCATTGAGTACAAATAAATACGGAAGTTTCCTAACAATGTACAAATACGAATGGATAAGAGCATAAATACCGTTACTGTGTAACATCACGTTATCGTACACCACTCAAAGTTGTTAAAGAGAATATGATAAGACATATCCCAGGACCATTAGTGTGCGTCAGTGAATGCTAATATATATTTAAATAAATAAATTAGTTAATTATTTGAATATATTTAGTTTGAAAATATTTATTTGATGATCGTTTCTATATCATTGTCAATAATGACAATTGATAAAAAAGATGACATTTTCCTTTATTGGGGAATCGAACCCACAATCATCATCTTTACTTTACTTTACTTTAAACGATGCTCCACGATGGCCTTAACTGTTTAATAATACAAAAATTAAATAACGATATATGTACATATGTATGTATATAAGAAAAGTATTAAAAATCAACTGACGACTAATTTATAACCACTTTTTTATTTGCAATTATAAATTTTGTACAAGCAGAGTGAATAGAATGTCAAGGTCAATCGATTTTCGGTATCGTGTCAAATAAATGTTTATTCTAGGTAAGCAAAAAATACCATATATTAAAAACACCCGCTTAATTATTTTAATTACAAAAACATACGGGAAGTTATCAAATAGTTTGTTTCAAATATTTGATTCAGAAAAAAAATTGGGATAAAAAGTCATTATGACATGTTAGATTATTTAATGTTTTTTTACTTTTACTATATTTTTAAAAATATAGTTATGTAAAAAAAAGTCCGAAAATCTGTGACAAAAATAACTCTGACATTTCATTGTAATAGAAATAATTATACATACCTCCAGAATAAACCAATCCCTCATGCAGGGGTCCAACATGGTGACCCATCTTCAAAGCACCTGTACGCGTGTCAACTTGACGTAGTGTTGTGCCTTCGCCGAAGAACAATGGTTTCTTGGCATCTACTACGATCCAGTCAAAATACGTCTTCCAGTTCCTGTGTGGCTCGCCGGGCTGTAATTTTTTTAATACGAAAAATTGCAAATATTATATCTTTATAATATATTATTACTTTTTGACGAAGCGAGTTCCGCCACTTAACGCACTGTCTTTTGTTAAATTTCTCGATTTCAGACGAGAAATGGAAGAAGGAGTATCTTGACACTAGTTTCTCTCTTACTTCCCCGCTATGTGCGGAAAAGCGTGAAGCTGCTTTTAGAGTGGTAATAAATTGTTACATACTTTTCAACATTTTTAAAGTGTTATACCATATTTAAGAAAAATTTTAAATGTCTTTTTCATATTGTTACATTTTAGACAAACTAACTTTATTTAATTTTATGTCTTTATGAACGAGGAATCAATTATGATGCTTGGAATAAGCATACATATTTACATAGTAGCGATAATGACTGAAAAGACCTAGTACTAAAAGAGGAAACCACAGCATCACTTGATTAGTAACGTGATATAATGATAACTACGGCTTGCTAATCTTGAGATAGTATAGCATGAAACTGTCAAAAAAACTACTTTAGCGTTTTGTACATTCAGGCAACATTCAGAAACTAGTCATTTAATTTTTTTTATCCTTTGGCTGATCACGAATACGAACAGAATGTTAAGAACGGACCGTATTAACAATTACATTTTCTTTGTCTATTCTACTAAATGTGAAAATGCGTAAAGATAAAAGAGTCAATAAACTATTTGGCAGGAAAATGTGCCTCAGCCCACAAAATTTACGACACACGATATTATTAATAAAATGATGGCATCCTTGTGTAATGTAAGCTAGCAATAAATGTTTTATTACTTCCATATCGATATCCATAACAGATAGAGAGATCTATCGCTGTAGCGTGTCGCAAATTCCAAACAACCCACACATATATATGTATCGCCATTACCATACTAAATAACCTTTGGTAATTCATAATAAGATTGAGAATATTTTATTTATTTTTTTCTACGCATGTATATATTACCTAATAGTAATGAATCATTTACCACAAACAAACTGACGTTAATATATTATGCAAGAGTTGCAATTACTGCTATAAAATGTATAAAATGCACCACAGTAGGTTTTTAAAACGTTAAATATTAAATACATGATATGGACGATGCTGAATCTGCAATACAAGGAACATTCAACATTTGTTTTAAATGAAAGCAGCTTCACGCAGTCTTCCGCACCTACTGCTAAAAAACGCGGAAACATTGCGTGTTGAGAGGCGGTACTTAACGCCGTGCTCTGTTTTAGTTACCAGAGCGGATAAATGAAAATAATTTAAACATCATCTCCTTAACAAGGCATCTAAAACTTCACCATCGCGTTACAATTAGAAGATTTCTCACTACGCCACGATTAAAATCTTAATTTAAATAAGAGTAAAATTTATTTTAAAAATATTGTTGTTATGCTTGAAACCAAACTAATAACTAGTTTATCTTATCTGTAAATTAAAACGATCCTTTCTATTGCATCAGATTGTAATATCTTAATAACATCAGTGTTATTAAGAGTCAAAAAACAAAAAGCAAGCTTAAAAAATAATAATGACTTAAATTTTTATCATTTTTTAAGTTAATTAGCGCACGTTTTGATTGATAAATCATCACGCCGCGGTACGAGGTCCCTGTAGTGTTACATAAGCGTTACTGTACTTTTCCTCTCGGCTATTTTGAATAACAATGATATGCCCGCATTACATGCCATTATATTATATACTAGCTATGCCCGCGAATTGTTTGCTTGTTGGAATAAAAGTAAGTTAATACTTACTACATCAGCTATCTGCTGTAGAAGTCTCATCAAAATCAGTTCAGGCATAACGGAGATTAGCCAGAATATACAGGCAAACAAATAAAATTTGTAGAAAATGAAATGAAAAAATATACACATACAGACATATATATACACGTTGAATGAAAAAAATCTAGTAATATACTCATTTCTATGTACCTATGTATGTTTCCATAGGTGCTCCCTATTTTAGGTGCAAAATTGTGAAATGAGAATACGTAGCCATGCTATGTTAATGAACGATGAACTGATAAATGTTATCTTAAAAGTACGAAATACTATCTTGTATTAAATAATCGATTTAAAATAAAGTCCTAATTAAAATAAAGGAGTGTAATACATATACATATTTATGTAACAATTGTCACGTCATAGATTACTCATGTGCGTACTTTCGTATCTTATTGGACCTTTTTCTTTAAGATAAAAAACGTTTCACACGAATTAAAATGTAATAAATGTAAATAAAGCAATTAATGTTTAATAATACAGTATTGAGTTTTTATTTCCAATTTTAGAGACGTAATAAACGTTTTTTTTTTTCTTTAAATTAATTAAACATTACTTTATTTTATTATTTTTATTACACAATCAATGTTGTAGAACATATATTTTTTATTAAAGTATGATAATTCATTATTTTTATGGTAAGAATGTTGATGCAACTATTTTCCAGCATAATATAATAGCATTCCAAATAAACAACCTTGACGAGTTTCATAATACTAACGCACTAAGTTCATTGCGTTGTCAGCAACCGACAAATAATTTTAATAGGCGGTCTGTTTCCGTTAAAATGTGACAATTAGTTTCAGTCACCATTACTTATGAACATGTGAAATTAAAAGAAAAAAAAAACAATAAAGCGGCTTGTTTTCGTATAGGAGAATAGTTAGAGAGAACCTTGTGTCAAGACATTTCTTTCTCTACTTTCCGCCCAAAACTGAGTCATTGCGGGTTAAATGGCGGAACTTAACACCGCGGTATGGAAATGGAACCCACAACCATCGCGTTTACAGTCAGTCAAACGACCTCAAGATAAAAGAAACTTAACTTACCTTAGAACCATAAGGAAAATCGAATAGATAATTCATAATCTTATCGGTGAAATTGTAGTCACTGTTTGTAAGAATAAAGAGTTTGGCTCCGCTCTCCCGTATTCTAGACAGGAACATTGGCAGTCTGTCATCCTTTTTCAAATATAAGTCTAAATTTTCCGTTGTTTTCTTCTTTAAATCTCCGTGTATATGGACGTAGTCCACTGCATTTCGGACATCTTGGAATATAGATTTGAAGGACATTGCCAAATCGCCGCATCTCACACCGGTCTTTTCCCTAAAAATATCATTCTATGATAATTACATATAATAATCTCAAGTTTACGCATTATTAGGTTTTTATTGTTACACCTGCGCCTAACTATCGTTGGTATAATTAAAGAAATATTTAACACTGAGAATGTCTCTTTCGAAACAACACACACAAAGTCAGTAGGCGTAGGAATTAATTAAATCTTTAAAATTCGCCGTATTGCCAAATTTACATAGTAAAAGGCATAATTATTTTAATAATATTACAAATTAATGTTTACTATACTAGTGTTCGGTACTTGTCGCCCACGTCAGATCGCATAACTGTGCCCACGCACCAAAAGAAGTATATTTTAAATAGTTCATGACTTACTAACGCGTATTCAAAATAAACCAATCGAAGTGCGAAAGTTATTTGGAATAACAGAACTTCTCTGAAAATTGAAACCTAATTTTACTCACTCTGTTGTCGAAATGTTAATTTTATAACAAAGTATAAGAACACCAAATACAAAATTTAGTATTAAATTTTCCCATTTAGTATTAATGTAATCAAGTGAAGTTAGATTATATTGGCACGTTACAACATAATAGGCATTACACAAAGCGTGTTATCAAATGTTATATAGGGTTGTAAATGATTTTATAAAATATATGTTTTTTTTTGATTCGATATTTTATCATACCGTCTAGATTTATCCAATTTTAATGTTTAATACAAAATATTTAATTTATACTGCTTGCTGTGAATATAGAAATGTAAGTTATGTAATTCTAATAAAAAATATAATTTAACATTCATGTCACCCAAGTTGCGGTACACATAAATTGCGGTAAAACAAAATTGATAATTTCAAACATGTATACACATACTAAATGTCACATAAATTTAAAATAAACATGATTCACTGATATAAAAAAATCATTAGCAACCCTACTTACCTCGTGTACTGCGGCGAATTTGTGAAGAAGTCTATAAGACACGCTATTAGGTACGTCTCGGGCAAATTGAATAAAGTATTCAACACGTACACTCTTGACTCGTCGAGTGTTAAAAATTTATTTGGATACAATTCGTATACCTGAGAACTGAAAAAAAATATTTTTAATAACATTTTATTTTCGTCGTTTCTACACATTTTAAAATGAACTATTGTAATCGAATTAATCGTGTATATTTCTGGTATTCAAAATATACTTATAGGCAACCAGCTGTAAAGTGTTCAAATATTTTCGAATACCAAAAATATAGGCGATTAATCCGATCAAAATAGTTTTATTTCAAAATAACTATATTTATTTTTGTATAATAACAATATAATTTTAAAAAATAAATAAGCAATATACTAACTGTTTTAAAAATTCAAATCCGTGAACGCATACTAATATGTTACCGTATGCGTCTACCTTTAATAAGTTGCCATATAAAGTGTCGAACCAGAGACCTCTGCAAAGAAAAGAACAATTTCATATTCATATAGAAAATTAGAAAGTTGACGTTGACATTAGAAACTATTTCGTTATTATGATAATTTCATGACATGGTTTGAGGCCACTCGTAGTGCAGGGGCACAAAGTGTGACTGTAAACGCAACTGGTTGTAGGTTCGATTCTCACTCGAACGAATATTTTCGTTTTCTTCGCTCTGGTGTCGAGGCCAAGCACGGCGTTGAGTTCCGCCATTTATCACGTAATGCCTCCAGAATACGGAGAACGGCATGTCTTAACACTAAGTACCCTCTATCCTGCTCTGTGCAGGATATAGCGTGACGCTTAAAAAAATGAAATGGTTCCGGGATGCTTGGATATAAAGTATGAAACGTAATGTTGAAAATAGAAGCCAGTTTCAATTTTTTAAATCTAAATATTTTTTCGATTTAGTGAAGAAAAGTGCAGCTTTCACTCTACAAATAGAATCACTTAAGACTTAAGAGCCGAAAATTGAGAAAAGTGCAGTTTACTATTAAATTATCAATTTTAATAATGAAACTTGTATAACCTTTTATACATAATTTGTTTACTTTCTTAATAAAAATCGCAAAGCACTTCAAAGCATTAAATATTGTTTATCAATACACATCGAATGTAAGATATATTTTAATGTCAAAGGTAACCTTGTTGGATGTCAGTATTAGATGTACGATGAATTAATTCAAGGTGAGACACAAATATTTTAAGATTTACAAGTACCTATATTCATACATCGCGCATATCACACTTTGTTTCATATTTGTAAGTGTACATTACAAACAAGTAAGAAAAGGAAATATGGCTATTATAGGGCATTTTCCCGCATTACAGAACCTAGTGTCAAGACGGAGTGTCTTCCTTGTAGGTCCAAACCAAAACATTGGCCAAACTTAACGCTTTGTCTTTCGGAATATAGTAGAGAAATGAAAATAATATATAATCATTCCCCGGAGTGGAAATCGAACCCACAACCGTCAAAATTTCAATTCAACTCTGTCACACGGCGCCGCGACAGCCTCGCCACAAAGATATACTAAATACAAAAAAGTATTATAGGTACAAATTAATTAAATTATTTAAAGCCACAATTAATATAAATATATTCTATAAAAATGAAAGAAACGCAATTATACATCCACTATATTCTTATATTCTTTTTATACTAAAATCTATACAGTTTATAAATTCTCTATCGTCGTATAAAATCAGTTTTGTCAACACAACATCTTAAGTACTCAATAAAAACGATTTTCAAAAAAGTAAAAACAAACATATTTCAAATGATACGAATACAGTATTACAATATTACAATTTATAACTACACAAGTTATTCAATAGTCTTACCTGACAGGAAATGAAGGGTCATATTCGAATTCTAATATTTCTTGTGGGTATCCTTTGTGAACTAATCTTTCTTTGGTTAGATTGAATCCTAAGTTTTCATATTGTGGCGATTTATACTCTGCGAATAAAAAAATCTTATATTATTTTTATTAATAGTTTTTAAGTTCATTTAATTTACATCATTTGAAGCTAACAAACGTCGACCTTCACACTACATTTCAATAGAACCGCGATAACTAGATGTTATCTTTTAATGAGGCTGTTAGATACATGTACATGTCGTGGCCATATCGTTTAATTCACGATTTCATGAAATCGTTGACTATATCATGAAATCGTCGCAGTTCATGAAATGACCAATTATCGTTTGGCCAGATCATGATGTCGTTTGACGAAATCAATGACACCCTAACGTTTAACGATATGGTCAACTAAACGCGTGGCTACTTCATGAAATTGTCGATCTTGTTTGACCAAATCGTCAATTATAATTACTTTAACAACCGATAGAGGCGCTAGAAGCACTTTTTCGTATATCAGCTGTTCGTAATAAAGCTAAAACTTTAGTTTTAAATATTTTTTTTATTAAAAGCAGAATTAACTATCCGTTTATAATAAGTAAAAATTATATTCCTAAAAAAACTATAATCTTTTTATTTTATTGAAAATCATTATAATTTTGATTTTAAGTTGTTTTGTATTTGCGATACTGTAATAATAACTTTAAGAAATATATAATAAAAACTACTTTTAAATACTAAAGAATCTGTTAAATATAAAAAGTTTAACCTAACCTAACCTATCTTGATAGGTTTTAAATATATTCACACAAAATAAAAATAATTACGTAAAAGAATTTTTAGGTTAGGTTAGGTTAAACCTTTTTTATTTAATTGATTCTCACAAGATTGAAAGTGTTTTGAGCTAAAAAAATCGCCATTATATATAATGAGTTTGTATTACGCACATATTCTGAATTTATGTTAAATATATTATACAGACACCTTATTTTACGATATGACCACACGTCGACGACGAAATCGTTAAACGTTGACGAATCAACGATATCGTCAAATTCAGTTGCTCATTTCATGAACTGCGACCATTTCATGATATCGTCAACGAGATCATGAAATTGTCAATTCTACGATCTGACCACGACATACATATATCTATCTATGTAGGAAATTTTGACACGTAACAGAAATAATAGATAGATAACTAAGATATTCAAGGATTTACTTATGTAATTCTTAATTTATTTACAATTATATAAATGAATGCAAAAAAATCCAGTTAATGGTTATTCTATATATTCTAGATATTTTTTATATGTTTTTTCTGACGTCAATTAATTATTATTCAACAATTATAATTGTGTATATAGAGCGTAGAAATATTATTTACAATAAATTTTATTTCATATAATAATGACCTTGTACGGAAGTGAAGCTAACATATTTTTAGCATAGTTGCATAACGCTACATAACTGTATCATCGCTTTTCATCTATAGGTCTCGACTCTCGAGCCTACTCCAGCTGTGACTTTCACTAAGATCCCACTCATTGACATTTCTATATTATATTTACTTTGATAAATTCACAACAGTTATTCACTGCATGTTAATGTTTACACAAATGTAATTCAAAGTACTAAACAAGTGAATCATTATGAAACAAACTCACCTGCCAGAGTGTAGTCCATATCAAATCCGTAGAATTTAACATTTTCTAAATGTAAAGATCTATTGACGAAAATTCTGAAACAAAAATAAAGGTGTTACAAACGGATTCTAGATTCCAAATAATCTATGTCAGTATTCCTATGTTATACATATATAAGCAGTTGCAGAAATCACAACTACGCATTTACAGAGGTTGATACCGAAATGGTGCACTCAAATATAGTTCAGTGTCACCAGCGACGGATAAATCTTAGTAGGATATTTAATCATAAACACAAGATGCTTTATTGCTTATTCGAAAAGAGGAACAAACAGCCGTACATGGTCGATCATACGTAAACAAATATACATTATTATATTGGGCTAGTTATTAAAACTAAGTCATAAAGAAGTTATAATTTACCTGCTACTTTGTAACATTTGTTCAAAATTTATGTAGGTTTACGAAGTATTGGCGTAAGAAAATAAAAATACTCTGTGTTAAATTTCCTCGAGGGGTTCAGTTAATATAGAAATAATTCCTGCTTGAGGAATCCTGAATCAAGAATAATATTACTGGAATTAAACTCAAATTACCGTAGAATTCGTTGTAAAAGTGAACACGGATATTAATTACTATAAAAATGATACATATTTTTTATACAATAATAAAAAAAAATAGTATGCAGGCTATGTGAGATGATTTAACGGTGTCTACAAAGCAATTAAAGCAATTGCGAACTAATGAATAATAAAAGAATGATTAAGAATACTTTACAAGGTACTAAAAATCAAACACCTATGTGACAAATGCTGAAATGATTCATTTAACAATTGCGTTAGATTAATTTTTTGCCGAGTTAATTGGCTTTCTCGGAAATATAGTATGTTGATTAATACTTCTGAGAAGGTAAATCATAACATCATGTGTGCGTTATACTTTTAAATATAATTATAATTTGAATTTCAGCCTTAGGTATATTTGCACTACCATGTAATTTTTAAAGTAAAAGATGATATAAACATGTATAATGATAAATTCAAAGCAATAACTAACTCTCACAAATGGTCAATGATCTTCAAGAATGATAGCACTACCCAAGAGTCCTGTATGTAGTTAATTTAGGAAATTGTTTTCATGAGTAATTAATGGATTTTTAGTTAATCTTTCAAACATGATATAATAGATACGCAAATATAATTATTATTGTGTAATTTTACGCAATCTCTAAATCAGTTACGTTTAATAAACGATTAAATAAGTCCTCGTGTGCTATTGCTAAGGCGATAACGTGTCAGAACCATGTTATCATAAATTGTTTCCATTGCTCATGCTTGTGACTCCTGTATGACAATGGACACGCGTCTTGTCGGATATAAACCGAAATACGTAGATGAATTTGCGACTTTACTCAATGTTTATTTTATAAATACATAAACGACGATTAAAAGTTATTTTGATACTTTTTAATCATGATTATATATTAAGAAGCTGAGGGTATGACTCGGCTAAATACGATGATAATCTGAAATATTTATATTAGCTGCATACGGCAAGAGCATTTAAAGATAACAATTATTTTGGTCTTGACACGAAAATTTATTTTCGAATTGGAACATACTACCAATGTCGTTAGAAATGAAAATCGAGTCAGGTGATAATCCAGATTTAAACATTGGCGTTAGTGGGTGTGATATACCGATTAATGATTATAGGAGGTGACAGCAGACCCACGTCCGTGTTTTACATAGATCCAATGCTATGTTGTGCATCGAAAATAATATCAAAACATATTTTACATGTTCTTAATGTTATTTTTTTTGCAATTTTCTATATTTCTTATAAAACCCAAAAAAAGGATCAAAAACAATGTTTACAATTACTAGAATAAACAAATCAGTAATTATTTTTGTAACTACAATACATAACACTTTTCTATTCTCGTCATCGTAATCTTAACTCTTCCTGTGGCACTCGTGCTTAGTAAAGCATAATACATACACCTATTATGCTTCAGTTCTAGCGCACAAAATTTCCTTAAGTAAGGTCCCTGATCTACACCAGAGTTATGACTTTGTGACCTATTTATTTAAATATTTAACCGTTTGAGCTATTCATAAAGAAGTGCTAAAACATCTAATTTACACTACGCTAGCTTTGGCAGATCCCATTTCAAACGTAAAATATCACGACGGAAAATTAGTAAAATTGCAACATTAAAAATAGATAATAACTCACTCATTAGGAGCAGCTGTATATCTGTCTCCCTTGCCATACGACGAGCTACCGTTCGTAGATGCAGAGTTTAGAAACATGTCTGTAGATCCATTCGCCATAACCCCCTGATACCTCATTGCCAGAAAATTTCATCTAATTTTGATCTTTAATAGTACAAGACAGTTTTTTGAACTTATTATTCACATAAGAGCTGCACTACCTTTTTGAATTGTTAATAAATGTAGGAAGCATTTGAGAAGATATCCTTGAGTGTAACAAAGTGTTGTGAAAAAAGTCTAACAAAGATGACCTTCGTTACAGTGTTCATGCGGGTAATGCGTGTTAATACTTTCTTTAAATTATGTATCCAGAGACAACGTTACGTAGCTTACAAATGAGGTTAATGAGTATTTCTGATACCATTTTGATATTTCATATAACAATTAGTACATACTGTGAAGTTTGACTTTACATATGTATAGTCACTGGTGTAATACAACGAAGTTCACTAGGGAGCGGATGCAGGATAGGTAGGGGAATCTGCCAAGAGATTTAATCGATATAAATTTACCAGACAGTACAGCCCACTTTTACTTATTTAAGCATCGTAATATTCAATATCCTAAACTTTAATTGAAACGTTTCCGTTGGCATAAGTTCAAATGTTAATACAGTAGCTTCATAAAAAATAAACCAAAATGATACAAGACGCTTAATTATAAGGATAATAAATAAATAAATAACAAAGTAAACTTGTTATTCTAGTAATTATAAATCCCACACTACTAAATTAATGTTTTAAAGTGAATTTTGTGTAATCAAATAAAACAAGCATGCATTATGATGATTGTAAACAACAAAATCTTTCAATTAACAACAAATATCCACACATTCAAATCGGCCAGGTTGTACCGAACTTACGCAATGAACACATCTAACCGGGTCTAATTTACGTCTCACGATTAGGCAAGTTGCAATTTGAATATGCATAAAAACTTAATAATACTTAAGTTTTGGCTTTGTTACAGTCAAAGATATCTCGGATCACTACGATTAATTTTGCAACGCACATACGATCTTGTATTATCCTTTCAAATCGTTATAATAATATAATTTGAAAGTGATTTTCCTATGAAATATATCAATATCTGTACAAACACTTGCAGCACTCCGTATGCATACACTAACCGACGAATATCACGATAAAAATATGGTCATAGCCATGAAATACAAAGAGGACGATGTCGAGCGTCAAACGCGTTCGCGTATACTGACGCCATTCAAGCCAGCAGTGACGATAGCCCCCACAAGGCACGACAACGATTTCCCCCGCGACCGCGTCGTCCGAACAGCTGATTCACAAAACTTAACTTATCAATGAGAAAAATTACGTTTTAAATCAAAAATATACAAATGTCTAATATTATTAGAAAGATTTTAGAAAACTGTAACGTTTTACAACAAATTATAGAACTGCGGAAGCATTAAGGTATTTAATATAACAGTTTGCTAATAGTATACTGAAGCACAGTGTGCGACCGCGCGATTCTTAGCCAGCAGTAACCACATAACTTTCCATACAATTTCATTCCCTATTTCAACCCTTTTGGGGACAATTTTTGAAAAAAACTGCAATGTTTGAACCTCTTTGAATATTGAAATTCATCCAAATCGGGCCGATACATTAGCCGTGAAAGAAAATCTGACAGATAAACAGATAGTCATTATTTAACTTAAGTGAGGCTTACAAACTAAGTAATGGGTTATGTGAAACATTTAAGCTTTTCCCGATACTACTCCTTTTTAACAAAAGTATACAAGATTTAAACAAATTTTAACTGTATATGGACCGCAAAATAAATCAATTTAAATCCGAAATTTGTGAAACGGTTTGTTTATTTAAATTACTTATGAAATATTCTCAAAGTAATAGATACCGCTTATCTATAATGTTATTCGTTTTCACTTATATTATCATCGAGTGATTGTTATAATCTTGAATATATGAGCAATTTAGGTATTTTTGGTATATGTTGATAATGTGACATTCGTTCCCAAGAGGAGGGGTCCTTCGTTCTCCAAGTCCCGCCCGACATCAAGACATTGCGTTGCATCGTTATGTGGTGGAACTGTCCGCGACTTGTTACCATAGCGGAGAAATGAAAATAATTATAAAAAAATATTCCCGCGAGTGGGAATAGAACTCACAATTAATTAAGCATTTACAAACAGGCGCAGGTGCAGTCCCATTGCGCTACGATTGCCCTAATGCCTAATATAAAGTATTCTATTATTTTTTTGAGAATGCAATATTACCTAATATATGTACAAAATCAAAACAAATGTTAAAATTAATTATCTAGTAAACTAATTAATCCAAGACTAAGTGAAATCATTAATCCAAAAGAAAATCATCTAGTGCTAAAGCTTAACTCGAATCAATGTATTATTTAAGCTTTTCTCCAATCAATATGTTGCTTATGCGGTCAGCCAGTATTACGTCGCACTCGAAATTAGGAGCTTCCGAAAGTGCCGAAATAGCACCAGCTAGCATTTGATAACTAGCATGACATGTTCCTTGAGCTTAAGCGGAATTTTGTGGCCTCAGACGCCCCTGCAAAGTCTCGTAATTTGGCCTAAGTGACGCGTATGCGGGCTTAAATTCTTCCAGATTACTGCAAAACGGATACAAAGTACCTCATTTATTGAGAATGAACCGGGTGTCTTCAATCAGCACTATTTCATCGAAATATATCATCAGCCATGGAGGCTGGTCCTTCATGTATGCATTACAGCATGATATACTAGTATAAGAACGGACTAAAAACCAAACCCTGGTAAGTCAGATATATTTGTAGTTCAGTATTTAATGTAGGTGAACTTTTTCTTTTTATATTAAGTGAATTACCTTTAATGAATTCAATAATATTAATACGACTCCTTAATTTACACACAAAACTCAAGCAACTTCCAACATTCTGTCCATTTGTTTGCTGTAAAAATGTTTCTTTCACGGTAAATCTACTGAGCTATTTGTGATGAAATTTTATATGGATAGTCTGAAACCTGGAGAAGGACATATAATTTTTATCAACACACAACGCGAGCGAAGCCGCGAACCAGCGAACTCATAAGTGGCCGAAAACCAGCACAACAGGTACATATTTCTAAGGACAAATACAGTATATGGGCTATTCAAACAACAATAAAATGTAAATTAATTTAAATGTTTACTATTAAAAATGAAACAGGAATTAAAGGATTATACTGAAATGTGAGATCTGCGACAGGATAAGTATGAATAAATTTGAGAAGTAAGAAGATAAACTTTCAAAATATGTTATATACATTTACATAATAAGTCTTTTTAATTGTTAATTAGATATATCTTTCCAAAAAATGGGCTTCCATTCGCTCGAAAAGCATTTCTTTACTTTAGTCATCTCCCTGCGTATAGTAGAATAAGCAGAGAGAATCATTTGCTAACACACCACGTTTTCTTCAAAGTATGTTTATTTATAATGCTATGAGTTCATTCAACACAAAATAATGGCCTAATAAAGTTATTATGAAGCCATCGTGGCGCAGTGGGATAGCGCCTAATTGAACACGCGATAGCTATGCTTTCGATCACAGATCACATTCTGCTTTTACAACTTGTACAAAGCGCGGTTTGGCGCGCACACTCAACACGCAACGTCATAAGCTCAGACGGATAACGGATTGTCTTACCACTTGATTTTCTCTGCGTACCCTACTTTATACAGTGCACTCGTAAAACTCATTTATTTTTTTTTAGCTTTAAACGCAGCTCTCATTTTCTTTCAGTCTAATATGTGCCAACTTATCTATTACTTTTTACCGAAAATACAGACGTAATCTTATTTTGTTGAATAAATACGACATTACAAATGTCACACCTTGTCCAGCATTAGAGACGTACATAAAAACTCATTTGTACGAAGCGTCAAAATTAAAGAAAGTTTACAATAATTTTTCAAAAACCTACAAACCTGTGTTGCAATTCCCTTTTATCGAGCCACGTGCTCTGCATTGTTGATAGAGATTCTGCAAAACTGTCTAATTCGATTTCTTTATCACTTTTTGCAAGAGGCTTGTCGACGCCGGCTATAGATTTATCAGGTATCTCTACCGCGACGTCTCCAGACAGGAATGTCACTACAGGTTTACGTTTGCCCGATGAATTGGCACGGGCGCGTATTTCTTGCGGACTTAATGACGGCGACAGCGGATAAGCTATTTCAAATGCATCCGGCATCGTAGTTTTATTATTACTAAGTATAACTAGATACAATCGACCGTTTGTTTAAAGAGTTCAGTATCTACTGCAGAGCAACTCGCTAAACAAATAATCATTTATTTATCCCTAATGATAACATTTTGACGGGTCATAGATCAATTCTGATGTAAATATTTTTGGATAATTGTATTAAGATATTACAATAGTTTGCTACACAATACAAAAATAAATTATTTGTATTTCGTTATAGCTAACAGAAATTCAGTAATTTACTGATTTTCTAAATATATGTGTTTTCTAAGTACAATTTAAGTGTTGTGACTATTCATGCTAAGATTTGAAATCAGTTGAGTCGAGTTCGAATCAAGCTAGCGAGAATGGTTATAGCTTCTCATATCTGCGCACATGCCGAGTGAGAATGTAAAAAAACATTTTAACTTAGCTATATAAAAATAGTTGAGAGTGTGGAGTGACATATCATACACTAGGGAGCGAGCGAGCGGGTGCTCGCGGCTACACCCGCGAGATCGGCACGTCTATAGTTGTATCCTATTTTAGCTTTTCATCCCTTTTTGTTGGTTTGAAAAATAGGTAGCCTATGTCTGACCTCGCGTCATCAACTATATTTTAGAGAAAATTCATCGAAAGCGGTCAAGCGATTTAAATTTATCTTTTTTTGTATTTGGAACTCAACGCCGTGTTTTGCCTTTGCACCAGAGCGAAGAAATTGAAATATTAAATATTCCAATTCAAAGAGTAGGAATCGAACCCACAACCAGTTGCATTTAGTCACATTTTGTATCCCTGCACCATGACTGGCCTCAATGGCACATGCTTCAAAATCAATAAATTTGCAACACAATAAAATAGCATCAATTATAATGTTTATTGATCTGATTATAAAAATGGCCTCCTTTTATGTAAATTATGTTCTTCTATAAGAAAAAACTAAACATAACTAGTATGTAAAATATACCTAATATAAATGACAATATTTTCTTTCTCAATATTAAAAAAAATACTTTACCTACACACTCATAGAACGTAAGCTAAATAGCTCGGACAAATTTAAGCATTTAATGTTATTTTAATAATTATTTATTTAATATCTTATCTCCAGTGTGTAATAAAAATTGTTGTCAATTATAGAAATTATGAAGTCATCTCATTAATGTTATCATAAAACAATAGTATCATGTATTCAAATTTAATAACTCATTATATACTTTTATTAGGGAGACTTTTAAAAAAGTTTAAGTAGTATGCTACCTCATTGTAAATAACATATTCCCTAATTATCTTTATTTTTTTCCAAATTACTGAGAAATAGAGTTTGTGGAGTTGCAGTTCGATTTTATATAATTTCATATGATTGATAATTTAGTTATAGACCATTTCATTTATAGCAAATAATTTTAATTTCATAAAAAACATTTTTTAAGTATTAATTGAAAATTAAACCTTACATCAATTTTACATATAAGCAATAGGATGTTGTAAATGATATGTATTGTATATTAAAAAAAAAGTTTCTTACCTATGTTCAGCACGACGATAATATTTCTTCGATAATATTTGATCTTGAGTGGATAAGCATTCTTTATTTTTGCAGCCGTCCATATTGTGTGGTCCTGATAATGCACTTTGAATCCTATATATATTTATGACAGATATTTGTACAAAAAAACTATTTTTACAATGTCTATTAAAAATGCACCAATACTTTAGCATAAACTATTTTCCTATATCTGAAATTTGTAAAGAGCTAAAGGATATGTGAGATTATATATATTTAAATATTATTTTGAGTACATATATTATAAGCTCAACATTTTTTGTAAAAAAAGCATTGTAATTGTAATTGTGTATAGCAGTAATAAATTAGTATTAGAAGTAAATTTGCTATTACAGTCGAATTACAAAAATAAAATGAAAATTAACATATTAAATAATAATATATTATATTAAATAACAAAAAAATGAACTCACTTTTATTGAGGGTAAAATCTTATATGTAGTGCAATCAAAACCGCAAACTTATCATCAATTAATAATAAAAAGAGATAAGCAGTTTTAAATATGTTTTTAAATCGTGTCTTCTCGATTTTAGCGCATCGCCTACAATACCATACGATATCACCAAAATACTGAAATTTTCAGAATGTAGTGTTGCCAGAATTCGAAACTTAAAAATAACATGAAATTATTCGAAATGTATTTCTGAATCATAATAGTTATACCTACTCTGATCAGAACATTTCTATAAAAACTATACAAAAATTTGGCTGTTCTATTTAAACTATTTAACGATTTTATCACACGTCTCGATACTTCGATGGTGACCAGTTGTAGTACAATTTTTGAATCACCATTAATAACCACATTCATTATGTCAAGCTAACTATAATTTGCGAAATGTAAGTAATAAATAGACTTTTGAAAACAAGCAGTAGTAGAAGTAGTATATTAAAAGACGATTTAAACTTATTTAATTATAAATAGTAGACTTTAATTTAATTTTCCATTTCGATATATTAACGTATTTGCTACGGGGTATTTTTTTCTATATAAATATTTTTTAAGAATATACATTTTTTTTATTTGTTTATTTTTTATTTTTAATGTTGAATTTTCTTTTTATATTTGTCTGTTGCACTTGCATTATATATATAAAATATATTTTATTATTCCGGAATCCGTATCACAATTTTTACTCTGTGTACTTACTTTTATGTCATATAAAATATAAATGAAATGAATAGTAATTTGACTTTTGTATTTTATAATTGAGAATTATTTGTAAAAAAATACTACCATTATTTTACAGGTTATATTATTTTACTTCTGATAGATGTTTAAATTTTAATTTCTAATGGCTTACACGGAAAAAGTGTCGCTTAATGGCACTGCTCTTTCATTTTTACTATATGAATGTATGAATTCTGTTCATAGCCAGGTATGTACCTATTAGTCACCTTTAAAAAATACTAGATCCACTACTGTTCAGTATAATGGTTTTTTGTTTTTTTAGGAAGGCTTTCTCATAGGGGAGGTCACTTCGGAAATAACTAATCATATATCTGATTCCCAAAATGATAATGCTCGTTTGGATACTCAAATACTGATAAGAACTGTTTTACCTTTACCTTCAGTGTCTTTATTTTATTTACCAACTGGAACGATAAAGGAAGATGTTTTATCTGAGCTTTTATCAAGTGTAGCCAGTGAAGTTGTTGGGTGGTATAAATATAGAAAAAATAGCAGTATCAAACCTACATTTAGAGATAAACTAATATCAAAAGGATTGCAGAAATATTTTGATAAGTATCATGGAAAGAAGACATTTGTTTGTTGCAATTTGTCTAGCAAAACATCTACAACAAGCTCAACCCATACAGTTGTGTACAGATTTGGTAAAATTAACTGTTTTGATATGTATGAATATGTGGATGATGTAACTGCCAATTTAGGAGAAAAACTGACTGGCTATAAAAAGGCTAACAAAATTTCACCACACTGCATATTTAATAAAATAGTAAAGGAATGTAATGTTCATACTAATAACACAAATGATGCTATATTATCTATACAGGAGGCAGTAGATCAAAGACTTATAAAAGAAGCCAAAATTGCAGCAAAAAATGAATGTACAATCAGAGAACTTGAGGCAGAAATTAAACAAATGAGTGCCATTTTAGCAGATAAACAAGTAATGGACCTGGAAGCTGCTTACAATAAAATCACTGAAGAGCAATATATAAATCGAGATGTTGAGATGGCCAAAGCTTGTGTTGAAGCATTAAAAACGCCTGCAGTTGTTGACATTCTCAGCATTCCAAATGTAGTAATTAATTGTAATAGTAAAAACTATAGTGATAGTGAAAATACTGTTCGACTTATTGAAAATGAAAATTTTAAAGATAGAAGTCCTAGCCCAATAATAATGCCATCAAGTTCCCATACCTTGCCTACTTTAAATTATGCAAGTGCTCTCAAGAAACACTCAGAAGCAGGTGCCACAAGTGTAAGTTATTGTTAAACAATACTTGTTACTTTTTTTAATTAATTGCTACTTGTAATTTCATTTGCACAGGCTCTTCACCCTTGCAATACTACTTCAACAATAGGTTACTATATATACTACTTTCTTTAAAGAGGGATCAGCATTGCTAACTGTTATTATTTTTGCTGCCCTGATATTACAAAGGCACATATATTGATAATATCTTAAATATGTGTTTCATACATTGTAAGTTATTTGTTTGTTACAGAAACCAAGAAATTACAATGAAGATCTGATAATTTTTGATGTAGAAGATCAGAATCATAAAAATTCAATACACATGAATGATAACCTGAGTGTAGGTGGTAGCTCACCTGAGTATTAAAGTGCCTTACATAACTTTTTTTTGACTAGTTCTAATAAGTTACCATTTTCATAGCTGTCTTAATTTATCAATATCAGTTTTGTTTTTGTTATTCAAAAAAATAATATCTTACTTGGACTTGTCTTGATGTTAATATTATTCATATATTGTAAGGGCATATGTACAGTGTAAATGTTTATAAATATACACTTTGCATATAAATTAAAAAGACACCATTTTTTAGTATGAAAAAATAATTTTCAACAACACATTTCTTACTAAAAAACCATGTTACAGAGCTTTAATGTATTGAATTCCAAGCATGTAATCTCTTTTTCAGTCCACAAATAAAAAATATCCAAGTTATAATATTGCACATGAATCTGTAAAAATGAGATTACAAGTTTTCAATTTCAAGATAGTCTACAAAAGATCATAGTTTTTCACTAAATAATGAATTATGGATAGTTGGCTTTTCCTTACTGTCTGTAATTTTTATGCAAAGCATAGTATAGTACTTTTGTAATATTCAATATTTCATTTAGCATATCACATTAATATATTTATAAGTGACAGACTTTTCAAAATGAAAATGTTAATATAATCATATTATGTATAAAAAATAATGTTTACATCACAATTGTGACATTATTTCTTCTTATTGCATTGTAAATATTACATTTCATCGTTTTTCGGAACTTAAACAGTCATCACAGTTAAACTAACTTACACTTTGTAAGTAACTAATGTGTATACAATTTAAAATCACTATGAAATCTAACCCTGGTAATACCTCATTACCACTATTATTATTTAGTAAGAAAAGAATATTTTTGTAATAAATAAATATCATCACATCCTATGTATTTTCTTTCAGGTCTAAACTAATTCCAAAATTTTAACTTAAAATTAGTTTGGCGAAGTAAGCTTTTTAGTCCTCTTCTCAATTAATTCCCGAAAGCTATCTAAAAAATGTTTTGTATGTTTTGTATAGGTACTTAAGAGAGATTGATCTAATCTTTCTGAATTAGCGTCTTCGACCCATACAAAAAAACCTTACTCCTTACAATGAACAAATAAAATATATATTTTTTAAGTGTTCCCAACACCCTCCTCGCAAATTGCCTTCGAAAACCATAAGAGCATGAGTTTTTTAATAATTTGCAGCTAAGTGGTAAGTTTTTTAATAATTTATAAAAAGAGTTCAGACAGGGGCCAGTCGTGGCGCAAAGGTACAAACGTGTGACTTTAAACGACTGGTTGTGAGTTCGATTCCCGCTCGAGGAGTGGAAATATTTAATATTTCCATTTTCTTCGCTCTGGTGTCGGGGCAAAGTGCGGCGTTAAGTACCGCCACTTAACACCGCCTCAATGCCTCCGAATTCGGCGCAAAGTAGGGAACGGAGTGTCTTAAGACTAGGTTCCCTCTGCCTACCCTGCAGTGTGCGGGATAAAGCGTGAAGCTAAAAAAAAAAAACGTAGGTTCAGATTGGGAACAGCAGCAAAATCGGGTACACTGACTCTTGCTTATATTTCTATACTCGATTGTTTGATTATGCTCGATACTAACTGAAAAAATACTTTTTAAGGTAAATTGGACGAATTTTTATTCTCTCATATTGGCTCAGTAGTAACTGTGTACTTTGTTTGGAAATGACGATTGAATCGTTAATTAGATACCCATTTTATGTATAGTTAATTTATGTAAGTCTTTATAGTAATGCGCCGTTTGCATTTCTATGCACCTCCGTCATTAGATGACACAAATTTCCAAAATGTTATGAAATAGTCAAGCAAATCATTATGGAATAAATTTATTTATACGTTATCTATAGACTAATAATTTTATATGTCTTTACTTCCTAGAACACCGCGTCGCAAGATCAACTCTGGGCGGAAAATTGGAAATATCTCCGAAAAAGACATACGACATGGAATCCATATTATTTAGAAATGGACTGTCCATACGTCAAGCATCAAAAATGTGAAAATTCTATTAGTTTTGAAAATGAATGAAAGAGAAAGATTATTGTGATATAAATAAATTGAAAATTATTGTGATAAAACATGTAACCTAACACACTTCATAGTTTTTAATGAATTTTATACCGCTGAGCCACTGTGTACTGTTAGTCACTGTAAACCAGTACCAGTACACAGTGGCTCATTTCCCAATTAAAAAAACGTATTAAGACAAATTTCATATTGTTTTTATTGAGAAATGATAATGCGGAGAGAAAGATTAGTAAAGTTTACCACAATTTGTTGTGTGTAAATTTCAGCTATTTTCACTTCAGGTACTTTGACTTTTTCATCATAATATAAATATCTGAAATAATTGAGCCACTGTTTCCTACCTTACCTTACTCTGAAAGTAGGTACTCATTTGTATTTCTAAAACATTGCTCGTGACATCGTATATTTCCGTTTAGATTTGTTATGGGTAAAATACGGTTTGGCACAAACGTGTGACTGTAAACGACTGGTTGTGGGTTCGATTCCCACTCGAGGAGAGGAAATATTTATAATTTCTATTTTCTTCGGTCTGGCATCGAGGCAAAAGCGCGGCGTTAAGTTCCGCCACTTAACACGAAATGCCTCCGAATTCGGCGGAAAGTGGGGAACGGAGTGTCTTAACACTAGGTTCCCTCTGCCTACCCTGCTGTGTGAGGGATACAGCGTGAAGCTATAAAAAAAAAAAAAAAAAAATGTACGGTAAATTTCAAGTGGTAGTTGTAAAAAAACGAAAGCCAAAATATTTGAGTGGTCGTTGCAAAGAGAGGATAAGAAATCCTGATTCTTTCCCTATGCACCGGGGCCCTTGTAAATCAAGCTACGCCACTATACCTGCCGTTTTAAAAGTCAAATTTAATATTTTACATATCACATAGGAAAGTTGCTCAGATGTGGTTACATTATTAGACTAACATCCTCATTAAAAAAAACGATTCCGAAGAAGGATTTGTTTTTAAAAGATAATAAAGTTTTTATCGTTTTATCTTCTTTTTTTCACCTATGAAATACTTGCAAAGCGTACGTAGGTATTTACACCATTTGAACGATAAATTATATAATTACGCAAGGTCAATATTAAAGTGCACTATTAAGTTTATAATATTTTTATTTTATCGTCATAATACAAATAGCATGGCAAGAAATCAATTAATTAAATCAAGTACATATGACTTTAAAACTAAATTAAGGTATCTTAGTAGTTGACGGGCTCCAACATATATTAAACATGCATGTATGGATGAAGCATATATTGCAATATTGAGTTTCGAGATTTAGTTCTATAATAACAAAATCCCTAAACATCTTTTTATGCGTGATGATTTTTAAAGGAAAACTTAAGCAGATAACTTTTTAACCAAATTATAAGCATTTAAAATCTCGATTCCTGCATTGAATTGTGAAAAATGCGACATATTTTTATCCATGCATGTCTTCAAATAGTCTTCAATGAATTTTTGACTAGATTTATTCTAATTACATACATATCAGAAATATATAAATAAATTAAAATTATTCAAACTGTTTGAAATTAACAATAAACTATAAATTGAGTTTAACAACAATAATAAAATAAAGGAAACAGTTTATAAATATATTAACTAATATTATAGTAAAAACTTAAAAATTCCCTTTTTTTCTTTAAAATGTAAATACATATATTTGCTTACATTTAAACTTATAAACACTAAAGTAAGTATAGGGAAACAATATAAGGAATGTTGTTTTGTAGATAGTAATAATTATCTCAAATTTTTCACAAAATATAAATTTTGTATGAAATATTTGATAAAAGCATCGCCTAAGAAACGTAGACACGAGTCGCACTATGGTGAAAAGTTCATACATTTTCTAAATATGTTGTTATTCCTACTGTATGAATAACACTTTAAAAAAAGTAAAACTACAACAAATTCTTAGTTTTACAGTTGTTGAACGTAGTTTTATTGTGTACTATTTTTTTTATTATGTCATCCTACTATTTATTAGAAGACTTACAACATTGATTATTTTTCACTTTTTAAACAATCATATTATTAAACAGAAACTTTGCTAAATTAATATGTATGTGTAATTATTAAAAATAGTTAAAATACACAACGGTTATTTTCTTCGCAATTTATACAATTTAGTTGATTACATCATGATTTATAAAATCTAGAGACGAGAGCGTTTTCTACTTTAACAGGGACACTTCTTTAATCTCTTATGTTTAAGTTGATACTAAATTAATATGTATGGATAATTGTTAAAAATTGATAAAATACACTGCTGTTGTTTATTTCGCATTTTATACTTGATTTCGCACACTTATAATTAAAATGACCTAACTCAAAATTGGCAAATAAATTAAATAGAATCTTAGTATAAGCTTGGTCGCTTTTGGCATAACGAGCAGTTTTGAGTTAGGTCAGTTTAATTCTAAGCGTGCGATTTTTAGAATAAAGAGACGAGAGCATTTTCTACTTTAATAAGAAAACTCCCACAATCTGTTATCTTCTAAATTATAAGTTTTTCATAGTAAATCGGAAGCGACTGCGGGGTTTTCCCCAGTCAGTTCGTATACAGAGTGCGCGAGGCGTCGCGCTTGTTGCACGGCGGTGGAAGCCGGCAAGAGTCCCAGGTGGATGCATATCAGCTCCTTCACACTGACGCCTTGACTGTCGTTTGGGAATGCTAGCTCGACGAGTTGCCTGTGTAGAGAAACATAAATATATATTTTTTATATATATGAACATTTTAACTTAGGAATTTCCAAAAAAATATTTTAAGAAAAAATCTCTCTAGCTTATCCTAAACTTTCACCACTAGCTAAATACACAGACAAGGTAGATTGCAGGTTGATTGGATGTTATAAAAAACTTACAACACACATGTAAGAACACTCTTGATGTAGAACGCCCCAGCGAGGTCGCCAAGCGGGGGGAGGGGGCACACCTACAACACATACCCCGAGGTTCGAGTCTCGTCGTCGTCATTGCCACTCACCTGTAGAAGGCCCCGCCGACGTCGCCGGGCGGCGGCAGCGCGCGCACGGCGGCGGGGTGCGGCGGGCGGCGGGGCGCAGCGCGCACACGTGCAGCGCGCCGCGTCGTCATTGCCACTCACCTGTAGAAGGCCCCGCCGACGTCGCCGGGCGGCGGCAGCGCGCGCACGGCGGCGGGGTGCGGCGGGCGGCGGGGCGCAGCGCGCCGCGTCGTCATTGCCACTCACCTGTAGAAGGCCCCGCCGACGTCGCCGGGCGGCGGCAGCGCGCGCACGGCGGCGGGGTGCGGCGGGCGGCGGGGCGCAGCGCGCACGTGCAGCGCGCCGCGTCGTCATTGCCACTCACCTGTAGAAGGCCCCGCCGACGTCGCCGGGCGGCGGCAGCGCGCGCACGGCGGCGGGGTGCGGCGGGCGGCGGGGCGCAGCGCGCCGCGTCGTCATTGCCACTCACCTGTAGAAGGCCCCGCCGACGTCGCCGGGCGGCGGCAGCGCGCGCACGGCGGCGGGGTGCGGCGGGCGGCGGGGCGCAGCGCGCACACGTGCAGCGCGCCGCGTCGTCATTGCCACTCACCTGTAGAAGGCCCCGCCGACGTCGCCGGGCGGCGGCAGCGCGCGCACGGCGGCGGGGTGCGGCGGGCGGCGGGGCGCAGCGCGCACGTGCAGCGCGCCGCGTCGTCATTGCCACTCACCTGTAGAAGGCCCCGCCGACGTCGCCGGGCGGCGGCAGCGCGCGCACGGCGGCGGGGTGCGGCGGGCGGCGGGGCGCAGCGCGCACGTGCAGCGCGCCGCGTCGTCATTGCCACTCACCTGTAGAAGGCCCCGCCGACGTCGCCGGGCGGCGGCAGCGCGCGCACGGCGGCGGGGTGCGGCGGGCGGCGGGGCGCAGCGCGCCGCGTCGTCATTGCCACTCACCCGTAGAAGGCCCCGCCGACGTCGCCCGGGCGGCGGCAGCGCGCGCACGGCGGCGGGGTGCGGCGGGCGGCGGGGCGCAGCGCGCACGTGCAGCGCGCCGCGTCGTCATTGCCACTCACCTGTAGAAGGCCCCGCCGACGTCGCCGGGCGGCGGCAGCGCGCGCACGGCGGCGGGGTGCGGCGGGCGGCGGGGCGCAGCGCGCACGTGCAGCGCGCCGCGTCGTCATTGCCACTCACCTGTAGAAGGCCCGCCGACGTCGCCGGGCGGCGGCAGCGCGCGCACGGCGGCGGGGTGCGGCGGGCGGCGGGGCGCAGCGCGCCGCGTCGTCATGCCACTCACCTGTAGAAGGCCCCGCCGACGTCGCCGGGCGGCGGCAGCGCGCGCACGGCGGCGGGGTGCGGCGGGCGGCGGGGCGCAGCGCGCCGCGTCGTCATTGCCACTCACCTGTAGAAGGCCCCGCCGACGTCGCCGGGCGGCGGCAGCGCGCGCACGGCGGCGGGGTGCGGCGGGCGGCGGGGCGCAGCGCGCACACGTGCAGCGCGCCGCGTCGTCATTGCCACTCACCTGTAGAAGGGCCCCGCCGACGTCGCCGGGCGGCGGCAGCGCGCGCACGGCGGCGGGGTGCGGCGGGCGGCGGGGCGCAGCGCGCCGCGTCGTCATTGCCACTCACCTGTAGAAGGCCCCGCCGACGTCGCCGGGCGGCGGCAGCGCGCGCACGGCGGCGGGGTGCGGCGGGCGGCGGGGCGCAGCGCGCACACGTGCAGCGCGCCGCGTCGTCAATTGCCACTCACCTGTAGAAGGCCCCGCCGACGGTCGCCGGGCGGCGGCAGCGCGCGCACGGCGGCGGGTGCGGCGGGCGGCGGGGGCGCAGCGCGCACACGTGCAGCGCGCCGCGTCGTCATTGCCACTCACCTGTAGAAGGCCCCGCCGACGTCGCCGGGCGGCGGCAGCGCGCGCACGGCGGCGGGGTGCGGCGGGCGGCGGGGCGCAGCGCGCACACGTGCAGCGCGCCCGCGTCGTCATTGCCACTCACCTGTAGAAGGCCCCGCCGACGTCGCCGGGCGGCGGCAGCGCGCGCACGGCGGCGGGGTGCGGCGGGCGGCGGGGCGCAGCGCGCACACGTGCAGCGCGCCGCGTCGTCATTGCCACTCACCTGTAGAAGGCCCCGCCGACGTCGCCGGGCGGCGGCAGCGCGCGCACGGCGGCGGGGTGCGGCGGGCGGCGGGGCGCAGCGCGCACACGTGCAGCGCGCCGCGTCGTCATTGCCACTCACCTGTAGAAGGCCCCGCCGACGTCGCCGGGCGGCGGCAGCGCGCGCACGGCGGCGGGGTGCGGCGGGGCGGCGGGGCGCAGCGCGCACACGTGCAGCGCGCCGCGTCGTCATTGCCACTCACCTGTAGAAGGCCCCGCCGACGTCGCCGGGCGGCGGCAGCGCGCGCACGGCGGCGGGGTGCGGCGGGCGGCGGGGCGCAGCGCGCACACGTGCAGCGCGCCGCGTCGTCATTGCCACTCACCTGTAGAAGGCCCCGCCGACGTCGCCGGGCGGCGGCAGCGCGCGCACGGCGGCGGGGTGCGGCGGGCGGCGGGGCGCAGCGCGCCGCGTCGTCATTGCCACTCACCTGTAGAAGGCCCCGCCGACGTCGCCGGGCGGCGGCAGCGCGCGCACGGCGGCGGGTGCGGCGGGCGGCGGGGCGCAGCGCGCACACGTGCAGCGCGCCGCGTCGTCATTGCCACTCACCTGTAGAAGGCCCCGCCGACGTCGCCGGGCGGCGGCAGCGCGCGCACGGCGGCGGGGTGCGGCGGGCGGCGGGGCGCAGCGCGCACACGTGCAGCGCGCCGCGTCGTCATTGCCACTCACCTGTAGAAGGCCCCGCCGACGTCGCCGGGCGGCGGCAGCGCGCGCACGGCGGCGGGGTGCGGCGGGCGGCGGGGCGCAGCGCGCACACGTGCAGCGCGCCGCGTCGTCATTGCCACTCACCTGTAGAAGGCCCCGCCGACGTCGCCGGGCGGCGGCAGCGCGCGCACGGCGGCGGGGTGCGGCGGCGCGGCGGGGCGCAGCGGCGCGCGGCGCTCGTACCAGCGCAGCGCGCACACGTGCAGCGCGCCGCGGCGCCACACCGCCGCGCCGTAGCCCTCGCGCAGCGCGCGCGTCGCGCGCCGGACGGTGGAGCGCACCTGACGACCGACATAACTCAAAACTAACCATATAATAAAAAGCTTATACTAAGATTCTACTTAATTTACTTGACAAATTTGAGTTAGGTCACTTTAATTCTAAGCGTGTGATATAGTCAATTTACTTATATCGTCACGTAACCAACACTTTAACTCTTCGTGTACCAGAAGAAAATTTGTTATTTATGGTCTACAGTATGTCTAGATTAAAATGCAAAGTGTTTTGTACTGTATTTTATGTAATTTTCGATATATTTCATCCTGTACCGTATAGGTATATGTGTATATGTCCTATGTCACCCAGCACGGCAGATAGATGTGGACTAAGACATATGAGGGGTTCACCATCGTATATTCACTTTTCTTATATCGTCGCTTAACCCCTCATGTGCCTCAGCCCAGATCTGTCCACCGTGCTAGATACCATAGGACATATGTAGCTTTTCTTCTATCTGACATTAATCCCGGCCTAGCCAAGGTCTACCTTCCTAATAAGTCTCGTCCACTTTGCGCGGTCTGCAACATCTTCGGTGGGTAGTGAATAGTTACTTTACTTATATCGTCACTTAACCCGTCACCCGTCGGGCATTATAGGACGTATGTTTATGTCCATGTACGACACAGGCCATAATATATCATAAACCACTTAAAATACAGCTCAATATTTTGTATTTTTTTTTGTTTTTAGCTTTACGCTGTATTCCGCACACAGCAGGGTAGGCAAGAGGAACCTAGTGTTAAGTTCCTCACTTTCCGCCAAAATCGAAGGCATTGCGTGTTAAATAGCTGAACTTAACGCCGCGCTTTGACTCGACACTAGAGCGAAAAAAAAGGGAAATATTAAATATATCCACTCCTCGAGTGGGACTCGAACTCACAACTAGTCTGGCTAATATACATATGTACCTTGTATTTTTTATCAATAACTTATTATTATTATTATTACAAAAAATACCGTTTCAGGTGTCAACATATCAACACAATCCGCCATGTCGGGCGCTAGGAACCTCCCCGCAGTGCGGTCCACGTACACGAAGTGGATGAGGCCGGGGAACTCTTCCACGTACTTGTGGGTTAGAGAACCTGTGTCTGAAGACGCTGTGTGACTGTGTTAAGGAATAATTATATTTTTAAAATGTTATTGGCATAAATAGGATAAGATAAACATTTTTAGATAACCTATAAAAAATTGAAATGTAGTTTAATTCGAAACTGCACCATAAAAGAGTATATTTTACAATGCAATTAAATATGTACATTTAAAAAGAACTTATTTATTAGAAGTTGGACCATTTGCATACTATCCTATATTGGCTATTTATATATAATACGTTTTTCCTCTTTGGCATGAGGTAAGTAGACAAAACTTAGCTCTCTATATCACTCACAAGTAATATATGTTAGATATAGGAAATTCATACTCAAAATTATCCAATCACGTGTTTCTATCATTATTTATAATAGAAATCTCCCTTTACAATTTTTCATTTCAAGTTAGTTTGAAATTAAATTCGTACTAATATTACATATGAAAAAAATAGGTAAAAAAACTTTTTAAGTTAAACGGTTTTATGTTAAACATACATTGCAATGTTTAATATAAATGTACTAAAAACCAAAAAATAGATACAGTCGTGGGAATTATAAACATATGCATAGACTAGACTAAAATAAAACCGTGGGGCACGTCAATTATCTACAAATTATAGACTTAATGTGCGATAGAAGAATCGTTTAATTCGTCGTTAGGCAGTTGGCCCGCAGACGGTGCGCAAATTACTTACTATTTTGCTGGCTAGCGAGGAATCGTTTCACTGCTCGTAATTTGTCTTTAATCGACAAAACTTATGATAAAAGTACTACTCGCTCAACATTATGAAACCCTAAAACTCGCTTAATCGAGCTTGCTAACTTGTTTCCACATTCTAGCCCTACTTATCACACGTCCATCGTTGTCGGTTGAACAACTGCCTAATTATAGTGTAACATTACAAAACAAACATTTTAATCAACGATTGTAGACAATTGACGTGCCCCACGGTTTTATTTTAGTCTAGTCTATGCATATGTTTATAATTCCCACGACTGTATCTATTTTATAATTTTTTGGTTTTTAGTACATTTATATTAAACATTGCAATGTATGTTTAACATAAAACCGTTTAACTTAAAAAGTTTTTTTACCTATTTTTATTTTCTAGTTTTTAGTTTCTAAACTCAAAAACTACTGGACCGATTTGAATGAAATTTGGCACAGGGATAGACTTAACCTTCAGGAGTAACAAAGGCTACATTTTATCCCACTGCTGGGTATTGTTTGACGTCTAGTCTTAAATATTGAGGTTGTGTAGTGCACTGTATTCTTCTTGTCAAGCCCTTTTATTTGAAACCCATATTGGTGGGATTGATAAAATATTGTTATCAGCCATTTGGTAGCGGCGGCCATCTTAGATTTTAATTTTGAATAGTAAATTGTATTCTACTTGTTGAGACCTTTCATTTGATACCCATGTTGATGGGATTGATAAAACCTAAGTTATCCGCCATTTTGTAGAGGCCGCCATCTTGGATTTAAATTTTTTATAGTATATTGTATTCTGCTTGTTGAGCCCTTTCATTTGATACCCATATTGATGGGATTAATGAAACCTAAATTATCCGCCATTTTGTAACGGCGGCCATCTTGAATTTATAATGATAATGAATAAACATAATTATATTGTCACCAAAATCCAAAGTGTATACAAAATTTCAGATTAATCGGTTGACAGGAAGAGGGTGAAATTTGAATTACTAAATTTGACCCAAGAATAAAACAAACGGGGTGAGCTAAATATTACATATGAAAAAGGATATGATCCCAAATTGAAATAACGCATCGCCTTCATACGCAAAAACTGTATATGCGGCGTGAGTAGATTCTTTAAATCTTTCAATGGATGTTCCAATTTCAAACTAGGTATATCCGGTTTGAGTTGTTCTATGACAGCTTCTAGAGCTGTGTGCATCGCTGTGGCGGCCGTTTCCGGTGTTAGAGGTGTGGTGGTGGTACACGACTTCCGTAACTCTAGCATACGGCTGGTGACGCGGGCGCATAGTGTGGAGTTAGCCTTATTTTTACGGAGGGCTTCTGTTGTCTGAAATGTATTTAATTATGTTTATATATTATTTTAACATTTTTAAGCTTAGGATATGAACATTTCAGAAAACATATATAACGCTGAGTTTAAATTTTTATACGTTTGCTTATAATTTGTATTTATATTAATTTATTTAACCAGTTATTGTTAAGGTAAATATGATAAATAAGAAATTCGAAAATGTTTTAAGTACAAAGAAAATAATATCATATCAAAAGAATAATATCATATTTTGGGTACACACTTTGCGTACTTTATTCAATTACAATTATTTTTGTAATATACACATGTTTTATATATCTTCAAATATAAATATTTCTAGTTATATAATCATTACTAGTTATATATATCTTCATAAATATTTATCGCAATCTGTATTAATGTGAAAACATTTTAAAAATGTAAAGTTTTCCTAAAATACATCTTGAACTAACAGTCGATTATCCGCATAATTAATATAAATTAAATTAAATAGCTTCACGCTATATCCCGCACACAGCAGGGTAGGCAGAGGGAACCTAGTGTTAAGACACTCCGTTCCCCACTAAGCTAAGAGTAAGCCATAATTAATATAAATAATTAATTTATAAATAAATTTTCACCTTCTTTAACGATGCTTCCAAGGAATCAAGTGTAACAGGTAACACTTCCAAATTACGTTGCAACAACAGTCTACGGAGATTAGACAAAATCTGACTCGACATATGAACCGAAATGCCTATATCCCTGAAAAATTTAAATTTGTCAATTATAACAGGAATGTCTCTAGTAAATGTGGAAAAAGCCAGATCCACATTAGAACGTAGGTAATTGGTTTTTTTGCAAAGATAAGCTGGCGTTAAAAAATGTTGAAAATAATTTACAAAAGGTAAGGGTATGGGAACCGTGTGTGTATGCTATCAATCTTTACAAATAAACAAACTTGGGAGTGTCTGTTTGTAATATTAAAATAACTGCTTTTTACTATATGCATATGCGTGTATACCAAATTATTTTTTTACAATTTTTATCTATCTATTTCTTTCAACTTCAACTAGCAGATAGCTGATATAAAAACTTAGGCTGCTATTGTTTTAAAATTATTACTATATTATTAAATACCAAGCGAACAAACTCACAACCACAACTAATATATAATATAAATACAATCACAAATCACCTTAATTCCATATCAACGAGCACGGCGAATATAACACGCGGCGCGACCTCCGCCAGGTGGAGGGAATGCGGAGCGCAAGGAGCTACGGCAGCACCCGCGCATAGATTCACTATTGCACTGTTTTCCTCCGACAACCCTAATATTGTATATTTTATATGTTGTTTATATATTATTAAAAATGTTCACATTCAATATGTAATAAAATAATATCAAGAAATAAATGTTTGAGGCAGTGGAAAAATGTCTGACTGTTAACGCGATTGTTGTGGGTTTGTTTTCTAATCAGGGAATGAATATATTATTTTTACTTTTTGGAGCTAAGACAAAGCAGATGGAGAACGGAGTGTTTTGACACTAGGATCTCCCTGAGTAATTGCTAGTAGTCCATGTCTTGTGAGTCGGTCTTTGAATTGGTCTTTCTCGATGTTTGACTATACTTGCGGGAAATATTGGAAAGAGTAAATTTGACTGGTCAAGAATTTAGTGTTTTTTATCTTCACTACTAAATAAAAAAAACCATATACATATGTAATTTCTTATTCATTAATTAAATTATTATTTCAGTTTTAGTACTAACATGGCAAATGTGAATTGTCACAATAAGTAGCATCATCCACCTCTCGCAATTCCCTCCAATACTCTTGAGCCGCAATGCATTGTATACTTAAAAGAATCAAATCAGGTGGCATCAAATCCTCACTTCCACGACTGAAATTCAAATATATATGCAATTAAATTAATCTTATTTTTATTCGAGCGTAGCGCTCAACTAGACACTTTTTGCATTCTTTGTGCGCGCATCAAATAAATAGGGCTGAACCGATCATTATAAAATCTTGCGAGCTTATTTAAGCTGGTTTAAGCCGATGGTTTATAAAAAAATGTTTTTTTAATTCCATGGCGATAAGGAATAATCGTTTAAAATGTAGTTTCCCATAGACATTCGTTAAGACGTGCTCGGTTCGCTCAATATGAATAGAAATTGAGGTCGCTCAATAGAAATTGAGGTTCTGGTGGTCCCTAGTGAAATGTAATTGATAATACAAACTACTTTAAAACTATTATTATTTGCCTGTTTTGTTGCGGTTGCTTAAATGAAAGGCAATCGGGATCACATATTTATATGCATTGTAATATTAGAATTTTATAGTATTATTATGACAATGTTACAGTGGTAAGATTGGATGGCAACTCACCACAGTTAATAATCTATACAACATTATGTACCATATCAAATATTAATCTTTTTCTAGGTGCCAAATATCAACAGTGATATTTGACACAAATATATGCATGTTTTATTTTTTGAAGCTGTGTAGTATGACAGCATCTGACTGTAAAATGCAATGCTTGTCGATTGGATTCCTGCTCAGGGGAATGATTATATATTATTTTCATTTCTCCACTCTCCTACTGGATAGGAGAGTGGAAATTTATATTTGTCTAGACAAAGCGTAGCATTTAATTCTGACACACAACAGGCAATGTCTCAATTTAGGTCAGAAATTGGAGAGCTGAGTGTCTTGTCAATATTTTTTCTATGATTACACTGCTATATTTATATCTATAAACATGTGATGCTGCTTTATTTATATTCATAAAAATTAAAATTCATACCTAGAATATAAAGCTAAAACTTTATCCCCAACTAAAAGCATGAGGTGGTAATGGGAATGTGAACATTTGATCTCTTTTGAAATTGTTTTTAATGCATTGAGTGCTGCGGCAGTAGCTCCACTCTCTCCTATGACCCCACTTGCACCTGGTATTGAGTCACCTTTGCTTCGACTTTCTAACAAAATTGATAGCCAATCTTGATATACTGGTGAATGTAAGCTGAAAATAATGTCTATGATAAACTATTCAATATATTTGTTCTTTTTTTTAAAAAAACAATAATAAATATATTAAAATATTTATAAGCCACTTTTTAATTACTTTAACTTTAAAAATGTCTATTATAATAAAACAACTTGTAATAGATTTTAAACAGAGCGCTTATTTTTGTAATGGTACAAACCAAAGACAGTGAAGTAATTGTTTTGTATTTCAAGTTATTCAGTGTAATCACTTGGTTTGTTATCATTATTTTTTGTTTCAATTTTGTTACTAATTTTATTTATCATTTACTAGAATGCTATAAAAAATTATAAATTAAATAAATACATAAAATACAAATATAACAACTTACAGGTTTATGTTTTGACCACAAATATGTTGTACAAGTGTTTTGCAATCAAGAAGTTCTCTGTGAGCATCATCAACATCATCTTCACATATTATCATAAATACATGGTCAAGCCACTAGAAAATATAAATTTAATTTACAAACTTGGATAGATCTGACATTTCTAATTTAAACATCTAATTTATTGTAACAAATACATTGATCAAATATTTTTATAACATTCATTATTTATTGCTATAAGAGCATGTGGTTTCTTTTAAGTTTTCTTTTCTTTTTTTTTGTATGGTATGTTACTTAAGTAACTATATGCCTTGGACATACCCATAACATCAAAATACATTTGAGCTTTTTAATTTTAGAATGTTTTTAAGAAATCTAAAAAATCTTTAAGGTAGAATCGATCAAATAAATCAAGTTTATTATAGGAACCTTTATAAACAAACCTCATCAAAAACAATAGTTGTGTTATCTTTACACTGCATTGATGTATATGTGTTGCTAAATTGGGCAGCCATCACTCTCTGAGATGTTATAATTGGAGATAATAGTTGGGACACATGATGACCATCACTAATATTATCATCTTTTTCCTTCAAACAAAGTAAAATATTTTTTTAACAAAAAAGTTATAACATAGCTTCACTAATTCCATGCATAATTTTATTGATTACTTATTAAGTAACACACTATTTACTTACTAATACGTCACCTTCACTAATATATTAAATTATATACTTAAGGTTGGTTATTTGCCTTATTTTAAAGAATTTACTACAATAACTTACTTGACCATTAAAAGATTTCATTCTGGATATAAATGTTTCGTCCCATTTTGAAAAAAGTAAATCATTAACACTATCAAATATTAAGACTGCCTTCATTTTTTTAATATAAAACACCAGAAAAATATTGCAAATACACCACGTATTTGTATTACTATTAAAGAATTGGCACTCGTAAATTCAGGACAATAATAAACAACGAAATGTTTGATTACTATTTTTAATTTTGACTTGTAGTAGGTAAACTATACTCAATGATTTCTTTTGATAAACATCCACAGAAAACAAATACAATTAAATAACACAGATTAGCCATAGTAGCCACAGTCAACAAATAAACTCAATTGTAGTCACTGTTAAATGTCAATTTAAAAAGAAGTTTGACATTGCAGCTCTACTGTCGACTATCAAGATCAACTGATTTACGCGCACGTGAAATGAAATATTATTTTGATTATTAAATGGAAATATTACAGCCAAGGTGCATGCATAAGTTTTAAACTTATTTCGTGTTATATGTAAGTGACTACTATCTAGTACTTGCGGAGATGTGATTTATATCTGCATATTTTGTTTAATTATATAAAAGTCGCATTTATTTACAACTTTAATTTCGTTATATTTTTTTAAATACCAATAGACAGGTTACATTATAAAAATAACAAATTTCGGCTAATGACGGCGATTGAAGAGTACACGAATATTAGAAGATGAGTCGGAAACAAAATAATTTGGTTGGTATTTCCGTATTACTTATATCGATGTGAATTATTTTAATATTGAATTTATTTTATAGCTGTATATATGTTTTTCTTTTAGAAAAAAATTAAGTCACTATGTTATTTAACATTGGGTGGTTCAGTATCCTATCATTTAATTTATTACAAGAAAGATTTTAATGGATATTATAAAAATGTTCTCCAACCATTGAGCCAACAATTTAACCCGGAATGGGCTCATAGAATAGGGGTTTCTGCAATCAAATATGGCTTTTTCCCATCAGAAGATTATAAAGATCCTGAAGTTCTCGTAAGTTTTATAACTACTAATAGGTCAATTATAATAATGACTATTGCACAAGAAAACATTGTACATTAGCATATACATATATTAAGAGATCAGTTATAATAAATTGCCTATGTTCAATGGCATGCATATCTCAGAATTATGTGCTTGTTTTATTTTAGTAAATATTATTATGAATTTAATTTTTAATGACTTTTTTAGAAAACAAGATTTTTGCAATATGACCTTAGCAATCCAATTGGGATTGCAGCTGGATTTGATAAACATGGTGATGCAATAACAGGATTAAGGGGTTTGGGTTTTTCTGTTGTAGAAATTGGTTCAGTGACACCTGAACCACAGCCTGGCAATCCTAAACCCAGAGTGTTTAGACTACCAGAAGACGAGGCAGTGATTAATAGATATGGTTTTAATAGTGAAGGACATAAAGAAGTGTTCCATAAAATACAGAACATTGACAAAGCCTTGTTGCAGAATGGTTTATTAGGTGTAAATTTAGGTAAAAATAAAACATCAGATGATGCAGCTCAAGATTATACCTTAGGAATTAAACAGTTTTACAAAATTGCTGATTATTTTGTAATAAATATTAGTAGGTAAGACTTACAACTGAGATTCTTAAATTTTTTTTTACTTGTTTTCTACAATCAATATATATTTCAGTCCAAATACACCAGGATTGAGATCCCTACAAAATAAAGAAGAACTGAGTAAGCTACTGAGTGAGATTAATAAAACTTTAAATTCATTGCCAATGGAAAGCAAGCCTCCTCTTCTATTAAAGTTGGCACCAGATTTAACTTTAGAAGAAATTAAGGACATAATTGCTGTAATCTCTAAAAAAGATAGTAAAGTAGATGGTCTTATAATCTCAAATACAACAATTGAACGACCTTCACTAAAAAATCAAGATTATTGTCAAGAAATTGGAGGACTGAGTGGTAAACCACTTACAAATAAATCTACAGAAATGATAAAAACAGTGTATAAATTGACCAAAGGTATTTTAAAATTTTATTCCATTCTTCATCTTTTATTTATCAATAAATATTGATAAATAAAAGAAAATTAAAACTATATGGCACCCATTGATGTACAGTGGGTCAGTGTGACATGGAATTCATCCACAACATGCACTATTTTGATTTCAAATGGAGAGTGGAGAATAGTGTCTTGAAACTAAATTCTCTCTGTTTATTCTGTTATACAGGAAAAATAATGAAGCTTGTTTTTTTTTTCTAAGTGATCTTAGTTTATGGATTTAAAATTGCATTCAAAATTACATATTAGCAGCAGCCTTGCAGATTACAATATCAATTTTATTGTCTTGTTAAATTTTCTATCCAGTGTTTTTGGATGGAACACATTAATACTATGTTTTTGCTATGACTTTTAGGTACTATACCAATAATAGGTGTGGGTGGTGTGTTTACTGGTCAAGATGCTTATGAAAAAATATTAGCTGGAGCAAGTGTGGTACAAATATACACAGCTCTCATTTATCATGGTCCCCCTGTTGTAACAAGAATTAAAACAGAATTAGCACAACTACTCATTAAGGATGGGTACAATGATGTTTATGCAGCTGTTGGGAAAGGAGTGAAATAATTAATTTTGTATATAATATAGAGATTATAACTTTAATAACAATTTTTAAATGAAATATACATTTAAATAACATTTTATATAAATAGTGTTCATTATTTTATAACCATATTACACTACTGTGTGACTGCAATATCCTATCATGACTAGCCTTTCAATTTCTCTTCCTGTCCTGGAAATATACATGAAATATACATGTAAATGCGTAAGTCTTGTTTATTTCAATAAATTTTTATCTTTTACTCTTACCTAATATTTTACAGTTTGGTAAATATGACAGAATGTATTTTTTACATTCTTCAAGATCATTTACACTAGATAGATTGAATAGTACTAAAGTTGTAAGATTTTTGAGTGATTTTATTTCTTTAACACCATTATCTGTTACATTTATACACTTAGAAACTTGAACATGCATCAATGTGGCATGTCCATAAGCCAGGCCTTTCATAGCTCTGTCATCAATATACTTATTATCATGAAGTATTATTTTTTGTAATTTAGTGCAACCACCTGAAAATAGTAAAATAGCATTTGTTTTTATTTTAAAAGTAACTGTTTACAGATATAATAACATGACATACTTAAATGTGGAAATCCATAATGGGAGATAGATGATTCTGATCCATCAATTTCCACTATTTTAGGAACAGATTGATTTTCTGATGGTAATAAATTATAATCATCCAATTTCTTTCCATCTGACCAAACAACTTTTCCTCCATTTCGCAATACCCATTCAGCACAGGCTCGGTCGGGTCCTACTGTTTCAATACGTTGCTGGTCAGGTTTATTAAACATCATATTAACATATTCCCAAAATGCTCTAGTAGGCAATTTTGAAGGATTAAAGTTATGCGTGGATGCATAAACCTGAAAAGAATAACTGAGTAGATTTTTTTTAATTGTATATTTTTATATTGTGATCTTTATTTAGACGAATACCCACAGATCGGCGTAATGTTAACATTATTGACTATAATTACACTTTATTATTCACAATTATAATTTAACAGGGCAATTAGCGATCCAGATCTGTCATTTTCAGAATTTATGTGTATTTTCAATTTTATTTTAGGTTTTGACTTTTGCGAATTTTAAAATTTACTCGTTGCACAGATTAGTAATGCAACATAATTAAAGTGTTAAAGGTTTTGTCAATAGGTTTTGTCAATATTGTGCATGCACAAAAGTAAAATAATTTCATATTGTACTACGTTTTTAGAAGATATAAATTTTCATGAAGCTGCAAAATCAAAACAGTAACATCGACGATCGAGATAAATTATTTAATTCAGTTCAAGTAAATAAGTGGAGTCTGAAGGTGAATTTTAATTCTGTATAATCATTATATGTAATTTTATTTACCTATATTTCAATATTATATAGCTTGGATGCGATTGCGAATTTCTTATTATTATTTAAATGGTAAAGAAATACATAAAATAATTTTGAGCTGTGGTATCTTTTTTTTCTAATTAATTGTACAATCTGTGGATTCATTGTTTGACAGCTGAAACAAAATACAATATTACTTTTCCGGAAAGGAAAATATATAGTAAAAAAATCTTTTATAGTTTTACCATTGTTGTAAAATTATTTGATATAATTAAATCGATATAAATAAATCATGTCTGAATCGTATGGTAAATCCTATTAGTAGTATGAAAATGAAAATAATTCCTTTTGTAATATAGTTCTTAATATGTGAATGCGTTTTCTTTTCAGAATACTTATTTAAGTTTTTAGTCATTGGGAGTGCAGGTACTGGAAAATCTAGCCTGCTCAATAACTTTATCGGTAATAAATGTAAGTACTCACAATATTTTTATATTGTGACGTGTAAGTAAATTAAAAAAAAAATAATACTTAAAAAATTGTAATTTTAGTTAAAGAAGATCGATGTCATACTATCGGAGTAGAATTTGGTTCGAAAATTATCAACATTGGAGGGAAATCAACAAAGTTACAAATATGGGATACCGCTGGGCAAGAAAGATTTCGCTCCGTCACTCGCTCTTATTACAGGGGAGCTGCTGGTGCTTTGCTTGTATATGACATTACCTCTCGTGATTCATTTAATGCCCTGTCTAACTGGCTAAGAGATGCTCGTACTCTTGCAAGCCCTAACATTGTTATATTACTCGTTGGAAATAAAAAAGATTTGGAAGAATCCAGAGAAGTAACATTTACAGAAGCTAGTCAATTTGCGCAGGAAAATGGTTTGTTCCTTTTGAATATGACTTTTGTAGATTAGAAATGTAAGAAATATAATATATTTTTAATTTTTTTCCTTTTACAGAATTAATGTTCCTAGAAACTAGTGCTAAAACAGGGGAAAATGTTGAAGAAGCATTTTTGAAATGTTCTAAAACTATACTTGCTAAAATTGAAACTGGTGAATTAGATCCTGAAAGAATAGGCTCTGGTATACAGTATGGAACTGGCACATCCAAGAGATTATCAGCACCAAAGAAACCTGCAAGAGCACCATCAGATTGTGCTTGTCATATGTAAGATTAAGTTATCTTTAAGTTTAAAACTAGAAAATATGATTGAAATTGGATTTATGCAATTCTCTCTATCCTTGATTGTGATCTAATTTTATTTTAATTGTAACCCTAGACTACTTTAAGTGATTATAAAATTAGAATTTAGGCAATGAATTAAAAATTCAATAACATCTCAAGTAGTTACAGGTAATTGTTATAAAGGAATCTCTTGTTTTTAAATATATTTTGTTTCATTACACATTAAGTAATAATTATGTAATAAATTGATATCTTTTGTATTAGACAACACAATAGTGATCCTTTGTTTACATTAAATGTATTTTTGTAACTTTTTAAACAATACTAACTATATATAAGAATTAGTTTAGTGACTACATCATTGATTATTATACTAAAAAATATTGCATAAATGTATTTCATTAAGCACTTTAAAATTGCAAAGTAGCTCATTAATGTATACATGTACTCAGGAGTTATACAAAACAAGTTTGTATCTGCAGATCAAAAATGTTATAATACCACTGAAAAAAAATGCAACAATGACAAATATTATGAATAAAGTAATGTAGTGAAAATATATATTTTTATTTATAACTAAAATAAAGTAATAGCAAAGAAGGACAAAAGGCTTTATTTTTTTTAAATAGAAAATTTTATTGATTGTACATTGAGGCCAGTTGTGGCGCAAGGGCACGATAGTGTGACTGTAAATGCAACTTGCTGTGGGTTCAATTTCTACTTGATGACTGAAAATGTTTTATATCTCCATTTTTTTGCACTGGTGTCGAGGTAAAGCGCGGCGTTAAGTTCCGCCAATTAACATGCAATGCCTCCAAAATTCGGCAAGCTACAAAAAAAGGAAATTATTATTATGTGCAAGATAAGTAATGGACATTCAAGAATATATTTTTGTGCAGAATGGATTGTCTTAACAGCTTCTTTTATTTACAAAATGTGGATTATATAAAAGTTCAAGCCCTGTCAAACAATCTGACACTAGAATGTACCACGTAATTTATAAATTCTTTTTAGTGATTTTAAAAAAGTAAAAGGAAATTACTTTTTCATAGAAACAATTATGAGATAAGTAAGTCATTCAATCTGTGTAATATAATAATATAATAAATCTGTATATTTTCATTTTTATAGTATTGTTAATAGTTTAAACTATGTAGGCACCTTAAATAAAAACGAAAATATTTTAGTTTATGTGGCCCAATCACGAAAACCATAATTATAAACAAATTTTGTTTAACAAATCTAGTAATTGTGTTCCTAATTGTAGTAGGAAGTATTTTTTTGATGCTGCTTTCATTTCTTGTTAAAAGGACACTATTTCAAGATAATATGCAGGATAAGTGCAGGAAGAAAAGAATCCCATTATAAAACTAGAAATATGTTAAAAGTATATACTTTATACATATGTAAACGAAGTGAGTTACACTTCATTCAGCATTGAGTTTGAATTATGACTTTTATTTATAATCTATGAAACTTTGACGTGATACGTTATAATAAAAAGAATAATATATTTTAATATTTAATAATTACGAATGGTGAAGCAATAGCTTTAAATGTTGTTTCTCTTTTCAGGTTAGTTGTTAGAAATTGTATAAATTGTATAAGTGTAAACATTGGTTTATATAATAAATCTCTTTTCAGAGCAACTCAATTTAAGTTCTAGTTTTACTGTTCACCCAATTATCCAAGGATCATTATAAAACAACATTTATACAGCTGATTCCCAAGAAAAAAATGGAGAAACTAAAGTTCGAATTCATGGTCAAGGCCAGTGAAGATGTGAAGACAAATATTATTTGTGTAACGACAATTACCGATTTAAATGGACGTACTTTTGGGTTTCCGGATAAATTACAATCTGTAAAATTACATGATGCAATAGTAAAGACTCAAATCTTTCAGAAAGTGAAGGCTACATTACAAAAACGACATGACAAACGACAGGTCTGGATATCAGTGAGCCCAGAGATGAAGGCGGTGTATTGTGATGAAGACGGAAATATACAGTTCATGGGATATCTTTTAGAAGAAAAAGAAATACAAAAAACTTCTACGGCAGGAATCTCTGAAGAATATCTAACAAGACTAATGGAAAGCTTCGCTGATATGAAGAAGGAGTCATCAAAACCTTTTAATGTGGGGAAAATAGCAGAGAAATTCGTTATCGACAAATTCAACAGTAAGATTACTAATGTGTCCCAATGGATGTCTATCTTTGAAGCGGAATGCGCACGTTTAGGCATAGAAGAAGATGTCAAAAAAATAGAAATTTTCAGGTTATTTTTAGAAGATACCTGTAAAGACTGGTATAGTTCGATGCTTATTAAATATTCCATAAATTCAGAATGGGCTGTGTGGAAACAAAACTTTAATGAGACATATGCAGATAAGAGTTGGTCACCAATTAGGTATGCAATGTTATTTAGATATAGACAGGGCTCACTACTAGAATATGCATTAAAAAAAGAAAGACTATTATTAGAAATAAATAGGACCATCGATAAACACACTCTAATTGATCTGATTGCTACTGGATTACCGAATTTTATTGCAGATCAGATTGATAGGAATAGTTTAAAGGAAACTCAAGATTTATTTAATAGTATAAGAAGTTTAGAGCACATGGCAAATAAAAAAATAATAGATAAAAAAATACCAGCTTTTGATAGTATAATTAAAGAGAAAAATGCGAGGTCTGTGGTTAGTCCGTGTAAAATTTGTGAAAAAGAAAATAAAGGTACACGTTATCATCCTGAATCGCAATGTTGGTTTAAAATAAAAAATAATGATAGAACAAGAAAAGAACAGATAAGGAGTGTAAACAATTCAGAATTAGAGACAGAACTAAACGAAATTAATCCAAAAAACTAGTAGTGCCGCCATTAATAAAAATTAAATTACTAATAAATGACACTTTGGAAACATCGGGAATCTACGATTCCGGATCGAATGTGTCCTTAATAAATTCAAGGTTATTAGCTTTAAAAAAAAATCATACTCATAATATAAAAGCAGGTTTGAAAACAATTAATGGCGTAAAAAAATCTATAGGAATGGTAACATTAAAATTAAAAATTTTTGAAATTGAAAAACATATTGATGTATTTGTTATAGAAGAAGAAAACTTCGACTATAATTTTCTAGTTGGATTGGATTGTATACGAAAATTTAAATTAACTCAAAATGAGAATTTAGAAATCATGCAAAATATCCAAAGCAACGAAAAGACAGACTACATAAAAAGCATAGAAATTCCCGGCAGTTCGGGCAGTGGCATAGAAATAAACAAAAATGAAAAAGAAAGTATAATTCACGAATATGAACTAAACTTTAATGAAAATATATTGGTCGATGATTTTGATATTTCGGTAAACCATTTAGATCATAAAAAAAGATCTGATATTGATCAATTAATACGCAAATATAATTCAATTTTCGCAAAGGATAAATATGACATAGGTACGGTAAAAGGTTATGAAGCACACATTGATCTCTTGATAGATAAGTACTGTAGTAAGAGGCCATATAGATGCTCTATTGAGGATATGAAAGAAATTGAACATCAAATATCAAAATTATTAGAAAACAATTTAATAGAGGAATCATATAGCCCTTTTGCCGCTCCGATAACACTAGCATTTAAAAAGAAGAAGGAAGGAGATCAAGACTGTGTATAGATTTTCGAGATTTAAATAAAATAGTAGTCCCCCAATCGCAACCTTTTCCCCTAATTGAGGATTTAATGGTTAAAACGAGGAAATGTAAATTTTTTTCAACATTTGATATAAACTCAGCTTTCTGGTCAATACCTCTCAAAATTGAAGATAGACCAAAAACTGCATTTGTTACCCAGACTGCACACTATCAGTGGACATGTTTACCTTTTGGCCTAAAAACTTCACCCGCCATTTTTCAAAGAATCTTAAGTACGATCATAAGAAAACACAAACTATCAGATTTTACTGTCAATTACATAGACGATATTTTGGTATTTTCAGAAACGTTTGAGAAACACATAGAACACTTATCTTTGTTATTGGAAGCAATCTTAAAAGAAGGTTTTAAATTAAAATTTACGAAATGTAACTTTGCCCAAGACTCTGTAAAATATCTAGGACACATAATAAAAAACAACACGGTAACTCCACTAAAAGATAATTTAATTGCTATAAAAGAATTTCCGATCCCAAAAACACAAAAAAACGTGCGACAATTTTTGGGAAAAATAAATTTCTATGGAAAATATGTACCAAATATGTCAATAATACTAGATCCTTTACATAACTTATTAAGAAAAGGAGAAAAATTTGTTTGGTCTGATAAATGTCAAGAATCATTTGATACAATGAAAAAACTTTTATGCTCAAAACCAATTCTAGCCATCTTTGATCCAGACCTACCAATACATATTTATACAGATGCTAGCATACAAGGCATAGCTGCAATCTTAAAACAAGTTCAATCCAACGAAGAAAAAAAACCTTGTGCATATTTTACCAAAAAATTAAATAATTCCCAAAAACAGAAAAAAGCTATATATCTTGAGTGTCTGGCTATAAAAGAAGCCGTTAAATACTGGCAACATTGGCTAATAGGAAAAACATTCAAGGTTTTTTCAGATCACAAACCTTTAGAAAATATGAATATAAAAGCCAGAACAGATGAAGAACTGGGAGATCTTACGTTTTATTTGTCGCAATTCAATTTTAAAATTATCTATTCTCCGGGAAAATATAATATAGAGGCAGATACTTTAAGCAGAAACCCGGTGTTAGAACCATGTGAAAATGAAGAAAGTTGTTTAAAAGTAGTTAATCTTGTAAAAATAGAAGACATACAACAAGATCAAAATAAAAACGAAGATATAAAACAAAATATAAATAAACTTATCTTTAAAAATAATATATATTATAAAAAAAAACAAAAAATATGAAAAAATTATACTAACCGAAGAGTTCAGTAAACATATTATAAAACAAGTTCATCTCTACTACTGCCACTTAGGAAGACAACAAGTAGAAAACAAAATAAAACCCTTTTATCAAGCTAAACATTTATTAGATAACATAAAAAAAATATGCGAAAACTGTGATGTCTGTATAAAAAATAAATCAAGAGGAGCTTACAAGTTTGGACTTATGTCTCACTTAGGACCCGCCACATATCCGTTCGAAATAGTGTCTATAGATACCATAGGCGGATTCGGTGGTGCGCGTTCAACCAAAGTATATTTACATCTTCTAGTAGATCACTTCACTCGTTACGCCTACATCTTGACATCCAAAACTCAGAATGCTAATGATTTTATAAAACTAGTCCAAAAAGTAACTCAAGATTATAAGATTGACCTGATTCTATCAGACCAATATCCGGGAATAAATTCAAAGGAATTTAAATATTTTTAGAAAAAGAAGGTATACCTATAGTATTCACTGCAGTAAACGCACCATTTTCTAATGGATTAAACGAACGGTTAAACCAAACATTGGTTAATAAAATTCGTTGTAAAATTAATGAAAGAAGGAATAAGATCGCTTGGACTACTATTGCTCATGAATGCACGGAAAGATACAACGAAACTGAACATAGTATAACAGGGTTCTCCCCAAAATATTTACTGCAGGGAAAAAATGTGGACATTCTACCAAATGAACTGAAACAAAATAAAGTACAGAATCATCATCTAATACGAGATCGAAAAATTGCCTTAGAAAATAGTATAAAATCACATAATTATAACAAACAAAGATTTGATAAAAACAGAAGACATTATGAGTTAGAAGTCGGAGATTTAGTATATGTTGAAAACGGAAATCGGATAAACCGAAAAAAATTGGATGAATTAAAAATTGGACCATATCAAATTGTAGAGAAATATCCAATTCAATTTACAAAGTAAATACGGATCATAAAAAGTTACAGTCAAATCTTTTCCATATTACAAAACTCATTCCAGTAGTACTAGATGATTAACTTTGGGGGGCGGGGGAGATGTAAACGAAGTGCGTTACACTTCATTCAGCATTGAGTTTGAATTATGACTTTTATTTATAATCTATGAAACTTTGACGTGATACGTTATAATAAAAAGAATAATATATTTTAATATTTAATAATTACGAATGGTGAAGCAATAGCTTTAAATGTTGTTTCTCTTTTCAGGTTAGTTGTTAGAAATTGTATAAATTGTATAAGTGTAAACATTGGTTTATATAATAAATCTCTTTTCAGAGCAACTCAATTTAAGTTCTAGTTTTACTGTTCACCCAATTATCCAAGGATCATTATAAATATATCTATGTATGACATATATATGTGTATAAAATGACCATTGTTAAAGGAATGCACATTTTGTGGGTTAACAGGGACACAGTGTATTATAAATTTGTCAGGAGGAAAAAAAATACAATATTATTTTTATTACAAATTTATTCTCGAAATAACATCATTAACAGCTTTACAGAATTAGATCTAGCTAATTTCGTTATCAGTATTAATTATTGATATCAAATAAATATTTATAAAATATTTTAAACATTTTGCCGATAAAACCATCAATATTAATAATTGTATAAATCATATATAGAATATTTATTTCAAAAAGAGTGCGCTCTTTACTCTATTTCTAATATGTTAATGGACATTCGAACGTTACAAGCGGCGATATGTGTTTCTTTGCTAGTTTTATGAGATTTAGCATTTTTTTGTTGAAAACTTGATGTTATTATTTCCTCACATTTGTGGAATGTAGCAACTTGCCATTTATACAGGTAAAAATATAATCAATTGTCTGACACATTTACATCTGTAGACATAAAATGAGAAGAGGAAAATGTTGAGCAAAAATAAAGATAATATCTACACAGTATATTTTTTGATTTACTAGTTACAAAAATATTTTCTATATACAAAGTGTGTTACGAACCTAAATAGTGTTTGTATTCTCTGAATTACAACTTCATATTTATAATAATAATTTATAACAGCGAATTAAGCAGGTCACTTCGTTTCTGTGTAAGTACATCTTTTTTTTAAGGTACAAAAGTACCCAATATTTCTATTTACTTTGAATCAAAAATTAATATATATGTATTTTTTTACTTTAATAATCAAATGATTTCGATTTTGAAAAATAATTAAGTATTTTTGTTGATAATAAATAAAGATTTACAAAAGTCAACATGTTAAACATAAACTAAAAATAAACAATAATGTTACACTCCATGCAACAGTATTGTAGACAAATACAAATCTTAAAATAAAATGCACCTATTTTATCTAGGAACTATATAATGGTGTGATGGATGTCATACTATGACCTAATATCGCATTAAGCACTTCATACCTAAACTTATATTCGTTATTAAACAAATGAGTGACAGTTAAAAGTTGGAAATAAGTTTAATTAATAAATTTCGCCTGTACATAATATCTCGATGCTTCTTAATTAACATACGAACTTAGTATATGATTAATATATTGATTTAATCACGAAACCGAAACTTAAAACACATTTACAATAAATCCTAGTTCTATCACAGTAAAATATTAAAACACTCTTAAATCCACATAAAAGAATTAGTTTATCTAAGTGACTGTGTGAGTCAGTCCCGCTGGCTCCACACAGTCAAAGGCATCATGCTGATATTGATACCCATGATAATAGTCGAATTCTTCAAATAATATCTATTTTCAAAAAACTCTATACACTACAAGTAGATTCTTTTTATAAAACCATCGCTTTGTAGAATTACTAATATTTAAATAAACAAAATATAGTCACTCTACTAATGCACTTCATAGTAAGTGGCAAACGAAAGCGATGTGCAGGGACAGTGCACTGGAAAGATCGACACTAAGATCATAATTATTGTTAACCATTCAGAAATTATTTATAATACAATTTCAAATTCCAAAATATATATCCAATTTCAGTCTTTTTGGAAATATGCTTTTAGCCACTTAAATATTTAATTTGAATCTATAATAGCAATTTTAATAATTGAGTTTGAAATAGTGGTATTTTTTGGTCATTTTATTTGAAATTTAGCCTAAAATTAAGGCCGTTTCGTACCGATACAAAGTATATATGACTAGACCCATGTTAAAGTACAAAAATAATTTTATAAGTACATGCAAGTTTTAAGTCCCGACATTGGCGTTATTAATCTTAGTGTCTATCTCTGAAATTTTACGTGACAGTTTATAAAAATTATTACAAATATTTTAAAATTATATATGTAATTTGTAACACTTAATCTTCGTTCGTCATACAGTAAAATTCCTATCCAACAGAGAGCAATTAAACTATCTGTCCAAGCACACGTTAAAATACAATACGTCTAAATAACATAAATATAACCGATTCTGATCCCTATAAATCATGATTTCATATATACTACAATAATCTATTGCTAATTGGCTATACAAAATACTTCGAGACACGAATAACAAAGCATCTATCTAAAAGAGCAATCGCACGTCCAACGTTAACTCAACCAACCGCCGTCGATTGAAAACTTTATATATAAAAATACAAAATGTTATTTTGTGACTACACACAGTTACCGTATATGTGGCTATGGTCCGGCCCAAGTTAAATTCTGCTAACCTTCGAATTACTCTTAAAAGTGTGTTACATATTAGAAAACGATTTCAATCATTATTTAGTAAAATAAAATTGTTAATATAATTTCTCTATATCAATATACAAAATAAAGTGATAAAGTTTTCGAAGCATAGCAGCAAGTTGTGAGGTATTCTAGGTATAGATATTAATGTGTTGCCAGATATTTCATTTTGTTCCAAAATTTACATAAATTTAAATTCTGTGAAGGCTTTGAAGCTTAATATTAAATTTATCGCTCGATTTATTTAGTAAATAAAAAAATACATTTAAAAAATGTATAAAAATTTGAACGCAGCGGGATTTGAACTCGCGCCTCCTGGAAACCGTCCAGGCGCTCTTACCCCCAAGAAATGAATTTCGACGTAGCTAGTAGAAGGCATGCCTTAGCGGTCAGAGCGCCTGAACGGTTTTCACGAGGCGCAGGTTCGAATCCCGCTGCGTTCAAATTTTCATATGTTTTCTAAATGTCTTTTTCAATTTTCCAAGTGTGTAAATAACATTTTAAAAATGTTAAAAAGTTATTTAGTTAATATCTGGCAACTCTGTAGGTTTTGTTGTAGTGCGTTGCCCTTTGGACGTGTCTACGCCGATGCCTGTCGACACGCGACGGCCGCTACTAGCGCCGCGCCGCGCCCGCTGCCGTCTTCTGATAACATTAGGTCGAACTGAAATGAAAATTATTTAAATTGTTAATATACTTAATAAAAAAAGGCTGCTAATTTATTTGTATGCAAGAAAAATTGTTTTTATTGCATAAAAATAAATATACTGAAATGTAAGAAACAAAGGTTAGTAAAAGAGAGCCTAGAGTAACGAGCTAGACGAGCTAAGACACTATGTTCTCAACTTTTTGCGTGAAAATTGAGATATTGCTTGTTAAGTGACGGAACTTAATGTTCCACAATGTCTTAGGTGCTAGAGGCTAAAAATGAAAATAATATAACATTCCCGTGGTGGGAATCGAACCCGGAACCATCACGTGTACGTACAATCAAGTCCAACTGCACCACGATTGCCTCATAAATACACAGAAATTAGTTTGGCTTGTTTAACAATCATATAAACTAGGTACAGCTCATAATAGCGTAGTAGTTTTGGCTTCAATTTCCACAAGAGATAATGATTATAATAAAGTTATTTACGTGTTCTCGCTCTGATAAAACAATTTGAGGCTTCAATTTATACCACTTAACTAACACACATCGTCGATTTGAAATAGAAAATAGTGTTTTGACATTATATTCCCCAACTAAATTATTTATTTTTTGCAGTTTATATGTAACTGCAAGTAATAAATATGTAGATGCAAAAATAGGTAACCTTATACATGCAAATTGTTTAATAAAACTGCATTTAATATGTTATAGCTTAGAGCAATTGTTTCTCATGTTACTGAATAAAAATACATGATCTCATCCATTAGTCGAAGTCACTTTTGTAATTCTATAAGTCCAATAGAAATGGATAGAGCAATCTATTTATCTTAATATTACTTAACTAGCGGCCCGCTCGCGGCCTCGCCGCGTGAACTATATATTGCAACCCTCAGGAGTGGGTTTTTGAAAAATAAGGTAGCCTATGTTTAAGCTTAGATTATCAACTATATTTATGCCAAAATTCGACATAATCGGTCAAGCGGTTTAGATTTTTCATATAAACTTTCATCTCCTATTTCAACCCTTTAGCAATTGATTTTTGAAAAAATAAGTAGCCTAGTTAGACCCAGTAACTATCATTACTTTCATTCCAAATTTCATCCAAATCGGACCGGTAGATTAGCTGTGAAAGCATGACAGACAAACACACAGACTTTCGCATTTATAATATAAGTATGGATGTTGATTCTTTGGCTAATGTATGTAGAGTTATTTTGTTGTAGAGTGCAATATAAAAATAATGAAGTCCTGAACTGTTATGAAGAGAAAATAAAAAGTAACAAATTTTATATATAAAAAAGTAAAGTAATTTATTAAAGAAGAGGTGAAACGATGATTTTATTTATTTTGCTAAAAAAAAAATTATATATTTAGTGTTACAAATTATTACAAAAACAAAATAAAAAAAAAACAAAACAGTAATCAGTCCCTTGAATTATCTATTCGCGATAACCCTCTTTGTTTGTGTCCCATTTATTTTCCATAAGGCCTTGTCAAAATAAATGGCAATACGTAGTATGGCTCATAGTGTTTCAAATACGATAGTGGTTATCGTTTTAAGTATTTTTGTTTAATGTATTCTTTTTTTAATATAAAAAGTTTTGATAACACCACAGGTCAATGTTGCTCAAAAAATTCTTCAACTGAACAAAGTTCATAAAAAAGTTAATCAAAACTTATAAACATCTGTATCTTCTTCTATTAAGAATCACTATCGCAATTTGCTTTGAAAATGGGTGTGTTTATTAAGAGACATTGACTTGACAATTATGCTACAAATATTTTGGAACAGATAATAAAAAAATTAAAAACAAATCCGGTTTGTTTTCAATGAGATGGGCGTTATCAGACGAACATTGACCAGTTTGCAATAACAATACGTAAAGGGGCTCGCCACGACTTTATCGTCATCGATAATTGTTAGAGACCGGAATGACACTATTCGCGAAAATACCGGAATACTTAGATATTTAGCAAAACAAAGCTATCTTCGACTTGATAGTCACACCTAATTATTGTTTAAATAATAACAACTATATAACTATAGGAATAATTTAGATTAAATTGTCTATAAATTACTTATTATTATAAAAATGTTTTCACAAGTTCATATAAAAGTAGCAAAATTAGTTTCCTTTAGTAATATTGTTAATTATGGTTTCTCCTGTATAGCAGGATAGGCAGAGCGATCCGTGCCATGACACTCCATTTTCCACTTTTTGCCTAAATTGAAGACATTCTTTTAAATGGCGGAATATAACTACAGCATGAAATTCCAAATAACTTAATCGTTAAATGCATTAATAAATAATCAAAACAGGGATTACATACAATAACAACCTTTTACGTACAAGATACTTGTTTTACGTAAGCGCGCGTGAATGTGAACGACCTTAGTAAAATATGCTTATTTGTGAGGGCAACCAACTATGTATTGAAAGTGTTTTGAAATACTTTCAATCAAGGTTGATTTTTTCATAGAGTATGCAGTTATTATAACGATATGTCTCGACATAATTATTTCTGTCTGTGTTCCTGTTTACTATATTTTCCTGTTGTATTATATTTCCTTGACATTTTAAAAGTAAGACCCGTTTGTTACTTACGTTCATAAAATTTAAAACCTAATAGTTCAAGGATGGAATTATTTTAAATAAACTGTCCTAATATTATATAATAAAGTATAAAATATTAATATTAATTGCTTTTGTTAACATAAGCTTATTTTTTTACTATAAATATATCCGTACCAGGCGTGAATATTCTCATTTTTTATAACAAGCTTTTTTTTAATTTTAATATTTATTCGTAAATTCTGTTTTATGTTATTTTAAATATTTCTTTACCTAAATGGCCTTTTATTTTTTTCCTATCCTATCCTTTTATTTTATAAACCATTTAAGCGCTTTATTAATAAAAGAAGCCGCTAATACTTATTTAAAAATAAAACAATGTGTATGCATTTCGCTATAACATGTATTATATATAATATATAATTATATTATAAATGCGAAAGTCTGTGTGTTTGTCTGTCATGCTTTCACGGCTAATCTACCGGTCCGATTTAGATGAAATTTAGAATGAAAGTAGTAAAAGTGACTGGGTCTAACAAAGCCTACTTATTTTTTAAAAAAATAATCTCTAAAGGGTTGAAATAGGGGATGAAAGTTTATATGAAAAATCGAAACCGCTTGACCAATTGTAATGAATTTTGGCATAAATATAGTTGATAATCTAAGCTTAAGCATAGGCTACTTTATTTTTTAAAAATGCGCCCCCGAGCGTGCAATATAATGAAATAGTTCACGCGGCGATGCCGCGAGCGGGCGGCTAGTTATATATAACTTTAAACGCTAAGTTTTAACTATAAAATGTCATCATGGAAAATATTTCAAGCCAACCATATCAGCACTCTAAGCACGTCATTACTTTAAACGTCGATCTTTAAGCGTTTAAACATTAATGTGTACTTTAATATATTTGCTAAGTGTCTACCGCAGTGATTTATGTGTCACTCTAGTCGTCTATGCTACAATAATAGTTAGTTTGCGTTGGCTGCTTATAATTTAAATATTTGCTTAGATTTTAATTTGTGTACTTTATGGAACGGTTTATGAAATTTAAATGTGCTTTATATGGAAAACTTAAGAAATAAAAAAACTGCTAATTACATACTTTTAAGACTCGTCTTTTTACTTTTGCACTTTACACCAAAAAAATTAACTCAATATTTATACAAAAAGCATACAATCATTTCAAAGTATTATATATTTGAACATTTTTAAATAAAATGATACTTGCTTACTTACGAAATTGAAAAAAAAATTTAGGAAATATATAAAAAAATGAACACAGCAAGATTCAAATCAACACCTTTCGAAAATCAAGATAATTCTCATACGGTTATTACAACAATTTCCAAGGGACGCAAAAGGGTGCGAATACCTCAAATATAACATTCAACTTTATATACACTTTTTGAATTTGCTAAGCAAATAAATGTAGACTAGATGTTCAACTCACCTGAATACCAGGATTAACAAGCAAGGCGATCTTATCACACATGAGCGTGTGGAAGTGGGGGTGGAAGCGGTACACGGAGCCGTCGATGCCGACGGTGACGCGCGGCTCCTGCATCTTGTTGAGCAGCGTGGCGATGCCGGCCGACACCAGGTGCGCCGCGCGCCGCGACACGCACTCGCACACGTGGCGCACGCCCGACATATCCGCTTCTGTTGCGTGTGACAACCCTATAACGGGAAATGACATCGTCTTATATTTAGGCAGTGATAGATAAGCTTGTTGTTGCGTGTGACAACCCTACAACATGACACAATAAAATTGTGTTTATGTTAGAGCAGTGATAGACCCACTTTCTGTTACGTGTGACAACTCTATAACGGGACATGACATCGTGTTATATTTGGGCAGAGGTAGATAAACTTGCAGTTGTGTTTCACAACCCTACAACGTGACACAACATTGTGCTATACTGGAACAGTGGTAGACAAACTTGCTGTTGCGTGTGACAACTTTATAACGTAATATGACATTGTGTTGTACAACCCTACAACGTAACAAAATTTCGTTTTACTAGAGCAGTGATCGACAAAGTAAGGCCCATGACCACCCTACAACATAACATCACAACATTGTGTTAGTGCAGTGGACAAACTTTTTTAACCAGGGGCCAAAAAAATCTAGACTTATTTGATACGATTGGTTCTCGTTTTTTTGCAACTAGGTACACTCAAATATTATATTATGGCTCAACTACTACATAAATATTTTAGCTCTCGTTTTTTTTGCAACCACCAGTCAATTTTTTAAATATATTTGTCGCGAGCTATATACTTCATTCATTCATTCATATTCATATTCAATTCGCGAACCAGAGATGATCCGTCGTCTTTAAATCACTTTGCTAAGACACTAGCAGTCTTGCTAGCTAGCGTGACCCGCTTACGGCCTTGCATGCATAAAAATTTTAAAGTAATTTTATCGAAAGAAATTTAAGTTGTAAGATTTTTTATTTATGAATAGATTGAAATAAGATAGACATTAAATGTTAAGGGTAGATTGCCAAAGTACAACAGACAAAACTTCATTTTCCAGACAGTACACTAGTTTTTACAGAGTTAATATTCTGTATGTTTTCGATTCTATTATATTGATAAATGGCCCCAATAATATTTTTCTCATATATCTTCAATATACATTAATATTAACAGTAACATTTTCATTATATGTATAACCTGTCTGACAACTCTGAAGATTTAATGTGAAATTACTAATTCTGGTTGTAGATTGGATTCTCTATAGGGGCAATGTAGAATATGGTTTAGAGGCAAAACAAAACCAATGTTGTAGGTTCCGCCCCGCAACTGTGTCATATCTTTATAATAGCCGGATTCGGGAAAATAGAGCTATCTTATCTAAATTCTTATTACTTTAAGCGTTAAATTTAAACGATAAAATAAAACACTTTTTACATTTGTCATATGCATTTTGAGAATACATTAAAAATTTACTCAGGGCTTTTTATTTAACTCATTAACATCTCCCTGAGCCCTGATAAAATTAGAATGTGTCTGGGAATGCAGAAACGGTATTGGTATTCAACTACCTAGTGCTCTCTAGAATTATCACTTTATTCACAAAAGCATTAAAAGTAAAAGAAACAATCAACAACAATCAACAGTCGAAGTATAAATAGCCGAGTAAAGCAATTGACATTGATGACTTTGAAATACAATTTTCTACCTACAATGTTCTATTAATAAACTCAACATGCCTAACAGCTGAAAAACTGATCAAAACTACAAAATAATATAAAAAGAAAAAATCTTATCTCTATTAGCCTCTGTTTTATTATATTACACGTAAAAAATAATACTGGATGTTAGAATAAGATATAATAAAATATCACGTGACTCTTTCTGTGTACACGCAGTAGTTTAGTAATTAAAACTATAATTGACGTTAGAATAAGTAAAGACTTTTACCATTAAATGCATATATTATTATTTTACTTTATTACCGCACATTGTTTGCTATCTGTTAGTATAATACAGTATGCAATAAGTTATATGGATCGTAAAAAACAATGGCATTCACTGACGATTAATCCTATACAATAGGATTTTTTATAATAAGATCTTGTATGACATAAGATCGTAAAGCGTTGTAGATTATCCACGCCAATACGTAGGCAGATCCGTAATTTATTTTAATTAATACTTTTTTAATGGATAATTGATACGTTAGATTATATCTAACTTTATATGAATCTGAGCAGTGTGTATTGGTAATCGTGGTGTATCTTAGATTGTTCGCAACAGAAATGCTTAGTCATGATGACAAAAACACGAGAATACAATCTTTTATCCTCGTAAATAAATCAAAAACATAATTGATTAATGATTTCAATTTTTTAAAAGACAATATTTTTGATACTTTGAGTTCTGTATACTTTATCATTTTTATCATTTCATTTGAAATAGATAATTGATATACAAAACATTGTCAATAAAATAATGTTTAATTAGCTATAGACTGGATATTTAACGTCTTTTCCTGTCCGAGTCTAAAAAACTAAAATGAAAGATTGAAGCCACTCAACTTTTTTACATTTTCCTCATTTTTTAAATTCTTTTTGAACCTATAATCAAGACGCTGGGTCAAATACGTAACTAAACATCGCGCTAGCATCTATTTCATAATTCATTATAATTTATTATATAATAACAATTAAATGCCTACTATAAGCGAAAAGCCTTACGTAATAGAGCAGCAAGTATTTCGTAGATCATTTAGTGATTGATGAAAACGTTAAGTTACGTCATGCAACATGTTTGTATGCAGGTGGAAGTAGTTTAAATGTCACGTTTCGAAGGGCCACTGATTGTAATTTGAAACGTTTAAAAGTCTTATGCTATTCGAAACAAATAATTAAAAATATCATTAGTTCTTCGTTTTAGAAATGTTATATTTTTATAGTATAGAGCCACGTTAATAATATTAACTTATATTTATTATAAATTTTAAATATGTTTTTAATATTAAAAATAATAAAAAAGTAACTTACCTAGTTCATCAAGCACATCCATACAGCTTGTGTAATCTCCAGGTTTGTCCGACTCGATTTCCGATACATATTTAGTATAAAAACTTCCCTTTCGGAATAACAGGTCTGAACCCCGTCCTCCGAAGAGTAAGCCCATTTTTGTAAACTTAACCAGAACCAAGCGAACTAATTCTCCCAAATACATTCCAGATATCATCTTCTCTTGTCTGTAATTTTGAAATGTATCATGTTAACTAAGAAAATAGTGAATTTGTTAGTAGTTATACAGTATGTTTTTCAAAATGAGTACTTGAATGTGTAATCAAGTTTGAAGTTTCATAGCAGGGTATTCATAGAGAACCTAGTATTTTTTTTGTTTTTTTTTTTTTCGCTGGGAAATGCAGTTTACGCAGATCATCCGTACACAAGGAAGACAGAACTGCCTTGCATACGGATGATACTGTGGGGCTCAACGCGAGTCCGATACTACCCACTAATACCCAGCGGAAACCCTCTCCACCCTAGTATCAACTAACTCTATTCTTCTACCTTCGTCCCAAATTCAAGTTGTTTCGTTGTAAGCGTGTTGAGTGAGCGTAGTTTAACGCCGCGTTGTCTTATTTGCCAAAATAAAAATAATTAAATAATGATTATTCCCGATTACAGTCAAATACTACCTAATGTGCCATAATATATTATTATTGTAGCTTCACGCTGTATCCCGCACACAGCAGGGTAGGCAGAGGGAACCTAGTGTTAAGACACTCCGTTCCCCACTTTCCGCCGAATTCGGAGGCATTGCGTGTTAAGTGGCGGAACCTAATGTGCCATAATATATTTAAGAACAATAAACTTTTGTTTATGATTTTGTTTGTTATTAAAAAGCAATAAGCGTTATTAGGTCGTCCTGTAATTAGTTGTTTTATACACGTGTTCTTTTAATTTGATATCCATGTTTTTACTAATCGATATTTCATTTATCTCATACACCTTTGGTATCATTAAAGTATTTTTATTGAATAATTATAAGAGTTCAAAAAGGATTCACTTTGGTAAAGCAGATGCACTTTTCTTAAAGAGAATTAACATTTTGTTATACAAACGTTAAATTGTGCCGAGAAGTCTTTTTTTACTCGCGACGGAACGGCGACTGTATATGTGTGGAGTAAGAGGTTGTTTGTTTGTTTGTTTGTGTCTTTGTGCAAATTACTATGTCATTTATTTCCAAAACTGTAAGTCCGATTTCGATGCCGTTTTCTATGTTAGGGTCAGGTTCGATTGGCGTATGTTCTTAGATATGTTTTATCGCCCTAACTCATTATTGTTGTAATTACTATTGACTTCTGGTCTGTACTATTACGTATTCTATTTAATACATTATTAGGCATTTTACTTTTTCTCTAAAATATAGACTCCATTTATATAACTACATACATAACTAGTTCCTAATAAAAAATAATATTAACACTGCAAATTTCGTTTAAAAATTTCAAGTTCATTAATTCCGTAGAACAATCATTTATTACAATACACGTTTATAAATGCAATAACATATCTTATTCCATTTAATCTTTGAACTTATTTATTGACATTGCACTACAGTCGTGACTCATGACGATCATTTGATAAATATTATGTAATCTAATAGAAACAATTGTCTTCCATTTTGAATTGTAGCTGTCGATAGCTTTTAAAAATGTCACTTAGGAAGTTACATTTGAGGTCGTATTTACATTTAATTGACTATATTAATATAAAACCGGTTTCCTGCGACACACTTTCAAGTGTTATTCGTTGTTATAATTAAATTAATTTTTAGAATAACTACAGTAATTGTAAGAAAATGTTCTTAAATGTCTCAATTCAGTTGCTTTTTAAACAATGCGTTTCTTTTTAAGGATATATAACGTGACTAGAAATCTATTGTCTATGACTAACACAAAAAAAACCGTTTCAGTTAAACATCCTAGGTACTAATTTAATCATAAGTTTATTGACCGTTGAACGATTTTAAAGACAGTTGTAGCTTTCGTATTGGCTTTTCATAACTCACTTCATTATTTATTTTTTATAGTAAAAAGACATTTAGAAAAAAAATCGAACACAGAGGGATTCGAGCCCGCCTCTTTAGAACCATCCAAGCGCTGTGACCGCTAAACCATGCGTTCGAATCCCGCTGTGTTAAAATTTTTATACGTTTCCTAAAAACATCTTCAATTTCCTAAGTATACGAACAACACTAAAATTTTAAAAGTAATTATAAAGTATATTTTTTCGTAATTTAGTAATATTTACTTACATTTGTTTGCCGGGGTTGATAGAATTGACATCGACGTCACGATCGAACTCTGTCCTTACAAAGTCCAACGCACCGTCATCACCGAAGGCACCCCACTCAGTGTTTATTAACAAATCTGGCTTGCCCGGTTCTCCATCGAAAAGTTCACAATTTTCCGTCTTTTCCACATAACAGGCGTTACTTCCCGTACCTGAGAAATTGAAGTTTACTTTAAGCTATAAATCATAATGTAATGTATAATATTTGTATAAAAAAAATATTTGTGTACATATAGCAAATTTATTGTGCAAGAAAAGCTAGTAAGTTAATAATATGTTATGTATAAGTAGTCAAATTAAAAACAACAAAAAATGTATGCTAGTCACGGTACAGCGTAGGAACATAAAAAAAACCTTTAAAAAAATTAAGTACATAAACAAAAATTAGTGTCCGACCGAAGGTTCGGTTTCGGTTTCGGCAAAAAATTGTAGTTTCGGCCGTAGTTTCGGTTTCGGCAAAAAACCTGCCGAACCTTCGGCAATGCCGAAACTCATGACGTACTCAAGAATTTTTACGTAGCTTAGATACTTTTGAGTGTTTTATAGCTTGTGAACCTAATCTTAAGACGTAGTAAGTTTGAATATATTATAAATTAATGATGAGAATACTATGAACTGCTGACGACAGATTAAATGAACTATGCCTGTTAGTCTGTAACGAAACTGTGTGTCTGTTCGCGTAAGTGTGGCTCCTTTCAGGGGTCGAATACCTATGACTGATTGATATTTTGCAAACCCTGGGTTAGTTACCTTAATATTGGCTTGCCTTAATATTATTTAAATATAACCGTTTTCTATATAAATGTTACACAGTATATAGTCAATAACTTAATATTAATATATATCTAACGTAAATCTTATCATAAATTAGCACATAAATTTCTGTGCTTGAAAGCACAGTTACGTTAAAGGTGAAAATCTTTTTGTGTAAAAATACCTATTAACCAAGTATTGCCAATCTTAAGTGGCGACCGAGGGCCTCGATAACCCACAGGTCCCTGGGCTACAGCTCAAAAAACCTCTATATAAATCCGTAAGAGCCTTAGGTAAAGAGAACTGGCGTAGGTCTAGACTAACAAGTTAGTTGATCCATATAGTGGTCAAGTTGAAAACATATGTTCCAACATTTTAGATAAAAAAAATGAACTGAAAAAATTTCGATTTTTTTCTCTTTTAGTATTTATCAGGATAGAGCGAAACACGTCGTTTGAACATATTTTTCATCTTAAAATCTCAAAATTAGACACTTTAAGCCCTAAAATGCTACTTTTTTATTTCAATGCGCCTATTTTTGAGAAAATACAGCCACTTCGAAAACCTCAAATAATTTAGATTTTTTTATGATCCTTTAATTATTTCCGTATATATAATAAAATCAACGTAATCACAATAATTCAAATGCATGTGTAATTTTTAAAGCGTAAAAAAATGTAATTATACATATTATTCAAATTTTATGACGTCATCAGCAGTTTCGGTTTCGGTTTCGGTTTCGGCCGAAACTGAAGTCAGAACCGAAGGTTCGGTTTCGGTTTCGGTTTCGGCTAAAAATTCAGTTTCGGTCGGACACTAACAAAAATACATAATTTGTATAGCTTATCGTAACACAACGTAACTATATATAATCATGAACAATCACTATATTAGTATCAGATGACATGAATCATGACTTAAAAGTAAAATAGCTTTCGTTAGTTTATATGAAGATAATTAATTTTTGCTAAATAGCATTTATTAGTATAATAGCTAATGGGTATATGAATTCAGGCACGCCACCAAAGTGCTAAACAAAGTAGACCTACCAACGATGAGTCCTATTTTGCAGTTGTGGTTTTTCCACGCGCAAGACATCAATGTACCCGTTGTGTCATTCAGTATAGCGCATATATCTATCTGTACGTCCTACAAGAGTGAAAAAACATGCGATTTAGAATATGTTATTCCCAATATCAGACACCGGTGATAGTTGATGATGATCTTATAGAGGCTATGTTTCCTTTATGAAAACTCAGTCAAGACTTAACTGTATTTAAAACTCGATTTATTATAACGCTTGGTATGTATTAATATCGAAAATCCGACATATAGACATTTACGAATAAAAACTAATTTTGTAATAATTAAAAAAAAAAAACAAATAAAATTAAATTTTGTGTCCACTTAAATAATAATGAGTAACCAATTGAGAGTTATCATGCAAGCCATGCCCATAAACGTTTCCTTCAAAACTTGTGAATAAGAAATTTGGAAAAGACGCCAAGTAATTATATAATTTTGACCTAACATGTTATCACATGCAAATTTTTTTGCAACTGTCCGAAACCAGACCTCTTGCTTTACCTTAAATAAATAGGAAAATAAGTTGAGATGTTATTTTAACATGCATTGTGTATTATAGTTCTTAAATAGTTGCATAGACTTATATTGACAGATAGAATATTCTTAACTGAGATTCCATTGGAAGCCTCTACTCGGCTCTCATTGGCTTTAGGACATGCCTTATGCAAAGGAGAGCTGATATCATCGTCAACTCACCGATTATAATTCCTATTCGACAATGGGGGTTTTTATGTGAACAAGACATTAACGTCCCGGTCGCATCGTTAAGTATGCCCATCACAGATAAGGAAAGATCCTGGAAAACGTAGCGATTTGAACCAATTTTGATAAAAAAAAATATTGCTTATAAAAAAATCTATTGTGTTATTACTCTGATCGATTAGATATAATCGGTCGGCATAATAAAAACATTTTATTGTCTATAAATACGCAATAATAGGATAAAAAAACGGTACTTTTTTATGTTTCCGTTACCGATTATTCCATTATTATTCTATTCATAAAATGGAACAATAGAAATAGAAATGTTTAGTGAATAAATTTCTAAGTGCAATTAAATTGGTAGAATGAATATGTATTCAAATGATTCTTACCCCTCTCCGTGCTATAGCGTCCTTGAGTCCCTGTACAACGTCTTCCCCTACGACGCCGGAACAAGAAAAGCCCTTCGTCCAACGTTGTAATATCCCTTTCGTTAACCCGAGCTGTCTCAACGGGAAACTAAACGTGAAACCAAGAGCTAAACGTTCCTCATAAACGTCATGTTCCTAAAACAATTTAAACATTATATATCGTTCAGAATTTAAGTTTTAGATTATTGTAATATAGGAAAAAATATATAACATTCAATATAGAAATTCTCGTACCTTCATAAAATTCGCTAAACACTCGGCAATGTGGTCAAAAAGAGCGATTCCTGTTCCAGTCATTATGTGATTTGGAATAGCATAAATTTTTGACTGCATGTCAAAGTGATTCTCCCCTAAGTTTATTATCAACACTCTAAAGTTGGTTCCTCCTAAGTCTAACGCCAAAAATTTACCGCGTTCTAAAAAAAAGTACAGATGCTATAAGTCAATTTACACATTTTCTTGAAATTTATGTTTTCAGACTATGATATTTTTTTTAAAACATTTAAATGCGAGATTTTCTGTCAATTTTCCTTGTGTTTTACGTAAATATAGCGTTTATTTGCATTATTTTATCAAGATATCATAAATTACCAATGATTGGATTTGTATGATAGATGACGAACGTCGCTGAATATCAGAAATTATTAAATATTATACGTAATTTCATAAATTATGCGCAAAATAAATAGCCATTTCTTTAAGTTTTTAGAATAGGTATGTTTTTTTATGTCATTGATTAAAAAAATAAGTAATTTGCATCTTATTATAATAAATAAAATAAGTTATGTTACCTTTGCCATTAGGTAAATCTTGAATGTATGTTATCCAACATTTGACAATAGAATTGGCGTGTGTGTCTCTTCCAAGGCCTTTAATAAGATCATTGTGAAGTCTATTCATAATTTCCCTTAGCTGTTTATCTGATAGCTGGAGGATTTCGCATTCCTCGCGAATCTGTTGAAGAAAAAGTATAAATATAAATAATCCATTTAAGGTTATTAGTATCAATCAACATTTAAATAATTAGTTTATAACAATTTAAAAAGTTGGCGCACTTGATTTATGAATACCGGTTTTCCTTGATTTTCGGCTTCACATTCTCTAGTTTACATATTTATCTTAGATAAGTTTAAATCAAATATTATTTTTAACTTTTTATTTAGATTACATATATGGATTACTTTGAAAGTATTGGCTTCATTTGATATAATATCGGATTAACTTTATTTGGATTATAGTTATTAGATTATAACGCTTTAGTGTAAAGCAATAACATTATATAGTAATTTACGTCGACGCGAGGACAGCTTTTTTTTTATTTTCTTAATCTCAAATTACTATATGTAACGAAAATTTAGTTTACTATTTTTTCTATATACAACTAGTGGCGGTAAACTAATCGTCCATTTTATCGCGAACGAGTTTCACAAGGTCAAAGCGGTCATTACAACACTACTACTGTCGCTTATGGTTGCTTTCCAATTATTCAACCCGGCTTAAACCATTAGCTGCTAGATCTATTTTTACGTGTAATTTGTAAATATAATTAATTTGTAAACACTCACCTGCGGCAAATGATTAATAGCCATACCCATTTTTATTTTTTTAACGAACTCTTTGGATTATTTAAGCACTACGCAAGTTATTTGTACGGTACAACTTGCCAAAGCTGCTGAGAATCAAGGAATACGTCTCAGTCGCTAACGTTATGACCGTCGATTGTGCTTGTTCCTTACAGACTGACGCGTTCTTTTTCATTCATGATAATAAACTAGTGTTATCTCGCTCGAATGTGTAAATATTCATCGCGTTAGAGTAGTGCGACAATATGTTGTGCAATACAATGAGTGAGTGTAAATTAAAAAATAACCTGTATATATTGTAATTTTTCCCCATATGGATTTATATTTTTTGTGCTAATTTTGAAGTGGAAATAATATTTTATATATTTTGAGTTATTTGAAATATAAATAATATGTTTATCTTATTTCCTACGGCGCGCCTCTTCTTGTATGATTCTGATTGGGCGACGCGTGGGCTCGCTCATGACGTCACAGAAATTCCTCGAGTCGATGTCTTTCTATATTTACAAATGCAACAGTAGTGGTAGTGAAGTAATGTGTGTGTACAAGTAGCGGCACATCTTATGAATTTTTGGGTCACCCTGACATTATAAATTCTAACTCCAAACCCAATATCATTCTTGTATAAGTATTTGATATTTTTACAGAAAATATTAGGCAATGTTGCATCTTTTATTTGTTTATTTCATTACAATGCTGTATTATATTTAAATATTATCTTTATTATCTACATACAGTAGGTAGGCTACAAATTTGAATTTTATTACTATGTATTATTTTAATTTCATTTTAGTCAGGGGATTTTTCTTTAAAACACCTATTGTTTGGTAAAAATACCTATGCTTATTTGAGTGAATATTCTGTACATTTGGCAATGACAAATGTACTCGTGCGACTTGTTTATTTTTGAGTGTCTCGTGATTGCTAATGATAGCGTCGACGAACGTAACTATTATATACAGTATGCCTAATTACGCACTGTAAAAAATTAAAAAAATGTTTGCAAAATATAGCTTACTATAGTGTCCATATATAACGTGCTATTAGGAATGTGACTAACCAAGCTTGAACAGGAAAATGCATTTTGCGTTTCTGTTTACGGTATTTCCCCATTTAGCTTACAAGGTAGCTTCCTTCAATTAATTTATAGTTGGACTTTGCGAATATTTTACGACCTCTGGCTTGACTACAATAATTATGCTTGTGTGTGATCATATAAAACAATTTTAAAGATTACTTACTATAAATGATCTATTAATTATACAAGAATCATGTCACAAACAAATGTCTTAATAAAGAGCTAAATTCTACTTCGTCACGCTACTCCAAGTTGAAGTATTTTGATAAAATCCGCATTGGTTTTAGATAACAATTTTCACAGTGATTCACGCATCGATAAGATAGCTTTACATTTAATTTAAAACTTTCCATACATTCTCGAAGCAATCGTTGAAAATTTTATAGACCTTTAGTCAATTTACGTATGTTTCGCAACAAGTTAATCCAGTTATTTACATATTTTTCAATAGATATTAGATTGCTATTGATTCAACCCAGTCTAGTTAGTTATACTTCTTTGTTAATATATATTTAATAATGATTTTCTTATATAAAAGTAATATATTTAGACATCATAATTAACAATGTATCTAAAATAATTAGCATGGCATGATAGTGAAAACTGCTAAAATGCTCGCTTATCTCGGTCGTGATTAACAACTTATCAGCTACGTATTCGTTGAAGTGTATTCGATTTGAGTAACATAGAAAAAAACTGGTTTCAACCGAAAATAATTATTAAATACTAACATATACTACGAGCGCTAACCGATAGTTATAACCACTTAAACAAACTTTATCGCTGTCACAATGTGATACTTTAAAGTGAACTTATAAACTAGTGAAAAGCAGATAAAACATTACAAAATTATTGATATTAATAATATTTTCATACATATTGATGTTAATTTAATTTAAATAAAATATGTGCCTTATAACATTGAGTCTTGCGTGTGCAATCTTTACTAAATTGTTTGCTCTACTTACTACTATATGTATAACATTGAATTTTATTTCATTCTTTTTGTTTTCTATATTCATTTGTTTACATCCCTAACTAATCTATTACAATAAATTTTCAGATAGTTTGCACGGAATTATTCTCTAACTACCATTTGACCTTGTGACCTTGTCGTAACCAAAAGAACTATGATGTCCGAATTTATTTTTGATATATTTATTAAGTCAGAATTAATTATAATTTAATTTTTGAGTGTGATTTTTAATAAGTGTGAGTAATTAGTAGTAGTGAGTGATTAGTCTGGTTGCGTTTTAGACATTTTTGGAGGTTTTACTGCACGGCATTGCTAATGTTAGGAAAAGTATGAATTAACTTTATTTTTCGAAGCGTTTCTTACAATAAACAAAAAATAAGTATATTTATTAGTAAATATTTTGTACTGGTATTCAAATACGTCCACAAGTTCGTAGATATAATGTTGTGTGAATCCGATTATTTCATTCATGCATATTATATAGCATACAATACAATGGAATATTTTATGTTTCCCTACAAATATTTGGCATGGCATTAGGTACTCACAATGTCTCGCGCTTGACGCATATCGATTCGTCTTGTCAGTCGCGACGACTGAGATAAAAGGTGATGAACGAGGAGCGTTGGCGTCCACAGGGTGCTGTCATAAATTCCACGGGGCACAAGAATCGTGTTGATATCCGCGTTCGAGCGAATACCGGTTTGTCTGGACCGTAAAGTCGACTCGTGCAGAAGTGAAAGGAACTGATCGCAGTGACCGAACGGCGCAACGCAGAGCACTTGTTTCGTGACTCGAGGGTCACCTTGAGTCGAGACAGCCGGCGCATGTGCACCACACCCTCGGCCTCGTGCCCCCCACGCCCCGCGCCCCGCCTCCGCGTGACGTCACGCCCGGCCCCCGACCGCGGCCGCTTCACGTGATGCCCTTCACGCAATATAGCGTTAAAATAAGGCAATACACGCTATACGATTGGGAAATACTTCAATAGTATTTAGTGTGCATGCTAATATTCGTCATAGTATTATCAAATCCTACATTTTCTCAATATTTGGCAATATAGTACAAAACAAATAATTATTAAAAAAAACTTAAATAGCGCCTTTTTTCCTTGTAGACAACATTTTCCTTGTAAAGATAATAGTTTTAGAAGTTAATAATGAAAATAATAAAGACGTTCTAAATTATTTATTATAAAGTCAATGTATTTGTGTTCTACTTAATACTTTATTTAATTGTTATGATTCTTTTAAATAGCCTAAAAATGTAGCTTTACATAGAGACATACATATAGTTGATAAAATACTCGACGCCTCGGTGAAAGGATCTGTTGATGTGGGTGTGGCATTGCGACGTGCTCGTGCGCATGTTTTGTGTGCAAATGTTTCGTGACGAAGCGCACGTGCAGCTCGCTCCTTTTTGATGTTAAAACGGATTTGGACAACCATGAAACCATGAAATGGTATCATAAAGAGGATTATTTTTAGCTTTAAAGGCACTTCATTCATGTCAATATTTTCGTGATGATTTTTAAACTATTGATCCAAATAACTTTGAATAAAATACAAGCGAAAAATGTATCAATTTTAATAATAATTAGATGAAGTCTATGATGTGTATTTATAAAAATACATCAATTAGAATTATGTTTTTAGTTCACTATTACACATGTAATAGGAAATAACGTACGCCAAGGTATCTTTCAGAAGGCAGAATATTTTTTTAATATTAATTGTTAAATTGTAGCCTCATGTCTTATTCTGATAGACCTACATACATAACTGTAAAGTTTAATCCAAAATTCGCTCTGTAGTATTTGCTTAAAACAATAACAAACGGGCTCCTAATTCCTTACGGGCTTTCGTCTATAATAGTAGAACAATTATTATTGTTTAATTTGTAGACTAATCAAATATCCCTTTCTTAGAGATTTTAAGAGCTATGTATGTTTATCAAAGTACCATGACTCAGAATGGTTTCAAATGACTATGTTACACCACAAGACTGGAATGCGTTAAGCATAAAATGTAACATTAATATTGTTTATAAAATCATATCATATTCCTAATGTACTACTGGCTGGTATGTATCTACTAGTAAGTAAATGTTATGCTAATAGTTAATATAATAGATACGTATTTTATATTTTTCCTTATTATGTTCTGTGGAGTTTTAATAAGATAATTGCATATGCACGTGAATATTTTTCTGTTTTTACCATTTTTCACGGTTTAAATTTAAAAATTGAAAAAGGACTTTGTTTTTTAATCAGAAGTCGCGTCGTGATTATATCTATACGTATGTGTTCTATAACATGTTAATTGATTTGGATTCGGTAATTTTATTCCTATTTAGGTAATTATATTTTTTATCACACATGTCTAGCAATAGATATGCGCCTGTTCTTCTGGATAGCAAATTATATGAATCTTTATAAACATAATAATTCATAATTAAAATGTTGTTGGGTCCTATACAAGTGTCATGTTTTATACTTAAAACTATTCACCCCCACGCGGGTTCACCTGCGTAAACTACACGACAAGACTACTTATCTCGTTTTTTTTCACGCCCGGGTTCTCACTCAAATTACAAACTGCTTATGTTTATATTTATATTTTTAATATATGAATGTTTTAATTTACGAACCAATTAATATAAACTGTTAAGAGAAGTTTAATCAGAACAATAATCAAAACTGCATTTAAACTGATTTTGGTTCTATTATAATTGATTAATGTCAATTCTTTTATGTATAGACAGGAATGTGTTACATTTTTATTGTGTGACTAGAAACGCCCTCGCGACCTCGCCTGCAGTAACTAAACATTTATAATGATTTGGAAAAAAAAGTATCCTATGTTTGACATTGGGTCTTCAACAAAATATTTTAATTCCGTATTGTGTCTATATCGGACCGATAGCTTAGCCATGAAAGCCTATTAGACAAACATACTTTCGCATTTATAATATTGATATGGAAATGTACCCATTCGCGATTTTCAAATATCGTGAGCAGTAAATATTGTAGTATTACATAGTTGTTGTAATAATTTAAAAAAAAGACATTGTTATACTCTTAAGGCTCACAGCTATTTTATTATTTTATTTGCAGAATGTTGAATTGAAATAGCAAGTTTAAGTGAATAATTTTGCAAATTATCTCTTCTTTCTATCAAATATATGCTTCATCAAAGAAATTATATAGATAAGTGAATAAAATACTACATTTATATAAAAGCTTGATTATATATTCCATTTTATATAGGTATGAATTTCTTTGGCTATAAAACTGTAACATATAATATACTACTACACTACACTCGTACATAAGGATTTTCTATTGGTAAAATTATTTTAACGTTTACATTAACTGCACCTTAATATAAAAAAAAAACAATAGGTGACAGATGTTATCTAAAAATGAAAATCTATTTGGAAGGTATCATCATCCGTTAAAATTCTGAAGGGACACCTTAAGCCTATGCTTCCAAGGAACTTCTCTGAGCTCCTTTCTATAAAGCGATGGGACCGGCACCCGCACGATAAATTCATGGATTATGGAATGGAATCTCTTCTGTTCTCATTGAGAATTACAGTTATCGTTGTTGTCGTAAACGTAAAGTCTAAATTATGCTTGGATTAAAACAATTGCAACTATTTTGTTAAAATATATGTTTTTATTTTAATGGTAAATGTTTCATTTACCAGAAATAAACTATAAAAGGAAAGTAAATACTATTTTATCATTATCCTTGTGACTGGTCACCTGGCAAGAACATCAAGTTTATACAACAAAAATATTGTATTGTCATCGGATGCACTTGTGTGCAAACTTCCAAATTTTAAGCAAATCGGCCGACTAGATAAACTATGAATAGCGTTTTTTTGCAAGATTTTCTTTCATAAATTGATAGATAGAGTATAATTGCGAAAACTTCATATCACAAATTATATACTCAAATGTAAGTAGAACAATTTTTGCAAGTATGAGTAAATTACCTATTGTGTAGTTTAACAAAATATATTATCCTTTGTTTAAATGAAATGGTTTTTCAAAATGAAACAATGTTGCATGTTTTGCGCTATCAGCAAAGAAGTGACATACCTATATAAATAAATTATACATATATTCATGCATAGGTTTATTACTTACTTACAAGTATACAATGTATTATGATAAAAGGGTAATAAAATTGAATTAGAAAAATGAAATTATTAAAATTAACTTTAGTTAGTTTACTTTTCTTTATTTTATTCGCAAAATTAGTCTTATTTTAAAATGAAGTGTTGATACAGATGGAAAACAATTACCTAGACACTGCACGTGTGCAAAAAACGTGACAAACAAGCGCTTTCAGGAAAAAATATCAAATGAAGCCAATATATGTATAAATGTATATATATGTTCTTCTACTAGCATTGCCTTGAAAATAAAAAAGCACTTAATTATATGAATGAACAATGAATATATGCGCTACCAAATGCTTTAGGTATTATTTTTAATCTTTTGGCAGGAAGTGGAATAAAGTGTAATATTCAATATTATAAAATAATATTTTTAATATCAATCATAATACGTAGCTTTTATTACAGACACGCTCTACAAAATGGAATGGAAAATTTTATTGTATGCGTCTAAGTAATACACATAACATATCTACTATACGTAAGTGAACTCGTAGCAGATTACATAATTTATGATGATTTATATTTAGAAAAAAGAGGGCAAAAAAACAAATTATTTCTATCATTACGTTTTAAAATCTTTTGAAAATTACATAGTATATTAGAAAATGTAAAATACCTACCTCTGAAAGCACTAAATCCTTAGTCATTTTCGTTTTTGAAGAGCTCGACTCACTTCGTACTGCACTTACAACGTAGTGAGTAGAAATATTTTCAACGGTACTTTTCTATAACCACTCTTCAATAAAATCCTTTATCTGAAGTTACCACAGTATAATCTTTATCTAAATTAAAACCGACAATTGCCGCAATTATATGGCGACGATATGAATAATAAATTTACAAGTGTTGTATTGAATACTCTTAGGGGGCCATTATGCGTTATATGCTTCGAATTTAAAACAATAAATTAATTCACTTTTACAGGCCTATAATTGTGTTTTGTTAGAACTTCTGTATCACCTCTTATAAACTAAATAGGGCCGTTGTAGTGAAGAGCTGGGGATCTATTTACTTGGCACGATACAACTCCGGTCTTGGATCTCTACCAATTAGGAATGGACTGTTGACTCTGAGAGCATCTAGATCTACACTCATGTTTACATTTACTTCGTAAAATTATAAACATGCTAGTATTCTACACTATATTCAGTTCATAATAGTTATGTAGCTAAATAAAGTTTGCTTAAATACATGTGAAATTTTGAAATTTATGTAACTTGTTTATTAGTTTATATATTTCCGTAATGAACATTTCTGTTGCTCTACTACTAAGAGCCATTTATACACCAATTGTCAGAATTTCTGAAATAATAGTGTATAGATAATTTTGGTTTAATATATTTTTAGGTATGTGAATAATGTTTTAAAATTACCAAAACTTTTCCAACATCGACCGAGATCATCGGCTTAAAGATTTGCATTACTTTTGCTATAAAACATGATTTTTCTTACTCATGCCCGTCTAGGTATATAGGCATAGAAAAAATACCTAATAAACATTATCTAAATCTTACTTTATGTTTTATGTACAATAGCGGGTGATAACGAATATTATATTATTAGGTTTTATGACTGCAGCTTATATAGTGTTGTGCTGTGCCTGTATATATTTATTATTCCTATTATTGAAGCCGTAAGTTAAAAAATATAAATACTAAATGTCTAACCCTTTACTCATATAAATGTGACAGATTACGTAATATAGATTTTCACAAAGCGCCAAATTAGTATGCAGTCTTTTAATTCTATAAGTTATTATTTTACTGGTATGGCACTTTACTTTCCTCCACTTAAAAGGTTGAATCCGACATTTTCATGTATAATTGTCAAGTGGGTTGGCATGTGTTATGTACCCTAACTTCCCAGAACTTTACAACGTTAACCTACCTAAATGAGGATTATAAACGTAATAAAAAACCTTCAACTCTATGCATATATACATATATGTAAGAGATCGTTGATTGTATATGGAAGATATATGAGAAAGATTAATATTAGGGGTACTTATTTTTATCAAAGAACCCAAACCAATGATTTTAAAGCATCTTTTCTGCAAATACAGTTTTATCTACAGTAGGTATTTATAAAACTTCGCTTAAGATATAGTGTTTATTTTATATTAATCAGTCCATAAACAAAAAAGTTACAAGAAACTAAATTAGACGCATGAATTTATCTCAATATAAAAAAAAACATTTATTGTCATAATCTTGCTATTGATGCGTCCGAAAGATTAAGCGAAAACTAAAACTAGTAAATAGTACCTACACACCAAGCAAATTTTTAAATTGCTACTACAAATGGAACTTTAATATTGAATACTCCTATCACTATATAAATCTTTTATATGAAGTTCATTCCATACAAGTAATATACAATTGAATAAATATAATAAAAAGTATAAAAACATACAAAAACTCCCATTTAATTAACAATAATGTAATAAATAAACTTATTCTACTGTTGGTTGCTTCATCCTATTCATCCTATCGAAGTTTCGTTTCTATCGTGTTTTAAATATACACAAACCTTTAGTATTATGCTTCTACGAGTATAATATGTACATGAAATGTAGAGAAACATATTTTTATTTATGATCATCCATTGGATTTAAAACTTTTGGACTTATATTTATCAATTTTATTCAGGATTTTCGTTTTAAGACAACATATTCAGAATTAGGATAACAGATTTCTGATTACTGATATTTGTATTGTGAGCTTAGATAATCAATTTCTGATTACAGATTTGGATTATAGATTTAAGATAGTCGATTTTGAATTAGTTCTTTTGACATATTGTTTTGAATAATCGACTTAAGACTATTTATATTGAATTATAGTTTTGAGCTTTGTTTTGATAAAACAACATATTACAACTCTTTATTAGGTAAATTGTCGTACTCTATTAAAAAATCACTCGTTTGAGACGCACTTTTTCTTTATAGACTAGGTAAAAATATGTATTGTAGAAGATATAATTTGTGTTATACTAGCGACCCGCTCGCGGCTTCGCCACGTGAACTACCACTTTCATCCACTATTGCCTCTTTGGAACTGGTTTTTTTTTATAAAAGGGGGATGGTCTAAATTTAACCTTGCGTCACTAATTATATTCTTGCGAAAATCATCGATGCATTTAGTACAATGTCTATACTATTTGATAACGTATAGTGATGACTGATCTAGTAAGAAAACGTACGAAATCTGCTATCATATATCTATATGATAGCAGATTTCGTACATATACCATCAGGTATATAGTATTATAAACTGGTCATAATATCTTAAATAAATTTTAGACTTTTTATTTTATTTTACAATTGTGTTACTTACTGGTATTAAAAAAAATACCTTTACTTGCAAATAATCAATATAACTTGACTTTGGTACTTTTTATTTTTCTGCGGGAACTGTATTGAATACCAGGGTAAACTAACGACCCGCTCGCGGCGTCGCTGGGTGAACTACTACTTTCATACCCTATTTCAGCACCTCTGGAATTATTTTTAAAAAAGAGAGGTAGCGTATATTTGACTTTGCCTCATCAACTATTTCCTGAGAAAATTAATCGAAATCAGTCAAGGAGTTTAGATCTTTCATTCTCACTATATTCTAAACATACATAAGTTCCATCCACTGTTTCAACCTCCTAGGGTTTGATTTTTTTTAAAAGTACCCTGTATTTGACCCTACGACTTCTTCTTTTCGAATTTCATCTAAAGCGGGCTAGTAGATTACCCGTGAAAACATAACCTATAGAAGAGATACAGATTTTTGCATTTTTATAATAATATTAATGTGTACGAATATATCTAGTACAATGTCAACTATATAATAACAGATGGTGACAGAAAACGTAGTGACATTTGTTGTCATATAGATAATATAAAGTTTTGTAGACCGGTCAAATATTTTTAATAGCAAATTATCTTCAATAAATGTTGTGCTCAATTTATTTTATAATTATTTTAAGTAATATTAGTGATATTAAAACAAATTTAGTTTCACTCGTGAACTATCAACACAATTTAAATGTTTTTTTTTAATTTTTTTTTTCTGCCGCAGTTGTATAGAATACCAGGATGAAAACTATCCCATATGTTGCTCTAACCTTTAAGCTAACTCCATACAAAAATTCATTAATTTCTACCCGGTAGATATCAGTATATAAATGATTTACTTATATCGGTTTTTTATTTTTTCCAAAAAAACTACATGGAAAACCGGGATAAAAACTATCCTATATGTACCTTTGGACTATAAGCTATCACTATCCCAAAATTCATTCATTTCTGTCCAGTAGTTTTTGCGTGATTGGCGAACAAATTAACAGACAGACAGACAGACAGACAGACAGACAGACAGACAGACAAAAATTCTACTGAGTGGTTTTTCCGCCTCTGTTGTCGATATATTAACATACCCAATTAAAATTTTTCTGAAATTTTTCATGTACAGAATTGACTTTTTTACTCTTTTATTATATATATAGATATAGATATATATAATTAAGTATCATTTGACATCGTATGTAATATGATTATAAAGTCTAGTAAGAAAAAGTGCTCAGTGCTCTCATGCTCAGTCAAAAGTGCTACGACGTCTAGATCGGTATTATAAAGACAGAATTTTTATAAACTGTATACATTAAGATTAAAAAGATAAAAGATTTAAAAAATAGTAGTCATTAGTATCTAATAATAATAAATAATAGTCTCCATTAATGGAGACATGGCCTGTTGAGTGGCGGAACTTAACGCCGCGTTTTGTCTAAGTACCAGAGTAATGAAAATAATATATACTTACCGAATCAATTTCCTGAGAGGGAATCGAACCCACAATCATCGTGTTTATAATCAGATCAGTCAGACACTGTCCACAGCGACACGACGGATCCAACTATACTATAAATTAAACTATAACATTATTATTAAAAAATGGCAATATCCTCCGGGAAACGTGACACGTTGTGGGCTATTCCACGCCTGTAGAATGCGAGTTCTTTAGCACCTTTCAAGGATAGTACCTGTAAGTCCTCATACAGTTTTGTTATTGTATCATATTTGATATGTGTAATATAGTTTACAACCATGTCAATCATAAATGTGTCTCTTTGGAACACTTCACTTCATAGGTAGGTGCAATTATAATAAGTTATATCTATAAAGATATAAGTTTATTCCAATTGTACCTACCTATAGTCGCATATTCTTACTATCGTTATTGTTTGTCGATATTTTTTACGTAGATACATTATTTTTTATTTCAAATTACGTTTGAATAATGCAACGAGCATTAATAATTTATATATTTTATATTCTTAAACGTTTTTTTTTTGATAATTTAAAGATATTTGTCGCATTTTGCTTACGTCAAAGAATCTAGTCCGATTAGTACCTACGAGTATATAATATGTTTTTTAATTTCTAAACTTTCAACCATCTTGTGTGATCTTCAACCAACTGAAGGACTACGTACCATTATTAATGTTTTTTTAATTATAAATTTTATGAATTATTATCAAACATATGTTATTTATATATTATATTATATAACAGCAAAATAATATTTTTTCTTTTTTTCCATTTCAGAACAACTATCAATAAGGCCGTTTTACACGTTATAATACTGTATTTCGACTGTGGAATGGCCTACTACCGTCAGTGTGTACAAGTCGATGATGAAGTCTATCCACCTCAAAGGCCGGCAAACCTAGGAAGGAGCTAGAAGGTAGCTCATCTGTTGTTACACGGGGTCTTGGGCGTCGGTGTTCACCTACTAAATGACCCGAACGCTCGTTTGCCTTGTCCTTCAAAAAAATGCTGTATGTATATCAGTGACGAAGTGGTCATAAACCACGATTTCTCTTGGTTGACCCTTTGTAAATTATCCATCCTATTTCTGTGATACTATTTCTTTAATAAGTTTTTAACGTCGGCTTAAAACTCGAGAATTTAACAATCCGCCACTAACGTATCTCTCTACTGCTATTTCAGCGAATTTTTACAAGGTAAAACCAAATAAACATTTCTATATATCTTTAAGTGTATCTAATAAAATAAATACTCGTAAATGATAAGAACAGTAAAAAGAACTTAGGTATACTACTCATAATTTTAAAGATAATACTATACAAAGGAAATAATATTGATTAAATCCTAACTATCTGAAATGAAAAATAAGATTTTTACTTGATACAAAACTAAGTACAGTTTTTTATAATTAGTATTATCAATATTTCTTGACATAATGTTTGTGCATAAAATAATGTAACTTCAATTTTAATCATATAAATTTCTAGTGCAAAAATTCTGGTTATTATTTGTATATATAATAAGAAGTACAAACTGGATAATGCAAACGAAACATAATAAACGAGACACTTATATTATAAATGCGAATGTCTGTCTGTTTGTTTGGATGAAATTAAGAATGAAAGAGATAAAATATCCAAGGTCATACATAGGTCAAACATAGTTGTAACCGGACATTCATTTGTAAAAAAGAAAATTATTTGTAAAAAAGCAGTCGGTGGCTGAAACCAAACATACCTGCGTCTATAAACTAACCTAAATCGCTAATAACGGTTTGGTTGCTGTTTGCGATGTCGTACTAAACGGACTACACTGTATAAGAAATCGCATGTTTTATCGTGTCAAATTTAAAATTACTTTCCGAGAGATATGGAATTACTTAAAACACAAGAAATCATGGTAATTATAGTGCCAATTAAACAGACTTAAGATTTAAGTACTTTATAATATTGTATTTAATTGACTAGGTAATTGGTTTTTTTTCTTCTAATATAGTGTAATGTATTTTAAACATTATTTACTAATAATGTATTTATATATTATTTACTACTGTGTGGCCAGTCGTGGCCCAGTGGCACAAGCGTGTGACTGCAAACGACTGGTTGTGGGTTCGATTCCCACTCGAGGAGTGAAAATATTTATTATTTCCATTTTCTTCGCTCTGGTGTCGAGGTAAAGCGCGGCGTTAAGTTCCGCCACTTAACACGCAATGCCTCCGAATTCGGCGCACTATGGGGAACGGAGTATCTTAATATTAGGTTCCCTCTGCCTACCCTGCTGTGTGCGGGATACAGCGTGAAGCTAAAAAAAAAGAAAAAAAAATACTAATGTTATTTCTAATACTGAAAGTCAATCCTTATCCTTATAAATGCCAAATTACCAGGTAGGTACTGTCTGTCTACATGTTATTCAATCACGCCTAATCAACTGAACCGATTTAAATGAAATTTGGCACAAGGATAGTGTAGAGACTGAGAACAGACATAGGGTGTTTAATGAGAAAAATGGATTGTACAGAGGTAAAGTTGGCAGTAAAGGTTGTAAGGTTGTATGAAAATGATGTCATTTTTAAAGTTAGAAGCTTGAAATTTATTTTATAGACTCTTTATTAGATAGATATAAAAAAAATATGACATTCAAAATTTGTAAATCCTAAAGGAGTAAGAATGGGGCATGATAGTTTTGTATGATGATGTCGGAATAAAGCTCACGGCTCAAAAAATAAAAATATAAAATAAGTATAGAGAATTACGTAATGCGAAAGTCTGTGTGTTTGTCTGTCACGCTTTCACGGCTAATCTACCGGTCCGATTTGGATGAAATTTAGAATGAAAGTAGTAAATAACGATGGGTCTAACATAGGCTTTATTTTTTTAAAAATTAACCGCTAAAGGATTGAAATAGGGGATGAAAGTTTATATGAAAAAACTAAACCGCTTAACCGATTGTAATGAATTTTGGAATAAATATAGTTGATAATCGAAGGCCAAACATAGGCTAACTGTATGGTACTGTGAAAAGAGGCTTTAGTAAAAAGCGCGATGAATGGTGGGATGATGAAGTGAGAGATGCCGTAGAAAGAAAGAAGAAATCATGGCAGGATTATAAAGCCTCTGGTAAGAATAAAAGTATGAGAGAGATCAAGAAGAAAGAGTACAAGTTGCAAAAGCACCAAACGAAAGCACTGATTAAGGCGAAGCGTGAAAAGTCGGAGAATGAAAGAGATGAAAGGTTGACGAACAACTTCCGAGAAAACACGAAGCTTTTCTGGAGAGAAGTTAGTGATTCTCGGGGTTCTTCGTCAACCTGCAGAATGAAAGGGGTGCTTTCGAAGGACGGTGAGATACTAACTGAACCAACACCCGTTTTGCAACGATGGGCGGAATTCTATAAGGAGATGTATGAATGTGATGACGCCTCTGTCTCAAGTAACAGCGATATGCTGAATCTTGATGTAGCAGACGGCGAAATCAGTATAAAAGAAGTAGAGAGTGCCATAAGAAGTCTGAAATGTGGTAAGGCAGCGGGAGCAGATGGAGTTACTACTGAGATGATCAAACATGGTGGGCCGCGCGTCTTGGACCTGTTCTTTCATCTGTGCAATTTATACGGGAAGAAAGGGGAGGTCCCAGATGATTGGCGAGGCGCAGTCATCGTGCCTTTGTATAAAGGCAAAGGTTCACAGATAGACTGTGCAAGCTATAGGGCTATCAGTTTGATTAGCTTAGGTAGTAAAATTTATGCTAAAATTTTAGCGAGAAGAATGCAAGAGAGATCTGAGAGGCTGTTGTGGGAGGCCCAAGGAGGCTTTAGACCTGGAAGAGGGTGTATGGACCAGATCTTCTCCCTCCGCATGATCACAGAGAAATTTTTGGCTGTAAACCAAAAAGTTTTCTGTGCTTTTGTGGATTTGGAGAAGGCATTTGACAGAGTTGTGCGAAAGAAGTTATGGGAGATACTACCTCGGTACAATGTGAACGGACCCTTGTTGCAGGCTGTAAAGTCTCTTTACCGAGATCACTCAGCCTGTGTACGAGTAGGAGCTGGCATGTCGCCTCGGTTTGATATCCAATCGGGTGTCAAACAGGGTTGTGCCATGTCAGCTTGGCTGTTCAATTTGTACTTGGATAGTTGTCTCCAAGGAGTGAAACAGAGTGATATGGGAGTGAAAGTGGGTGACTTGAAGGTAAACTGCCTGTTGTACGCAGATGATGCAGTGCTTATTGCATCATCAGAATGCGAGTTGCAGGCATTGGTCACCATCCTGAAAGATGGGTGTGAAAATAATGGTCTAAGCCTGAATGCGAGTAAAACTAAGATTCTGGTGTTTGAAAGAGACGAAGAAAGAACGGAATGTAAGATCATGGTTAACAGAAAGAAATTAGAACAAGTGAATGAGGTGGTATATCTGGGAAGTATGTTTAGCAGAGATGGAAGGTATGATATGGATGTTGAAAGGCGTATTGCTGCCGGTAACAGGGTTAACGGTGCCCTCGCTGCGTTGATGCGACGGCGGAACGTGAGCATAGCCGCACGTTTAGCTGTGCACAATGCAGTGCTGGTACCGACGCTGCTATACGGCAGCGAAACGTGGGTATTGCAGAAGAAGAATGAAAGAAAGATGAATGCTGTGGTGATGAGATCTCTTCGAAAGATGTGCGGAGTCAGCTTAGCTGACCGAATCCGCAATGAAGAGATACACAGAATGGCAGGTATTAGCGAGAACGTCATAGTAAGAATGAAGAAGGGCGTGCTCAGGTGGTTTGGGCACGTCGAGAGGATGAGTGATGGAAGAATGGTAAGAAAGATTTATGAAGCAAAGGTGAGTGGTAAGCGAGGCAGGGGGAGACCTCGGTTGACCTTCGAAAACACAGTATCGATGATACTGGAGGATGGTCACGTAAAAAGCATGAGGACCCCCCGGAGGGCGTGTATGAAGAGGTTAATGACTGTGGACGAGGCGAAAGAAGTATGCAGGGACCGTAGCGTTTTGCGCTCCGTTCTCTCTGACTACCCCGCAAGGGATACAGCGTGAAGCTAAAAAAAAAAAAAAAACATAGGCTACTTTATTTTTCAAAAATTCACTCCTGAGGGTTGCAACGTAATGAAACAATTATGCAGTCCACGCGGCGAAGCCGCGAGCGGGCCGCTAGTAAATAATATTATACTAACGCATAAACAATAACGCAACTAATTCTTATTGATTTTCTAAACAATTTTATAGAGGAGATATCTGTATACAAGATATTTAGGTTAGGTATGTATATACGAGAAACGCCCATTATTTTGGTGTATTTGAAATCGTGTCTATATCGCCAACGAAAACGGTTCCAGGTAGGTATATTGTCCATTTCCAGTGCCTTGTTAATTGTTCTGAAATCATCCTTTAGAACAGGGGCTCCCAACCTTTTTTGATCACAGACCACTTTTACATTATTCTTCCTAGCAGGGACCACTATGTATGTAGGTATAATAAAAATAAACTGTAATAATCAAACGAAAACTTTACTTAAAACTTAACTTACTCATGAAGAAATTATATAAAAATAAATAATGTTTAATGGTAAACTTGTGTCAATTGCGAGGTTGTCGTGGCATTATTGTTAACAAGTAGTCAAATCCAATACTTTTTGCGAATTGTTAAAACGTACTATAGGACATTCTAACTTCCTTATGTAAACTGACATACTTATTTTATAATATACTGCGCGGCTACCAACACCCGCTAAATTTAAAATCGTTCGCGGACCACTTTATCCGTTCTGCGGGCCATTGGTGGTCCGCGAACCACTGGTTGGGAACCAGTGCTTTAGAATGAATAAGATAGTCACTTAATTTGGCTTTAGTAGCTATATGTTTTCAGCCATAGCAAAATAAGTAGAGAGAAACTATTGTACTACGCTAATTTCAGTCCTAATTCGAGATATTACGTGTAAGGCGAAACTCAACGTCGCATTTTGTCGTCTTAACAAACGGGGAAATAATTGTAGTTGAAATATAATCATTTTTCCAGATTGTAGATTGGATTTACAATCATTACGTTTGCCAGACGGTGTCTCACTATATCACGAATCACGACGTCATTTGAGATTAAAAATCAAATCTTTCAAGGTAATATTCTGGTATTAATGTAGGTTATATGCTGATCTAGGCTAGCTTGGAATCAGTGACCGTAAATATGTAGTATAAGGTAAGGTAATAGTATAAGATAGCTACCTATATTACAAGCTTTTAATGTTGGTTGATTATTAGTACTAGCAGTGTGTGAGCATATTAGGATTCGAGTTCTCTTCTTTTTCTATTAGGTCCTATTCACACCTAGTTTGCTTTACTTGATCTTTGATAATTAATAATTATGAACAGTCACCAGGCTGGTATATAGTAGGTACTAAAATTCAGAGATTTAATGTTGCCACAATACCAATTATTATGCTTCACGCTGTATCCCGCGCACAGCAGGGCAGGCAGAGGCAACCTAAGACACTCCGTTCCCCACTTTTCGCCGAATTTGGAGGCATTGTGTGTTAAGTGGCGGAACTTAACGCTGCGCTTTGAATTAAAAACTATTAGGTCATTGTTGATAAATTCTGGAACAATAGCATTTTTCACATTAATGAGTTAAATTTGATAATAAGTTTTTTAATTTTTAATATATCTTAAGTACCTATATTTTTTTGTTTTTATATATATTCTACAATGTCTTTTATTTGTATTCATTAGATAGCAGGTTCCGCAAATAAAAATTCATTGGTAGGCGTTTTGTTATCGTAAGAGCCAGGGAATCCCTGCATTGTACCTACAACTATCTGCCATTCTTACAATACATAATAGGTAGGAAAATCATGGAATAATTTTATGCAATACTTATAGAGATTTATGTTTTAGTTACAAATACTCTCAAGGTCATAAATTACGGTAATTTAAGACAGGATATTAGAAAATCAAAGAGAAAAAGATAATAAATTAGTTATTAAAGAGGACTTAATCTATTACGCACACGTTTTAAATATAAGATGTGAAGTGTCCAAAAATAAGAATCGCTTACGTCTAATGTGCACGTAACGATGACGCTTGTTTTCATATAGTGATAAACTTATATCATCATCTTTGAGTTATACCTATCTTGGTACCTACTTACTGCTTACCCGCTACAATAGATACCTATTTAAAACAAAATTGGGATAATTATGTCAATAATAATATTCGAACGTAATTTAAAATTGCATAATATAAGGGCGTTTAATAAGTTAAAATGTTAAAAAATAAAGTTGTCAAATACGTATACATACATAATTTTTAATTTAATTTTCCTTGTTACAAGTATTGCCATCTATTGATATAAAAACTAAACGTTGCCACATCTGATAGCGCCATCTATCATGCATTAAATAATTAAGCTATTTTGTCAATTTTATTTAATAAGTATTTAGTTGACTTAGTAACAGATGGCGTTAGTAGTAGCTAAATATTTGAAATACAGGTTTTCATCCCTGCACATTATCATGTAGTAGAGTAAATATGATTCTAAATCAAAACGAAAATCAATACATTGGTACATAAGAAATACTATTTTCAATATATGGTCTAAAGAGGGTCCTTTTTTGACCATATTTCATATTAGGCAGCGGCTTCACGCTTCCCGCCAAAGAGAACCTAGATTTAGGCACTTCGTTCTCCATTTCCGCTCGAAATCAAGACATGTAAGCGTCGTCTTGAGCGAAATAGGTATAAACACTCGACAGTACTGATAAGGGAAATATAATCTGTCACAAGCACCTTATAAGTTGTATTTAATTTGTTTTCTGTTTGTTATATGCTATGCGGAAAAAATCGTGAAGTTGTAAATTTAAAGATAGCTATAAAACAACTTGTTTTGAAAACAAATTTTAAATAAAATATTTTTTTCTTAGCTTCACGCGGGATATAGCCCGCACATAGCAGGGTAGGCAGAGGGAACCTAGTGTTAAAATACTCCGTTCCCCACTTTTCGCCGAATTCGGAGGCATTGCGTGTTACTGGCGTGGCGGAACTTAACGCCGCGCTTTGCGTCGACACCAGAACTCAGAAATGGAAATATAAAATATTACCATGAGTGGGAATCGAACCCACAACCAGTCACTTTAAAGTTACACTTTGTGCCACTGCGCCACGACTGGCCCCAAACTGACTGATTGTTTCTGATTGTTTTGTCATACAGTGTCTTATTCATCATCGCCGAGAGATTTAACTTGGACACACGTTTTTTGGTCAGAAAGGTTATTTTATGCAGTAGACATTCATAATAAGAGCTTTGTTAAAATTAAAACCATAAGGGGGTGAGATAGTTGGACGCCTGTATTGTAGTTTTTATGTTACAAACTTAAGTGTTTATTTCTAGGTTTTAACATCTATGAATCATAAAATCTGTAAATGCCTCCTTTGGCGATTGTGAAAATTTCACCTGTAATTAAGCGAAATGGATATCAAACATTTTTTTTTTTTTTTGTAAAAGTTTATCAATCATACATGGTATAAAACTTTATATATTGGCTATTAAAAATAAAAAAGTAAATAATACATAAAAAAGGAAAAAAATATTTAATTGCAGCGTTTATGAAATTTATAACAAGGTGCGAAATAGGAAGAAGGTGGATTGTGAGTTTATATGAAATTTGTATCCCTCATTTTTGAAGTTAGAAAGATGAAACTTTATGCTTGCGGTACTTATTTAAAAATTAGTAAAATACTGTTGCAGTGTTTATGCATAAATATGTTTTTTCTAAAATATCAAATTTCGTTGAACGTTTGTAGATTTTATATGTTGAAATATATTTTGAAAGCTTTGAGCCGGGCATTTTATTTTTTAGCTTCATATTAGCTTCATATTTTTTACCTAATAGCGGGGTAAGCAGAAAGAATTTCAAGACACTCCGTCTTCCACTTTCCGCATGCTTTGTATTTGATAACAGAGCAAAGAATTGAAAATATAATTATAATAATTCTCCCAATTGGGAATCGAATGCACAACCATGGTGTTTTACAATTTACAGACGCTGTCCCCCTACAGCACGATGGCCGACGCCACGATGCTTTGTAAATATGTAAAATAAAAATATTTCAGTGTTTCTGTTGAAGACTAAACACTGAAAAATTGACTGTCTAGGCAGTAAGTTCACGGATCACTTTCAACAGTTTACTTTTGGCTATATAAAAATACGTCTGTAAATGGAGACGACCATATGTCATTGCACCCTGTGATCGTACCTATATCGGAGTGATCCAGCAATTGATAAATGTATTATCATTTGACCAAGTCTAGCAACGTTAGCATACTGTCTTCCTATATCATTTTTCAAATTTACATAGCTGTCTGTCCTGCTGTCAAAGTAGAGCGCTTTGAGCTGTGACTGTGTCTATTTTAGCATATCTATTAAATATCGACTTAAAGATGAACAATAGGAAATAACTGCATGTATTGCGGCCCGAATAGAATTTTAATGCAGATACAAGTTTTCGAAGAAAGGTATAGCTTCACGCTGTATCGCGCACACAGCGGGATAAGCAGAAGTGCGGAACCAGTGTTAAGACACTCTGTTCCCTTCGAAGAAAGGTTTGTATTTTTCTAATTATGTTGAGGTATATCGATGAAGTAACTATTTCGGGTGAAAAGGTAAGATAGAGGGACTTGACACTAGGTTTTCTTTAACTACTATGCGGGGAAAAGCGTGAAGCGTGTTTTCAATACACTTGTAAAGTGACACACGGGTTGCGGTGGCAAAATGATTTTTTATGAGACAACGCTCCTTATCTATCTAAGTACACAAGTTCTACAGTTCCTCGGGTATGTTCGCTGACGCACGGATAGAAGGATTTTATGCGATAATGCGGAAGAAAGCATAAGCAAAGGTCCCTGCTGCGTGGCATGAGGGACAGCAGTAACAGCATTCTGAACACAATAATAGCGCGCTTTGACTGTTCTATCCAAAACCACTGGATAGAAAAAATAATTGGAATAATAAAATAAATGAATGTACGAATAACTAATACTAACATAACAGTGCTTTGCTAAAAACAGTGACATACATACTATAGGAACACAAAATAAAGATACACTTGTAACGCCACATTATGGCCTCCAAAAGGTAAATAAATCTTTTATGGGTGGGAGCATACGCATATATAATAAAATTTCACAGCTTGTTTTAGATTTACCACTGGAGAAATTTAAAATCATTGTAAAAAATACATTAATAAGTAAGGCTTATTAGTCTGTAGAACAGTATTTAAAGGATAAAAATGAGTGGAAATAATCTGATTAGAGTCCAATGTCGGTTAGCTACCATTGTATATGTAAATAAATAATAAAATTTTAATTTTTATATTTGAAAGGAGCAACTGTTGACTTTCTGGCTGACTCTTCTCAGCAGAACTGCCATCCGAGACGGCGGTAGTTTTATGTACATTCTATGATTCAAAAGTGCTTACAAGTCTATTTGAATAAAGATGATTTGAATTTTTTAATCATAAGGAAATATAGTTACTAACACACCAACGCTTTCTATGGATCAATCATCCGAAATAAGTTATTATTATTTATATACATAAATAATGTTTTTTTATTTATATAGATAAATAAAAGGATCACAAAATAACTCCAATTTTTTTGAGACTTTACAAGTGGCTGTTGTATTTCGCTCAAAATGGTCGTAGCGGAATTAAAAAAAAAAACATTTTAAAGCTTACAGATTCTTGTTTTCAGATCTTAAGGTAAAAAAAATGTCGAGCGACGCGTGCCGCTCAATTGTAATGAATACTGAAAAAAAAAACGATTTTTTTAGGTCTTTCTTTTGGTCTACGAAGTTGGATTTTTTTTTTCTTATATTTCTTGTGCGATCATCAGTTGCTGAGATATTGATTGTTAAAGCAAAAATATCCTTTTCCGTTCAGAGTTCGATATCTCAGCAAGAAGTAGCTGTATTGAACTTTTAAATATGTCAAATTGAAGCTGGATAAAGAAGTTATCCGATCCATATAGATGTTAAATTGAAAAAAAATAACCCAACTTCGTAGACCAAAAGAAAGAACTGAAAAAGAAACGATTTTTTTCTTTCGGTATTAATTAGAATTGAGCGAGACACGTCGCTTAAATTTTTTTGTCTTTTTAAGACATTAAAACTAAATTTAAATAAAAATTTAAGCTTTGCTTGTTTTTTTAATTCCAGTACGACCATTTTTGAGGAAAATACAGCCACTTAAAAATCCTTAAAAAAATTGTAATTATTTTGTGATCCTTCAATTTTTTCCTCCAGTAGGCATATTAAATAAGATATAACATTTAAGAAACACATACAAAATATATAATGTCACATTTTTTCACAAATGCAAACTATTTTTAGTTAAGGGCTTAGTCTGTGTGTGCTTTAATAACACATTATTATTTATATATTCTTTGATAATTGATTTAGATAAACAATACTAACATCTTTATAAAACATAGAAACAGAAATGAAATCATTCACAAGTGGAATGCAGTTAAAGCGTGGGAAGTCTAGTAGTTAACTAATTGAACGCGGTGTTAGAATCCACCATTCAGTGCTGGCCTTGTTCGCTCTAACGTATGTACGTCGATATAAAGGATTATATTAGGACATTAGGTCCTCCGAGGTCAATAAGACAAAATTTTATCAATCTTCACGACTATTAAAATTATGTAATCGTCGTTCATGAATTTACACATGATGTTGTTACTTTTTAAGTACGAGATAAAACATATAAGTAGACAAATATGTACAATGTCCACAATTTTTGCAGAAATTACTCATTATGTTAATTATTTAATTTCTAAAATTACTTCTTATTTTTTTTTAATTGTATACGTACATTCTTAGGAAAATGAGAATTTTTACGTTATCAAAAAAATTTAACGCGGCATTATTTGAACTCGCGACAATTTGACACGTAGAAGCCGTCCAAGCGCTCTGAATTCTCTGCGTTGAAATTCTTATATCTTTATTACCACTTATTAGTGGTTAGCATCTCTGTGGAGAGATTTTTACAAATTTCTGCAACGTAACGAGTAAAGATTATTCTAAGAACAATCGTTTAGTAAGAGAGAATGATCTTTATGAAATATTTTTATACTGCATAATATTTTCTTATATTTATTTATTTTTTACCTTTACTTTGTATCCCTAGCGAGATTATCAGAGAGCAAGGAGCGCAGGGGTATACCTGTATACTCCTTTCGTCTCGTCCACTGTCATCAACCTCTTCATACACGTTCTTCTCATGCTTTTTACGTGACCTCCCTTCAGTATCGTCGACAGTGTTCTCGAAGGTCAATCTAAGTCTCCTCTGCCTCTCCTACTGTTCATCTTTGCTTCATATATATGTTTTTACCACTTTTTCACCACTTATCAATTCGACGTGCCCAAACCAACTGAGCACTAAATACATTCTAACTGACACCTGCATTGTGCATCTCTTTATTGCGGATTCGATCAGCTAAGTTGACTTCGCACATTATATTTCACATATTACTTTTGTTGTTCGCAAAATAGTCTTTCTGACTAAAGATCATGTAGTTTTCAAGCTCGGCGATGATGAATAAAACAGTCTGTAAATCAGAATAAGCTATTTTGTAAGTATACATTTATATAATAGTTTAAAGTTTTTCCTGCAAGGTAGTTAAAGAGAACCTAATCAAGACTCCATTCTGCATTTTCCGCCCAAAGTCAAGACGTCGCATGTTTAGCGACATAACTACAGAGTAGTATATTACAAACAGCTATTTTTAGAATAAAGACACTGCGATATCCTATTTGTTTGATATATTGAAATGTTAATATAATTTTCAAATATACATTAGTATATAAATGGAAATCAAGTTAAATCAGAATAAGTAAAGCATAATAATTAATAGACGTAGCGCCCTAACGTAGCTGCGCCGTAGCGCGACCGCATTGTTGACGCTCAGTGGGCGCGCACTCAGTACACGAGTAGCTTTTGCTGCGTACGCGCACGTCAGACACTACACCAAACCGCGCTCAACTGACATTACGAAAATTATTTCGATGTGCATTTGTTAAGCGTTAATATAAAAATTGTATATTACTTATTTGATTTGTGGTACAAACGTGATTATAAAATAAAATCAATAGTAATGAAAATACTATGATTATAAATAATACAAATAAGACATGTTTGTTGATTTCGTGTGACCGTAAGTAGTGTGGTTCAGTGGCGGCGGGCACAATGAGTCCGCCGCAGAATTGGCACAAATGGCTAGTGTGGTCGCTGTTCGGATTGGCTTTGTCCGCTCACACAATTGGCTGCGATTACATCTCCATCGCCGAGAAATTTGGAGCGGAAGCTGTGGCTCGATGCAATGAAAAATGTCCTTTCCAGGTCTGTTTCGCAAATCATTCTCTGATATTACAAATAATAAATCTATTTATTTTGTAATACAATTAGTAAACACCTAATTTAATTATTATTTATTTTTACTTGATTTACGTAACCGTTTTAAAACAACATAGACTAAAACTTTGATGAAAGGTTATCAAGTATTCTATCTACTCCGAATAAGCAGTTTTAAAATGACCATTCATGTGATTATTATATAGAACAATCGACGTACCGTTCCCATAAAGAATATCTTTTATAAATAGAATTAATTAATTGTCGGATAAACGCAAAATACGATAGATTCGCTTGCGACAGGCGGCGCTTGCGCAGGTTCAACGCACAACTAATTGTTGACAATTAGCAAGCTAGTAATCAACGAGATCGCGCTAAATATAGAGAAGCGTGCTACAACCGTATTGTCCAACACTCGCCTGTCCTTGGTCTATACAATCAATGTGGAGCACTGCAGCATAGTGACCAACATACATATGCTTAATTAATTGTAATTGAAAATATTTTTTATTGTACAAATTTATTATAAAATACGTTATGAACTTCTCTTCTTGGTTATGTTTGGATTCTAATACTTATAAGCAACTCTTGATGAATATATCGAAGCATCCTACTCAAAGTATTGTAACTTTATTTTACCAATGTTACAGTTAGGCTAGAAAAGATTGTAGGCAGATTTTAAATTAAATTCATTGCATAAAAAAAAGTTATAACAATTCGCACATTCGTTATTATAACTACTTTGATAAAATAAAGTTATGACACTTTATATAGGATATATAGATAAATCCTTAACATACATGTATGATGAGTATGTTTTCTTTATAGAGACTTGTATTATTATATTTTTATTTTTTCTTTGACGTTTAATAACCGACCAACGTCTTTGTAATTGACAGCAACAAACATTTGGGTGAAGAAACATCTTTAAAGTAGATCCTACAAACACATGTTAACATTTATTACATAATATAAAAATAATGAAACGTATTTTTTATCATAAACAATATCAATAATATAATATTTTTTTATTTTTTGTATTACAATAAATCTAAGTTGTCAAGAATGAATTATGTCATATGTAAAAAAATAATAAATGAGTAAATCATACAAAATTTTCGAGTTAAGTATTATCTTTTAATTCTTTAACCTTATTGTAGCTATGATTTTTTTCCAAAATTGTCTAAAAAGGTCGTCAAATCCATACTTGGTCTCTCTTACATTTATTCATACGTAAGGACAAAGAGTAAAAAAGAACTCACTGATACTATTTTGCTTTCATTTTATGGTTGTTTTAGAAATGCTTTATGTTGAATGATGGAGTCTAACGCTCCACTCTGTCAAACCAGACGTGCCAAAAGAAAATATTTAAAATATAACAACACCTCCATGTAATATTTGAATTCACAAGAACGACATACAGTCAAACACTTTCTACGAACCTTACGGTTCAAGCACATATTTAATATCTCTACTTTTGATGTAATTTCATCAGCTAATCTTAATTGTATGGCGCTTGGTTAAAGAAATATGTATATTTATAATCATTATTATTTATCCTTTATAAATTCAATAATATTGTTAATTGGTTGTGTTAATAAAACTGTTTTGAAACAGAAAGTATTTATTACTGATGATCGGTTAACAGGTTTCAAATATTTTTTTTGCTAGCGTGTGAGCGGAACCGGCGGTAACTCTCGCACTTTAGGGGTTTTACAATGATATTCGATATCCTTTGATCATGTCTTTAGGATTTTGTAGCTCTCTCTCTCTATGTAATTGTTTTTTTTTGACGTTTTTTACCTCTTTCTACTGTATTTAATCAGATTGATTTACAAAGTAACTAATCTTATTATTAATACACAATACGTTATATACACAATATGTTATTTCCAATCTCCGCACTGGTACCTAAAACCAGTCACAGCGTTGAATTCCATCACTCCGCCACACGCAACGTTTGATATCCGATGGAAAGTGGAGAACGGAGTATCTTGATACTGAATTCCCACAGACTCTCCTGTGATTTGGGAAAAAAGTGAAATTTAAGCTTTATAACAAATAAGTCTTCAAAGAAGCCTCATAACTTTAAGAAATAGGTATAATTCAATTTCTTTACGTTATTTTTACTTTCATGATATGGACAGTATATATTTTAAAATACATAATACCTCTTTATATCCTGTTGTATATATCTCAGTTATAACGATCAAGCCCTAATGTCGCGTCGGCACGCTCCGTTGCGCGTGCGCAGCGGAAGCTATCAGGTCGGTGTCCGGTGGATGTTCAACCTGATTATTATCAAAAAACCTTGATAATAACTGTCGCATTTTTTAGGCTTAGAACGTTAAGATTAACTTGAATCTTTTTTTCCAGAACCGAACAGGTGACGGCCATTTTGATGTAAGCTGTGGATCAGACTGCAATGTACAGCAAGTAAGTTATTATTGTGTTAACTTAGTCCATAAATTAAAGATAGCTTTTGGTTAATCTATAAAAAGATTGCTGAAGAATGAATTGCTGTATGATTCAAAATATATCATACAAATAATCTTCAATTGATTTTATTCATTTATATTACCTACGATAAAACAGCCCCCATAAAACTGTTTTTTTATGAGAAATGTTTTCTATCACTGTACTATTTACCATTTTTCGCGTCATGTGTAGTGAGCATGGAGAACCTTTTAATGTTGGTACAAATACATCATGAGATATCTCATATGCTCTTTTTATAGCCTTTATGCCGTGATTGGCTAAAACTCATCACCACAAATTAGTAGGAAAAAAGAAAAAAAGAAAGATATTAAGCAAAAACATTCGTCGGGTGAAAATACAGCGCTAAACTGCGCTAAGATATTCTTTTTGTTTACTGTATCATATAAATGATATATACAACAGATTCATCTATAGTTTATCATTGTCCAGGCATAGTCGTCATCTATAGTTTATCATTGTCCAGGCAGGCGCCACGACGCGCAGGGGAAGAAAGGGTGACTGTAATCATGACTGGTTGTGGGTTCGAATCCCACTCAAGGAAGAGCGAAGAAAATAGAAATATTAAATATTACACATATTTATATCGTATCGAATTTTTAAAATAACCGTTCTTTACTAAATGTAGGTAGGCGTAAACATATACTAAAATAACATTTCTTACACTTTTTGTTTGTCTGTTCATCTGTCTGTCTGTCTCTCTGTTGTTGTTGTGGCTAATCTCTGGCAATTTCACTGGCAGTTAACTAATGTAATAGGGTGTACCATAGGCTACTTTTATTTTTTTTACGTTAAATTCTACGCGGACGTAGTCGCGAAATACATCTAGTCTTTTGATATAATTTATGATTGAAAAAGTGACATATACTGAGGATTTAAATGAAGAAGGGGAAATAATGTTTTAGAAATATAAACATAGGTGCTAATGTGTTTGACATATCTACAATTTTTATATAAATTGACACATTGCTAAGGCGAGGCATGTTTAAAGCGTCACCGGGTCTACTAGTTAGTTATAATAAAAACATCATTTGTTGACAAAGATTTTGTTTTGAAAACATGTACCTATATATTGTAATTCAATTATTCGCTCATATCATTTTAATTTATGAGTAACTTATACATAAAGTTGTCAGAATATATCATCATGTTGTTCGTTCACATCGAACGCAACTGTCGTAAAATTTCCTTTGCTATCGATAACTTGACTTTATTATTGTTATATATGTTTTTATTTTATAACTTGTTGCTCAACCATCAATTTGTTTAAACGGAAATGAAGCAACATAAAAATACGTAATATTTAAATAATCTTTATGTTTATTTTTATATTTTTCCTAATTAGTAGATATAATATAAATTAAGTATCACAAAACTTTTTTTCTATAGAATATCTAGCATATTGGATGAGACAAATTGACAAGGATCGATTGGTAAATTATAAGTCTTCTGCGATAGCAAATATACATGTATACAGTAGTACTATGGTTATTTAATGAAATATGTGAATTTGGTTAAAGTTATTTGGTTATATCGCATTTAAGTAAAATCCCACAAGACAGGTAGATACATTTAAAATATGTATTTTAAAAATCAATAAAGACAAGTAATACTTTTGCTAATTATTATTTATCTTATGTACCTATTTGAAGATAGGGGAGAAGTAACCAGGTATTTATTATTGTGAGACTTTCAATAACATCATATTATTGATATTTAGACGCAAAAAATAAAATTTATCTCTGTAAAAATAACCAAAACATTGAACGGTGGCAAATATTCGTTACTATACAAAATAATTACCTACGTTTATAATTACTTACAGATAACTAAATCACATCTTGACAACCTTTGACACATTTTGCGCGATATAAGGCCTTAATGAATACTGGTTCAAAAACATGCGATAATGCTCAACATTAAGATTATGAATATTCATAAAGAGACACTCAACAATAACTACTTACTAAGTTGCTAGGCTACACTTGATGGTTGATTATGATTTTATCAATATATCAAATCATAATGGTAATGAAAGTACAGTAGGTATTATTTTTGGTCAGGCCTAAAATAAGTTAATACACATTTTATTATTTCAAGTAAAATTTATTATATTCAAGATAAAATGTACAATTTCTGCTTAAGCGGTAAGATCATCGTCGTCGCTTGTCGTTACACTGGTTGAGGAAATAGGTTAATAAAGAGCTCGTTACAACAAGTTATATTCATATGAACTAGAGCGCAACCGACAACATTGTATCATTTTAAACAGGATCATCTCCACGTTTTAGATCTGGATTTAAAACGTTCATAATGAGTTAACTTAGTTGTGCACATAATTATGTAAAGCTTATTAAGATAAGCTATATTTTTACTTTTAATTTCGAACTATTTTGTTTTAATTAGCTTTAAATTAAGTATCTAATTTAGGACCAGTCGTGGCGCAGAGGCACAGTACTGTAAAGCGACTGTAAAGCGACTGGTTGTAGGTTCGATTCCCGCTCGAGGAGTGGAAATATTTAATATTTCCATTTTCCTTGCTCTGGTGTCGAGGCAAAGCGCGGCGTTAAGTTCCGCCACTTAACACGCAATGCCTCGGCGATAGGCAATTCGGCGGTGCAACGGGAACGGAGTGTCTTAATACTAGGTTCCCTCTGCATACTCTGCTCTGTGCGAGATAAAGCGTGAAGCTAAAAATAAATCTAAATGTATGCAATAGAATGTAAAGGTATATTTTGTTCAAATATTTAATTTACAAGATCACGTTAATTGACATGAAACGGCATGTTACCCTAAACTGTGACAGTTACTGCTGGTTTATGTCAAAATTATCAGTCTGCCCAATTTATGCGCCCGCGCCCGCAAAAACACTTAAGTGGCAACTCGGGGCGCGCACCCTCCGAATGATTGAAACCAATTGACTTGTTTCCATTTCATTTCAAGGGTAATTTGTATTTGAGTTAGCAAAAGAATGTGTGGTATATACGTATACGTGAAGTCTTAATATTTTTTAAAACTCACATCATCAGATAATAATTATATAAGAACCGTATATCTAACCGTATAAGACCGTATATCTAAGTAAATTTTGAAGATCCAACACATCCAGTATATAAAAAAATAATATTTAATTTAATATATAATGTAAAATTTAATACTTCAATTATGTCGCGCAAATATGATTTATTTCGTTTCGTTTTGACAATGGTTGTAAGACAAAAAAAATGATGTCCTGTAATTTTAATATTATCTGTGAAAAATTTATTTATATTTTAAAAAGCAATAATTACATTTACATGAGTACTCATATTAGGTCTATATAATTACTACCTAACCAAATTGAAATTTAATTTAATTGTCTGTAATAACATAATAACCAGACGCAGGGACGCCAGTGCATGTTGTTCTAAATCCCTCATCAAATGGATGGAAGGTGCAAATGAAAACATGCAGTACGTATACCTGTTTCATCACTTTCCGGATACTGTCAGTGTTTACATCACGTAATTTATGTAAATAGTTAAGTTAGTTAATAGCTAACCTGTTTAACTTGAAAAGACACATTTAAAATGCGTTCGATAAACTAACATTACACATAGGTATATATTTATACACTTCATATAAAGTAATATAAGTAATAATAATAATAATTTTTAATCTATTTCTTAATTTTTGATATTGTTATTTGGACAAGTTATAATCCGGTGATAGCAGTTCAATATTATAATGATAGACCAAAAATTTTAAATAAAGATTTTGTATTATTCTGTACTATCAAAAAACTAAGTAAGTTTAGTAAATTTGGAAATAACATTTTGCCAATCATTGCCATATAAATACGTGGAATGCCAAATTACTACTACTATTAAAGTTAAAGACGATTTCATATTGATAGCTCATAAAGATTATGTTGACTTTAAACTACAATAATTTAACGCCCCTTTTAAACTTACTGCGTTTTATAAAACACTAAATTATATATTTTGTATTTTAGAGTAGCGAGCCTTCTTCCCAGAGAATGGAACCTATAGTATGGAGGCAGTCCGTTTTTCTTCCTTCTGCCAAAAATAGCAATAGCAAATAGTAAATAGCGCACAAAATTTTGATATTTATGTGAGTTTTGAAGATTTATGCTATTGCCGTCATTATAGAAAATAAAAAAATAAGAGATATAAAATTTTTAAAAAAACGTAGAACATAGTAAAGCTATGAGTTAGTGACCCCAGTGACAAAAAGTAATGGGGATCTATCCGGCGTGGTGGTCATCCACCATGCTCGGGTTATGGCAAAGCGGGGTCGCGTGAGATCCACCGCCGGATGCACGCAGGAAGGAAGCTGCTAGTTGCCTGCCTGCTCCCCTCGGATCTATTTTAGAGTTCATTTTATTCCATTTTATACAACGCTCTTTTAAATAAAGAGTTTATTTCCTAATGCAATTTATTTACGTATGAAATAGAAAAAACGGAACCATTTGCTTACCGTTTATTTGATTGACTTGCTTTAGAATCACTTAATCGACTCTTTATTATGATAATAGTGTAAATTTTAAAGAAATTAAGATTAAATATTGTACACCGTAAGCAAGATTAACATTTTCTTAGTACATACTTAAAACAGGAACCTAAATTTAGCATTTCTTGTACCCTATCGTCTACTATCGTTACAAATCGTAAATAAGAAAAGGAACTAAAATTAAAACTAAACAAAATAAAATACAAAAACATACTCAAATTACTAAAATATAAGTAATGATGTTCTTAAAGAAAGAGTTTTAAAAAAAATAAAAAAAGAAAGAGTTTAATTTTGAATTTTATATATTACTTCAATATATTATGATTAATATCACTGGTATCATGTTTCCGTAATAAAAAACGAACATTACTAGTTAAATGATGCGTGATTATTAACATAGTTAGATTTGCCCCTATCGGAATTCTGAAGTAATAGTATCTATGTCTACTGTTATGGGCACCTATAGGCATGCCCACAATCCAAACTGACATAAGACGACATTTTTTTGTTTCAGACACAAGTTCATTTAGTTACGCGGGAATCGTATCATTTTAATTAAAAAAAAATAAATGGTGTGTATTTCTCAATTTTTTCTATCTTTGTGCTCCACAAGTAGTTGTGACCACAAACTTTTATAAGGGCTGGACCCACCCTTAATCTATGCCCTTCATAGATTTTAATAAAATGCAGCGCTGAACAAATAATAATAATAATTTTTAATTGAGCATAATATTTTTGATTATTTATGCTACTTTATCCAAACTTAACATACAATTTACATGTCCAAATAACAATTGCTACTAAAATATTTTATTAAGTACAAAAATTCGATATTCAGATTACATAAATATTCATAAAACATATCAGAGTTAATGAAGTCGATAAATTCAAATTAATGTAAGCGCATACCGTAACATGGTGTAAAACGTGGGAAATCTAGAGTGTTTCATTTCACGGATTATAATAAATAATATATGCAAACACTCAGTGGACCAAAACCATCAAAACAATGTTTTTAAACATAGCGGAACTGAAGCGAGAATGGTCATTGCCTCACCGTGCTTTTATGAATATTGTGAGTAAATTTCACTCGTATAACTGTATACTGTACCGTAAATATCACAGACTTAAAGTAATCAAAACATTAAGTAGTTTTTTAATTGAAAAAAAGTGGACTATAAAAAATAGTGTGATCAAAATAATAGAATATTCATATGTAACCATTATATGAAGCATATTTTGAAGAAATTAAAATTTATTAGTGAATTAAAATTATATGTATAAAGTATTAGATATACTTTATTTATTAGTGGATTTAACATTTATAAAAAAATATATATTTTTTCCTTTGTAAATATAATATCTACATAATATTTTCACACGAGAACTTTCACTCTCTCTGATCAAGTGTATGAAGATCATCTTTATCGTATGCTACCAATTGGACAGCTAATTGAAACATGCGCGATAACATTATAAGGACGTCTCGGCCCTTTCGTTGGGCAATCGACTTTAATTAGCGCTGTTTGTTTTTGCTTTAAGCATTGTAATGGGCACTTGCATAACAAAAAAGTCACTAATTACCGATCAGCTTGAGCTTATAAGCTCAAATTATTGTAGAAACTTTTAAAAAATTTAACGGGCTTTGCAGTTTACTACTTACTACCTTGTTAAAAAATGTAAATAATACCTTGTTAAAAAAATGTTACAAAATTGTAATAACGTTATTTATTTAACTATAAATAAAAAAAAGAAAACACGAAAATTTATTATCTACATATATATTTACATTATTTAGTACATGACTATATTTTTATACACTTCGCTATTTTAGTCTAACTTTATCTAAAAATTTGATGCGAAAGGATACTTTAATAAAATGTCTCTACATTTCACTGTACCTGTCATATTTTTTTTTTATAAAATCTTACATTCAAGTGCATGTTCCTCTATGACAAAAATAGCATAGGCATTGTTTTTAAAGGTATTATAATTAATTAATTCTAATGAAGTTCCAGACAGTTTAATTCATAGACACGCTACGACCATCTAAAGTCTAAATCCGTACATAGACTCACGCTTTAGGCATTTCTTTGTCACTATTTTTAACATCACCTTGAGTGGCCTAAAGGCGTTGTTAAATTATGTTAAACCTTTTCAGTAGTAAATAAATCACAAATAGTAATAATATTTATTTTAAATACCTTCAAAATATCCATTTCTTTAACATTTTTTGTTCATTAAACATAGCACTGTTGACACTCTATATTACAATTCCAGTCTTTGAATCAAAAGGAAAATAATATCACCTGAACATTGCATAAAAGCCACCATTACCAAATCTCGTCGTTGATAATAATCCTAAAAAACTGAAAAATTACCTAAATATAATAAAGTAAATATCCTAGTTAATGGTAAATTTGATGAATGTCTATGTTCATAAAGGACTAAGTGCATTCAGCATCGTCGCCCGCTAATTCTTATTTCCTCATTAGGCGGAGCGTTCCCCGCCGAGCCGCGCTCGCGCTGCGCCCATTCAGTCTGTCCTCACGCCCCGCCACCCCCCGTTCCGTCATACCGAGCTCATCCGCCGAGCGAAATTGTTGCGAGTGCACTCAACCATGGAGTGTTTTGATTTATTGTCCATTTATTGGACTCTCAACGGTTGCATGTATAAAAATAGAACAATTTCCAACTTGACACTGAATATTATCAATTGTTACTGTAGCCCGCCAGTAGTAATGGCAAGGATGTTGTAATCATTTGTCAGATTACTGTATATCTTCATAAACATGAAAATGTCCCTTTTTGTTACATTGTTCTTTTTATAAATAACAACAGAAGTGGCAAACGATATAACGTAGCCGACTGATAGAGGCCAACAAGGATACTAGAGCACAGAGAGCACTCGAGAGCACTAAGAGCTGCCAACGGGAAACAAACTGGTGGGTCCCAATTTGCCCTAACATTATCCAATTGCCAGAACTAAGCGTTTGGCGTGGGCCCGCGCGTGACCTGCATACATTTTCAATCCCTTTGGAATATATTCATATTATTTAGTCTAGACTAAGAAATATTGAATATCGATAAATGAAACATATTTTTTTAGTATAATTACTATAAGTAGAATACTGAGATCTTGTTCGTGTAAATGAAATATTTTGTAAAAAATATATTCATATTTATTTATTTATAATTTTATATGTATTTATATAATTACACGCGACGCTTAAAATGTTAGTAGATGATCGCCTCGTGCAATAAAATAAATATGGGCTATTATATCTTAAAGTTTATCTAAGGTCAGTAACGTATGAAATTAGAATATAGTAAAATCATCTTAACCACTGGCGCCAGTACAATAGGTAGTTATTATTATAAACAGGCATAAAATAGCAAACGAGTGTTATCAAAAATGTATGTGCGTTACAACTTGTTTACAAAACTCTAAGTGAAAGGTCATACTTTTAGTTTTTGTATAAATTATAATACAAGATATCTTATATTAATCACTTCGAACACGACTCTTATCATTGGTTCTACTTCAAAAATTGAAAATTTAAAAATAACATGATGTCATTTCGTTGCCTGGTTTTTACTGGGTCCTCTAGGTTAAGCCATATATATTTATAAAACTTAGAGTTGAATTCCACAACTGAAAATAAACTGAATAAAAATTTAAAATATTTTTATTAATATTATTATACAATTAATAAATAAACACTGTGTATGCTTTCACAGCGTTCCATCCGGTGCGCCTACGCTCCCAATTGAACTTCCGAGAGCGTTTCCGAAATCGCTCCAGCAATTAAGTGGAGCGACAATTTTAATGACTCCAAAGGGAGCAACTATTGTTTTGTTATTATTAGGGCACGAGACAGGATGCTGGCTAATTAGACGGTAATTTACTTAGCGTTACAAGCATAAGTGTACAAAACTATTTTTTAAATAGGCGCACGCGAGTCTTTGTTGTACTTTCATTATCTGTTAATTCGATTAAATATTATTATATTACTAAAGCAGAAGTAGATTCGAACTATTTCTAGTTTTTAAAATGGACCAGTCAGTTACATTTTTTTTTTTTTTTCAATATAATCGTATTCTGCACAAAGCAATGTAATAGAAAAAGTCCGTTCCCCATTTTCCGCCAAATGCTGGAGGAATAATATGTTTAGTGGCGGAACTCAACGCCGTGGTTTGCGTCAAAATCAGAGCGAACAAAATGAAATATTAAATACTTCAATTCATCTGGGAATCGAACCCATAACCAGTGGCGTTTACAATCACACTTTGTGCCCTTGCACCACGACTGGCCTCAGGCTATCTCAATAATCATTTATACACAAAATAACACTACCAGATTGGAGTGTCAATTTGGGCGGAGTGTTTTGACAGGTCAGATAACTATAACGGAAAAGTCCTGTTAACGACGGGAAGAAAGGGCATCGTTCAAATACGCTGTCCATAACTATTAGTCTTTATAATTGATATTTGATAGATTATATTCTTCTTCTGTTATTCACAAAATATTAGATATATGTATATAGAAAATGTTGATAAGTATTTATTTAAAATTATAATTAGTATGTTTTTATGTATATAATAGTTCCAAATCTATTTTTTTTTATTATGCTACGTTTTTACATAATATTTAAAAATATTTAATATATTAGTAATTAGTAATTACATAGGCCCTCGTTAGATTAAAATGATAACAATGGATTAAACCGCCAAACTCTATTTTACATCCACTAGTATCCACTCTGTCAATAAATTACGTGAGCAAAAAATACTTTTCACTCATCTGCGTGAAAATAAATGAAAAATATTTTTTAATCCTCAATTAGTAGGGATCGAACGCACACTATCTGACTCAAATCCAACCACAAAACGATTGCGTTGAAGAGTCGTCTTAAAGTTCATAGGACATTCATAGAATTATTTAAGAAAACTGCATTTATCAATTAGTATATTCGTCTCATCTTATTCTTTATAAGTTGTAAGTAATTTATTTTATATATCATATTAAAATACTTTAAATTGCTTAAAAGAATTATGACTAATAGTTATATGTTTAATTTAACGATTATATTTTTTGATTTCTATAAAAATATTGCTAGTATTTTAAAACAATGGTAAAATTTCCAACACATTATAATTATGTAATTTACCTAAAAAGGAGCATCATTTTAAAGTGAGCTTTTGATAACTAGAGCAATGTGTGTAGTATTTGTTCACAAATCCCTTTTAGTAGTTCGCGAGTGTTTTGCTTGTTTACGTCTAAACGTACACATGTTCGATATAACTTTTGAAGTTTTAAACATTCACAGGCAAAATGCTTGTCTACATGACATTCAAGTGGTTAAACCGTTTCTTTGTTACTACTGTTCAGTTGCTTGAAAGATAATTAAAATATTGTAACTTAGGCCTTAGCTTTATTTTAATTGCCTTACAAAAGTATATCTGTAAAATAATCAGGTATGCAATACGTTTTACGGGTCACGAAATGTATGCGTTTTTAAATAAAACAGCATAGGGAGTTCACACAGTAACCCGGTTTTTAACGGATTTTCACGGTCGGGTTGCTACCTTTACGGACGGTGAGTCGTAAGATTACTCAAGTGACACAGGTGCCTCTACATTTCTTTACCACACCCTAACGTCTACGTAGCCCATTTCCTCATTATATTTTTGTATAATAATGTTGAATACATATAACAAATAATATTCAACATTATCGTATCAAAAGATTTGAAAGCATATAATAGATTAGCAGCGAATTAGTCACTCGCAGAACAATTAGTAGGCGAGGATGAGTATGCTCGATCAGTGCAGTTTGTTTCGGGTGTGTAATTATGGGTCGTGGCCTCGCGCACTCCTATCAGTAATATAGAACACGGGAATCAGCGCAATTAGAATGCTTTTATGAATGAAAATTTTCTTTACTAAACTATGAATAATTAAATGATTTTAAATTAAAAATAACCTTAATTTTTTTAATTTCATTTTAATGAAACTTATATACAAAAGTATATTATAATTAGTATTGAATTGCTATGTTTTTTTACAGTGCACCTATGGCTGTAGTCTTTGGTTAGAAGGGCTGGAAAAATCATGTCAGACTGTTTGCGTAAGTAACATATTTAATACATGAATAAAGGTATTATTGTACAAATATAAAAATAAAATTGTTATATTTTATTTCAGAATGTTACTTCAGAAACTGTTTTCTCAAGAGAATTGTATTGTGTTATGGGATGCAATGAAGCTTTGAATATGTATTTTCAAAACATAAGAGGTACCCTTATTCATTCGTAACTTAAAAATCGATAAGCCTTAAAGATTTTAAATGTTAATGATGTTGTTATTTCAATTTAATAAATATTTTCTTATGTTCTATAGATCTTCTCGGCACTCCTCCCGCGCCAGCTCTCGTGGCTGATAGTCTAACAGCTACATCTTTGTCTTTAGTATGGGAAGCCCCGAATCTTGGAAATCTTAGTTACCTCGTGCAATGGCGCTATGAGGAACTCCTTGGAAGTTGGCAGTATTATTCGAACTCTAGCCTCTCCGATAAATCGATTATTCACGTTGAGAATTTGCGCCCGTATACTAAATATAGAGTAAGTGAAATATTTCATATTTTAAAATATGTAACAATAGAGGCCATTCGTGGAGCAAAGTGTGAGGAGTGCAATTATTTAATATTTCAATTTTTTTGTCGATGCAAAAGCGTGGCGTTAAGTTCCGCCACTTACAGGCAATGTCTGAATTTGGCGGAAAATGGAGAACGAAGTGTCTTAACACTAGGTTCCCTCTGTGTACCCTGTTGTGTGTGATACAGGTTGAAGCTAAAAAACATACAACGTTTATAAATATAATTTTATTAAGTATATATTTACTTTATAAATTATGTATGCTTTAAGCAAACATTAATTTTTATTTCAGTTTCGTGTTGCAATATTTTTGTCTGGGCACAGTGGGGCTGGTGAGCCAGTGTACTCCACGCCTTCCGTAGTAATATCCACTTTAGAGAGTGGTAAGCCCAGTTCCGCTCCAACTGCATTACGAGCTGCAGCCCCCGATCCGAGTAGGGTTGCGATTTCATGGGAACCTGGACCTTTCCCTAACGGACCTCTCATCTCATACGTACTTAGGCTTGCTGATACTCAACCCAATACAAATGATGCTTTAGAAGTAAGTATGTCATTTGTCTAACATGTATAGGCGACGTGAAATAGTTCATGCAATAGGAATATTTAAATAATTAGAAATTTGTATGCTACAGACAGGAAAATCGCCATTGAATATAATAAAGCACATGCCATAAGAACAACATACGCAGACTCCTATATCGAAATAGTTTTTAAAATATACACTCTAAAAAATATACGGACACCATATTTTACTCGAGAAAAAAAGATTTTTCAGAAATAAATGCATTCACTATTGCTTCATGTTGATTTAATAGTAATATGACAAAAATCTTTGTTCTCATTATCGACCCCTATTCTAAAACATATTTTTTCTTACAGGACATGCCAGCATCTAACTATACATTATTCTATATGTTTCAAAATCTCGAACCGGCAAGGGAGTATGAGGTATCGGTGGCAATGCGAAATGCTGTAGGTGAAGGACCTAGAGCTTATGTGAAAATTAAAACGCCACCTCTACCAACTTGTAAGAACGATATATCGTACTTTACTCTACTACTTTTTTAATTTATATATGTATATAAAAAGCTAAATAATTCAATTTGAATTTTAAACGTACACAAAAATTTAATATTTTATGAAATTTTTCAGCCGTTCCTAGTCAACAGCCCGTTTTAATTCTAGGAGGAGAGCACAACATTCTAGCCGCACTTGCAAATGATATGCTTTCTGACCCGATAGAACTCTACAGTACTGAATATAAAATTACAGGTATACAGTTTTTCTCGGCGTTACGCTTTTATCTACAAAGCAGTGTAGAAAGAAGAGTTCTCTCTCTCTTTTAGTGTCAGAATACTCCGCTCTTCACTTTTCGCTAAAAAACGAGACTCTGTATGTTAAGTAGCGAAACTTATCGCAACGCAACAGAGTGATACGCTCTGTCATGTCAAAGATAGGGTTCCCACAAGGCGATATTTACCGAGTGGGAGGAATCAAACCCGCGACCATATATAGGAGTCAGATACTATTTTGCTGCGATGCGAGTTTACGATGGTCATGGCAAATATACCAAACTAGCAACTTAACATTGCGATATTTTATAATACTGTAAGATTATAATACGTTCAATTTTATTATAAAGATCTGTTTAGCCTGATGTATACAGCTAAACAAAAACAATGTTATTTTAAGTTACGTAGCTTTCATCATATCTATAACCTCAATAAATTTACTCAAATAAAATTATCTCAAATATAATTCCTATAACCGTTACAAATTCATTAAAATAGCGTGAATTATTGAAGTTATTGATGCTATTTTCCGCATAGCAGGGTGAGTAGTCAGAAAGGATCAAGTGTCAAGACATTCCATTCTCCATTTTCTGTTGATACATTGAGTGAAATTAAGATATTGCGTGTTAAATGGTGGAACTTAAACAAGATATGCTCATGGTCGAACTTAACGCCAACAGTCAGACACTGTCCAACTGTGCCACAATTACGTCTATATAAATGATTTTTTACTTGTAATAGACATTAGTCTACATTTTTTTATATTTTTACAGGCGTCGGTCTTGATTTATCAAGCGATTCTTTATTTGTCTCCGTCTCTAATGGATTTGTATATCGAAGTTCTTTAACAAAGAAGAGTTTATCAGAGCCGATATTAACACCAGAAAACATATCATACAAACCTTTGGATCTATCAGTGGATTGGCTCAACCGTCATTTATATGTACTTGGCGAGGTTTATTATACGAGAGAAGGGTCTAACTGGTCGAACACAAGCTTGTATTCAAGTTGGGAGATACTGAGATGCGATTTTGATGGTAAAAATGAACTGGTCGCACTCTCTGGTTTTAACTCTCGTCCTATACACTTTGAAGTGGATGCTTATAATGGGTAAGCGATAGTGAATATGTTTCTTTTCTTTTTTTGGGACAATATTTGTTTTGTGATTTCACGCCTTTCTCCTCTTAGCAAGGTAGTTAGAGAGAACCTAGTGTCAAAACAATCCATTCTCCACTTTCAGCCCGAAATCAAAACAATGTGTGATAAGTGGTGGAACTTAAGGCCGCGTTTATCTTAGGTACCAAACCGGAGAAATGAAAATACCCACAACCATCGCATATACAGTCAAATTCTATTCAATTTCGCTACGATGGCCTCAACTACTGCTTGTTTTTTATATTACACAACTTTGTAGAGCATAAGTTAAATGAATATTAATGTATATTTTTTAAGTTTAATATTACCTTAATGAACAATATCAATAGGTAATTATAACTTAAATATATAAAAATATTTTAGATATTTATTTTGGGCACTACAAGGCGTCGAGCGCGGTGGCTTATACAGATTGGATTTAGCAAATATATCTAATGGAGTTCGTCATGACGCGCCTCCAGAATTGATTGTGAGAGATCCTCATTTAGGAGCGTTCACAGTCGATCACGCTGATTTTAGATTGCTAGTTGCACATTTGCGAAGAAACACAGTTTTAGCGGTTTCTCTAGACGGGTAAGAATTTTACTTTAACTAGTTAATGCAACTGAATTTGACATATAGGTATTTTTGAAAATTTACAAGTTCCAGTTTGTATGAAAGTTCGTCAGTTTTGAAGATAAAAAATATCTTCAAAACTGACGAATTAAATAAATTTTATTTCTCAGTAAATGATTAAAAATTACTAAACTTCTATTTGCTAAACTTCTATTTATTGCGAAAACTCTACCTCTTTAGTTTGTGAAATAAGGATTGAAAAATTGTATAAAAATTCGTCATTTTCAACGTTAGCAATATAAATGCTTTATTAACTGGCCGCTGATTAGGAATAAGTAAATAGTGACCTCAGTGGCTGTGGAAATTCTACCCCTAAGGTAACCAAACAGGGGTTGTAAACTTTAAGTTTGTAAACTTATAATTATATTTAAAAATACGTAACGAAGTTTTAATTAGTGTACACTGAATTATTATATTGTTTCAGACGAGAAATAACAGATTTTCGAAGTAACACACAAACTCCAATGTTCTTCTCTGCGCGATCGATAGCTTACGCCAATGGTTTGTTCTATTGGACAAATGGCCGAGAAATGCTCACAGAGGAGTATCACGATCAAAGCGACAGTTACTTCCACAATGAATATCCTTTAGCATATAATACAAAATCGATAGCTACTAGGCAAGTCCTAGTTGCTCTGAGAAGTGTCCAACCGATTCCTGTCCCGGTTAATCCTCCTTTAGGAGTGCAAAGTGTGATGGGCATTAATAAGGCAAAAGTTTCCTGGTCACCGCCTCACCTCTTAGGACATCAGGGCACAGGAGCTTGGCAGCAGTGGACGTTTTATTTACAACTTACTGAACCTAAATCTGGAGAAATTATCAAGATGTTAGTACTTGTAATCAAAATATTTAAGAAATCATTACACTTATATTATACACTTGCCGTTACGTTTTTCTGATATTATTATTATTTTTTAAGCTTCACGCTATATCCCGCACACAGCAGGGTAGGCAGAGGGAACCTATATAAGACTTTATTGTATTTGATTTGATTGATTGATTTGAGAAGTTAAATAAGTCTTAATAATTTTATTTTTAGTGAAAATATAAAGGAATGTATGAATGTTGTTGAAAATTTGATACAAGACACAGAATACGTTATACGTGTCGCTGCTGTTACCGACTCTGGTTCAGGGCCGTGGTCTACAGAGATCATCGGCAAAACTTTAACATATTCACCTACTACATTACAAAGTACTTTAGTGTGGTCTGGCCCTGACGGTTTATTGCAGACTGACTTAACTGGTGATAAATTGCAAACTTTAATTCACAGGTAAGTGTCACTTGATAAATACTATATATTTTTTTTAGCTTCACGCTGTATCCCGCACACAGCAGGGTAGGCAGAGTTACCTAGTGTTAAGACACTCCGTTCCCCACTTTCCGCCGAATTCTAGAAGCCAATGCTACCAGAGCGAAGAAAATAGAAATATTAAATATTTCTATTTTCGTTTGTGCCTCTGTGCCACGACTGACCCCATAAATAATACATAAGGATAAATTATAATATTAGTAATAAATACTATATAAGGATAAAAGATAATATTACTCATAAATGATATATAAGTTTACAATTCAAAAGTTTAAAATTAAATCTTTGTGAGGTTTTGAAAGTACTATTGCTCTAGCAGCTAGCAGAAATTTGTACAAATCTCTCTACAGTGATGCTAGCAACAAAAGTAAGTTGTAATAAGCGCATACTTATTTCGATTCGTAGTTGAATGTGGAACGCATTTCTTAGACTTCAGAGTGTTTGGAAGATTTCCAAGAGGCTTGGGTTCAAATCCTGCTTTCAATTTTTACACCTTTTTCTAAAAATGTTTAAGTCTTTAGACATATTGTTGAAGTAGTTTTGAGCATGTGCAATGTCAAAGTTTTTCTAATAGAAGTATGGGATCATTTCTGTATTATTTATAATTTTGTTCAGGTCTCGGTTAAAAAATGTATATATCACGGATATATCGTGGTATAGAGACAAACTCTACTTGGTAACGAATGCATCGACAGTGATGTGGTACAATATAACAAGTCATGAGGAAGGTTTTATGCCAGACATGGATAACGTTGGCAGTTTAGCTGTTGACTGGGTCGGAAAAAAGATTTACTGGTCGAACCCTAAGCAACAGTTGGTAAGTGCACTAAACAAACTTACGTAAAACACATTTTTAGAATTAGAAACAATTTCCTAAGTTTATTCTTACTTAATATCAGTAATATGCTGCTTTAACATTTGAATAACTACAATTCACTTAAATATTGTAATATTATTTTCACATTATATTATATAAATGACATATTTTAGATAACACGAGGAAATTTTAATGGTGAAAACCGAGAACCGGTTCCAATAGTGACTGTAGCAAAAGAACTCACAATTGACTCAATGGGGGCTTATATTTATTGGAGCACTGGACACGCGGTGGAAGCCGCCAGGTTGAATGGAGAAAATAAAATAGTTTACTATCCAGCTCAATTGTTTAGTGGTAAACAAGGTAAAACAACCATTATATATAAAGCATTCCTAATATATGAAGAAATATATACGAATATCTCGTATATAGTTAATAGACATGAGTAACAAAAGCATTAGCCACTCAATTGACTAAAAAAATATTTTATTGAGTAAAAACTAATGGCTCGAAGTCTGACACCATGGGTACGGGCACCACTAGGCAGAGGGAATCTAGTGTTAAGACACTCCGTTCCCCATTTTCCGCCACATTCTTAGGCATTGACGTGACGAAACTTAACACCGCTCTTTGCCTCGACACCAGAGCGAAGAAAATGGAAATGTTATAAATTTCCACTCCTCGAGTGGGAATCGAACCCACAACCAATCGTTTACAGTCACACGCTTGTGCCACTGCGCCACGACTGGCCCCTCATAGCCCTTTTATAGGAAAAGTATAATTTCTACAAGCCAAATAATACCAATAATACCAATGTTTTGTTTTAGTAATGGGACTTACTGTTGACTTAGAAAAGAAATGTTTATATTGGTTGGTAAGAAGTTACGACGGCTCAGAATTGCATCGCGCTAGAACCGCCGATCAGATCACCGTCGGCACTAATGAGGTACATAATTTCTAGATTTTTTAAGCTTAAATTTGACTACTACTTCGAAAAAAAGTGCTTTAAAAAAGGAACTACAGAGTTTCTTTTTTCGATTTCACAATTTACGAAAATCTTCTTGTTTTAATGTCAGATAATATACATTATTGCTGCATAATTTAATATATTATACTCCTATATTATATTTTTAACTTTAGGTAACCAGTTCTTTAGTGACACGATTATCAGGAACAGCAACGCTCGGACCTTTATGTTACTATAGCGGGAGGTTAGTGTGGGTTCAAGACTCCTCTAGAGCAGTTGTATCAGATTTGGCCGGAAAGTATACCGCTGAACTAATTCCCCGCGTGCATGCAATAGCTGTGAGAGATCCCACTCTGCATAAGGATAGTGGTAACTGCTTTTTTCTCTATACTGTTAAAAGTAAATTATTATTATAAAGATCGATTGAGGCTGTTGTGGCACATTTGGACAGTGTCTAATTGTAAACACAATGGTTGTGGTTTCGATTTCCACTCGGCGGAATGGTTATATATGATTTTATATAATGTTATAAATTTGTCAAATATTTTATTTAATGGTATTGGAATTTTGATATTCTGGAATAAATAAATTTTATTAAATTAAATTACTCCAATCAAGATAAAGCGTGACGTTAAAATTTACCACTTAACACGCAATATTTCAATTTAGGACGGTAAGTGGAGAAAAGTGTGTGTTGACTATAAGTTCTCTCTAATTATAATGCTATGTGGCAAAAGTGGAAGCTGAAAAGAAAACAGAATTCATAATACATGAGGTAGATTCCTTAGTAGTGCTTAGCAAACGTCAAAAATAACTAGCAATTGTATAAAACAATATAAAAGAATCTATTTTTAACTTAATATTAATTTCATTTTTAGAATCAATTATTGCGATACCAGAAACAATCAAAGCATCTTCAATATCAGTGCAAGGTGTGTGGGACAAATTCAACGTGACTTGGGCGCCGTCTGCGAGAGTCAATGTGAACAACAGCAGGGTGTGCTACGACGTCAGCTTGCATTTCCATGGACAATATAAGATTGAAGTACGTTTGATAAGTATTGTTTTGATGAAAACGAAGTTAATGATTGGGTTTATCATAACGTATGACTTTTCAGCTACTTACTTTAACTAACAGATATAATGAAAGTTACGCTTATTTTTAAATATACTTAGAAAACTATTTAGTAAACAAGACAAAACGCAGCGTTGAGTTGCGCCACTCAACACACAATGGCTCGCTTTGAGATGAAATTTGGGACATTGCGTCCTAAGTGGAAGAATTCAACGCCGCGCTTTGTCCTGTCTTGAAAATAATCTAAAGCTACAATCAGATATTGTCCCACTATACCATATCTATGCCATGATATCTACAACTATTGGTATTGAATTAATAACATTTACTATCTGAGCAAAATAGCATCTTCATATAATATATTATTATTTACATTTCTTACTTCTCAGAAAACAGTAGAAGTACCGTGGTTAGAGGTGTTATCGCGTTCAGTGTTACCATACAGCGCGGTGGAAGTGACAGTGCGCGCGTACACGCAGTGGGGCGGCGGCGCGAGCGCGCGCGCTTCGTTACACACGCCGCAAGCTGCGCCCGCCGCGCCGCGGTCTCCTCGCGTTTATGTTCAGCCTCAGCATAGGTGAATATGTCTATTGGCTTGATGTATTCTATAAGTATAGGCAGTTCTTTTAGTAAATTTGTCTTTTTTTCTCGATAATTTGCTTTTAATGTTTTCTTCTTTCTAAAATGTTATGTAAGTGCGGCAACGAGTGTTTGTTTATCTATTCATGTAAACTTAATATTTATGTTCTATTATAAGTTATCTATGTTCTTTATACGCGCTTTATCGTAACCTAAATAGTGCCTACTTTTTTACACGGTAGGTTAACATTTTTAAACTTCCCCCTTCACAGAATATACAGAAGTGACGTTTTTAACGTGTATTCTAGCACGGCGCGTAACACTCGTATGTTAACTTCACTCACAGGTACTAAGTCAAACGTGTCATAATGTGTCTTAGAAGAGCAGAGACTGAATGTTTATTTAAACCTAAACTTTTGCACAGTGGTGGACCGTTAAATGCAATATTCCGATGGGAGGTGCCTCTACGAAGTAACGGCGTAGTGCGCGGATACGAGGCGCAGTGCTGGGCGACGCTGCCCTCCGCCTGCGCGGACGCGAACCTCTCACCTCTGCACACGCAACTCGTACTGACTGACTTGGCTAACTCTTCTACTTATTTTTTTCGGGTAAGTTAATTGATTTTGTGGTTTAAAATTTCAAGTTACGTCGTTAAGACTTGGCGTTATACTCGTATATAAATAAGCCCGTAACGGACAAATGTTCAAATATACTGATTGAGCCAAACGAACGGAACGCTCCACTGGAGACTTTTTTGCACTCTTTGTGATGAATAGGCTTGAAAACTACACGTCAGAAATTTATGATATTTCACATGTGAAAGGCAAACGGCATTAGTGTGCCAATATAGATATAGTTCTTAAAAAAATGAGAAAAAATGATGTCCTTGAGGATTTATAACCAAAAAACTGATTTCCCATTGTCTTTTGTCATTTCAGCTACAATAAACCGCGCATGCCGGATAAATAAATGATTTTTACTTGCTCGCTTCGCAGTGAGTCGAAATTAAGGATCTAGTTGCGTAGTAGTAGAGTTTATATAACATACGATTTCGAAAATTATAATAGAGTTTATATAAAACATGGTTATATAAAAAAATCTTTATTTTTTTAAAGTTGTATTATTTATGATTATCCATATTGATTTTTAATTCAATACAGGTCCGCGCTCAAACTGACGCTGGTTTTGGACAATACTCTGAAATAGTATCTGCCTCATCCGATGAAATAAGCCCTATCCCTAAGGTTGTGATGTCTTCACACGAGGCTCTTAAGATTCTTGATTTAGATTCGGGTGACAGCGAAGATATACGCAAAAGTACCGGAGTTCCTCTAGATTTTGATGTTGCTATCGAAGAAAACATTGCTTACTGGGTTAATAGCTTTCAAGAAATATTTTCTTCAAGGATTAATAGTAGCGGAAATTATAAGGTAAGTGACTTTAACATTCTAATTGACTAAAAAAAGATCTACTAAATATAAATATTTTGGCTTTAATATTTTATGTATAATTTTTAGTTGACAACGATAAATGACACCGCAACAAGCATATGCGTGGACTGGGTTAGTCGGTCGATATATTGGACACAAAGGGAATTGTCCTCCACAGAAACATATGTCATGTATAGGACAATACTTGGAATACCCAATGCTGATCTTATATTGACTAGGAAACGACCATTATACAGTCTACAAATAGTTCCTTCTTTAGGGTAAGTTCAATGTTGACGTATCGTCTTTTTTGATAAATCATGTGTATTTAAAAATGCTGTTCAGATGTATCTAAAATATATATATTATCTAAAATATATATGTAACAAATAATTCAACATTGTCATTAAATTAAGATTATTTTTTTAAGGTCATTGTACTGGTACGAAGAGACCAATCATTTAGGCTTGGGAGTTTTGATGACAGCAAAGACAAATGGATCAGATATAAGAACTTTTTTCAATAATTCAGATGGTTTTATGTCACCCAATGATTTTCACAATAAATGTGATTGCCCTGAAAGTCCTCAAATGGCAAGAAGTTTCGTAATTGACTTAACGAATAATAAATTCGATTTGTATTGGATAGATCCATGGCTTCATAATATTATGGTAACAGATGAACACGGTTGCAATTGTAAAGTTGTGGTAAATGCCACGGAAAAGAAAAAGTATGGATTCACACCGATGTCTATTACTATCGATAGTAAACATATTTATTGGTACAATTCGACCGAAAAAAATATATATTATACAAATAAGTTCAAAAGGAATAAAATTGAACAGGTGAAGTCTTCATACGGGTATAAAATTATGGCGTTAGATCCTGGGCGTCAACCGTATCCTCCCAAACACTGTTTGTACCCCTCACCTCAAGCATTAACTGCAAAAGTAATATATCATTCCGCAAACAGTATAAAACTCAAAATGCCTGCTATAATTAAACCGATGAATTGTCAAGACTTCTTATATAGCATGGCAGCTACAGAATACACAATATTGTACAAAGTACGAATAAAACACGATTCAATTCCTTGTGATCGCGAAACATGTCCATTTTTGACAACAACAAACAAGGAAATCACTTTAACTGAGTTGAAACCGTTTACAAATTACACTGTAATGATAGAAGCGACAAATTATTATGGCAAATTACACGAAATAAGACCTATTGTTAGCGCACCAATGATTGCTCAGACTGCTGCTGAAGGTAATTTGTATTTTGAAAACATTACAAAATGTCTTATAGATGTTGTCTTTTAATTTTACTAAATATTATCGATTATTTAAATAATCGATAATATTTAGTACATTACATTACAATATTTATAAAATAACATTATTTTTTTAATTGATCGAAAATAATTATTTTTATTTTTCTTTGTACAGTTATTTACTTCACCATGTAAAATGTACATACTTTTAACTGATTGTTATTTTTATATGCAATATACATTAAAAGGAAAATAAGATAACTTACTTTTTAAACATTTTTAAAGTATTATTATACACTTAGGAAAATTGAAAAAAAAACGTATAAAATTGGGCGAAGCGGGATTCGAACCCGCGCCTCCTGAAATACCGTCTAGGCGCTTTCGCCACTGAGCGGTGAAATGTCTTTTTCAAATAACTTATATCAAATATTTTAACTTTTATGCTTAAAATATATTGGAAAGTTGAAAATATATTGAATAATATTTCATTTATTACATTTTTAGCACCAACAGCTCCAAAAGACGTCAAAGTGGTTGTACTTAGTCCAGTGCTCGCGCGAGTAGAGTGGGCAGCAGTGCCTGGTCTCTTGTACGAGTTGCACTGGCGGACTGATGACTCACCATCTTCATCACACCGATTTAAAGGTTAATAATTATAAAATACTTGTCTAATAATTTAAAATTAATTCTTTCAACGAGTTCATCCCTTCTGTATGCTTACATACAATTTGAATGGCTATAAAAATATAAGTATAGTGTAATAATGTGTTACGTTCTGCCACCCAACTTGTGCAATGCTTCTAGGTAGGGGAAAAGTTATCAGAAAAGAATAGTTATCAGATTTTGTATTCCCATTTTTTACTGAAGAGTGGTCAATTTATTTTATAAAATAAAACGTAAACAACTGTGAGATTGTGTTGTGTATAATACTGATTGTCACGGAAACATAAAAAGACAAATAGTGGTCATGTCTTAACATGGCAAATAAAAAAATGAGCAATATCGTGTTGTTTTATCGTGAAGTTTATTTATAAGTAAAATAACATTTTAGTTTACTCGAAATATGAAGTGAATAGAGACCATCCCGGCACAGTAGGATAGTCCTCACTCGGACTAATGATTACATTTATTTTTTTTAATGTTTCCGCTTTGGTGACAAGACAAAAGCCAGCGAGTTCTTCCGCTCAACATGCAATACCTAAGTTTCGGGTGAATAATCAAGAACGGAGTATTTTGACACTAGGTTCACTTTAACTACCCCGTTATACAATAAAAGGCTTGAAACTGCTTTGTTTACAAAGTAGTATATTAAATATACTTTTTTAAACCAGAACACAACACAATCGAGGTAACATCAGGGCGCAGCGCCAACATGACGCGTCTCTCCCCCTCGACACTGTACCGCGTGTGGGTGCGCGCGCGCTCGCGCCACGCGCCACAGCCGGCGGACAGCGCGGCGCTGGCACTGCGCACTTACCCCGCGCCCGCGCCGCTCGCGTTGCTTGAGGCAGCTGCTTATTATCTGGCTGTGTTGTGGCCCGCGCCTACTAGTTATACGTTGCATGCGTGAGTATTAAAAAATCTTTTGTGTTATTTCTAGTATGAATGTAGAAAACCATATTTAAAAATAATCTTGCCCAGTGGCGTAGCTAGGTATACAAGGGTCCCGGTGCAAATATTTTTGATACGGTGATACAGAAATCGGGCGTAAATCAGTGAACTTCTCGTTTCTATTTTGTAGTAGCTCCGCTCAAATATTTTGGCTCCCGTTTTTTTGCAATTAAGGTTGTGGACATGCTCATTGTGCTTGGTTAGGAAGCCCGCTAAGCTTGAGGGCCCCGGTGCACTGCACCGTCTAGCTCTACTATAGCTACGCCACTTGTCAAAAAGTACAGTTACTACCACAAAAAATCTAAATTTCAATATATGATACAGGGACATTATAGAAACACATGAAAGGAAGAAAAACGTGAAGTATTTTACATTACATTAACTCTTTGTTCTCCAAACGACATCTAAGTTGTGTAGGAAAGAGGGGAAAAAAGTGTTTTTATGTAATAATACATTCATTATTACATAAAATTATTTTTGTATTGGTAATAGGTACTTGTCTTCAAATACAAATAATTAAATAATGTATAACTACATTTTCAGTTACTCAGTGGAATATACAGAAGCGACAAGTCTAAAAGACGAGTGGATACCATGTAAACTGAGTGGTAATGCAGAGTGGACCGCCAGCAACCTGCGTCCTAAGACTCGCTATTGCTTCCGCCTGAGTCTACAGTACGTCGCCGACGCTCAGTTCTACCACTGGCCGAATGATGACCGTTTTACTTTTGAAACATTAGGTATAGTAATATTAAATAAGCGTTTCTAATTATATTTTTTTAGCCACATATCAAGAGGCTATCGTGGCGCAGAGACTGGAAAACCGATAGTCAAACAAAACTTATACTACTAAATTTCCCGTGAATTTGGTGGAAAGTGGGGAACGGTCTTAACACTAGGTTCCTTCTGCCTATCTTCCTGTTTGCGGGATACAGTGTAACGCAAAAAAAGACATACATATATAAAACGTAAACAAATACTTACAAATTATCGAATAGTAAATAACCGCTAACCCTATAATAATATCTTCCAGGAGACGTACCAGGTCCTCCAGGCGTGTTGCGCGTAGAGACGATAGGCGACCGCGTGCTGCGCGCCTGGTGGGCCGAGCCCGACCCGCGCGGCGCGCCCGTCACCGCGTACCGAGTGTGGGGACGACCGCATCACCGGTAAGTTTAGTTATTTCTTTTTGATATTTTAAAAACACCCTCAGGACTAAACTTCACAGGTACCTTTAGTTGATTATTTATAAAATATTGCAGTTTAGAATTAAACCGACCTAACTCAAAATTACCACAAGTTTATTTTAGGTGTAGTTGATTGTTTGAAAATATTGCAGCCTTCAGAATTAAACTGACCTAAATCAACATTTTCGGAAGATTTGATTTTGCTAATTATTTTTTTTTTTTTTTTTTTTTTATGGTATAAAGGAGGCAAACGAGCTGAAGGCCCACCTGGTGTTAAGTGGTTACCTTCGCCCATGAACATCCACAACATTAAAGTTATGGATGCGTAACTTTAATGGGTCTGTAGGACAGAAGGAGGGAGGAAGGATGGGAATGGTAGGAATAGGGAGAGCTGGCTTACATGCCATCGAACCGGAACACATCTTCAGATATTTGGCGGTTCGTCTTTGACATGATAGTGGTCGCGAGCCAGTCGGAGAACGAATCTCCTACCACCAAGCTACTGGGTTACCCGCCTTTTACGGGACGCTACCCAGCGGCGGAGGGGAATTGTATTCTTAACCCGTCCCCTCACGGGTAACAATTATTTTGAGGTATTAATTTTGGGGGTGCGATATGTGATATTTTTCCAAATGTTCATCTTAATATAACAAACAATGGTTTGTTGAATTCATCCCTGAAGTCATCCACGTAAAAACGAGTGGTACTCTTAAAAAAAAGACTTTTTAATTTCTATCTTAGTCCGGCTCTGTGGCGAATTTCGTTTAAATAGGCGTCTTCTATAAATGATCTCCTATATAAGTGATCTTCAATATAATATTAAGAATAGACTTTCGCTCGTGATCGCAGAGTATATTGAAGTTTAATAAAACTTTATATGAATACATAAAGACCTCAAAAGACTAATATAGTAATAATCGTTCATATTTTCACCCCAAATAAAGTAAAAATATGCTTCACAAATCTAATAAGACTTAATATTTAGGAAAACCAAACAAAATTCATGTACAGACTGATATTGGAAAAATAATATTTAATCTTTTCCATAGGGTTAACAATGTGGAGGATAATAATGTAAGGAACATCAGTGAACTGCTGCCAGAGAATTTGCCAGATGATATTAGTGAGGATATAAAATCTCGTATCGTTCACGAGGGTCTCGAGCTACTACATAATGGAACAGGTGCGTTATATTTATCTTTTTTATACGATATTATTCCATCTAAACTAAAAATATTGTAGAGAATTAAAAATAGAAGATAGAAAAAGATGAGACAAACACTATAATGGTGTTATTTTAGTGACTAAGTAGTTTCGCAATAGTATCAAATAAGAGGCAGACGTGGCGCAGTGGCAGACGCAGTGTCAGACAGTAGCGATGATTGTGTGTTCGTGTCTCACCTCGGAGATTGATTATACTTGATATTTTATTTCTTCGCTCTAGTACCAAAGGCAAAGCGTGGCTTTAAGTTTCGCTACTTAACATGCAATTTATTAATATCTGGCGGAAATCGGGTGGACCAATTGTATTGACACTAGGTCTTCACTGACTAACCCGCTATGCAGGAAAAAGCGGTGACTTGCTATATCGAATAAGAATATGAGAGAGTTGTATAAAAATATCAGCTGAGGGTTTTTTTGTAAAAATTCGATTGAGAGGCTAGTATATTAGATATATCAAATATATGTATCTAGCGTTTTTACACATGATTTTATATTCTTTGTAATAAAAGTTACAACTTAGGCGAAAATGTTTTTTGTAATTTAACATACCCATTTCAGAATCATACTGGCTAGTGAACACAGGCGTGGTGTCCTCCGGCTACACAGTGCAAGTGCAAGCGCGCAACAGCTACGGCTGGGGCGCGCTGTCCGCGGGCGCGGAGCTGCAGGCGTCGCGCGCGCACCCCGCCGTGCTCGCCGTCGCGCTCGCCGCGCTGGCCGCGCTCGCTGCGCTTGTGGCGGCTGGTGTGGGTTATAGTTAGTATTATACTTACTTTTTTATATTGAATAGAGGTAGCAAATGAGCAAAAGGACGACCTGATGGTAAGTGGTTACCTGCGCCCATTGACATCATCAACGTTAGGCGTTGTAGATGTGTTGCTGGCATACATACCATCGAACCGGAACACATCATCAGATGTGTAGCGGTGCGTCTTTCACATAATAGTGATCGCGAGCCAGTTGGAGAACGAATCTCTTACCGCCAAGCTACTGGGTTACTGGGTTTACGGGACTCAGCTGCGAAAGGGAATTGTATTCTTGACAATAACTATTAAACTTATTATTAAACTATTTATTAAACTATTTATCCTATAGTTCTATAAGTGCAAAAGTCTGTCAGTCTATAAGTTACTACTTCTGGTAGCTGGCGTTGATTATAGTTAGAGTTACACTTAGTTATTACTACCATCAATAGTTAGCTGTGCAAGCGACTTACTCTAAATAAGAAAATAAAATTCGCTAGAGTTATCATCAAATCTCTTAATTTTGTTATATTTTCTTTCAAATCTTTTTGTATCAATATAAAAAAATCTTCCAAACACATCAATCAACAATCGTACAAACAGTCTTGTAAATTATAACTTTAAATTAGCATATTTTTGGTACAGCATATAAAAATCGAAGCAAGAAAAAGGCAGCTATCGAAAGTCAGTTAACCGCTAACATCGTCAGACGAGGACCTGATGTAGAACTGGCCACGCTACGACAACTGCCGATCCGACATTCGACAAATATATTATATAATCAGGTACATTTTTCTTTTGCTTACATAATACTAAATATGTTTAATAAAAATTTATTTATAATTAATTTAATTTATAGGTCTTATACTTAATTTATAAATCTTTTCAGCAGTTATTTTTGCTTTTAGTGTTTATGTTTGTCCGATTTATTTAAAGAGACCGATTTAAAAAAAAGGTTGTGTACCATTGTACCAACTATCGTTCTCTTAAATTAAATTTGAAATGACACACGTTTTTCTTTAACAGCCTTAATTGTGTAGTTATACACATTTATTATATGAACAAGTAAATGTTAACTTTTTGATAGTTTTTACAAAATTTAAACACTCTGAAGGGTATGAAATAGTAAGGTTGTATACAAGAGAGGCACAATGTGTGGCTATAAAGCGACTGGTTGTGGGTTCGATTCCCACTCTAGGAGTGGAAATATTTATTATTTCCGTTTTATTCGCTCTGGTGTCGAGGCAAGCGCAGCGTTAAATGCCGCCACTTAACACGCAATGCCTTCGAATCCGGCGGGAAGTGGGGAACGGAGTTTATTCACATTAGGTTCTCTCTACCTACCCTATTTGTGTGTAGGATACAGCGTGAAAGTAAAAAAGAAAAACGAAATAATTGTAACTTTTTGATACAATGACTTAGTGAGAGGGCTGAGACGATTATCAAGAGGCACGGATTCAAATTCCGCTGTATTTCCCAAGTCTGTAACAAGCACTTTAAAAGTTTGAATTAAAAATATCTATAATAACATCAGCAGGGCGTACACTGTCCGTCGGACGCGGAGCTGGCGGGGTTGCCGCACATCCGCCGCGAGCAGATCACGCTCACCAAGTTCCTTGGCTCCGGCGCCTTCGGGGAGGTGTTCGAGGGCGTCGCGCGGCAGATCAATAATACTAGTACTGATACTAAAGTTGCTGTTAAGGTTCGTTCATTTATTTATTTATATTTTTATAGCTTCATGATTTTTTCAAGGTCAGAAAGTATTTAGTGATAAAACACTCTGTTCCCCACTTTCTTTCCGATATTGCGTGTTAGGTGGCGGAACTTAACGCCGCGCTTTATCTTAGATAGCAGAGCGGAGAATTGAAAATAATATTTTATATCATTCCCCTGAGTGAGAATTGAACCATTGCGTTTATAGTTACACGCTGTCCACGACGAACTCTAGTAGAGTTAATGTTAACTTATAATCCAGTGGCGGCCCGCCCGCGGCTTCGCTGAGTGAACTACATAAATGTTTCTGTCTATCATATTGCAACCCTCGGAGGTGGATTTGTTTGCATGTTTGACCCTGGAATATTTACTACTTTCACTCTAAATTTCATCCAAATCATACCGGCAGATTAGCCGGGAAAGCGTGACAGACAAACAGACGGACTTTCACATTTATAATATAAGTACGGATTATAAAACAGTAGACCGAACAAGCAGAGGTTAAAGTATAAATGATTTTGAAAAGTGGAATACTTGATATCAAACAACAGTCGCTCAGCTACTATACTAATTTATAAAAAATAAAAAAAAAATGGCGCCCTCAGTAAAGTTGCTTAGCGTAAAGGACTTTATTTGACTTATAAAAATTGAAGTTCCCTAGCAAGGGAAGTTCCGAGCTGCTACGAGTGAACTAATATTTTGGTACGATACTACAAAAATAAATTATACAAAAGGCGACCTTTTTAATTTTTCCTATATTTCGTATAGGTATACATACCTCGATCTGGTTTTGTACGATCTCTTTCTGAACCTGCAGTTTTATAAAAATAAAAATAAATCTATTATATAATTTTTCAGACATTACGCAAAGGAGCGACGGAACAAGAGAAAACCGAATTCCTAAAAGAAGCAGCATTGATGTCGAATTTCAAGCACGAACACATCTTGCGTCTTCTTGGCGTGTGTCTCGACAACGACCCTAACTATATTATAATGGAACTGATGGAAGGCGGCGACTTGCTGAGTTACTTGCGAGCGAAACGTGCATCTTTGGTACGTATTAAATACTACAAAAAATACCGGCTGAAAATAGATTGTTTCAAATACCCAATACCTTTTAAAAAGTTAACACTCAACTTCTCTGTTTGGGAGAATATTGTTACAAATATTTGGCTAACTACTCTTGACTACCTTAACTATGGACTCAATTTTTTTCGAATTGTTTTAGATTCGATCATATATTTATTTTTTCACTCTAACAAAACCTACATCATAAAATAAGAAATTTAATTTGAATGAAAATAAATGAAAATAAAAGGCAACGCAGCTCAGTGTTATAGTGTCTGACTGTATACACGATCATTGTAGGTTTTATTCCCATTAGAGGCTATGATGTAAAAAAGTAGCTTCACGCTTTATCCTGTATAGCATGGTACGCAAAGTTTCAAATCGGGCGAAAAGCGAAATATGGAATTTTTTGACACAAAATTCTCTCCAGCTACCGTGTTATATGGAAAAAAATGTTAAAACTAAAAATAACTACTAACTAAAAAGAAGAAATAACCACTTCCTATCAATTTACAGTACACATCGGAATCCCTAACATTACTGGACTTGCTAAACATGTGCGTAGACGTGACTAAAGGCTGTCGGTACTTGGAGGAAATGCATTTCGTTCACCGCGACCTCGCGTGCCGCAACTGTTTGGTCGCAAGGCGCGGGGATAAACGAGTGGTCAAGATTGGAGACTTTGGCCTTGCGAGGGATATTTATAAGAACGATTATTATAGGAAAGAGGGAGAAGGTAAGTTTAATTTACTATTAGGTTTATTTGTTTTTTTCCTTTTTTTAGATTCACGTTTGTGTCCCGCACACAGCAGGGTAGAGGGAACCTAATGTTAGGATACTCCGTTTCCCACTTTCTGCCGAATTTTGGAGGTATCGTGTGGTAAGTGGCGGAACTCAACATCGTACTTTGCCTGGACACCAGAGCGAAGAAAATGAAATATAATATATTTCGATTCCTCGAGTGGGTATCGAACTCACAACCAGTTCCGTTTATGGTCACACTTTGTGCCCCGACTAGTTGTGTTTATTGGTTAATAACAATGAATAGTAAATTATTATTGATTTTACTTTTTTTAAGAGTTTTAATGTTTAGTATGAATTTTTACCCGCAACGTTACGCAGACTTTTCTATATGCGTTTAAAAAAGATTTCTATATTAAGACTACCATATGCTACGGTCCACCGAAAAGGTCTATCTATGAAAAATTTCGAACCTGCACATGGACTGGCGCAAAACCATTTAATTAGACTTTGATTAAATAAAGAAAAAATATTTGTTTAAAATATACTTGCTATATTAGGTATATATTAAAAGGAATTTAAAATACAATAAATTTGGATTGTATTCGAATAATTAATAACCAAATATTGGTCATATATTAATGTTATATACTTTATCATACAGGTCTACTCCCCGTGCGGTGGATGGCGGTGGAGTGTCTGGTGGACGGCGTGTTCTCGTGCCAGTCCGACGTGTGGGCGTGGGGAGTGCTCTGTTGGGAGGTAAATATATCGACATCTTTTACTAATACCAACATGAAAAACTCTTTAATTTCCAATAACTGCATTTTTAGGTCAGTTTGGGGCGCTATGGGATAGTGTGTGATTGTAATCGCCTTTGGTAGTAGATGCAGTTTTTATTCGGTGTAATGATCATAGTATAATGATTTTCATTTTTCCGCTCTGATGAACAAGACAAAGTGTGACATGACAAAAAGTGTGAGTCTGGGAGAAAAGTGGAGAACGAAGTGTCTTAACACTAGGTTCTCTTTGACTACTCTGTTGTTCTTGTTATGGAGAACTAAATGAAAAATGTGAAGCTACCTACGTAATGGTGTTAAAGCCTCAAGCTAATATTTAAATTATTTTTTTGTCATCATTTTAATAATTTACTATTCCATTTGCATTTATCTGAATGTAATTTAATTTATATTCAACTTCTATATATTTTTTTGCATAGGTACTGTCGCTAGGCCAACAGCCGTACCCCGCGCGCACTAACCGCCAGGTGCTGGCGCTAGTGCGCGCCGGCGGCACTCCCGACCGTCCACCCAACTGTCCCTCAGCTTTGTGAGTATTAGAATATATTATTTTATTGTAAAATAATTTGATTACATTGATATTGAAACTATTAGTTAACATAGATTATACACACGAAAACCAGTATTTTAGTTTTATTTTGCACTTTTCCGTATCTTATATACAATTAAAATTTAACTTTTACTGGCGCTAAGTTTATGTCATATACACTTAGGTATAAAAAAATAATTAAGAACCTGTCACTTCAATATAAACATTTTACTAACTTAAGTACCGTGGCGCTGTAGGACAGCGGTTGTCTAAACACAAAACGGCTATAAAAAATCGGAATCTTCGTCTAATTATTGAAAGCGCGGCGTTGATTTAGTAAAATGTCTCAAAGCAGGGCGCACAGCAGAGAACAACGTGCCTTAACACTAAGTTCTTTCTAGCGTTCTAAGGAGCGAAAATAAAGAAAAAGACTTTTTAGACATAATTATTATCTGCCCGTACCGTTGACACCGGTTAATCAACATTAAAGCATTAAATTTGAATTACATGTCACTTTTATAAAAATAAAAATGTTTATTAACAACAAAATTAACTCGTACAAGAATAAAATGTACATTAACTGCTAAAGTTATACCTACCTACAACTGCTAACAAATTTTAATGTGATTTACAACATTTTTAGCTACGAGTTACTACAAAAGTGTTGGAGTTACTCAGCGGAGGCGCGGCCGTCGTTCCGACACTGTTTAGAAGTAGTAACAGCTTTACGAGACAAAACGTCGCCTAATATCACTTTGACAGCAAGCGCAGAACCCGCACCGCATTATCTTACATTATTGGGCGATGGTAAGGAGTTCATATTACTTTATTCTTTCTTGCTTGCCTCGCTTGTTAAGGTTTTTCTTTTTCGATGCTTCTAAAATTTTCGCGCTTGGTACTTTATGTTCAGACATTGATATGTTGACATACCTTTTGAATATAAATAATATTTAAAAATATTGTTCTACGATTAGGAAAAAGTTATTTTTATATATACGGTAGAATATGTGTATTGAGTTTTTTAAATATACTCTTTAGGCTTGACATTTAATAATTTACCTACAGAAATATTCTTTGATCACTTTTCTTATATAATAATAAAAATATTTTATCAAATTATGTACATGTTTTAGCCAATTTTCCTTTAGTTACCATATGAAGCATGCCATTATCAGCAATCTCATACAAGCATGTTATATAAGAAATTTGTAACTAAATTATCTATTTAACTACCATTATAAAATAAGATCATTAACCTAACTAATATGATATGTTGCATGGCCGCATGTTCAGATGCTGTCGACAACCGAACCTACCTACTGGACGAGAACGACAACGCTTTGGGTTAGTTCAAATGAAAATTATTATTACTATACTAATTCATTGATTTTTAAAATATTGGAAAGTATTTCCTACGCACTTTACTCGTTTTTGAAATTATAGACAAGAACAGATAATTTAATTGTGCCTGTTTTTCCTGTTTCAACTTGAAGTAATTGCCTGAAAATGTTTTTTTTTATTTATTATGAACATTTTTTGTCATTATTCGAAAACAGAACATTTATTTTTTAATAGTATTATTGTCATTTCATTCATTAGAATCAAACTTTGTTTTATATATTCTGTATAAATCTCAAAACCTACAAAAAATATTTACTTATTATTAATTACAAATTTACTTATTATCAATTAATTAAAAAAGAAAACATATTAATATTCCATATTATCTATCAACAGATGAAGATTTCCCAGAACACGAAATGGAGCCTTCGCGCTTACTACCGCAAAGGACGCCCAAATATTTAGAACTTATGTACGACAGCGACTCTCCCGCCAATACTGTGAGCGACGGCTACGAGATACCTCGCACGCCGTTATCTTACGCGCCATTTTCTAGACACAGTATAGTCGGCGTTGCGCCCAATAGACTAATAAAACCTGTATATAGAACACATTCCTTAAGAGCCAATACTAGGCCTCCAAATGCTACTATAATTCCACTTCGAAACGGCATCATGAAGAGAGCCTCTTTAGGCGAAGTACAAAGGTCATTCCACGAGCCCGGCCCGTCGAGAAAACCTAACATAGACTTCGACAAACACATCTTTAAGACTACATTTTAAACTGTGATATTAGGAAAATTTCATAATATTTTATATAATTCCACCGAAAGATCATATTTTAATATTTAACTATTTATTTTATTGTAAATGTAAATATGGGGTCCAATTTGTAAATATTAGCATAAATGGGGTATTCAAGATGGACGAGTAGCTAATAGCTAAATGTATTGAGTGACGGATCCAGTCCATGTTTTATGATAATTTTTGATTACTTTCGATGATTATAATAAAAATTATTAATTATCTGAAACTTAAAATCTTAAAGGGAAGTAAACGATATAGGGATCCGTTTCTAAATGTATTAGGTACAAAATAAAACTATATGGTCATAATGCATTTATTATATTGCTAAAGATTATCTTAATAAAATTTATAATGTATGGTTCTTCTACGATCTTCTGTAATAAAAATAAAAACAGTACAATCAGTGTAACAGAATGTCTTTTACTTCTAATCTGTTTAATGATAAGTAAAAAAATGCTTCTGAACAAACAAAAATATGTACACCAAAGAATCTAAACACAATTTAAAAGAAAAAAAATGTCTCCTGTAAGAAAAAGAAAAGAAAAAAAAAATCAAATTGTACTATAACAAAATACGTTCAAAAATATAAATATATCTAACATCTACTAATTCATACAAATATAAGAATAGATAGAAAATAGGGCTTGTGCATATTCTACAAAATTGATTATTTCTTGAACATTGAAAATATTTAAGCCCTATTTGTAATACATTTAAACACATTTACTGTGTTTCTAACACTTATTAGACACAAAAAGCCGATTGAAAATTGAGTCTTATGGAAATTTCATTCCATCATTAGGAACACTACTAACTTAGTTTACACTTAAGTAATAAATTTTACACGAGAAGTGCGTGAGATTGTCTGCATCAAAATGAGCTAACTCTAATTTCTCTTTAAAATACACAGATTTTATATCTATACCCGGTGTCAGTAAGTTGATAAATCGACTTACATATTCAATTTTAAAAATATTAACAAAATTTCATATGATTGACAATTTTCCTGACTAATTTCATTTGTTTATATAGTGAATAATTCATAAAAACAAAAAAATCTAAACTTATAAATAAAAAAAGAATTTAAATATTTGAAAACAGAATTTGTAGAATTTGAAGAGATACACAGAATGGCGAGAACGTCATAGTAAGAATGAAGAAGGGCGTGCTCAAGTGGTTTGGGCACGTCGAGAGGATGAATGATGGAAGAATGGTAAGAAAGATGTATGAACCAAAGGTGAGTGGTAAGAGAGGCAGGGGGAGACCTCGGTTGACCTTCGAAAACACAGTATCGACGATACTGGAGGAAGTTCACGTAAAAGCATGAGGACTAGGGCTTCCAATACCGGTATCCTGGACTTTTTCCGCCTTTTTTCAATACCGGTATTGAAATGTCTAATACCGGGATACCGGTATTTTTTCGCCGTATACAATACAATTGTGTACAATACGATTTAGTCATAAAGAGACACTAACTGATTTTTAGCAAGTAGGTATTTAACTTGTCAAGTTTTGTCATATTTTGTACGCACAATTTTATTTAATTATAAACAGTAGGTAAACTGATTTTTGTTTAGATGTTTCTTATAAATAAAAGCGAATATTTTATTTTCAAATTAATACAAATTAAATACACCACTCAGTGGTGAGAGCGCGGGTTCGAATCCTGCTGCGTTCAAATTTTTATACGTTTTCTTTAAATGTCTTTTTCAATTTTCCTAAGTGTGGAATAACACTTTAAAAATGTTTAAAAGTAAATACACAAATGAAATATTCGCTAAAGGTGTTTTTTTATGTCTTTTCCATCAAAAAATATATAATTTACTGCGTTTTAGTAAATAAAGTATTAAATCCTATTTTAAAACCGGGATCCTGGAATCCCAGTATTGGAAAAAAAAGAACGGTATTAATACCGGTATTTGAAAAAATCCGGTATTCGAAAGCTCTAATGAGGACCCCCCGGAAGGCGCGTATGAAGAGGTTGATGACAGTGGACGAGGCGAAAGAAGTATGCACGGACCGTAGCGTTTGGCGCTCCGTTCTCTCTGACTACCCCGCAAGGGATACAGCGTGAAGCTTAAAAAAGGAGCAGAATTTACAAATGAAATTTAAATTTAAAAATTCCTGATCTCAAAATAAGCATTTTCCATATGCCAACTTATTCACACTAGGTATGGATATATAGTACCTTTTAGTGATATCAAGGAAATATATTGGAATGTAAAATATGTTAGAAAAATAATAGTATGATATAGATCAAGTGTCTTTAATAGTATTGGTAGATAAATAATTTTTATCTGAGTTAGACCATTTTAATATTAACTTACTGACAACCTCAATCAAAATATTATTCTTATACTGCATACCATATCCTGTATTCAGTCCTGGAACAAACAAAGTAGTATAAATTACTTCTAAACATTTTACTACAAATTAGTTTTAGCCAAATTAAACAGATGATAATAATCAAGTTCAAAATGTATATCTACACTCATATTCTATATTTTTAAAGTGCTAAAACAACTTCCAAGTGTGCGGGTTCAATTCCTGCAATGTTGAGATCTTTAGACATTTTCTAAAAAATGTTTCTTATATCAATTTCAAATCTTTAGTTACTACTTAATACCCTATTATATCATTGTAATAGGGTTATAATCATATAATAGGTAATTTATATTAAATTTGTGAATATTTTTGGACCTCTAATTACTTCTTTACCGTTAATAATCATTTTAAACTCATACAATTATCCATAGCTGGCTTCATAACTGTGGCCTTATGCATAACTGTGAACATCGTGGCACAGTAAGACAGCGTCCGACGGTATAAGCGAGGGTGTAGATTCCTAATTGGGGAATGATAATATTTGAATTTTCACTTTTTCACAGTAGTATCTAAGAGAAATCGCGGCGTTGAGTTTCGCCACTTATCCCGCAAACAGCTCAATTTCGGACACAAGAAAGTAGAGGACAGAGTATCTTGATACTAGGTTCTCTTTGACTACTTAACTGACTAACAGAAGATATGTATAAAAAAAATAAAACATCCATAACTGGCTCACCACTCAAACATTGAGTCTCTAATTCTTAGTCTCCATCAGCGACCGCTGCCTCCTTAGCTTGCTTCTCTATCTTAATCTGCTCGGTGGTAGTGACCCCAGTGAGTGGCTCCTGATCATCATCCTGTGCGTCATCTTTACTATTTTCGTGTAATAAAACATATTCTCGCTGAGAAAATCCAAATTTGACAACGTCCCGTTCTAATAACTCTACGTAGCGACGCGGCTCCAGCTTTTTGTTGTTTACAAATGTGCCATTGGCTGATTCTGAAAAAGTTTTTATTGTTTATAATTTCTGAGCTCTGCATAATAATCTACATTTTGCAAGACATTCGGCAATATTTGTAATACTCAAACTATTTTTACTAATATATGTTTGTAACAAAAAAATAGAAAATTTATCAAGAGTTGAGTCCAAGTACGATTTCATGTAGTTGATGAAATTTTCAATTTTAATAAATCGGTTACTTGATTTTTCGAATTATTAGTATTATATAATACATCTGATTTACGGCTGGCAACATATATATTATTAATTTTACGTATGTTATAATAATATTATATAAAGACCGTCATGGCGCAATGGGATATCGCCTGGCCAAATGCGATGGTTGTAGGTTAGATTCTCACTTGGGGGAATTTTTATATTTTATTTCTAATTTTCATTTCTCCTCTATAGTACTTAAAACGTCGTAGTATTGAGGTTTTCGGCCGGAAAGTAGTGAGCGGATATGGAATGGACGGACGAATTGACATTAAGATTCTCTCAGACTACCCTTGCCCTACCCTGCTTTACGAGAAAAAGCGTAAATCTTTAACAATATATAAACAAAACATTACCCAAATCTATAATATAAGGTCGCACACGACGTCCCTGCGACCCATCAGCTCGCGTGAACGGCGTGGCGCGGTACTGCAACGCCGAGTGCTGCTTACTTATGGATGGGTGTTCAAGCGCTATGTCTACCACTTTTTTATCCCGCCCGATAAGAAAACACGACTGTCGATGGATGTAGAGTATTGGTAACGCTTTGTCGCCTTTGAATGGATAGAATCTGAAAGTTATATATGTGTATAATTAAAATATATATACATAGAAGAAATAAATAATAACAGTTTTTCTATTCATTGTAACATTTTACTGCATGTATTTTTTAAGCATTACTCAGTCTTGGCGTTTAAGACTTACATATATTATTAATTTGAGCCTTTGGCGTAACAAAAAGACTTCTTCTATATCGCAAAATCTTAATATTTCTTTATTACTTATTGAGGGAAAAACGATCTTTTAGAATCTTTTTAAAAGCAATTTTATACAAAAAAAAAGATGTTTTTAATTTGAAGTTAATTTTAAAAGATGTTTAATTTCAAGTCAATATCTACAATGTCTGTTCTTACCTCCACCTCCGCTTAGGTTGCTTGGCATCATCAGGTTCAGTGTACTTGATGACCACACCGTTGACGGTGTTCGCGTCGGCCGTCAACTTGCCAGAGAGCCCAAAGTTGGGTTTCTCCTTCTCTCCCTCTTTCTCACCCTCCTTTTTCACTTCCGTCTTACCCCAGCTGTATTCCTTCTTGTCGTTGTCATTTTCAAATCTAAGAAAAGAAACGTTTATTAGTTAATTTATTCATTATTTTTTTATGTATAAAGGCGAACAAACAAGCAGAAGTACCTGAAGCACCTGACAGCAAGGGAACCTTTATCAACAATATTAAGAGGATTTGTGCTTTGGAGGTGAAGGAGGGTGAACATTTAAGAAGAGTTTCAATTATTCAAACACCTTCTACATTCGCTACATCTAGCTCCTAGCGACATCATCAGCTTATCCCCTTGAGGTAGAAAATTGGAAGAGGATAGAAAAGTGATGGCCGCTGTCGAGGCATTCTGAGAGAGTCATGATATAATTTTTTTTTCTATTATTCATAGACCTAGAAAAAAAAGAAGCATGCATTAAACAAAACATCCATCCTACCTGGACTTCCTCTCCCTTGGTCTCCTATCCTCACTCCTGGGCGGCCTCCTATCCTCAGGGCGACGGTCAGGACGGTCGACACGCGCGTCCGGCCGACGGTCGCGCGGTCGAGCGTCCTCCTTCCCCCTGTAATGTTCCTCCGGACTTTTCACTGACGGTTCTCTGTTTAAATTGTCAATTTAATATAAATATGAACATTAAATTAAGTTGTAGATAATATTTTAATATGTTGTTGTTTTACATAATTACATTAGGAAAGAATATTATGGTAATATTAATAAGGAGAACATCTGTCTCTCTGTTACACTTAATGAGTAATCTACTGTACCGACTTGAGTGAAATTCGAAATAAAAATATTTGAAAATACGGCGTCAATTTTTAAAAGAAGCCTGTTTGAACATAGGCTATTTTTTGGATGAGATGAAATTTTGTATGAAAAATCTAAACAGCTTTGCAGGGATTTTTGGCATAAATATAATTGACAAACCAGCGTTAAACATATTTTATTGTGCTATTTTAATTTTCAAAAATTCAGACGCGTAGTTCATGCGGCGAAGCCCAGCGCGGACCCTACCGGTCGATGGCTTATCAATATATTACTGTTAATATATAAGCAGTCGTGGCGCAGTGAGACAGCGTCAGGTTGTAATATAGTTGCGGGTTCGATTCCCATTCGGAGGAGTAATTATAAATTATTTTCATAACTTCGCTTTGTTGCTTAACAAAGCGCGTCATTGAGTTCGACCGCTTAACACGCAATATGTCAAGTTCGGGCGGAAAGTGAAGAAAGGAAGATTTTGAGACTAGATTCTCTCTATGCGGGAAAACATTGATTTTTATATATTTTTTTCCTATTGTACTTTTCGAAATAAGATAATATATTTTAAAAATAATGCATACATATTCTGATTTATTATTTTATGTTACCTGCGGACAGGTTTGTCAGGTCTAGCCGGTCTCTCTCGACGCACGTCACGAACTCTGCAATTCATATAAAAAACAATCATTTTCCGCATTATAATTGAATGTAGTTTAGAATATAAAATTATAAAGCAAAAACCACATAACTAAAATAAAGGTACATGTGTTAATCAACATTTCGTGTTTCAAAGCTGTAGTGACTATATTCTTTCTTAGAATAATTTCGAACATTTGGGCCTTTATTTTTCATACAAGAGGTTGAATCATATATTTCGTACAATATTATATTCACATTCTAACATTACAAAGTCTGTCTGTCTGTCTGTTACGTTTTGACGGCTAATCTACGGTCCAGTTTAGATGAAATTCGAAATTAAGATAGTGGAATAACCAGGTTCAAACACATACACACAATATTTTCTAGCCCTAAAAGTGTTGAAATTGGAAGTTGAAAATTTGCATGAAATACCTAAGCCGCTTGACTGATTGTAATAAATTTTGACATAAACAATAACCCAGGGTTAAGCATAGACTACTTTATTTTTTAAAAATCCACCTTAAAGGTTTGCAAAATAACCAAATTGCTATAGTCGCGTAGTTCATGCGGCGAAGCCGCAAGCGGGCCGCTGCTTATAAAATAATAAACATATTTATTCTTATCAATAAAAACCATTCTATTTATATATTAAAATACTAAATATACAATAATGAGGTGGTATAAAAAAAAGTAAAATATGCATTAACTAATGTTTGAACATCAAAAACATCCCAACACGATGTATATGCAGTTATTTGACACTCCTTGGAAACTTACCATTAATATACCTTCATAGATATGTAGACAGGAAATACCTACTGATTTTCATCCGATCGTGGATATCTCGGTTAAAACACTCTTGATAAATGCTAATTATACTTATGAATAACGACGAACATTTATTACACGTAGAATATTGTTAGGATATAATCAGAATAATAATATTCATATAAATTGTGTACAAGGAACAATTATATTCTATTCAGTAACCTACATGTTACTTCTCTGTATGGATTATCATTCCTTTTAAATATAGGGTTATTTGATAAAATATCATGTATAATAATAATCCATGTATAATAATAAAAATAAATATATCCTGTATTTTTCATAAAATCATCCTCTGTCCAAAATGGAGGCCAGTAGATAAAATATGGGATCACTTTTTTAAAATGCCTTGATTTTCTCCAAGTCCATTTTATTACATGGTCTTCTGTTATGTAATCATTTATAACAAGATTGTTCTTATATTATAATGAGTAATAATCATTGAATTTTATTACAAAATTTCCATACGTTTTCGTGTAATAGTACCCTTTTGTACCTTTTGCTTCATTTAACTTGCTATGTATATTTTTTAATGAATTCTCCATTAGCTTATTATAAGTTTCTATACATTGAAAAGTTATAATTTCATGTTTTACAGATGAATGGCTTTACTCCAATTATTGCATCCATTTTAATGTGTTTCATTTAAGGTGTGTTCATTGTTGAATATTTTATTTATCTTCTCGTCCAAAAACCATATTGTTCATTCATCTACTGACCTCAATCTTCATTATCCAAAATAAACGACAAACAAAACATTAAATAATTCAAATGCATTTCTTTCCTTGTATTTCAAATTAAGCATCCAGCCGAATCCAGAACATTCCAAAACGATATGAACAAATAATTGTAATCGCATTCATTATAACTCCTCTATAGGACACGTTTTTGAGAACTTTGAAATTATCAAACAATATTAAAACAATAGTTCGGCATCCATTCACATAGGTCTTTCCAAAATAAATGTGTAAAATGATAAGAAACTACATATCTGATGACTGGTTCACACGTGCCTAGAGTAATTATTAGTGTTTAAGTTGAAAACATTAAAATGTCTTTGCAACTGCAACATGTTCTGACCAAACTCATTATAATTGTCTGTAGAGATGTCACTGTAAAAACAAATAGAGTCATTTAACGTAGCGACCCTCGGCGCATGCACAAACGTCTTTATTATAAAATCTATTATTAACCCCTACTTGTGTTAATTATTTTACAAAGCGTTTATTTGATTGTGACTTAACTAAATTAAAGTGTTGTATTTTTCTTGAACATACCTTTCTGGTGAGAACCTTTCCCTCTTCTCGTAGTCCTTGTCTCGATACCGGTCAGGTTCTGGAGGATGTCTGTAAATAAAATTCATTAAGTAAATAAATAAATAAACAAGCTGTTGGTTATAGCTTCGATTCCTACTTGGGGAGAATTGCATTTAAAACCATTTTCATTTATTTGCTGATATCTACGACAAGACGCGGCTTTGATTTCCGTCACTCAATGTCACGATTTCGTTCGAAGGTTTACTAACTCTACTAAGCGGCAAAAAGTGTGAGGCTCCTTTAATTAAATTGTAAGCCTTTATTATTATTTTTAAATATGTATTTTTGAGGCTGTCATGTCACATTGGAATAGCGTATGTCTTTAAACAAGATGGTTGTGGGTTCAATTTCCACTCATTTTTATTTCTCAGACTTGGTGACTAAGATTTGTCTTATTGAGTTCTGCTACTTAACATGTAGGGTTTCAATTTCGGGCGTAAAGTGAAGAATGGAGTGTCTTGACACTAAGTTCTCTCTGATTACACAGCTATGAGGGAAAATAAAAATATATAAACCATTTTTTTTGAAATTTTGGGTTAAATGAAGTACTCTAGTTCAGAACAAAGTATCTTTACACCAACTCCTTTTCAACTACCCTCTTATGCAGGTAAATCATAAGGCTGTTTTTTATCAAAGTACAATAATAGCATAAAAAATATACAATACCTATCACGATAGTCTCTAGCATCTTCAAACTCTCTGCGCTTGGGAGCCCTGTCATCATACCGATTATATCTGTTATTGCCTAAAAATTTATAATTATTTTAGTAATTATATCATTACTGGCACAATGTGTAAAAACAAAGAACAAAGGTGAAACGCTAGCAAATGTGAGATTAAGTAGTAAATGACAAGTTTTATAGCTCACAATATAAGTTCTACTAAATAAGTAGAATACAGTTAGCAAAAATTCGCAATAAAAACAGTTGCCAAAAAACACATTTATTTAATATAAATATCAAGCAAAAACGTAAACATTCACAAATAACATAATCAATGTGCTTGAATAATAAATACAATAGCAATTTATATTTCTAATGACGCCTTAATACAAACAACAACAAACCTGGATATAAGCCAGACAAATATATGTAATAAAAAACCTTATATTGCTTTTGTAACTACTTTTGCAAGTAACTTATTCTAACAATATTATGTCAGCATTAATCAATATGTGTAAAAAAATGTTCAAAATCTTATTTAATAATTCAGAAATAGTAGTATTTAATTCACCTCTAATATCATCCCTCGGTTGATATGGCACCTCCCCTCTATCTCGCCTACCATGTTCTTGTCTCATTTGTTCTTCATATCTAGAATGCCTGATTAAATAAGAGAATATATTGTATATAAATTGATTGACAACCATACCATACCACCATCATTCAAAATTACTTGGTGTAGAAAGCTGAAAATTAGCATGTAGATTTATAAACGAGTATAGGCTAAAAAAATGGTATAAATCATAAGTCTATATAAGTGTTAAGCATACAATTATTTAAAAAAAGGATTTATTGAATTTTCAACAGAAATTACAGAAATAATGAGAATTTACTTTGTATTGTACACATGCACACACAAAATAGCAGGCTATGTAGCCCTTAGATCATACACAAACAAGCTAAAACATGTCATTTTAAAAGTTTATTTTTATTAAGTCTTAATTAATTCTATTAATATACCTCTTATAATCTTCATATTCTCTTTGTCTTCCACTATGTCCTTCTTCATGAACATATTGTGCACTAGCACCATATTTATCTCTTTGTCTGTCATATTTATCATCCTGCTGTGGGTATCTATAATCGAGAAAAATATTGATTTATATGATTATAAAAAGTCATCCTTACACATTTTACTTTATTAATGTACAGTATGTTTATCAATTAAAAAGTGAAAAAAAATGTGAATATTCCACCTGTCGTTCCTCCCTCTATCATAGCTATAATTATCTTGAGGCTCTTGATGTCGCCGATTTGATTCTTGATAATATCTTTGGCTCTCTCTACCACGATCATATTCTTCCAAGGATTCCGAACGACGGTACTCTTTCCTACAATTTAATCTTTATATAGAAGATTTTTAATTTTAAAGAGTTATAAAAAACTTTTGCAAGAACTTACTGATAATATGTACGACTTGGTGGATTGCCTTCTTCTGCTGAAGAGGGTCTGCGCTCTTTAACAACACTGTGTAACCGACGCTCTGAACCTCTCTCATAATTTTCATCTGTAAGCAGTTTACGAATACATATATTTTATGAAATAAATTTATATATATAAGGAACTATTAGTCCAATTATAAAGCAACCTTCACTAGCTGGTTCAGTGCGTTTAGAATGCTTATGCTTGTGTTTTCTCCTTTTTTTAGGAGATATTTCGCCTTCACTTATTGAAATGGCATCATCAGATATGTCGTCGTATGATTCTGATCGGCGCTTTCGCTTGTTATGCTTCTTTTTCTTTTTCTTATGCTTGCGCTTTTTTGCGCGCCTCTGATCATCAGTATTACTGTCTGAATCTGAGGATTCTGCAGCACGTTTTCTTTTTTTCTTATGCCGGGGCTCAGATATTGAAGAATCATCGCTATCGCTATCTGATGAGCTGCTTGATTTTACACTATCATCTGATTCTTCGGACTCCTCAGAGCTGTCATGATGACGCTTCTTAGATTTCATTTTTTTACCAAAAGAAATAACTATCGTAGACTTGTATCAATAATAAAATAAATTGATTGAAGAAAAGATGGACTCTCAAGTTTTACCACAGATAAGATAAATATGTTAGTTTAGTGTTAATATGGGCATAGATTATTAAAGACTTGCGAAAACATAATCCTGCGATTTGCATTTGCGAAGTATATACATAATTACATTTGTATATCTATATTTAGTTTAGGAGTTGGGGGAAATTTTGCAAACAGTCAGTATCTCTACTCATAAAGATTATAACACAATAAATGCTTATTTTACACACAAAAGATGCTTATTTTACTTCATACCATTTTATACATATACATATATATTTTACTCATTTTCGCATTTCCAAAAAAAATGTTAACCTTGAACAAAAAGATATTTACTATTTTTTTTTCAAAAGAATAGACAAGGCCACATTTGACAATAGTGTCAAAACAACAGCTTGACACATGACGTTGAGTATTGACGTTACTGAAGTCGGTACTTGATTTTGCTTTTCCTAATAAGTAAAATATATCATTTATAATTAAAATGTATCATAATTAAAAGAAATTATACTATTTTTAACAATATACATATAATCAAATTGAAGTTACCCTATAACTTTACCTAATTTAATTATAATTACTTGTGGATTAGTATATTATTGGCCGTGTCACTTGGCTTGTGAGAATACTAATAAATAATAATACAATATTTTAATAATAAATAATAATGGCCACCCGTAAAAGAAGTGGTTCTGGATCTAAAAGGCACTTAAAAGAAAAAGTTGTACAAATATACGAATCATTTTTCAAAGGAGATGACTTAACAAGTGATAACCCCACATTTTGGGATGAATTTTTTCTACTAAAACCAAAAATACCGCAACTGGAAGCTGAAATACAAAAACTGACTGTGGAACAGTTAAATAACTTAAAGGATAACATCAATTTACTGGTTATACAATGTATAGAAATGTTAGGACAGGAGCATCATATCAGGTAATATTTAAGATGACAGACAAAAAATCCATATTATTTTCTTTGTAATATTAATTTACAAAAAAGAAATATATTTCACAGATTGGTGTATGCATTACAAACATTTAGTGCAATTCTAACCACTATGTACCAAAGAGCAGTACAAGATTCTACTATAAATATTAAGTATATATTATTAGGAGCAGACAATGCCAATATAAAAATGCAAAAATTATTAGAACATTGCAGTACAATATTATCAGGTACTATTTATTTGCATTCAAACTTTACACTTTGAACATCAAGTTAAAAATATTTATGTTTATTTTACAATTTAATTTTTATTTATATACATGTATCATATTTATTCATTTATAGGTGATGTACCAGATAGTTTGAAATCAATGGTTCTAAAATTACTTCTAATAATTGCAACTGGATTTGACAATATTGATGATAATCCACTTGTTGAACATTTGATGTTACAGTCTTTGTTTGAACCTTTAATTCAGCTACTATGCACATCTACTGAGAGACAACAACATGGTATGTCCTTGCTAAACATGAATTTCCATAATTAACCACACTAATATAACATTAAAAACTAATATAATTTTGGAAATGAAAACATTTTTCTAATGATTTATTACATTTTATTAATAATGTCCTAAAGTTAGGTCTTTGCCTAATTTCTATATTTATTGTAGGTTGCCTTAAATTTTTCTTATACTTTTTTTTAGGATATGATGTAGTTCTTCTCTTAATGTTCTTAGTTAATTACAAAAAGCAAGAATCAGCTAATCCTTATGTGGTAAAATTGTCCATACTAGATGATGAACTAGCCTTGAATGGGTAAGTTTGTTTAACATTATTTTATTTATGTTTTTATTTTAATCTAATCTAAGTTTATTTATTTTTTATCTATGAACAAGTTATACACGGTTAGCCTATCCCAGATATGAGTCAATTCCTGTACTATGATAGTTGAATGAATCGCAAATATTTAATATATAACTGAATTTTAGTATATAAATTAAATATGAATTATAGATATTATAGCGAAAGTGAAATGTGAAACAAAAATATTTGATAAATAATATTAGAAAAGTACTATAATAATAGTTTCTTTTCCATACATTCATGTGTATTTTTATTATCATTTATGCAAGAAGTTTAAAAACCCTGCACAATTTTTCTATAACATTCACCTTTATACTTAACTATATTTCGGATAGATTTTATACATAATTGTTATTATTTCACAGTTATGGCCAAGTAATAACGGCTGCATTAAATGACTTTGTCATGTCAACATTTGGTGGAATGCAAACAAGTGGGGGAGGCTGGCTTTCCTCCCTCACAAGTATGGTTGGTGGTATATTTTTAACTAGCGATGAAACACAACCTGTTGTAAGAGGACAAAGAAACAGGTATACCCAAAAAAGTGTTATTATTAACATCTTTTTTATTAAGTTTTAATTAAATCCTTATATATTAGATTTCTTTTGTTACACTTGCAGTATATGTTACACATTTTTTTAAAGTTACTAATTATTTGATTTATCAATCTCATGTCAAGATAACAAATGTAAATGTAAAATTTTACATGTAAGGAGTGGCATTGAATATATATGTCATTTATTGTAAAGTAAATAGTTTCCCAGAATCTTGTCCTAGCATATTTTAAATACACCTATTCATAAAATATATTTTCTTTAAATAAGAATGCTGTTTGCCCATTATCATGAAATTGCATTAGGTAGTATATTTAAACCGTCATGGCGATTATATATGGTTTCGATTCCAACTCGAAAGAATAATATTTAAATTCACTTCTTTGCTCTGGTACCTGAGACAAGGCGCGGCGTTGAGTCTGGCCGTTCAAACGGCAATATCTCGATTTCGGGTGGAAAGCGAAGAACGGAGTGCCTTGACACTAGTCATAGAGGCCCTCTGACTACCCCAATATGAGGGAAAAACAAATTGTTCGTATATTAGTAATATTAGCTTATTTTTAACTATGATTTTGACTTAATCTTTTGTTATAACACCTGGCATAATTAGAACCACTATCACCCAATATCAATATTTGATCCTAATTCCAAAATTAATCTTAGATTGCTCTAGCTGTTAATTTATTGAGTGAGTAAATCATTTTTTGAGTAAAACCAATTGAAGGATCACTTATTTAATCCTCTCTTTGCTCAAAAAAATGATTTACTCAATAAATTGTCAGTTAGATCAATCTTAGATTGCAGTTTTTGGATCAGGATTATAAATTACGTAAATTTACATGTCTTTTATGTATTTACATAAAAAATAACATAAATCCAGCGGTGGTGAGGAAGGCATGTTGCTAGCGCTGTACGAGGCCGCTCATCTTAACCGCAACTTCATGACTACGCTCGCACACTCGTCTTCCGCCGCTGCGTCAGCGCCGCCTTCGCCGCCCGCGACTTTACCACCTCATCAGGTATTATAATTAATGAAATACTGTTATTTAAACTTTATTTAAATAATAAAAGAATAGCAAAACTACACTAACGACATCTAATTTTATTCTAAATAACGTGTTTATTATTATTATTTTTAAATAAAGAATATTTCTTTTGCCAAAGACTAAATAAAAGGGTGACAAATTTAAATACAACAATAATAAATCAATACCAATAAAAACAGCTTCATGTTTTTTCCTCCATAACAGTCAGTAAGAATATAGTGTCAATACAACGCTTTCCACTTTTAATCATAATCTTTTTGTTCAAATATATTGTGTAATTTTTTTAAGATAGGTTAGCGTAGATGTGGCTGTTCAAGATAAAATCCGCGTACTTTACCAATCGAAGAACGGAGTCTGTGGACACTACCCTCCGACTCTCTGGTTCTCTCTGGCTACCCTCCTGTGCAGGAAGAAGTGTGTAGCTGATACAGATCAAAAATTTTATATCTGTATATAAAACTCTTCTGTTATTCACTCATTGTCGATTGGCGACACATAATTTCTGATATGTTTTAATCTACAGGAATAAATAAATTTGGAGTTTATTATTTTAAAATAATTATTTTCCTTTTAATCCATATACATTATATCTGTTCTGTTATTATACTTTTATAATATACATTTTTCGGCTTTCCATTATACCAATTATTTTCATTTTTCCACTCTGGTACGACAAAATTGAGTTCAGCTATACAGCACACCCAATATATCTCCATTCTCGATTTACCTGCTTTCGGGAAAAAACATGAAGCAAAAAAAAAATGTATATTTCTTTTGGTACATGGTGTAAAATTGAGAATACTCAGACATATTTCTTATAGTAACCATTATTTCAGAGTCCTCCGAACTTAGCGCAAATACAAGCACTAGATAACGATCAACCAACAAACTTACTAGTCACATTTTTCCAATATTGGTAAGTATAAAAATCTCTCTTCTTACATTTCATAATTATAATGTAGAGAGAAGAAAATTATTAATTTCTAGATATGAACATTTTTTCCAATAAATATATATTTTAAAAAAAATTTTATATTGGAAAAAGTTACATATATTTTAAACAAGATTTTAAAAAATAAGACAAGCTTGGTTCACGCTATCTTATGCATAACAGTTACATGTCGTAGTATTTATTACAATTAAACATTACAACAAACATTTAATTAAAATACTACGAGGCAGAAAAAAAAACATTAATTTTTCATCCCGTTCTCTACTGGATAGTAGCCCGTCTCCAAGATACTGCATATTTAGTGAAGAAATTCAACGTCAAGTTTTGCCCTGTTACAGAAAAAACAAATGAAAATAATTTAAGTATAATCACTGAGTGGGAATCCATACGACAACCATCGCGTATACCGACAATACAACCAGACTATGTCTTACTGCGCCACGATGGCCTCAAAATATAATGCTTTCTTAGCCTATATTTTATGTTTTTAAATTAATTAATTGTTATGTATTTATTTAACAGTTCAATAGTAATGGCGGACACGCGGACGGAGACAAGCATCAACAAATGCAGTCTATGCTTCATTACACTTACATGTATTGTAGAGGAACAGTTTGCAAACTCAATTATGCATGATCAAAATCTTACTTTTAAGGTAAACAATATATATTCTGCTTAAAAAAATACATGTATATTTAAACAATATTCTATATCTAGGTTCTAAATTGTTATCAATTACAATTCCATGTAGATTTTATTTCTTTATCAGGCATGTATCAGAGATTGTTAACTTAAATATTATATTAATGTCTTTATGTCTTTAAAGTGTTTTTAAATGTTCATACATTTGATGAATGATAATAATGTATACCTTAATTGGCTATAGCCCTCCGACACTTATCAATAGCGGGTTCGATTCCCACTGTTCAAAATTGTACATTTTTATAAATATTTAATAGTATTTTTAGCAATATTTGAGAAAAACGTTTTATGAAATATTGCTTATAGTTTTTAAATTACAGGTACAATTATATAGACTTCCAATGCGTCATAGAAAGATAGTTCCAGAAGAACCACCGTCACAGCCGCTGGCTTCTACTCTTATTGGTAGGTATAAAAAAATTATGTTAGCAAAGCACACAATATCTGAACAAATTGAAAATCAAAATATAAATAAGAAATAACATTCAATAAATTTACTAATTTTATTAATTCTTTACAACAAATGTTTCTTAATTACACAATTACGGTTTTCGTCTAGCAGTGTATTCAGAGAGAACTTAGTGTTAAAACACTCCGTTCTCCAGTTTTTTATTTCAGGCAGAAGCCTGAAATAAAAATAAATTAAAATCTTTAAGTTTCTGCCTAAAATATAAATAAATTATAAATATTTAAAAACTGAGTCTGTTAGTAGAATGTATTATGTCACATTTACTTATAATTTTTTCTAGTGAACTGTATTTTGTGTGCGTGCGTATTTTAATGCGGCTTTTAAGTTTTGAATAAAAAATCCATACGGAGCATTTATATTTATTATGTAGTAACGCGAAATAGCTCAATCCCACGTACATTTATTCGGGCTATCGTTTAAGTTAGTGATTTATATTTTTCATGCAAATTTTCATTTCCTTATTTTCCTTATTTAAAAAATTAGCCCATGCTTCTTGCACCCTGGATCTTTAACTATTTTCATTATGAAATATATACAAATCGAGCTTGTATCGTATCGACTATTCTTGAAAGCGTAACAGACAAACACACAGACTTTCGCATTTGTAATATTAGTACGGTGGTATTTTTATATATTTATTATACTAGGAAATATTGTATAGTACTACGTAATACTTTTTGCGCCTCTCTCCGTTTCCTTACAGAAAGTCTTGTATGTTAGTGGTAGCCTGTAAGGGATCACTTATATATATGTGATAAGACCGCCTTTGCGCATAACATTTAACATGTATTCTCCTATAAACTTGTATCAAATTTTATACGTTTATTACATAATAATTATTATTTCCAGATCTTTTAGTAGAGTTTATAATGTGCCACCTCCTAAAGAAGTTTCCCGGGGAACTCTATTCTCTCTGCGTGGGCGTTTTACTCCGATTATTAAGTTACCAGAAGAGATGTCGTGTGCGTCTGTCACGTGACTGGCGGCCATTGTGGGCGGCGCTCATAGCGCTGCTGAAGTTCCTAGTCACTAATGAAACTACTTTGTTGAGACGGCATAATATATTTGTGATGGCGCAGCAGGTTTGTTTTTTTTTAATATTTATTGATAATATTTTGTTATTTTTGCTTTGGTGATATTATTAAGTAAATATTACGGGATTATATATAAAAGCATGTAAAAGTTTGATTTATTAATATAAAACAAAAGGTAGATAAGTCAGTGTTATAATATATAAAAATATATCATTTAAGGAATGATAATCGTTATGAAATTGTAAATTTTTTTTCATCGTCTTCTCTTTCTCACCTTTTTGTCAATCGATGATAATTCATGAATTATTAAATATATATTGAAAAACTTTTTGTAATTCATTTCAGGTAGTAAATATATTTAACTTGTTCATTACTTTTGGGGATACTTTCCTGCCGACTCCAGCTTCCTACGACCAGCTCTACTACGAGCTAATTAGAATGCATCAAGTGTTCGATAATCTGTTTTATATGGGTATGTTGATGTTTTTGTTTAAAGATGATAATGTATTTTGTATGTTTTTATCGTATATGAAATAATTAATAAGAAAAAATATTATGCAAACTTAATACATAAAGGTAATTCTATCAATCCTATAGAACAACGTCAATAACTTTTTTTAGTCAACGCGCTCCATAACTATCCAAGATTTAAACTTTTTTGGCGGGCCAAAGTCACCATGCCGGGGTTAAAAGATATATAACATTTTTTTTCATTCAAATCCATCCAATAGATTCAAAGTTATGCGTGCAAAAAAGAAACAGACAGAGTATTACAGACACACACAGATAATTTAACGACCATAGATTCGGATTCGGTATTTGTCATCATAAATTGTCTGCTCATAAATACATTGAACGTACAAACAAAAGGTTTTAGTTTTGTTTTATTATGTGATTGAACAATGTATCACATTTTATATTTTTATTTTAGCTCTGCGTTATTCAACTGGAGATGGAGAGTATAAGGCAGAGGCACTTCGTCTAGCCAACTGCCTAGTAAATGTTCGTGCAATCATACAACACTTCTCCCCCAAAATCGACTCGTGGCTCGCATCGCAAAATCTCTCCACACCTACTGAGGATCAGGTATAGTATTTATCTATGATGTTATTATAAATATATCGTTAAGGTTTGTAATAGAAGTGTTGAAGTTTCAATGTATGAATTTCAATGTTGAAAACTTGCTTATTTTCCAAGTTGTATACCAAGATTTTCCAATTGATTTTGTTATCGAAATTGGGTATGTAAGTGACCTCGTTAACAAGGGGATTTGCAGTCACATATTTCATAACAAATATAAATGTTTAAATTAGCCTTGTTAGTGAACAATTTTGTCATATTTTTTAATTGACAAATCGAATATAACAGTGCATACCTCCCAATAGATCCTAGAAGTAGTACGCAAGAACTACGACAGCCTAATCCTCAAGCTACAAGAAGGGTTAGAGGCGTACGAGCGCTACTCGGAGCGCGCGCACCGCCCGCTACTGTCGCGCTTGGCGGCCGCGGCCACACTGGCGGCGAGGCTGCGCGCGCCCGCCGCCGCGCTGTCACACCACTCCGCCGTGCTTGTCAACCACTACACTATGCTCGCTTGAAGTGACAGGTGACGGGAGGTTGGTTAAATTATTATTGCACAGATTATTTATGTTGTTTTTTTTTTCAGGTGGTAGCAAAAATAATATAACCTGCTTACTCTATATAACTCTATATAACCTATTTTAAACTGTTAATATACATTTTTAAGCGTTCCATTCGACGTGACATGGACAGAGTGAACTGTACTCCACTGGCACACCTAAAAGTTATAAGAGTCATCTTATTGAACTTATAACAATTACACACTTACAAAAAGAGATAAGTGTCTCATTGGCCCCGCTCCGCTACTCTTTGAATAATAATGTGCAGTTTGCAAAGAAACTAGTTCAAAAAGAGCGGCCCCACAAATTAATGATGCGAACTAGGTTCCCAATTTATCGCGTTATAGTTCACAAGCTCTTGATTAAACTTGTGAAGATGGCGACAAACGAACTAATGTCGTTTCACTCACTCGCAAGGCCTTTTAGCTAGTTGTGACGCAAAGTACAAAGTGTGATTGTAAAGCGACTGGTGGGTTCAGTTCCCACTCGAGGAGTGGGTTGGAATGTTGCAAATACCATTTTGCGAGTCGGTTCTATCAAGAACAAGAGCATACGAGTAGTATAAAGACTTTTAAACTTACTAATAATTAACGTACAGTAGTGGGACGAAAATGAAAGAAATGGTGCTTGAAAATCGTCATACCAGCTTAAGAGAGATATCTAGTGAACTTGGCATTGCATACCGAAAGACAGTGCTGAAGAGATAATTGTTGAAGCCTAAAGTCCGTTTCATGAAGGTTGGATCACCCTTCATGAAACGGATAATTACAGGCGACGCGAATGGACGAGCCACAACCGAAAAAACCAACCAACAATCTTCGATTGCCAAGACGTAGTGCACTATAAATACCTTCCACTGGGCCAGACAGCCAACAAAGAATATTATTAGAAGCGTTTCAGAGATTCTGTACATCGGAAACGGCCGGAAATGTGGGCCGACAATTCTTTTATTTTGCATGATGAAAACGCGCCATCGCACCGAGCCTGAATTGAATTATTTAACCAAACATCAAGTAAATATCATCGATCAAGCACCGTATTCACCTGATGTGGCCCCGTGCGACGTTTTTTTGTTCCCCAAGTTGAAGTTGCCACTTCATGGAAAGAGGTTTCAGTTGATAGAAGATATCTAAGAGAATGCAACAAGGGAACTGAAGGCCGGCCCCTCGTCGGCCGACCAGGAGTATATAGAGAAGTGGGTCAAGCGTTGACACATGTTCAACGTTGGTTGGTGTGTTACTTCAGATGGATCATATTTTAAAGGAGATAAAATAAATTTTATTAATTAAAGAATTCCCGGTACATCTTGATCATAGGTATGTTACACTGTTTGTGGTATGTAGAACGAACAGTGCCCAACAGTGTACCCAAGGAAACAATTATATTTGTCAAAGAAACGGTTTATGTAAACATTATTGTTAATTATTTGAATACTGAATAAATCAAAACAAAAGAAGAATTTATCTTTTTTTATCTAGAAAAGGCCCAAATTTTGCTCGGTAAGCGACTGAAATATATTAGAAACGTAATATTTGATGCAATAGAATTGCATCTTTTAAACTGACATATAGTCTATACTAGTGGCCCGCTCGCGGCGTGAAATACACAACTGTTTCACTAGATGCACGCGCCACCGCGCCCTCATCACATTAGAAACCTCTAAAATTATCAGTGTTTCTCTACTATATTATGCATCTATTATACATATAAACCTTCCTTTTGAAACAGTCTATCTATTAAAAGAAACCGCATCAAAATCTATACATACAGAGAGACGCGGGAAGCGACTTTGTTATATATTATGTAAAGATACAATATTTATGGACGAAAAAGTTATTTTCTGTACCTGGGATCTAACAAAATACAAAGCAATGTTATATTTTATTTTGTATGACTTACAGGTGAACCATACGAGGATTAAAAATCAAGATATGTGGTATGCTGCGACAAAAATGATTTATTGTTATCTACTGAAGTATATCTTAATTTTAAAAAAATATATACTTAATCAATTTGTATGTGACACTGTGTGTGACTAGTTTTGTACATTCATAAAATATATATCAAGTTCAAGGCACTTTAAAATATTGTGAATGAGAATGCACAATCATTTATTTTCATACGAACATTTAACTGACATATGGATAGTACTTAGTGCCAACTTTAAACTAAATCTTCACAGCATTAAAAATGTAGTTTTTCGTTCGTTCTTTGTGTCATCAAGCAAAGACGGCAAAAAGAACATAAAATCAAGATACACTCTTTTCTACTTAACGCCAGAATTCAAGAAACGTTTAGTTTTTTTTTTATTATTTATTGACACACTACAAAGATGAAATTATATAAGTATATTTTATTTCATTGCAATTTAATATTAAAAATATATTGTAATACAAAATAATTATTAATACTTATTAATTCTTTATTAGATAATAAATTTGTCATAATGTTAATTTACTATAATTATTATGTTATTCATATTTTACTTATTTGTAATTATTTATTAATACTTAAATATAATTTTTAAGAGCCATTTTAAAGCTAGAGTCAAAATAATAATGTATTAAGCAATACACTAAAATTAATTTCTAATAAATAAATCATTATTATGTAAATTTGAGAGCTTCGTCCATTTTATTGCATTTAAAATAATACATTTATTGTATTTAACATATTATTATCATTAATTTATTTTTTATCAATAAAATGTTGTTATAGTTACGCTTTATTAAATTAAGTACTGTAGAAACGTGCATATGCATATATAAAAGCAAAATTGTAATGTAAAATCGATGTGCATAGTATATAATTAATGGCTTACAAAAATAGATATCTAGAGTATTTTTCTAATTATTTCTTTAGTGTTAGAAATTAATGTTCGACTGAAAAATTGTCAGGCGAAACAAAACTTATATTGCAGATATTTTCCCGCTACTTTTTATATACTATTAGGAAGTGTGTTTTTGTGCCACATAAATTTGAATTATTTAAAAATTCATGATCCATCCCTTTGCCAAGAAGGGTTGCTTACTCCTAATTTATAATGCATTTGATGTTTGGCATATCTTAAATGTAATGTGTTTTGCACCTGCAATGCTATCATGTTACCACCAAATTTTATACTAGAGTTAAGATATCAATTATTAAGTATGTATCATTTAGTGTTGTTATATATAAATAACTACATATATTAAATGAAGACATGCATGAATGGAGATGATAGTACGTCGCATTTTTTTTGTTATCGCAAATTTATAGAACTTTAGAACTCATTATTTTAGTCCTAGTTTTAGTTAGTAGTAGTTTTTTTATAAATTATGATTTTTAATATTTTAGAGGACACAGTTACGATAAGAAAATCTTTTTAAAAAATGTATAAAAAATGAACCGCACCCGGAATCGTACCTGCGCCTCTTGGAAATTAATACTAAAAATGTTTAACTTTTATTACGAAAAAAGAAATTGCATTTAATTTATTCCTAATTGAATATTAATGTACATTTAAACAATAAAATTAATGACATTTTGTAATATTTAAGAGTTTAAAAAAAATACGAAATATATTAAATCTTATTTTTTTCGAAATTCAATTTTATGACATATCACCTTCGTTCATGCAATATGTCTTCAAATATTTTCAATACCCAGTTTAAATAATTTGTAGATTTAGATTGAAAGCAATGTATTTTCCTAGAAAGATGTCGCTCTTCTAATAGAACAACGACGTAATTACAAAAAAGTGTAGTTTATTTGGTTATTTTGAATATTTTTTTTTTACTTTTCTTACTTATTTACTATACAATATTTTTGGAGGTAAAGTTGAATACACAAATATTATAAGATTATATTACAATGATTGGAAATGAACAAATGAACGCATGGCTTAGTAGTCAGTGCGCGATTTTCAAGTGGCGCGGGTTCAAATCCTGTTGCATTCGATTTTTTATAGATTTTCTAAAAATGAAGTTTTTAATTTCTTAAGTGTGTGAATTTAAAATGTTAAATATAAATATATTTTATTTTCGACTTCAAACTTTTAAAGTCTTCTGAAAGATAGTAAAACGTTCTTTGTTCTATTGGATAAGCAATGTGTGTTAACAGGTACCTAATGTATATATGGGGCAAATGTTTTTTGTCATACTAAATGTTATATTTTTCTAATAAATAAAAGACTGAATGTATATACGATTTTTTATTTCATGGAATGATATATTTGTACTTTAATAACATTTTTTATAATTAATTTTATTATACATTAAATAAAATTATTTAGTAAATAGACTAGAATAGTTGCAATGATCTTTGGTAAATATAAAGCTTTTTGTATATTAATTTCTTATGAAATAATAATGGAAAATTATTAAATTAATAATGACATAAAAAATAGAAGCTTTAGTGCAATGCCATAAAATAAGAAATATAAAAGTTTTATAATATAATGGATCACAATATATGTAGTACATGATATTGTAATATAAAGTAAGTGATGCTAAAAGGCTATCGTGACGTATTGGGAAAGTGTCTAACTGTAAAGGCTGTGGGTTCGATTCCCCCTCAGAGAAATCATTTAAATTATTTCTAAATTATATTAAAATTAATTACATTTGTCCGCTCTAGTAATTATGACAAAACGGAACTCAACAGAGTTCAGTCATGCAACACGCAATGTCTTGATTTCGAACGGAAAGTCTTGATGACTATGTTCTCTCGATTTGGAAAAAGCGTGAAATTGTTTAATTTTGACAAATTTAAAATAACGTTTATATTACATTCATATTTAAAATTATTAAATCTATGTTTAATACAACATACTTTGATATTGATAACTAAATATTCACTAATAATATTAAGGAGTAGATTTCAACTCAGCAAGAGCTTCTTTCACCAATTCTTGTAGTTCTTGTGGTAATATTATTTTTGAGGATAAACTTCTATCACCACCATCGTCACAATTAACATCCGACAAATCTTCCTTACTTTTACTAATTTCTTCATCACTATCAGTGTAGGTTATTTTATTTGTATAATTATGGTCTACTTTTTCTTTGGACTCGTCAGACTTAACAGATGCTGAATCATTTAAAAGCTCTTCAATTAACATTTGTGAGGGAAAAATTGGAATGCATTTTTGGCCATTACACCAACTTTCTAATGTTTTTTCTAACTCTGTTATGCGATTTGCTAAAATTCTAGAAAAAGAATTGAACACTGATGAAATGTATGAATCGAAAGTGATTTGTTATAAAATTGAAATGGTGAAAAAATTGAGTTTAAAATTTTTCATCTAAATTTTAAATTTATTATAAAAAAATATATTTTGAGCATACAAATAATTATTATTAATCATTTACAATATTAGCAGCAGGCTTTTTGCCACATAGTCGACTGAAATAGATATATTGCACATTGAATGACAGAACTCAGCGCTGTGGTTTGTCTGAAATATCAGAGTAAAGAAATGAAAATAATTCAAAGTCAAAGTCAATCCACAACCAATGGCAATTAGATCTACATCATTTGTTAAGCTAAATGAATTGCTAAATGATGATTTCGAATTAAATTGTTATAAAGGAAGGATTTGTAGAATTTTAAAAACATTTTTTTACAAAAGACCATAACATATTTTGCACAATGAAAATTTGAATTAGGGTTCCTTAGAAAATGTTCAAAAAAAATAACAATTAGTATAGAGAAGGTGAAATCAGTGGATATTTTCAAAACATAATAAGATCCAAAATGAAATTTAACTTACTGATTAGTTTTCCTTTGATGTTGAAGAGCAATTGATTTGTCATTTAATGCCTCAAATAATCCAAGGCATAAGGACTTAAGTTCTGCAGCAGAACTCCTTTTAAAACCGGTTTTTGAATTCATGTCTAGGAACTCTCGAACTACAAATTAAATATAAGTTGAGTTAAAATATTTTTTTGACCATAGTGTTTAATAAATGTATATATGTATAATTTCAGTCATTATTTACCTTGCTTTTGAGTCATCACATCAGAAAATCCTTTTTTAATGATTAGTGGATCAGTTTTGCTTCTTTTATCCAGTAATGACTAAAAATAGTTTTGTAGTATAATATATAATATACTAATAGATACATTACAATGATCCAATTCTTATACATGTACTAACATAATAAAATTGAGACTCAAGGCTTGCTCAGGGTAAAAAATAGAACTAAAGAAAAAATATCATATTGGATCCCATAATCTAGGTTTTTTTTAGGGAGTGAACAAGTAAGTAATAAGCTATAGTAATAATAATTTACCTTGTACTTTGTCAAAGTTCTTTTAACAATTTCTTTTTCTACTTGCAATTGAGTGATTCTCTCATGTAAATATTTATTCTCAGTCAATAAAGCATCTATATCCACTATTGGTTTTGGTGGTTCATTTTCTTCTGCTGACTGACTGACTTGTGACTTGACCCTATTAGATAGGATGAAACTGATTTGATGATTTAAGCGCTGAACTTTACTTTTGTAATAGTCACGGTCTGAGATCAATTCTTCTTTCTCATCTAATGTAGCTCTATAATCCAATTGAATTTGCTGGTACTGCACAAAAATATTATTACATTTAAAAAGTACTAATAAAATCATAATTATATCAAAAGCTATATTAACAAATCCTTGTAATAAGTGTTCCATACTTTTTTCTGTATTTTCTCAAGTTCATGTACCATTTGCTCATAATCTACTTTGGAATCCAAAGATATTTTTTTACTTCCATTATATTCTTCAAGGCTCTGGCCCTTCTGCATTTGTTTCCTCAAAGCAAGAATATCACCATTAGCTTCTTCAAGCTTGCTTTTGAGGGTTTCTACCTAAAATAAAGGATATTAGTTATTTACTAGTAATTACTCAATAAAAAAAAATGTCTAGGAAACTGAAAAAGATGTAATTTACAATTTACCTCCACTTTTAACATGTTATTATGTTCTTTAGTTCTAGCCAATATTTCACTACCACTAATATTTGTAGGAGTAAACCCATCCCAATTATTTGTTTTGTCTTGTAAATTTTTCTTATATTTTAATTGTTCTACTAATATTTTATATTTATCCCTTTCCATACCACATTTGTCTAATTCTTTGCTCATAATAGACAGGGCATCAATTTTGCTTTGTAATTTACTTTTAAGAACTGAATTCTGAAAATTACGCATTTTTATTATTTTTAAATCTAAATTCCTCTCATATTTATTTGTTAAGATCCAAAAATTACCTCGAGAACATAATCATCAAGTTGCTGATCTTGGAATTGAACTTTAGTTGTTTTTGTAAAAAGTTTTGTAGTCATTTTTATTTTTTTAACGACAAATTAATTATTATCAATAATACCTGAATAAACAAATAATTAAAGAAAAGTAAAATCTGTGGTTTTAAAAAGTCAAAATAAGAAATTATACCTTTCAGGTATTAACCTTAATTAAAAAATAATAATTTTATGTATTATAATTTATGCATTTTAGTTACTATTTCAGTTAACGAATATTTACCGCAATATCTTTCATATTACGTTTAATTTCAAAATTTTCAGAAATTAATACGTATTATTTTATAATGTTGGGCGACAATTGTTATTTCACTAGTAATATATAATATACGTATATCGTTATAATTATTAACTAACTAATACTAATAAATATTTTATATTTTTTACTCCTAAAAATTCAAAAGACAAATGCAATATACTGTCACATCGACAAGTGTCTTTCGAAGTTGGCAGACAAGTAAGTCCGTTCGGTAATTTATTTTCGTGTATATTTTTCTGTCATGATATTTCATGATAATATGAAAACATATAATATCTCCCTTTTTAGTCATATATTTATTTACAAGTATATTATTACTGAATTTTTGTGTTATGTAATAATTGATATAAAAATAAAAAATACAATAAGTGCATGAATGTCATCGACTTGTCAATAAATCTTCAAATTGTCAAATCGTGTTACGGTGTTTGCACATATACTACGAGGGGTCTTTGTATTTTATTGCCGATGTTTAGTAACTTTTTAGCTCGTGTTTATTTGAAATATTTTTTCGGTACCATGTTATGCAGACGACACCAAAAAAATAAACTGGGTTCATCTTAACACTTGACTAGAATGGCCGCATCTGCTACAGAGATAGAAGACTTCTTGAGCGGACCTCTTGTTTCGTGGGTGAGTGATCAACCATCCGTGCCCTGAGTACTAGAATTAGGCATAAAATATTTATACATAATACGTTGCATCTAATTAATGTTATTATTTAATTCATTGTTCTTAAAAATACTGAACATATGTGGAAGTAGTGAGTTATTTATAGGTGCAACTTTAAGTTAAAATAGCCATGGCACACCGTTCACATTATCTTTAGAGCTTTTAACTACTGAAACGAAAGCTATAATTTTATAATATATTGATTAATATATTTGTTAACATTTCTCTGTTTACTGCTTTTCTTTACCTAAATGTAATTAAGTTCTATGATTAACTGAGATTTATTTATAATTCTATTTCTCTATTTCTTTCATAATTATTTTTATGATACACAAGTGTCTACAATTTCCACATATCATCAAAAAAAATATTGAGAAAAAGACATTGTTATAAACAATACCACAACTTGACCTCTTTTCTGAGCATCTTCCCAGACTTGAGTTACATTAATTAGATATTGATCTTTTGTTTTCCTTTTGTCAATTATGGCAAGAACATGCAACTTTCACATTTAAAATATTTTAAATATGTTATAAATTTTTATGTAAATATAATCAATAGAAATTAATTTTGTTATATAATATTGATTTAAATGCTGTTGTTATATTTTAAAATTGAACAGCAACAACTTGTAAAGAGCAACAATTGTAGATTTATATTCATATCAACTTCATTTGTATCAAATTATAAAATTATAAGTAGTATTTAACATATGCATTATCTATATAAATATTTCATAACAAATTTAACTGTGTATTTTTTTACTTTTGTAGCTAAAATCATGTCTTCCCGATGCTTCAAGTATAAAGGAGTACTCATCCCTTTTCAATGGAGACATCCTGCACCATATCTACCTCCAGATTGACCCTGAACCTTCCTTTCATATTACTAAACTGACTGGCCTTGAAGATCAAGCTTTGCTCCTTGGTAGGGTCAAGAACTTTGATGCTATAGTGAAAAATGTGAAAGCATTATATGATGAAGAATTGGGAATGACTCTCTTGGTTGTCCCAGAGTGCATTTGCCTAGGAAAAGCACCTGAATCTAGAGAAGGCTTGGAAAATATGAAACTTTTGAGTCTCCTATTATTAGGTGCAGCAGTACAATGCCCTAATAAAGAAATATTTATCACAAGAATTAAAGAACTGGATGTTGATTTGCAGCATAATATTGTGGAATGTATAAAACAGGTTTGTAATTTCTATTCTTATGCTAATTCAAATTAGTGTTGTTGACTTTCACTATCTTTGGCAGTCATAGGGGTCTTATCTTCCTTTACTATAGGGGCTCTATCAGGACAGTAAAATCAACTGATAGGCAAATTTTACGTTGTGTATATATACCCTTTAAAATCTAAGGAATACTAAATTTAATTTACAGTTATCTTAATGATATATTAAATACGAACACTCATGAGAAAAGCTATTAATCTTTAGTTGCATTATAAGTATTATATTTAAGATGAACTCATTTCAAGGCCTAAACATTAATTTTGCCAAAGAAGGTAACAGTTTAGGTAATGTGTGCTAGAGTCAGACTAATGTGTTATATAGACCTTGACTTACCTACATAACAAGTCCATAAAAGTAAACATGTGTGTAAATGAATACTAAGCATTTGAGTAGTATAGAATGATTAATGTTTGGCATAAAAACTTATAGATTTCTTTATATATTTTTTTCTAATAATATGTGGTATATTTTATATCATTTATTATTTAAATGTTATGTAAACATATTTAATAACCCAATCAAAACAACATATGGAAATTTTGTCCATAAATGTCTAACAAATGATATTTTATTGGATCACTTATAGTGTGACATACTTTTTTATTACTAAAGAGAATAAGATATAGATTTCTAAATACATCTTATATAAAAAGGCTTTTGCTAGATTACACTATAATACTTTTATATTGCATTGTTTTTTTCACACAGTAATAGTGGCAGGCAGAACTTAGTGTTACAACACTTCATTCTCCCACTTACTGTTTGAAATCAAGACATTGCTTGTTGCCTGGTGGAACTCAACACCATGTATTGTGTTATCAGGGCAGAGAAATAAAAAATAATTTAATTATAATCACTCTTCCTAGTAGGAATTAAATCCATAACCAATTATAATTACAATGTAATATTGTCCTAATGACCTCCATAATATATATAATATTAAATATTTACACAAAAATTACATAAAACAATTCCTTTTTAGGTAACAGACATGCAAACTGTAGTATTAACTCCAGATGCAATAGATCTTTTTCAATCACCAACAATGTTCAATCATATGAGAAGGCTAGCTAAGGAGCGTGATCATTATTTACAAAACTGGGCAACTCTTGTACTCAATGAAGGTTTGTGCGAAAATGAAACAGAAAATAAAAATGGTAAAAGCCGATCTACACAAAGTGTTAATCAAAGTAATGGAGAAAGTCAACATTTGGCTGTAGAGCTAGCGGATTGGAAGGCAAGACTGAGAAAACAGAGACAAGAACTGTAAGTTTTTCAAATATATCTTTGAAAGTATAAGCAATAGAATGTATTGAATATGCATAAACAGCACATTTTAAATATTTCGAAAAAAAAAACTATGTTTAGAATAATTGTTTCCACAAGCCTGTCCCATGGAATTTAACGAATAAACTATAACTTATATAAATAGTTATGACAACAGCTGTCAGTAAAAGCCTCGTCGAAATTGTTCCAGCCGTTCTAGAGATTAGCGGACATACAGACAAAATTTGTAAAAAATGTTACTTTGGTATATGTATGTACCTATGCATTTAGTAAAATCCTTCAATCAAATCAATTATTTTAATATTATACACTCCAATTTAATTTATAATATATTGCATAAATTTCTAGGAACTCCTTTCGCCCACATAAAATTTGATTATTAATAAATTATACTTCCTAATTATATACAAATTACAATAGATTTGAATATTCTAAGTTTCATACTGTAATATTTAATATTGTATATTTGTTGAGTGACGGAACTCAACACCGCGCTTTGACTTACCAAGAATTGTTATAACATTAATTCCAATGAAATGAAATCTAATAAAGGATCACCCTAAAGAATCAAACCCGTGATTAAGCATCAGCTTAATCACGGGTTTGAACCTACGATCCATCGCGTTTACAGTCAGATACGACGGTGGTTAGACAATTGGAAATATTTTAAGTAAACAAATAATGGACAACTGCGTCACAATGGTCCCTTAGCAATTAATTTAGTTAAAAATTCATAGTTATGCAAAATGTTTGTAATAAATATATTTTTAAAAAAATATAGGGAGGAGAAATCAGAACAATTATCAGAATGCAGAGAAGAATTGGAACATACAAAATTAGTTCTAGCCAAACTACGCACAGACAGTCAAGAATGGTTTAACGAAGCGAGAAAGGCGACCGGCTACAGAGACGAAGTTGATGCTTTACGGGAAAAGGCGGAGAGATGTGAGAGGTATATATTTTCACTTCATATATACAAAATCTTCTATTAATTTTAACAGTTTTAAAGTGTAATTCACGCACCTGGAAACCGTCCAGGAGGCGCGGGTTCGAATCCTGCTGTGTTCAAATTTTTATACGTTTTCTAAATGGCTTTTTCAAAATCTTCTATTGTTTGTTTATCAATATTTATAATTATTGTGACTTTATAAAGCTTTTCACACACCGTGCATGTATTATTTATACTTTTGTTCTAATTCACACTAAAACTATAAAATATATATATAGTATATAACTATAGAAGCATATTTAATGCAAATTAGATGTAGTAACACATTTCAATTATATTTTTACGTACTTCAGTTAATTATATTTCATTAAGAAGGCTTAATTTCTATAATAGTGAGAAAAAATATACATTACCACATATCGTTATATTTTAAGCCTTGAATAAATAGAATATTTCCAAATATCAAATTTAATGCTTAAAGAACTTTAACGTAAATGTAATATAATAATATTTACCAGATTGGAACAAGAAATTCTACGATATCGTGAACGTTTGGCCGACGCTGAATATTATAAGACGCGTGTGGCAGAACTACGTGAAGATAACAAAGCGTTGATGGAAACAAGAGATGCGTTAGAGGAACAATTGCAGAGGGCTCGTAAAAGGGCCGATCAGTGCTTATCTCTTGAAGCCGCCATGATAAAGTTAAAGAGGGAAGCTAATGATATTGCTTTGGTAAGTTTTATATATTTTTTTGTAAACAATTATTTTATAGAGGTTATCGTGGCGCAATCAATCAAGCATATAACTGTAAAAGGGATTAGTTGCAGGTTTGATTTCGATTTGGGGAAATTCTATTGAAATTACTTTCATTTCTCCATTTTTATAAAACAAAGCGCATTATTGTCAATTCGGGTTCAGTACAGTGTTATTAATTCGGACCGAAAAGTAAAAAATGGATAGTCCTGGCACTAGATTCTTTCTAAATATCCTGCTATGTGGGAAAAAGCGTGAAATAGCTAAAAAATAGTTTTATTTTTTTTTAAACATTGTATTTGGAAAAGTAAAATAAAGTATTATTTGCGTTTAAATCACAGGAAAGGGATGCCGATCAACAAAAAATTCAAGAGCTCATAGAAGAAAACAACCATTTGCAATATATTACTAGATCTGTATTGAGTGAAAGCAATAATAGCAATTTAGATACTGACAATGAATGTGAAAATACTTTAGAATCTGGTGAAAATAGTTTGTCCGAGCAATTAACCAGTAATGCACAAGCCCGAGCATTAAAACTGGAGCTAGAAAATAAAAGACTTCTATCAACTATTGACAGCCTTAGAGAACAGTCCTTACTAGAAAGTAGTGATAAAGTACTAGAATTAGAAAAAGAAAAGAAACGATTAACACTAAAATGTGAACAATTGCAAGAAAACTGCAATAGATTCAAACAACAAAATAGAGAACTGGAAGATGTGTTCAAAAATGCTTTGGAAGAAAATCGAAAATTACAAGATTCTCTAGATAATCAAAAATCTTTTATAGATAGACAAGCCATAGATAGAGATTCTGAAAAAAACAAGCTGCAAGATTTCGAAAGACATCTAGAATCATTAACAAAAGATAAGCAAAGGATTCAAATGTTATGTGATTCTATACAAAGACGAGCTGATGATCTCGAAAAGACTCTAGACTCGAGAACTAAAGAGTTAAACACTGTGAAACCTGAAGCTGAAAAGGTCACACGCTTTATCATACAAACCGAAGAACTAAAAACAAAACTGACATATAGTGAAAAAGAAACGCATAATCTTCAAAGAGAAGTCGCAAAATTAAGAGAAGCCGTTGAAGAAAAAGATGTAACCTTAGATACTATAACAACAGAAATAGAACTAAAAAATAAAGAAATCGAAAGATTAACTAGACAAATAGAAATTAACCAGACATTAAGTAGTCGCCTTCAAGATTTAGAACAAAAAACACAAGAATTAAAATCAAGCAAAAAAGTAGATACAGAAACGATACAAACACTTCAAAAAGATCTTATATTAGAAAAGGTTAATTTCGATAAACTGAGAAATTGTATGGATAAATTAGGAATTAACACGTCCGATATAATATCCAAAGACGTTAGTGTTGAAGAGTTGTTAGAAAAAATAATTACTAACATCGATCACGAGACATTAGTGTCAGAAATTGCTGCAAAGGCTAATTTCTTGAAATTAGTTCCTTGTAATTGTAATAACAAGGAAAAACCTGAAATTGATGAGAATGCTACAAATCCCCAAATAGAACAATTAACGGCAGATTTAGCTACTTTGCAAGCATCTCTAGAAAATAGTCAAGCAGAGAACGCAAAACTTCAGGTAAATGTAGCAACACTAAATTCTCAAAATGGCTCTCTAATTTCACAACAAATGACCCTTCAACTTGCCAATAGCCAATTGGCAGCGGAAAAAGAAGAAATAATCAAACAATTAGAAGTACTTAAAGATAAACAAGATAATCTTTTGCGAGATCAAGTTGCATTACAAACACTTCATGAACAATTAAATACAGAGTATGAAATGTTATTGAGTGAAAAAGAACCTGTAAAGGCAGCTATAAGAGATTTAAAATTAGAAAATAGAGAACTTAAAGAAAAGTTAACCACATACGAAAAGAAAGTCACCGATTTCGAATTAGAGCGAGAAAACTTAAAAATAGAATCACGAAACCTAACGAACCTTCGAGCCGAACATTCCAAGCTTAAAGAAGACTTTAGAAACTTATTCACTGCCAGTGACAGACTGAAAAATGAATATAGAAATATGCAAGAAGAATATAGAAACATTAGGAGTGAAGTGGCACAATTAAAGTTAAGAAACACTGAAATATCTGGTGAAGTTAATACTAAAACAGAAGTAGTCACAAGTTTAGAGCTAGAAATAAGCAAAACTAATCAGCACTGCGAAATGTTAATTCAAATGAACAAAAGTTTAGATGCTGATAGACGATCTTTAATGGATCATGTATCGCAATTACTAACACAATATCATGAGTTACTAGCGCATTCACTAAAGGACAAACAACATTATCATGAAGAAGAAAAAATGTTTGCTGACAGAGTTAACGCTTTGTGCCGTCAAAAGGAGAAATTAGAAGAGAAGATTATGGAGCATTATAAAAAACTTGATAATTGCACAACAAAAAGACGCGGCTTTGGCGCATCATTCGTAAAAAGAGTACGCAAAGCCGGTACTGATTTAATAAACAAAGTTCCTTCAAGGAGTAATAAAAGAATAGAAGATGCGAATCGCTCAAAATCCCAGTTAACTTTAGCAGGATCAGAATCAGGGGAATCAGATCCAGGAAGTCAGGATTTAGAAAAATTGTCTAAAAATTCTGATCCAGATCAAGGGTCATCTAACCCCAGTGTAGAATCGCCGAGACACAGCGATTCAAGTTTTAGTAGACGTTTCGACGATAGCTTATTAAAGAAATCAGATATGGACATGTCAGGATCCATTCATAGCTTGGACCCAATAAGACTGAATGAGGGTAATTTTGTAAGGAGACTTTCTTCAGCATCTATTCATAGTGGGGGAGGAGATGACGCCCTTATAAGGGCTTCTTTAAGGCGGAGACCGCATAAAGCTGTACCACCTACTCACAGAAACAGCTTCCAAGGAATAGAAGGCGAATCTAGCTTACCAGCAGGTAAAATTTTAAAATATTACAATACATTACATTTAATATCTAATAAATATTTGTAAGTCTTCTATGAAATTTTTGTTTCAAAAAAAATATTGTATAATACTCATATAATCTGTTACTTGTATGTTGGAATATTTTTACCTCATAAACTTCCATAGAAGTAATACTTTTTGCATGTCCATGTTAAAAAAGTTATATTTTCTAATTATTATTTTGTATATTACAGCATCAACTCCATCTCCCGTTTTTGGAACTGCTGGAACACGCAGAACCGTTTATTTGGCTGACGATAACCCTGATGTTAATATAAACAACAAACCCCAAAGTACTCCAGTTAAAGAAAATCCGACATATTTAGTTTATAATAGAATATCCACGGTGATTGGTGACGGTGCGTGCCAAAACGAAAGATCATTAGAAAACCATCGACCTGCATCTGAACAATCACGGTCTGTTGATGATAACTTGGAAAGGGAAGATATACGTCATGACAAGAGAGCAAGTCGAAGTGACAAACCTGAAAACTCAAAGGAAACGGCCATTTGGTATGAATATGGATGTGTTTAAAAGCTTATGTATTATAATATTTTGGGTTTAAAAAATATCACAGTGTTTAAACAAAATGACTCGTAAATTTTGTTTTAGTAGACCACAATTATAAATTGATATAATAATTTGTAGGAATCTTTAAAAAAAAACACTTTATCAATTAACAACATATGTGTAATTGAATATCATGCATATTATTATGTACTTATTACTTATATTAAAATTATACCCTGTAGGAGTAAGTGAGTACAGATTGTTCTGGATTGGATAGACTGACGGGATGCCTTGAACTTTGATGTGAAAGTGGAAACAGTGTGACTGTATTGATATTTTTATATAATTAGACATTTTATAAAACACTATAATGTGTTTACTATGTGAGACCAGTATTATAATTCGGCATTTATTTAAGAAAATTCTATATAACCTATGATGATTTTATGTTTTTTTTTTATAAATGATATTAACACCAGTGAATAGTGGGAAATTTTATGTTATGTGACAATTTTTGTTTGAGGCTTTATTTAGTTGTGATTTTATATTTAAATTGATTGACATAATCAATAATTTGAGAGGAATAAGTTTTTATATGGATTTGTAAATGAAATGTTATTTAGAGAGCCCTTGCCAGTGGTCTGTGACAGATTAGTAATATTAACATAATACAATCACTTTTTCTCTTAAACGACATATTAATAGTTATATAATATTATATAGGCATAATTTTGTTTGTGATTAATTTTGATGAGATTTTTATAAGCTAAGTAATAAATATGCACATATACTTTATTTGTGGTTAACAAGCAATACTTATTGTGCATAAACTAATTATTACTCCCAATGTACCTACAAGTGTAGCTATTTTAATGTAATATCGTTATATTATTGATTTTAATATGTTACTCTAGATATATAATGATAACTCGTGCATTTAATCTAACACTTTACACAAATTTAATCACAATTTTAGCTAGATCTACAGTATATTAATTATTTCAACCAATATATCCATAGTATAAGTCAAATCACATTTAGTACAAATAGTTCAATGTTGGTATTATTGAATAATAGATATAAACTATTGCAATTATTATTTTATTTTAACAGAGACTGTAATTTTTCTTCTTTAAATCAACATCTTATTCTTATTATATATGAATTAATTGATATATCAAATACTTCCATTAAGTCTGTGTTAGTGTTGTGTTAGCAAGATTTTTTCTGTGTGAAATTATTTAACATTTTATAGACTGAATAATAGTAATTCTAGTTAATTGTACTTGATTTCCATTTCATTGATTATATTTAGTAAATCTGTAAGCTTAAAATATTATAATTTAAGACAGTTTTTACTATTGATTTTTCAGTTAGTTAAGGAATATTGTTTATTACAGTAAAGTCCAATAATTGAAATTTAAAACCATATTTTACAATAAACTCTTCTATGAAAATATTACAATTTATTTATATATTATACTAATAATAATTGTTTTCGAAATTCTAACGAATTTAGTAAGGGTTGAATGTTGTAAGCACCCTCTGTTTTTCAGAGATGGTACTATGTGGTGCTTTATTGATAAGGCAGTTAATGACATTATTGATACAATCAACATTTTTTTTAAAACTGTTTTTATTTTTGTATTATATAGTAATGTACTTAATAATCGCCTCTCACCGAATTACGTATCTTAGCACACTTCTTTCGAATAAAACATCGAAATATTATTTGGTTTTTATTCATTTCCTAACACAGATAAGTCATATAAACCGTTTTAATATTGGTACAGCTCATTAATTACCACAATTGATTTGTAAATGGTTATTTATCAAAACATATTCATAATGCCAGAATATATTTATTTTAAGAAAATTACATAATATGTTGAAGCAGATAATTAAAGTTGTGTTGTATAAAATATATAGTCTATTTTGATATCTTGGATGTACCTACATAATTAAAAATTAAACATTTTGTTCTTTAAGATCATACCAAAACAACACATTAGTTAAAGCCATCCATTACAGAATCAGTTTTCATAAAATTCAGACTATTGCATTTTTTAACATGCTCTTAATAGATTTTTATAAAATTAACTTATTTTAAAGAACACCCAAGGTCACAAACATTAATTATTATAAAAAAATTGGCAGTGTTTATTGTCAATGTATTTCAGTACTATTTAATTTGTGTATTATATAATATACATTTATATAACAAGGAACAATCCACAACTTTTGCAGGGAGCAGAAATATAAAAATAGTTGAACTTCTTGAGTATTAAATGAAGTCAAAAAATCATGTGGCACATTATTAAATTTAAATACAAATGAATATGACATTTACCATATTATTTTACTAACTACATTCTAAATTTGAAGAGATCAAACTGAAAGTTATAATATATGTATATAAATGTGTGATAAATTACATCTACTGATTTCCCTTTTAAAGTCTACTTAAATATTGATTCTCTGTCTTTACATTCATGTTACATTTTTATACCATATTCATGATTTTTATATTACTTTCTGTGTATATTAAACAATAAATATTATGTCAAAGAGATCCATTGAGGTTTGGTTCAGTCTTTATTTCCCACTGCAACACTGGGACAGGCTGCATCGAGACTTTAAATGGTACTCCAGATACAACAGCTTTGCGACCAGATTCAACTCTTGGTGGTAAATGGGAAATAATACACTGAAAAAATAGTTTTTTATAAATCATGGGATGTGGGCACTGTGTACAAATATTTATAATGAAATAATTTCTCACATGCACATGAAAACTAGATTAAACATTTTTTATAAAAATATAGCTACCTTTGGTTTAGCAGTTTCAGTAGACATGTATGCAACACACATAGTTTTTGTTGTATGACCCCATAGAAGCTCCCCTTCCCCAATTTGAGGGTTAAAAGTTAGAGCCAGTGTGCCCCCTAATCTTTCAGGTATATCCCATAAGAAAGGTGATTCTAAAAAATTTTCTTTCAAGCACTTGTCAAGACCTAGTGTAGGAGATGTATTTAACAAGCTTTCAGCTGAGTTTTTAGCAAGTTGTGTTCTAATAAGATGTTCCCCACACCCAGAAGTGCAGGCTGCAATTGAAGGTTTTACACCATCTCTACTCATGACTGCCCAAACACCACTTCCAAAAGAGGCTGCTTGTCCCACTCTTCCTTCATGTTTTAACGAAACTCCACCAGAACTTGCTCCAGATGCAACAATTCCATTTGAATCTACACAAAGAGCCCCAACAGTATCTAAAGGACTAAACTTCAAATCATTTTGAACTGAATACCTTTTTAATTTTCTCTTACAATGTTTATAATTGCGAAAGGCACGAGTAGATATCATTTTGTGTTCTTCTACTACTTGTAAGCCCATTCTTTCTGCCCATGTTTTAGCACCTTGACCTGTAAGTATACAAGGTGGTACTCGTCCTAAGGACAAGCTCTCACACTGTTTAACACAGAGCTGCTTTGCTAATGTTATAGGATTCCAAACATTGGATACAGCCCCACATGCTCCAAAGTGCAAGGTTTGCCCATTCATTATTGAAGCATCACATTCTACTAGTCCGTCCCAACTAAGATTTGATCCATATCCAGCATTTGTTAATGGACTGTTTTCTAACTCTACAACATAACAAAAATGTATAATATAATATGCTAAAGCAAATTATAATTTAATAAAGTCAATTCTTAAACAACATACCTATTATGGCTTTTTCTACAGCATCGACGGCATTGCCTCCCAGTGAAAGAGCCTCAGCTGCTTTACGGCACGCTAGATAACATGTTCTTTGATATTCTTTTCTTAACGAATCACTATGATAACCCGCGCCTGGAAAAAGTACCAAGGTAACAAATTCGTTTTAATGAATTAAGAAGAAAGACGAAGATGTCAGCATATACAAATATACAATAACTCACCACAATGTACAGCTACGAATCCATTCATGGTAATGCAGATAAATTTTTAATGGTTTTCCCTTAATCTAAATCATGTCATTCTATTAAATTATCTTAAATAATTAATAATTAAAGCCACTATTTTAAGATTATATATAAAACACAATACAAATATCTATTTTTTTGTTTTTGGATTTTAAAAACAAAACAATAGAAATTTAAATTTACAATGTGTCAAGAATATCAATTTCACAGATATACGATAAGTTTACTACTTTGCATAGATTATAAATTGTTTATATTTTTATAATGCTTATATTTTACCGATAAATAATACCCCTACCCCGCGAAAACGGATTGTGTATTACCATTACCAGAGATAAAAGCAGCAATAAAAATCTTAATATGGTGGTGTGTACACCGTCATAACTATACATATAATTAAAAAACTGATCACTACTTTATAATACTGATGGGTGTTTCTCCAGTTTAGACTATATTTGCGCATTTTTTTCGATAATCGGTAAATGTCATTATTATTTGAATTTTATCGCGTTATGTGTTTTGGTGGTCCTTCATTAAAAAGATACCCGAAAGGCACATTTGTATTGACAAGATAAAAAGAGTTATTGCTAATTAAAATATGTGACATGCTCTTGGAACTTATCCGCTGAGTCACTCACTCTTAAGACTACCTCCGATCAATGCGTTATATATACGAACAGCCCGTGTAATGGCACTCATCCACATCAGCATCTTCATCTCTGTGACGTGAAGCTCTTGAGCCTGCCTGGACAATGCTGATCAACATTTGCTGCCGTATAAAAGAACTGGTCAGATTATGTTATTGTATGTTAGTCCCTTGAGACGTATTTTGTGGTCACAGACCACACTTGTGACCTCATGCCATTTCGCCCAAGCAGGGCTTATCTAGGCTTGGACATCGTGATCAATGCCTCTGGACTTGTGCAGATCCATTCTGCACTAGTCCGGAGGTATGTGAATTATTCCGACTTAACAGCTGCTTCAGGACGTATACGAATAGTGGACAGGACGTCGAAATAAAAACTCACATTGAAATCACAGTGCTTTTGCCAAAATTTAAAAGGTACTATACAACATAAATATTGAGATCCAGCTCTGTGTATATCCATTTCATGGTTACATCTAGACCATTCTTAAATGCGGATGTGGAGTTTGGGCCAGTAAAAAATACATTGTCAAACTAGAAACTTTGGAATGTGGGCATATATCCGCCAGATTGACCAGAAATGGAACTTTTGCCAAGCTTTCAACATGGCCAATACGACATTTGGCAAATTATAATGTTAGGAAAAATCATCACAAAAAGAACACCAGGGAATGAACGGTAATCAAAGCGCTGTACAAATATTATTGTCATTGATAGGATGATATGTGGAATTAACTGCCAATCTTCACAAGTTGGAGAGGCACCATAAGAAGAAAACGATGAATAAAACAATCATATTTTATATAGATTCATAAATGAGAACTACATACAAAAAGTCTTTCTTTTCAAGTGTTTTGTTGTATTTATTCTTTTTTAATGTTATTTTCTTTTAAAGTAGCATAGTGTTTATACAGTGCTATTCTTCCTATAGCCAAAACTTCCTCGTATATGACCAATCCAATCCCGGCCTAATAAAGTGATTTCCTTCGAAAGGATTTTTTGTAAGCGTCATCGAGAGTTGTCTAGAATGTATTCGGTTTTGCTGCAAGTTTGCTGGGCCGACGGATGGATCGATGGATAAGCCGATATCAATCACATTAAGGATTTCTCTTTAGATTAGTCCTTTTGCTTTAGATATTCTGCTTTAAGAGAAACTGCTACAACATTTCTTCCATATCCTGCACTGTGGGCGCAGCACATGAAAGTCATACGTAAGTTTGTAGCCTTCTCTGATGTTTCGTGCTCTTGAAACAGTTCATCTGGTTTCTTCAGGCAAGCGAAATCTATTTTTCTACTACTAAAGAAGGAAGTAAGTTCTTTCGTCCCTCCAGTTAGAGTTCCAACGTTCAAAGTAGCGAAGTGGACTTCAAGAATGCAACCAAATGTCATTACCGTGTTTTTTCATTCATTACCGTCATACCAAAAAGGTTACGGTAAACGACGGTAATGACGACACGGTAATGACGAACACGGTAATGACAAAATAGTACTTTTGGAATATTCTAAATTTTTCTGGAAGCTGTATATGTTTCAAACACTTTTAAAACTTATATGGAACCAAAATCCAAGGTATTAGTGTAAAAATAATATATAATTTGTAGATACTTATGAAATTATAAGTGGACTGGTAATGAAACACAAACTGTACCAAACACTGAAAATACACAAATAAATTGAGATTTTTAGTGCAATTTTTTTGGTATTTATTACTACTGCTATTATTTTCGGTAAACTGAAGTGCAAAGAACAGGTGACTTCCTTCGTGAGGATATAACCATGACTTTTTGCTGCGTAAAATCAAATACTTGTATTGGTTCTAGGTAATGAATTTTGCAGCGTGACAAAAGTTTGAAATCGAATTTATGTATAAATTATATCTCAAATTACGTGATTGTTTATGTTTTCGTAATAAGTATTAACCCAATTATAGGACACAGTTTGCAAATGTACGATATTTGCGCTAGATTTTCTAAAATTCAATTGAACACGTAAAGTCTTGTAGTTGAACATGTCCTGGTAATGAGTTTTGACAATGTTTTTGATAAATATAAATAACTTACGCATATAAATTGTATTAAATAATCGATGCACTTGTTAAAGCAAAAAGGTATATATTATATAAAATTATTGAACCGAGTCTAAAACTAACTTTAAATTTTTTATTTGCAAAACTTGTTAATTTAATGTAGTTTGAATATTCACCCTGATACACATGCCAACTGTACATGGAAGCTATATGAGAAAATGATTATTGGGAGCGTTTATCATTATAATGGGGCCGAAAATAATGATTTTTAAATTCTTTTTTATTTGTCTGTTGTTTGTGCACGCTAATCTCGGAAATGACTTAACCGATTTAAATGTAATTTTGACTATTGTATTCTTTTTGGTAAACTTATATTATTCTAATCGAATAATAAATAACAACATAAAACAAGTAAAATTATAAACTTAAGCATAGTTTGAGATTTAATCCCGGATAGGACAGAGATGGACAAAAAAAGACTACGACGACGTAACTCCTTAATAGTTACGTCTAGTTTGCGCAGGTAAAGCCGCGAGTGGGTCGTTAAACACAAATAAAAAAATAAAAGTGCCCACAAGTAGCTTCCCCTTTATTTTTAAATCAATGGTTTCTGCTCTTTTTTATAACAAATGGCTTCCTAGCATCATCAAGTTGTTATTGCAAATATTTGGTCTTTATGTACACAAAGCCAAGAAAACATAAATAATTTAACTACAAACAGAGGATTGTTAATTGAACTATAAATATATAGGGATTAAATCTACGACCATTGCATATTTTCTGAACTGCAAAACAATATTATTTTTCTAGATGTATCTTGTCTTTTTTGTAAAACAAGCTGTGTGTAGTTTATTTGACACAATATTATTTTAAAAAAAGGAAAAATAAATATTTAATTTTTTTATTTATCTTTATACATTATATTTACCTATGAGTGATTTATGTATAATTATAAATACTGTATTTAACAAGTAAATAATATTTTTCTTATTTAACAAATATTTCAATATATTTAAATTACATTTAGAAATGAAATAAGATTTGAAATACATATTCATTATAAATAAAACAATGTATAATATATTATATCTATTCACAAAATTAATTTATTATTAGCTATATATTATTATTATTAATGCTATATTTGTATATTTTTTTTGAAAAATAAATCATTTTAACGTTTTTCCAGTGGTCATCATAACACCAGCAACAAGAGCTGTTATTGTAAACCCTTGAGCTACAATTCTTAATCGCATCATTCGCTGTGACAATTTGGTCCTACCAGTGCGAAAACACCATAAACCATAAGAAAGAGCTCCAGCTGTGGCAAGGCATCCTAAAAAAAATTATATAATAAATTTCTGTTTTATGATTACTGATAAACATTACTATGAAAAATGTTCTAATAATAATTACCTATAGGGACAAAGGGATTTTCACCAAATTTTCTCATAAATTTTTCTTGTGTTGTTTCAACATGATTTACAGGACCCATGTCGCGGCGTAATTGCACCCAGTCAAGATCAGTTGGTTCCTCAGTTGCCATCGTTAGATGATGAGTTATATATTGTTATTTATATTACTATTTAGTTCCAGAAAATATAAAATAATTTAGCAAACCTTATCGTTAATGTAATTTGACATGATTTTGAGCTACGATTACAGTATAAAAAATATCCCAACTGTCAATCTTTATCGATTCAAAAGAATCGATTGTGTAGTATAGTTGAAACAATTTGAGATATATGTTATACTCGCAACTCGCAAGTTACATGTAATCAGTCTGAACAACTTGTAAATCAGTTGTGTTTGAGTTGTTTTTATATCTTACACATATTTTATGCAAAATGGATATTGTAGTTCCGTTAAAAAGTTTCGCTTTACATTTAGATCAAATGGATGTATTTTAAATGATTAATAAAAGCTGAAAAATATTTATACTATATCTATGCTCTGTTTTCCAATAAAATTATGTTAGCAATTCTCTACTCTAAAATATGAATAACCTTGGATACTTAAGATCTAACAAAGTTAAAAAATATAACAAACGTAACCTGGTTGACTGAAAAAAAAAACACCAATTAACGATAAGGTCGTATTTCATGCGATAGAAATAGCTATGTATTTTACCTTTAGGTATTATATTTTTTTACTTATACTGTATTTATTGTGATGATTAATTATATATTTATAGTACCTGTACTCTAGTTGATGATGCCCACAACTGTAATTTCATGGACACAAATGGCATTATGACAATACTAACCATCACCAAATTTAAACTTAAAATTAAAATAGCCAGCATGATTTTCATTTTTTTAATGAAAACTACACATCACATTTTATAATTTTACTAATTGGGTATTTCTTACAATATAGTTGATCTATCATGGTTCTTCATCAAATTTTCTAGGTTTTTAATGATATATATTCATGTAAAATATCAATCGTGTTGAGCAGTTTTTGTTACAGGATTTCTTTTCTTTTTTTTTATAATTTAGTTGGCTCTGGCTTGATTGGCTTATTTGGTCTACTCTAGTTAATATTTTTTATTTCTTTTGGTCTACTTCCTTCGTCTGCCTTAGCCAGATATGTCCGTCGTGCCATAGGATACATATGTATCTAGACGACACAGGCCGTAATATATCAAAAAGTCTTTAAATACGGTTCAAAATACTTTACATTTTATTCTAGACATATGTACTTCAGACCATAACATCACTTTTATGGCGTACGAGGGGCTATTCTTGAAACCATTTATGTAGAGTATAATCTAAAATTGATTTCGAAGAGCAGCCCTGCCATTATAAAAGTCACATGACTTTTCCTTTCCAGTTTTTGACCCCTAAATTGTTATTTCGTAAAAACAATGTTTTGTACATTGTTTTTACGAAATAACAATTTAGGGGTCAAAAACTGGAATAATTATACTATAGATAAGCCCATAGAACTTTTTGTATTTTTATTCAGTTACTTTTCATTAAGTTGTAACAAATACTAAAATAAGTAACAAAAAACTTTTTTTAAATTGCTTACTTTATTAAATTAAACCAAATCGATTACAGCAGAATCGATATATTTGACATATTCTTTTCTTATCTGTGCATTTTGTTAATATAATTAATCAATTTAGAAGTCCATTTTCTACGTAGTGTTCACATTTAGGCACTGTTAAAAACTTAAGATGTTTTCTAGTTGTGTTTTCATTGCTTTTAATATGGTAAGTTCGTTGACTTTATTCTTTAACATTTGTTATTTTTACTGAATTTCCTTTTCTTTACATCGCACTTATACACGTGTTTTTGTTTAATATTTATGATGTCATATGCATTGGGTATATTGTTTGTAACTCTTTAACTGGTGCTGCGCTTAGTGCACAGTGGAGTTATATAACTAACAGTGCATCAGACACAGGTATACACTACAATATATGTTTTTAATACTTTAGAATAGCCCTAATTTATTCACTTGTCGCAATCAAGGGCATCATAACACCATGAGCAAAAATGGCGAACTATTTAACGGTACAACAACATTTTGGCTAAGGATATTTCCGTTTTTCTTCACGTTTATTTATTGCGTTTCAATTTGTAGCCTAATTATTAATATCAGTAATTAGCACTAATCATTATTATTTTATATATTTACATGGAATTACATCCACACTTATATTATAAATGCGTAAGTGTGTTTGTTTGTCTGTCCCGCTTTCACGGCTAATCTACCGGTCCGATTGGGATGAAATTTTGAAAGAAAGTAGTAAAACATCCAGGGTCGAACATTTTTTTTATTATTAGTACTTATTTTTTCATAAATCAACCTCTAAAGAGTTGATATAGGGGATTAAAGTTTTTAATTGAAAATCAAACCGCTTGACCGATTATCATTTTTGGTATAAATATAGTTGATAATCCAAGGTTAAACATAGACTACTTAATTTTTTAAAAATCCACCCCCAAGGGTTGCAATATAACAAAAAAGCCGCGAGCAGGCTGCTATTTGCTTTATATAAAAATCTGATCAAGTTCAAAATTGTTCTTTGACTATAAATATCTTCATATTTTGTTATTTTATTAATTAATTATATGACATTATTTAAAACCAAAACATTTACCTGATTTTAAATGTTTGTTACAGATGTTTCCATCATCTCTTAATTTGAAGTCAAGTGCTTCTCAAAGAGTGTCTTGAACACTATAATTAACATTAGTTTTAGCTTATTTATTAACAATACATAAATTTCTTCAATTTTGTTTTAGTAATTCTTAATGTTAGCTCCCATATCAGTTTCTTATCATTCTGCTCGAGATAAAACACACCTAAGTAGCATATCTTATTTTGTTTTGTAACAAAGTTGTTGTGTTTTATGGTATTAATATTATATAACTAAGTTTTATTAAAAGTTTAAAATTTTATATCCTTTAAACCACTATATATTAAGATGGCTTCAAGTGATCCAGAATTGAAAGATGGATTTACTCTTCCTGTTTGGATGAAAAGTAAACCAACCAAGTAAGTAGTTAAAACATTTTTAGATTAAATTTTTTCTATTAGCATGTTTGTTTGGTTTGGTTTATATATAAACTATATGTATATTGTGAAAAGAATCTGTTGTAAATGTTTAATAATTTTAGATGTTTTTAAATGTGCCAATCTTCATGTATTCATAATTATATTTATTCATGTCTATCATCATGCAATGAAATAGATAACATTGTCTTGTTTACATATGGAACATTTAATATCAACATTATAATAATTTAATTTAACTTAATTTTATTTGCTAATTTGCAATGATACAAATTTGCAATGATATTAGCTTGATCCCCGCTCCAGGCAGTGATTATAATAAAATTATTTTCATTTTCATGGTAAAAATATGAAACCAATTGTCACTGTCTCTGCCTACCCTACTATGTTGGAGACAATGTGAAGTAGAAAAAAATATATGTTCATACTTTTTGTATGCTTTCTTTTTCTTCAGACTTAAAAAAATAGTTGATATTTTTTTTACAATACAAAGAATATAAAATCATCAAGTTAAGTAATAAAAGCAGTATAGGTATAATCGTCACAAGCCTGTCATTGAAAGTAAAATATTTTAAGTATAAAAAAACTTTAGTTTTAGAGAATCTAAGCATCTTTTAATAGTATGTAGTTTCATACATACAAAATTATATCTATTTTAGTACTGTATGTAGGTATGTCATTTATGATTGTAACTTTTAATAGTATATAAACTATTGTAATGTATTTCACCTTTGTTATTTATTCAGTGAATCTTGTTATTACAATCTTTAAATTTATCTTGTCTGTTGGTTTTATATATTTTTTTTGTAATTTTACTTAGTATTTGAAAACTTTTTTGGTAAAGTAGTCTCCAATAGTGCAATTCGTTGGGCAATAATGTCTGTGCCTGCCAAAACAATCAGTATATTAAATATTTGAAGGCCTGATTTTTTCATTATAAGAAAAATGATTAATTTAGAAATATTTTTCTCGCCTACAATCTAATAGCAATGCTAGATTTTGTAATAAATTTATCATAAAGTTGCTTATATACCACAGAGACCTACACAAGGCCATTACTGAGCGCAGGTGTGGCCAAAACAAGCTGTTGCAATTGGTCGGCCGTCGATTTATTTCAACATAGAACATTACTAATTTCCTTTATATAAACTACAAATATTTGACTATAATACGTCATCTATTAGATTAATTTCATGTGCACTGCACTTACTGGCTATTGAAGGCCGTCGCGGCGGAGTTGGGCATAGTGTTAACTGTAAATGCGATTGGTTGTCGATTCGATCTATTTAGATTATGTTCATTTCTCCGCTCTGGAACTTAACACAAATAATGGCGTTGAGTTCCACCACTCAACACGTAATGTCTCGATTTCAGGCGGAAAGTGGAGAGAGAAGTGCTTAACACTAGTTTCTCTCTTCTATCACTAGCCTACAATGCGGGGAAGCGTGAAATTCCTCTTTTTTTACTTATTTCATAGTAACATTTATACATCACTTCACGTAAATTAGTATTTGGCAAAGTTTATGACAATGAAGAACTAACATATGTACGTTATAAAAAATATCTATTTTTTCCTTTAAATAGGATACTAAGAAAATTATGAAATTATTAATATAACTAGAATTGCTTTATGTAATAATGTAGTGCATTTACATGTAATACTTTAGAGAAACCTTATCAGCTAATACTGTTGTGACGTCAACATCGATCGATCTTGATCTTGAGCAATTGACATCGTATAAATAGTATTGTTTTGTTTTTAATATGTGTGTCTATATATAAATTTTGTTTAAAATTATTTGTCGTTAAGTGCGTACATACGGGAGTTGTTTTGAACTTTGAGATACAATTATTACATTTAATTAAAAACACTAAGATAACTTTTTATGATTCCTATTTTTCGAACACATTATCTGCACAAAGCAAAGGAAGCCATTTTTCAGAGTAAAATTAAAAGAATTATAAAAAGGCATTAACTATGAAGTGTTAGTTAGGTAAACAAATAATTTGAGAAATTACGTTAAAACGCGTTAATCAAATGCAGGGTATTGTGTCTTTATGTAGGGGAGAATTTCGACGCAGCGGATAGTAGAACGCATGGCTCAGTGGTGAGAGCGCCTGAACCGTATTCAGGAGGCGCGGGTTCGAATCCCGCTGCGTTCAAATTTTTATACGTTTTCTAAATGTCTTTTTCAATTTTCCTAAGTGAGGAATAACACTTTAAAAATGTTAAAAGTATTGTCTCTGCATTAGAAATTCTGTTCATTCAGTCTCCTATTTCATAATATATGCGCAAAAATTTTGCTTTTGGTAAATAGTATTTTTTTGTAATCCTTTAAATGATTTATCTGAGAAAAAGACATTATTTATATATATTTTTAATTTTCTGAATCGAGTACTGTTTTTAAAATTTAACACTTATATCAACTGATTTTTATAACCTAATTCGTTTTTCGTCGTTTTTCTGATCACTACGGATATATGGAACGTAATTTTTTTACCGATATTATTCTTCTGTTACTATACTTAGGACCAAGACGTAATTTACTATAGGCAAGGAGTTCTTAAGAGAGTCCAAAATAACTGAGTAAAACATTGCCTATTGTGGCAAAATCTATCTCATTCCGCCGTTTTTATAATCATCAAGATTTGTGAAAGAGACGTGTACTAAGGAACTCTTTTAAATAAATATTATGCTCAGGTTATCTTATCGTCTCATCAACTTTGTGAATTGATTTGTCAATATTATGTTGTGACGTTGAATTCTATAATTAACTCGGTATTTCCTCTTTTTATGTACATGACATTTTCAATTTGTATTATGATTATTTTTTTATTCTTTTGTGTACTTTTACTGTTGTTTCCAAAAGTGGAACACAAATAAAATAAATTATTATGCGTAGTATTCTCGGGACGTGCAGTGGTTGAGAAAGTCATAGGGATATTCTTGTATGAAAGCCAATTTTATCTATTTATATCCAAACAATATACTCGCTTCGTTGTCTTCCACACAAGTCTATTTGTATGGTATATAAATAATTTGGCACGTCATATTTCCTATAAATTGTGAGCCAACATTCGTTACCCCCGCTTCAATTCCATAATGTTTCGAAATTGTGAACGTCTGTTTTTGACCTCTAAGCACCTACGTATACGTCGTGCTGTGTTGTTGGGGGAGTGTGCGTACATATTGATGCCTATTGGTCGCCCGACTGTGACGTCACATGTTATTTTTGTTTAGTTAACAATTATCTTGATAAGATTAAACTACTAGCAACAGTATTTGCTATAAAATGTTATTGGTGGCGTCAAGAGCTTTTAGTTTGAGCTATATTTTGTAAACGTTGACACCTTTAAATAGTCGCTTTGATAAATTAGAATACGTAATAATTTATACTTACATTCATTTTATATTGGTGTTGTACTTACTCTGTGTGTAAAAATGATGAAAAATAGGAATATAGTGGCCCAGTTTAGTACTTTGAACAATTTTATCTCGTAAGTAATTGGATAGTACACCTGAAACAAAATGATATTTTAATTTTTCTTTGTTTACTTAAAACATTTAAAAAAGAAGTGAAAAATGTAATAATAATGATTGAAAAATTAGGATAACTTAAATAGTAGGAAGCATATCATACACTCAACTAAGTAAATGTTTTGTTTTACAGAGAATTTGAACCGTTCGCTTCATCCCCACCAGCTCCAGAGGATTCATTTTTCTACATTCGCTATCCCAAACCGGACGTCTTGTTTGGCAAAACAAAATTCGGCAATGAACTTCCAAAAGGCCTAACTGAACAACAGAAGGAATTATCAGCTACATATAACGTGATCAAGGAGAAGGATTGGTCGAAACACACCAAACCGTGCCAAGACGTTTTGCACGGCATTCCGCCTATTAATACAGCTGGTAAGTATCTTATAGTTTATTTCGATCTAGAGCACTCATAACTGCGCCGTCAAATCTCGGTACATTTCTATTTAATTGTTCTGTACATATGTTCTCATAATTTATTTGCTTATATAGTCCATTGGTAGAGACACGTGCTAAGCTAAGTTTATATTTGAACCTCATGATTCCCTAATACAGAAATTATTTAATTTTATGCTTTAAAATTTGTTTGGCAATGTGCCCATCGTGGCGCAGTGATACAATGTCGGATTAAAAACGGTTTTATGTTTTCGATTCCTTTTCAGAGAAATGATTATATTTTAATTATTTTCTTTTGTGTCATTTGGTACTTAAGAAAAAACGTGGTGTTGATTTCCGACACTCGATACGCAGTGATTAGTTTTGGCGAGGTAAATGCAATACGAAGTGCCTTTGCTACTACGTTCTACAAAAAAAAACTATGGTAGCATTAACACTTAACTAAACCATCTATGAAGAATCTTGAAATATAAATAGTTTTTCATTGTCCTGCAAGATTTATTGAACATAAAGAGCTAAGAATGCTATGAATATAATGATTGAAATATACAAATGTCTATATTATGTTTAATAGCTATTGGTTTAAAATTTGTTGAAATGTATTTTTTAATAGTACGTTTTTAGTTACATTTCTTTTGTTGCTTTAGTATAACCGAAGTAGTGTTTTTAATCATATTATTTTAATCGTAAAAGAACATATAACTTGAATTATAGCTTTCAATGCTTTATTATATATACTTTTATATACGTCACTTATCAAGCAGGCTTTAGCGATATAGACGATATGGTACATTAATAATCAAGTATAGGCAAAGCGTAAATAGTGGCCTATTGACGCATAAAAAACGTTTTGCATTAGCAATGTATATTATATACGTCGCTTTATACGTCAAAGTGGTATATGGTCAGATACATGGTAGTGTTCGTAATATTTGTTTTTGGTTATATGTGTATCAAACATATATATTGAGGGCGTCCGTGGCTTAGTGGCATAGCGTCTGACTGTAAAGACGATGGTTGGAGGTTTGATATACGTTTTCTAAATGTCTTTTTCAATTTTCCTAAGTTTGGAATAATACTTTGATAATGTTTAAAAGGGAATGATTGTGTTTTTTGTTTTCTATTCTGCCCCCTGGTACATAAGATAAAGTGCGGCGTTAATTTCCGCCACTTGACATACACAATGTCTCCATTTTGAATGAACAGAGTATTGCCAAGTCTCTCTGTGACTTTACTGCTATACGGAAATAATTGTGACGCTGTAAAAAAATATACATATATTGTGTAATTCATACCGTATTCCTATTACATACATGGTTTACTTGTTATTGTTGATGATAAGATCTGCGTAAACATAAGCAAAATAAACCATCTCACACGAATACCTTCAGTAAACAATATGCTAATTACATTTACAAGAAGAACGATGGTTTTGCAACCACTATCCATCTATATGGCTGTGTACACAGCAGTACCTATTTACATAAATATTATTTATTTAAATCCATACTTCCACAATAATAAATATAAAAGTCTGTCTGTTTGTTACGTTTCTACGGGTAAACCACCGACCCGATTTAAATGGAATTCGCTATGAAAATACTCGAAGGAATGGCTTTTTTCTAAAAATACCTTTTAAAAGGTTGAAATAGTGGGTGAAAGCTGCTTGCATGAAACACCTAAACCACTCGACTGACTTTTCTCAGAAAGATAGGTTATGACGTAAGGTCAAACATAGGCTACCTATTTTTTTCATAAATCAACCCCTAAGAGGATGATGCTGATTTCAAAAACAAAACCGGTCAACTTAAGCGAGAACGCGGGCAGAGTCAAAAATATGAAACAGCTATAATTTATGTTGTATTCGAAGTCGTAGTTAGGAAATGTATAATTTTTAAGTTGTATTTATTAATACTTTTTCTTCCGTTTATTCACTATCTGGCCTTTCAATATAAATTCTAAACTGGTTTGCGATATGTAGGAAAAGTCAAGTTTCCATTTCGTGAAGGATATGTGCCTACTTCTTGTGCCGTATTAGATAAATAGTAAACACTATACAAATATGGTATAAGCCAGTGTTTTTATTGTAAATAACGTTAACTTTATAGAGGTCAATATATATACAAGCCAGTGTCTTGTAAACATGATAGGCCGATTTCACGAAATAATCAAACATGATTGCATAAGAAAAGTGAATGTGAAGATGCAATTGCTTTTACGAGTTGTTTGCTGCGTGTGTCTTTAAATTCCATTTTTTTATACATATCGCAAACATATAAAACGTAATAAGATCTTTTGTATTCGTGATTTATACATAATTTGAAATAAAACTATTTTCATTGCGTTTATTTTTTGTATTCGAAAATAAAATTTAGGAAAACTCGACGTTTTGAACACTAGTCGTCCGTGGTTCGTCGCTTGTTACAAGTACCAACACAGATGGAACAGTTTATTACAGATTAGTTCGGCTAAAAGAATTTTATTTTAAAATATAAAACATTTTCAACTTTTAAAAAGTAAGTTTTTTAACCAAAAATTGTGACAAAGAATTTGCTTGAAGTTCAAGATTTTACATTAAATTAGTTGATTAATTATAAATTGAATATTTACTACATATATAGTGACGCTGATTCTGATGTTCATTAGAAAAGACATTTCACTGAAGAAAATTACTAAGAGTGACGAAGAGAAATCAATTTTTATATTTTTTATTTAAAATGTATGTTCTTATACTGATCACAATTATGGTAGTGCGCCATTGTGGCGCAGGCTGAATTATAGATAACGATTGTCAGCGCAAATTTTTAAGCTAGGTAAAAAAGTGTAATAACCATTATTACACTCTTGTTTCCGCATAGTTAGGGTAGACAGAAAGAACCTAGTGTCATAGGCAATCCCTTCTCCACACTTCTTCGTCCTCCGTATCTAAGCCATTGTGCGGCGTTAAGTTCCGCAATTTAAACACAATGTCTCAATTTCGAATATACTTGTAAAGTGGAGATGAAATCAGATAATGGTAAAAAAATACGGCCGGAGTCCAGTATCTCTATCTTCCTTACCTAACCCAAAAAATATGCCTGAATAATAATATTTCAATAGTGAACTGAGATAAAGGAAACGATGTCACAAGTTATCTCTATACTTATATAATGAACATATTTTAAAAAATAATATATATTATATATGTATCTTCTTTATAATATCGTGGCGTGTGGTCATGTTAAGTGACATTTGATTATACATATGTATGTTTAAATAACAATCGAAACATATAGGTCGAAATAACTTGTTTTTTATGTATTGGCCATTGAACTTAAGTCTGCAAAGAACAAGCCTTATTAAATTCGTTATATACCTACATAAATGTCATACTAACCTTGTCTCTATCTCTACAACAGGATATAATACTATTACATGTATGTATATATAAATTTTATTGTATATCAATAATGATATCAAATGAATCGAAAGTAATACTTATGTACATATTGCTCTTAAGTGTTTGCGCTTTTATTAGAGATGGCAGCGTATACGTCATTGTTCCTTGAATGCAATTTGCCTTTATTGTTAAGAATTTATTGCTAGCATGAAATAACGTGCATACTTGATAAATTATCGTTCTTATTACAATTGTACACGTTTTATAATAATTTTAAAATATTCTTGCAGTAATCCATTAAAACATTCACTTAAGTTTTAATATTACTCTGTGTTTAGTTAATTGCGTTTTACAAGATACCACGAAAACACAAAACGTCTTTATATTTCAATTAGTCTAACGATCTATATTATGTAATTGTAGGCAAGTTCCATTCAAATCGCAATTACGTAAGCTTTGTAAATAAATATTTATTATAGTTAATTTTTGTCTTCAGTTAAATCTGCCAACGTCAAACCCAAGCCGGCGGGCACCGACGATGGATTCAAAGGGGAGGGTGCGGCGTGCGGCAGCTCAGTCGTCAAGGTTAGTAGATAGTATTACTTTAAATTTATGTCAAATTATCGATAAAACTATTAAATTTTGTTGCTTATACTGTTTTATTTATTACTATTTTAGATGTTCGAAAATTTTCATCCTGCCTTCTATAAGGAGAATAAGGTTAATCATATAGTTAGCATTTTTAGTTTGTTTGGTGTAACACGAACCACATTCTTAACATTTCTTATAGCTTGATGCCATATACAGAGCTCCATCTTGTTTCTCATAAAATGTGTTGGATTTTAGCATGAATAATAGTACCGATAGCTTTTTATATTAGTCGTTTTTATCAGAAGTAGTTGCAAGTAACTCAAGGTACTTCCGAGCTCGTTGCTCCATTTAAATGCGCGTGCGCAGTGACTCAGCTATACGTTCACCTAAATAACTGTAACATTATTGTACGTTAGAATGCAATTCACATTAAATGCATTTGTGCATATTAATGATATGTAAACCATTTGTGTGGAGTGTTATCATTTTTTAAACAAATGTTTTATCTAGATTTCTTTTCGTGTTTAGCTAACAATGTGTTTTATTTTAGCTTATTGAAGTATTTGTATTTTTTTAAATAACTAGACGTCCCATTTTTTATAAAGTGACAATACAAAATTTAAAAAATAAACCCCCATTTTTTTAAATTTTATTTAGAGATATTTTTGTACGTAACTAGTAGTATGTAGTACATTCATCGCTAGTAATAATGTAGATTTAGATTTCTTTTATATCACCATATACATACGTCACATAAGAATTTATATATAAATAAAAAAAACATTAATTCATTATTAAATACTTACCTATTTTTATAAGTATTGTATTTAGTAAATTGTTTGACGTTCAAAAAATGAAGCATGTAACTTTTGATTTTAAATATTTTTTTTCACTTTGACTGTTTTATTTGACTTTGCCTTCGATTTTGACTTATATTATTCTTATAAAATTCATAGGTGGCACACCAGATGATACAAACACGTTCGCCCCGCGGCTTCACAGTGGCGACTCCAGTTGACGAATTAGCACCAGAACCTAAGTCTAAGAGCTTAGCGCGACGCGGTAGTAAAAGTCTACCCGCCACTCCCGCACACTCACCGCCCTCGAGTCCCACTAGCCGCAGGAGGATGAATGGAAATCGGTAATTATTGTTATTATTATTTGTCTATTTTTATATATTAGTTTCATGCTGTATCCCGCAAGGATAAGGGTAGGTAGAGGGAACCTAGTGTTAAGACACTCCGTTCCCCAGTTTCCGCCGAATTTGGAGACACAGCGTGTTAAGTAGTGGGACTTAACGCCGCACTTTGCCCCGACACCAGAACATAGAAAATGGAAATATTAAATATTTCCACTCCTCGAGTGCGAATCGAACCCACAATCAGTCATTTTACAGTCACACTTTGTGCCTCTGCACCACAACTGGCCCCAATTGGTAATCATAATTTTTTTATATTATTTTCTTTATTACATTTAAAAGCCTTATCTCTAGAAGAGATCTTTTCCAGTCAATCTGTATATTGTACTGTTGTAAAGAGTGTAGCTAGACATCAATCCGTAATTGTATATGTAAGAAAGGTAAACATGTAAAGTAATATAGAACGATGTCTGAATGATTAGATAAAAAAAAACTTTTATCGTTATTTAATATCTACATATATTTGTAATCATATTTTTGTGAGCTTTGAACTAAATTAAAATCAAAGAAAAATTATCAAATACCACTGATTAGTACTTTCAAAACAAAAAGAACCTTGCTCTATAACAATGGTTTGAAATAAATTTATGATTTTAAATCTTTTCCAAAAATCCTTATCTCAAATTATATATTTTGTCTGAATATGGCTGCTGTTTGTTTAACTCAAAATATAATATTAATCTGATCAGTAGTTTAAGAGACAGACAATTTTTCTGGCAACATTGCTTTTTTATGTTTACTGTAAATTTATACTTAATTTTGTTTGTTTGTAGCTTCACGCTGTATCCCGCACACAGCAGGGTAGGCAGAGGGAACCTAGTGTTAAGACACTCCGTTCCCCACTTTCCGCCAAATTCGGAGGCTTGCGTGTTAAGTGGCGGAACTTAACGCCGCGCTTTACCTCGACACCAAAGCGAAGAAAATGGAAATATAATTTCCACTCCTCGAGTGGGAATCGAACCCACAACCAGTCGTTACAGTCACACTCTTGTGCCACTGGGCCACGACTGGCCACATACTTAATGATTTTAGTAAATTCTTAACAATCAACAATTTTAGAAAACAACTCATGAAATAATTAGCATTCTACATACCTATTTTAAATTTGAATATAAAAACCCAATATTTCAATAATATTATATAATTATCGTCGCTGCGCAATGTATTTTTTACACATTTTAGGAGAGACGCAAAAAATATAATTTTCTCAGAAAATGGCGAGATTCATGAAATAACAATTTGTTTTTACCAAAACTTAATGAGTATTTTTTGTATCGTCAAACATTGTTTTAAGGAGATAACATTATTAAAAATTCTAAAGAGTATGTGAGAAATAATACAAAGCGTATATTAAATAACTCTGATATGAATTATAAAATGAATTACATAACTGTTTTGCTGAACACGATTTTTTTATTTTTCTTATGAATTTATTTTTAAATATTAAAGTTTTTATGAGAAGAAACGTTGCAATTTTCAAGATAATACATTTATATTAAAAAAATATATATATTCTAAGATTTAAATAAACTAAAATATGTATAAAATAAGAAAAAGCCATTGAATTTATAATACTTCTTAATTTTAATATTATTTGCGCTGAGTTTTTTATTTATTTGAAATAATATTGGTTTGTAGTTACTTCACGTCGCCGTTTGAGCCGGTGGAAGATATAAACAACAGATCGTGGCTGACAACTGCACTTCTTGGCTTCAAGAAGGATCTAACAACGTCCACTTCCACGTTGGCAGAAGAAGAGGCAATCGAAAACAGATTACAAGGTATAATATATGTAGTATTCAAAACAGATAAATTTTGTTTATTTTCATTCTAACTTGATGTTTTTAAACATATTCATTATACGTACAAAATATTTAGCTGGGGCCCAGTGGCACAAGCGTGTGACTGTACACGACTGGTTGTGGGTTCGATTCCCATTCGATGAGTGGAATATTTTATTTTTCCATTTTCTTTGTTCTGGTATCGAGGCAAATCGCGACGTTAAGTTCCGCCACTTAACACGCAATACCTCCGAATTCAGCGGAAAGTGGGGGACGGATTGTCGTAACACTAGGTTCCCTCTGCCTACCCCGCTGTGTGCGGGATGCGGCGTGAAGCTAAGCTAAAATCTATTCAGCTACGAGTCTTGGTAGTTGCATATGTTTATTTTATTAAAATCTTTTTAAACAATTTTGAGGCTGTCTCGGCGCAGTTGGACAGCGTCTGATTGTAAACATGATGGTCGTGAGTTAGATTCCCACTCGGGGGTTCCCCAAAACCCATATTTAAAAATTATTTTTTCACTCTGTTACCTAAGACGAAGCGCGGTATTGAATTCTGCGATTCAACTGCAAAATGTCTCGATTTTCGGTCGGAAAGGATACTACTCTCTGACTACCCTATGCAGGAAAAGGCGTGAAGCTGTTTTTTTATATTATTATTATTATTTTGGGGCCAGTCGTGGCGCAGTGGCACAGGCGTGTGACTTAAAACGACTGGTTGTGGGTCCGATTCCCTCTCGAGGAGTGGAAATTCCATTTTCTTCTCTATGGTGTCAAGGCAAAGCGCGGCATTAAGTTCTGCCACTTATTACATCTTGAAGCTATAAAAAAAATATATTATTTATATACTATACGAGTATGTGGTTCCAATTTATGTTTTAGTTATTTCATAGCTTAGAATTGCATTTTTAGTTGCTATATGATTTTTAAATATATATATTTTTTAATTTCTAGTCGGCTCCTTAGCGGAGTCAGTGGAAAATCTAGGACCAGCGCCAAAAATGGAACCAAAAGAAATATCACACGAGACTTTAAGCCAACAGCCGAAATTAACCAAACCGGCACATACTTTCCGTCCAAAACCATCAGAGCTTAGGGAAATGAATTTTTGGTCACCAACCTCCATGTAAAGTAATATATCTGCATTCACTAATTATAGGTTTATATTTACTATTGTCTGTGGTTGTATGTAATATGTATGTTGATATTAACAAGCTGTTTTGTAAATCTCTCATTGTCTTTGATATTTTATCTGTCAATTTATTATAATGGTCGTGATTAAAATGGACAGATATTGTTTAATTTTGGATATTGGTGTAAATTTTAATGATGTCTAGACTCGTTTATTTTTTGTTTTATTTTTGTTATAGTTTTTGTATGTAACAATAATATCATTTGTCGGAAAACGTGTCGCTTGCAATTTGTATTTAAAATTATGTTCCTTAAGACAATACAAATAAACAAAGAAACAATATATTAACATTTTAGCATTTCAGTGAATTTTACGGTATATTTTCTAAAATGGCCACTAAATAAGGATGTTTTGAAATTAATATTTTATTTGTCCATTGTTTTCACAGTGCATAGGAAATGATGAATTAGTCTTATCTTTATATTTTGTATGTATAGATATAAATTGACAGTGATTGACGAAGTACTCACGTGTTTTTTGGGTTTCTATTTATAATGTAATGTATTTTTAAGTATTTCTAAGAATCATTGATGAAATATTTACAATACAAACGGACAGGAGGTTAATATTATTTAGTAATAAAGCGATTAAGTAAATATTATATTCCAGTTATGTTTAAATATCACCCATATTCATTTTAGTAATGTTTCAATCATCAACATTTTTTTGTTATTTATAAGTTGTCATTGAAAACGTTATTATAGAATTGTTAAAGACATTTTTAGACGCGTGAGTTCATGCGTTCGCGGTCCGTGCATTTGGACGATTTCCAAGAGGCGTGGATTCAAATCCCGCTGCGTTCAAATTCTTATACGTTTTCTAAAAATGTCTTTTACAATATCTTAAGTATGTGAATAACAGTTTAAAAGTGTTATAGAATTGTTTTTTGTATGAAAAAAATGTGAAGTGTAAAAGGTTTCACTATTTTTGTAATTTATTCATTATTTCTCATTATAGTTGTTAAATATACACACATGTATTAAAATAAATAATAGTTAATATTTTAAAGCAAGTAATTTTGAATAATTAAGTTTATTAATAATGTTGTATGTGAAATGATTTTTAAATGGATATGAGTGATCGATTTTGAACGAATACAACTTAATTCGTGTATTTCTATTATTGACGTCGAACTTTTGTTCTTATTTGTAATATTTGAATGTAGATGTATTTACTTTACGTTGTAACATCTTAATCTCAGCTAAAATGCCGCCTGATGGATTTCACTGGACATTTTTAATATTTTACCATTCTATTTTTTGTTTAATGTATTCTAAAAGCACATTAATTTACTGATTAATATTCATATAGTTTATGTATTTTGTATAAATATTTAGTTGTGTTTAATCTAGAGCAGATACGATTTCCATTATCGATAATAGACTAATGACGGTTTATTCAGCATGACTACAGCTAAATAAACTTTTATCTACTATACTCGAGTTATCATTTACGTGCCCATATTCGATATTTTTAGAATCGATGATTAGTATAATGAGTATGAATGTTATATTTTTGGCATTTGATTACTTTGTGTACTTGCAAAATTAAAATGAAGATATATATGCGTCAGTGTTATGTGATAATTTTATATTAGATTTTTTTACGCCAGCCAGTCCAGAGACAGTCGTAGATTGTGGGCATAAAATGTGACTGTTAACGACTGGTTGTGGTTTCGATGCCCACTCGAGGAATGTCTAAGCATATTAATATTTAATATTTTCAGCTCCTTTGCTCTGGTGTAGAGGCAAAGTGCGGCAGAACTTAATTCTGTCACTTAATATGTAATGCCTCCAGAATTCGGTGGAAAAAGGGGAATGAAATGTCTTAACACTAGGTGGGAACCTAGCTATGTCTAGCCTTTAGCCTTTAACCTTGCTGTGTGGGATATAGTGTGAACTTTAACCTCGCGTCTTTTTAACTATGGCCCCTGCTTACTTATTTCGCCTCGTCCACCGTCATCAACCTTTTCATACAATTATATGAAAGGGTTATAAAATATATACAATTTCAACTTTCCTCACGGCTGGGATGTCCTCATACTTTTTACGTCACTTTCTTCCAGTATCAACTATGTGTTCTTGAAGGTTAACCAAGGTGTTCCTCTCTTGCCGCTCACCTTGTGTTTCATTTAATACAATTGATATAGTAAAGTAAGAAGTAATACAATGGCTCAGTAGATGTACCTATACCAAATCAATGGATGGGGTTTGAATCCTACTAAAATGTTTAATGTTAGCTAAGCAATTTTAGATGTAGTTGTCATTGGGTGAAGGTAAGGAAGGTCCATTTGCCCTTTCATATTAAGCCGGTGTACAAGTGAAAATTATTTAGTACAAATGAGTTACGTTTTGGTGATATAGAAGTTAAAAGCTATATATTATTGAAACTACGATATAACATATTTTTTGACTAAAAGTATGAAACATCTTTTTTTAACTGATATGCAAAACAAACAACAGATACGGAAAACGGTATGTCCCACCACTAGGTCCTCACTACCCAACAAAGCGGGAAAAGGCGTGAATAAGGACATGCAATAAAGTAACTAACATTTCTAAAAATAGTTTAATTTATAATAATATTTCTGTGACTATTAACGTTTTTCGTGAGTAAAAGTCATAAACTATTCTCCATAATTATAATATGACGCAAGTATAGTTTGCGTGAATGATAATTTGATAACAAAAATAAATTACACTCTATTTCTCAGCGTTCGTGTTAACTACTTTTATTATGTAAGTATTTTAGGGCGTAGATACTCACCTACGTATAAATTATTTTCACTTTATACGTGATATAATTTACTTTTTTCGGTACAAGGTTTGTAACTGACGTCGTGGTAACAATATATATTTATTTGATATTTTTTTGTGGCTTCTTGCTTTTTCCCTAATAATGGAGTAGTCAAAGAGAACCTAGTGCCAAAACACCGTCCGTTTTGCACTTTCCGCCTGAAATCGAGACATTGCGTGTTAAGTGGCGGAACTTAACGCCGCGCTTTGTTATAGGTACCACAACAGAGAATTGAAAATTATTATTAATCATGATTTTTTGTTTTCGCGATTACTACTCATTTTGAAATGAAACTATTTTTAACCGGATTAGTCGCGTATATTTTTGGTATTCGAAAATGCAGTTCTTGAGACCAGTTAAATGTAATATTCCTTTACAGTGTGCAGGTGTATACAAACTAGACTGTGAATGTGACTTATCTTACATTGGCCAAACAAAGAGGAGCATTGGTACTAGGGTGAAGGAACACATCTCCGATATCAAGAATGGGCGTGCATCAAAGTCAGCTGTGTGTGAGCATACTACTGATAAGCCAAACCATTACATAAGGTTTGATAAGCCACATATCCTCGCTAGGGAAAATAGATATATCCCTAGAATGATCCGCGAGGCTATTGAAATACAAAAACATCCAAATTCAATAGAGAAGACGGTTGGAAACTTTCTACCACCTGGGACCCAATTCTAAAAACTTTGAAGTCTCAAAACCACCACACCAGAGGGCATGATACAGTCAGTTCATTCTGCAAGAATCCAGGGCAGTACGCGAGGCAACTAAGAGATTGTTGGCGGTAGTTTGATATAATAATGTATCAACTGACAGACGAATGCCACCTCAGTCTACCTGTGACCACGAACTACTGTGAAGCGTTCGAAACGTCGGGTTTCTAAAAATGTATTTTCGAATACCAAAAATATACGCGATTAATCCGGTTAAAAATAGTTTCATTTCAAAATATAAATATAATTTCCCCGAATGGGAATCGAACCTCCATCATCATGTTTTAGTCAGGTGCTATCCAACTGCGCCACGCGGCCTCATTTTGACTGTATGTCTTAATACTTCGTTTTTCTTATATTTATATGATCTTATTGGGAAAATTTCATGTCATTGGCGTCCCCACTCAACATGTATTGCTTTAGAAATGAGTTAAACGTTGAAAACAGGTGCTATGGATAGGTACAATAAATACATAAATTTTGTAATCACGTGTGTCGATTTTGAGCTTGTAGGATTTTTGTACAGATGCTGTTACAGGGGTGACGGAAAATCCCAATAAAATGTATAACCCCTGGGGGGACGGATTAAGAATACAATTCATTCGGTAGCCTCCCGTAAAATGCGGGTAACTCAGTAACTTGGCGGTAGGAGATTTGTTCTCCGACTGGCTCATGACTCTATCGTGTCAAAGACGAACCGCCAAACATCTGATGATGTGTTCCGTTTCTATGGCACGTAAGCCAGCTCCCCCTATTCCCACCATTCCCATCCTTCCTTCCTCCCTCTTTCTGTCCTACATTCCCAAGGCTGGCAACGCATCTATAACTGGGAACACCAGAGGGGCCTTTTGCTCGTTTGCCTCGTTTATTTCATAAAAAAAACCAACTACATATGTATATATATATATATATATATATATAATATATATATATATATAATATATATATATATATATATATATATATATATATATATATATATATATATATATATATATATTATATATATATATATATATATTCTATATATATATCTATCTATATCTACTATCATATATATCATATCTATCTATCTCTCTATCTCTCTCTCTCTCTTCTCTACTCTCTATCTATCTCTCTATCTATCTCTATATATAATAAAAGAGTAGAAAATTCAATTCTGTACATGAAAAATTTCAGAAAAATTTTAATTGGGTGCGTTAATATATCGATAACAGAGGCCAAAAATCCACTCAGTAGAATTTTTGTCTGTCTGTCTGTCTGTCTGTCTGTCTGTCTGTTAATTTGTTCGTCAATCACGCAAAAACTACTGGATAGAAATGAATGAATTTTAGTATGGTGATAGCTTATAGTCCAAAGGTACATATAGGATAATTTTTATCCCGGTATCCTTTGTAGTTTTTTTGGAAAAAATAAAAAACCGATATAAGTAAATCATTTGTATATCGGTATCTACCGGGTAGAAATTAATGAATTTTTGTATGGAGTTAGCTTAGAGGTTAGAGCAACATATGGGATAGTTTTCATCCCGGTATTCAACATAACTCCCGCAGATATATAAAAATAAAATTTAAAAAAACATTCAAATTATGTAGAAAGTTCACGAGTGAAGCTAAATTTGTTTCAATATCACTAATTAAAATAATTATAAAATAAAATAAGCATAACATTTATTTGACCGGTCTATAAAACTTTATATAATCTATATATTTATATAATCTATATGACAACAGATGTCACTACGTTTTCTGCAACGGGTAGCGCCATTTGTTATTATATAGTTGACATTGTATTAGACATATCCGCACTCAATAAAATTATTATTATAAAAATGCAAAAATCTGTATCTCTTCTATTTGTTATGTTTTGACGGGAATTCGTAAAGAAGATTGTTGAAGATGCATAGCCTATATCAAGGCTACTTTATAAAAAATCAAACCCTAGGAGGTTGAAACAGTGGATGAAACTTATGTATGTTTAGTATATAGTGAGAATGAAAGATCTAAACTCCTTGACTGAAATGAATGAATTTTCTCAGGAAAATAGTTAATGAGGTAAGGTCAAACATAGGCTATCTCTCTTTTTTTTAAAATTACCCTGGTATTCTAAACAGTTCCCGCAGAAAAGTAAAAAACTGGCAAAGTCAAATTGCATTGATTATTTGTAAGTAAAGCTATTTTTTAATATCAATAAGTAACACACACAATTGTAAAATAAAAAGCGTAAAGTTTATTTAAGATATTATGACCGGTTTATAATACTATATACCAGATGGTATATATGTACGAAATCTACTATCATATGATAGCAGATTTCGTACGTTTTCTTACTAGAACAGTTATCGCTATATGTTATCAAATAGTATAGGCATTGCACTAGATGTATAGATGATTTTCTCATGAACATAATTAGTGACAAAAGTCAAATATAGACTACCCTCCTTTTATAAAAAAAAGCAATCCCAAATAGGCAATAGAGGATGAAAGTGGTAGTTCACGTGGCGAAGCCGCGAGCGGGTCGCTAGTATATAATAAAAGAGTAGAAAAGTCAATTCTGTACATGAAAAATTTTAGAAAAATTTTAATTGGGTGCGTTAATATATCGATAACAGAGGCCAAAAATCCACTCAGTAGAATTTTTGTCTGTCTGTCTGTCTGTCTGTCTGTCTGTTAATTTGTTCGTCAATCACGCAAAAACTACTGGATAGAAATGAATGAATTTTGGTATAGTGTAGTTATAGTCCAAAGGGACCATATCGGATAGTTTTTATCCGGATTTCCATGTAAGTTTTTTGAACAAAATAAAACAAACCGATATACGTAAATTATTTGTTATACTGATAAGTACCAGGTAGAATTTAATGATTCTTTTGTATTGAGTGCTAAGAGGTTAGAGCAAAACATATGGGATGTTTCATCCCGGTATCTATACAACTCCCGCGGAAAAATAAATTAAAAAAAAAACAACATTCAATTATGTCGATAGTTCACGAGTGAAGCAAATTTGTTTCAATATAACTAATGAATTATAAAATAAAATAAGCTATAACATTTATTAAATAGACATTTGATCGGTAATAAAACTTTAATAATCTATATATTATATAAATCTATATGCAACAGATTCCACTTACGTTTTCGGCAACGGGTTAGGGGCGCATTTGTTTTATATAGTTGACATTGTAGAGACATATCCGCACTCATTAAAAATTATTATTTATAAAAATGCAAAAAAATCTGTACTCTTCTATTTGTTATGTTTTGACGGGAATTCGTAAAGAAGATTGGTTGAAGATGCAGGGTTCATATAGGCTACTTTATACAAAAAATCAAACCCTTGGAGGTTGAAACAGTGGATGAAACTTATGTATGTTTAGTATTAGTGAGAATGAAAGATCTAAACTCCTTGACTGAAATGAATAATTTTCTCAGAAAATAGTTAAGAGGCAAGGTTCAAAACATAGGCTATCTGTCTTTTTTTTAAACTTACCCTGGTATTCAAAACAGTTCCCCAGAAAAGTAATAAACTGGCCAAAGTCAAATTGCATTGATTATTGCAAGTAAAGCTATTTTTTAATATCAATAAGTAACAACATGTAAAATAAAAAGGTAAAGTTTATTAAGATAGTATGACCGGTTATAATAAAATATACCAGATGATATATTATGTACGAAATCTACATCATATGATTAGCAGATTTCGTACGTTTTTTTACTAGAAACAGTTACGCGACATGTTATTTCAAATAATATAGACATTGCACTAAATGGATCGATTATTTCTAATGAACATAATTAGCACGAAAGTCAAATATAGACTACCTCCTTTTACAAAAAAAAACCAATCCCAAAGAGGACAAAGAGGATGAAAATGGTAGTTCACGTGGCGAAGCCGCGAGCGGGGGCGTAGTATATATATATATATATATATAGATAATATATATATAATATATATTATATATATATATATATATATATATATATATATATATATATACACACATACACACAACTCACAGACTGTTGTAAGAATAACGACTAAGTACGTTTGTAAGTTTTTAGTCTTTATTTGTAAACTAAAGAAATTGTTTAAATAAATAAGTTAAAGTAATTTTAAATTGATTACAGATATAATAGTGTTTCCACTCAAGTTTACTTAAGACAGAGAAAATCGTTTATCTTTAATATTCGTAAATTTAACGTCAAAAATGTTGATAAAAACATAACGTAGAAGGATATAAGACCAATTGTTTGTAAAGTGTATTATATTGAATAATAAAAAAACAAGTAGGTACATTCAATTCACCACCTTTTTAGTTATCTAACTGTGGGATTGAATCGTGACGTGATATATAAGGAAGAACTTCCTTATAAATCAAAGCGTGTCATGTTTATTTACAATAATATATATATTTAGCTTAGATTCTATTTAAAGTTCGTTCCCAAGAACGAATGCGGACGTGGGATTGTGACACATTACCAAACAATCCCTTAAAGTCTTCCTACGGGGGCTGTAGCATTAAAAAAATATGTAGGTATAAATTGCGCCTTGTCGATATTTATATATTATCTAAAAGCGTGCGTTCAAACTCCAATTACGTTCGCATTTTATAAAACTTTACTATTTTTATATATAGCAGGATAGTCAAAGAGATCTCTACTTTTCACCCTTATTCGGGACATTGCGTGTCACTCAATAAATCGCTGAATCCAATGTCATACTTTGTCTTACCAGAGTAACACATAAAACATTATTTAAATATTACCACATAATATAGCCACAAGTGAGGATTGAACCCACACCCCCAGTGAGTTTGACATTGGCCCACCGTACCACGATGGCACATAGAATGACCTTCATAATTTTTATAAGAAATTTTAATATATATAAAAACAACGAATAAACTCTAAACAAACATAGTGCCTGATTTCTTTTTTCTAAAGTTCCATTTCCACTGCAATATTGCATGCCACTGAAATCGACAATTCCAAATAATTGTAGCGATAACCCACCCGCATGGCCGGAATAAGCTTTTTATTTCATTTTCTAGCAAACAAAGCACTATTCCTGTCGCGTGACGGAATCTCGTGTACATTTTATGATTACCCAACCATTTGCCCAGTTTTGTTATCGTTTGGCTTTGACTTATAATGACGCTGCTTTAATACGAACTCGTCGTTTTATATTTTGTAAGCTTTTAATATGAAGCGTTACGTTAAAATTCTGTTAATTAATACGTTATGTTTTATTTTAGACGGGCGGAGTGCTTTGACACTAGGCTCTCTCTGACTACCTTGCTATGCGGGAAAAAGCGTGAAGATTTTTTTTTCTTTCAGTTTCACGCTGTATCCCGCACACAACAGGGTAGACAGAGGGAGCCTAGTGTTAAGACACTCCGTTCCCCACTTTCCGCCGAATTTTGGAGACATTGCGTGTGTTAAGTGGCGGAACTTAACGCCGCGCTTTGCCTCGAAACCAGAGCGAAGTACATGGAAATATTAAATATTTCCACCCCTCGAGTGGGAATCGAACCCACAACCAGTCTTTTAAAGTCACACGCTTGTGCCACTGCGCCACAACTGGCCCCAATATTAATAATTATATTTCATATTAATACATATAACTGAAGTTATATGTATTAATATGAAAACGCTTAAAGAAATGTATAAATGTGTCCAATACGACTTTTACAAGTATTTATATTATATTTTCCTTTATCAATATGATGATTATCGAGAAATAAATAAAACAAACTAATAAATATTTTATTTATTTGTATCAATGTTATGTTTTTCTTAAAATAGTATATTGAATAAAATATTTAGGTACCTTTTTGTAATAGTCGTATTTATGTAAGATCTGAGCTTTATTCGTAAGATTTATATGAAATTAGGATCGTGACTTTTGACATTCTAAAGGTACCTATTAGCTACCTACAATATTAATAGTGTATTACTAAAAATGTATGACAATATTGTTTTAATAAATCACTATACATAAATTTATGTACATTGTATCACAATTGCCTTTGTAGGTATAATGAATTTAATTTTATAAGATGACGGCGTTAGATAAAAGTTAACTTTGTCATAAAGTTTATTTAAATGCTAATGCATTTTTAATTATTTCTCAGAACTTTCGAATAGCTGGCAATGATTTCCACGTAGCGGTGTTATACAGTACAGTGTTTTTTTAACTAAAAAAAGAGTAGAGGAATCTACACGCGATTCCATCATTCTCGACACACGCACGGAATGTAGGTATTGAAAATCTAACTAAAGTTATTGTTAGAATGAGGTAAAAAGAACATATTACTGTGTATGTATGTAATTGTGTTTTCAAATAGAACTAAAATAAAATATTATTGTTATAATGGCCTCAATGTATTAAAATAAAATACAATAAGGCCATACTAGAGCAGTAGGACATCGTTTGACTGTAATTGCGATTGGTTTTGGGTTTGGTTCCCACTCCGATAGATTTTCCATTCCGATGAAGAGAGATCCTAATTTAATAATTTCTTTGTTCTGAAGACTAAGAAAAGCGCGATGTTGAGCTCCGAAACTTTACACACGATGTCTCGAACTTGCATAGAGAGCGGAGAACGGAATGCCTGGGCACTAGTGCCTAGATTTTTCCTGACTACTCTGCTGGTAAAATCGCTGCAAAAATAAAAAAAACATGAAAATATTTTTTTCAGAAAAAAAGTGAAATTGCAAATTAAAATCTCTTAATACAATATTAGAATTTCAATTGTCCAAAGAAAAACCATGTCTTTTCAACAGTTTTCTTCCGGCTTTCTAATTAGTCTTGTTTCATTACTCAAATCGGATTTGCATTCACGGCCATGGTTGTCGAGAACAGTCTAATTTGCGTCGTCTAAAAATTAATTTATGTTTTTTAATATTTTATAACTGAAAGAATTATAATTTGAATTTTAGTTATTGTTTTTAACTGTTTACCAAGATTCTTTTGATTTAAAATTTTGAAAAGGAATAGAAAGTATGAATGAATGTTCATGCCAAAAAGTAATGTTTATAAATTAAAAAATAAAACAAAATAAAAAAACCTGTATCAAAAAGAAATTGCGATAATTTTAATATTTTAGAAACACATTTATATACACTTGGTAAAAATACCTTTTCTTATTTACAAATAAAATATATGTAGCTATGGGATATTTAATTTGAAATTGATTTGGGATGGGTCCATCCCGGACGGCAATCGAATTGGAAGCAATGCCAGTCACGTGCCGTCCTTCCTATGCATCCGCTCGGAAATCGAGATATTCTCAATACCAGACAATCTTTGCTTATGAGTTATGATATATGTTAATATTCTACTAGTTTCAATGTTCAGTTGTGTTACTGTCCGGTACATATGTACATATATTAACACATATTTGAATTATATTTGCTATTCGTTTCTTTTTTTTTTCATATAAAGCTGTCAATCTGTTGTCTGTTGAGTTGGTTGCATGGTTGTTGAGTTGGTTGTTGGGTTGAGTAGTAGATGAGGAAGTAGGTAGGCAGGTACGTTGTTGTTGTATTTCACTATTTACGATTACGGTATTTACGATCCTAACGTGTCTTTTTTTCATTTTAAATAGCAAACTCTAAATGTCAAAGCTTAATCTTTACGTTACAATAATTTCCAGCAATCACAAAAAAACTATAAAACTAATTTCTCCGTATCCGTTTGCGTGTAAAATATCATTTGTTTCCATCAAATATTCTATATATTTGTATCGTAAAACTGAGAAAACAAAATCAACTTACTACCTTTGATACATATATAAACAAATACATCCAATATATCCTTCTATTTCCTCAAATAACATAAATGGATAACATATAAAAAGGTAAAGCAAATTGTTCTATTTTCATATGAGCAGGAAGCCGTGAAAATTGACGTGACGTGAGTAAATGTCGTGCCATTTTATTGGAGTGCTTCACAAAGACTGGGGTTAGACGAGTATTATGGCCGCGGTACCGCTATCATCACATTAATTACTCACGAATACCATTAAAAGGTTTCGCCACTCGACCTGTGTCAATTTTTTTCTCCTCAATTTAGCGTCTAAACGTTGACATAAGTAAGGCAGTAACAAGCCATAAATATTAAGGATATTGAAAAACATTTTTATTATTATTCGAAATTCTCTGTTTTGTTTAAAACTTACAGCGTTTTCATAATCCTTTAGGTTATTTTCTTAAAGGCACCTTTCAGTTGTGTAAGAACAAAAATCCCATTTAATTAAATTATGATTGGTTAATAATTTTAATATATTATATTTTTTTAATTTATGCTCTAAATTAATCGTTTAGATAGTTTATTTTTCTAATTGCATGTAGATATTGTCACAAATAAAATTCTAACGTTAAGTATAAATATATCATATTTGCCTTCGAGATGAAAAAATTACTATAGTAACTATTTTACTATTTCTTCTGAATAGTTTTAACGACATTTGGGACTCGAAACAGGAAACTTATGCCGTATTTTACCGTGCAATACTCAAAGGAGTACGCGGTTGACAAGATTTCTATGATTCTTGTAATTGATATAATATTTATTATTGCCTAGTGTACCACAAACAAATTATTTAGCTAAATCATTATTTTCTTAAAGCGGACGTAATTGTTGAAAACAAATGGTATTAATATCATGTGTGTATATTTAAAGCTTAATTTATTATTTTTATATATTTTTATTTAAAATTCAAATAACAGGTAAATATACTCAGAAATTTCTTTTAAATGTAATAAGGCATTAGAAATACAGGTGATGTTGTGTATCGCTTTACAATGCTCTTAGAACAGTCGCCCTGGGAACGCGAGCGATGTCTCGTAGCAAATGACACCGTGACAACACTTCATTATTTATATATAAAGTATATTTTTCTAGAATTACAGTGATAGTTTGCTTTAAGAAGGTGTCATACTTTAATTCAATACTAATATCTATAAAACCAAGTCAATAGAAAGATTGTGTTTATCGAAAATAAAGTAGATATATTACCTTACGAAAGTATCTATTTCTAGCCAAATCGTGATAATTGTATAAATACGTATACTTGTGTATATGAGTATGAAGGAAAAACTTTTGACTTCTTTTTACGTAAATTAAGCGGACTGAGTAATATTCAATTTAACATAATTGTAATAATACATAAAAATATATTACATTGGTAAAATAAATATCACCCTCTCCCATGTGATTCATATACAATTTTGAATATAACTGACATACATGTTGCTAATGGACAGGGCTCACTTGTTTAAGTTGTAATATATCATATTGTATTTTTTTAAATTTGCCCCATATCCTGCATAACAGGATAGCCAGAGGACCTAGTGTCAAGACACTCCGTTCTCTATTTGCCACACCATATCAAGATACTGCGTGTTGAGTGGCGGAACTCATTGAAAATAATTTCTCCAACAATTAGCATTCGAATCCAATACCAATCGCATTTACATAAAGACGCTGCTCCACGATGTATTATATATAAGAAAGACAAATCTTTTACAAATATTTATAAAAGAATCACAATTGACTCTTTATCATAAGACATACTCAAACATTTAATTAGTAAAAACATTCCAGCTTAAAAAATATCGTAAAAATTGCAATGTAGAGACTAAAACTTCCGCAATGCATGTAACACTAGATGATATGAGACCTAGACTTTGTTGAATCAGGCGCTCGCGGCCTACGCGCTGATTTCCCCGCAGACTGTCAATTGCAAGTTGAAACACCACTATGCTTTCTACTTGATTAAATATATATTTTTAATTAACCTCTATTCATTATAATTTACTGCGAGTGGTTCTTTATTTACATCATTTTATAGCGTTCATAATTTATGCTTTTTATCTTTAGTATTAATTAAATATTTTATGTGCATATAAGTGGAAATTGCAGAGTTCATAAAGCGTGTAAATTAATAATGTATTCATAAGGGCCTTTTAGCTTTATGCTTAAGTTTTCTTTAATTAGTTTAATTTTTATATATGTAGGTCTGTTTTCGAAACATGGATAATGAGTATATATATTGTTTTTATTGTCATTAATTGCATTATCGATTGTTTTTTGAAGTGACAGTAAAAATGTTTAAATATACTAAGTATTCTTCATAAGAATTAAAAAAAAGTCCTTATGATAAAAATAACCGAATTTGTGAAAATACTGAGTTTTATTTATATTCATATGGGAGGTCAGAACTCACAATCATTGTATTCAATAATAAGACATCAATAATGGCCTTTTCATTTGAAATCTTTTTTATTTTGTATTTGTAGGTTTATGTTTTTGATTTTATTTTTAATTAGTTTATTAGCATTTTTCTGTACAAATGTTCAGAAATTCCAATAAGTATAGAAATGCTTTTTCGTAAATTCTCTGTGGCATAGTCAGATAAATACAGTAAATATTGTACAAAATCATTTAAATTTCACATTATATCAAATATAAATAATACATATTTAAAGTAAAATCTCTAATATTTTAATTTGTCACGCTGTATAAATTTCAGATTTGATCGTTTTCTATTTATTCGGTAAATATTAATATCTGTAAATTTTTGACGGCCGTTGATAAATTGCGGCGGACTAATAACGACAGCTACCGTCAGAAAGCCTTCGGTGATCAATCTTATTCCACATTTACCGAACCTACTAACTTGTAAATTCATATATGCAAAAAAATCTATTTAAATGTAGGTTTTTGTATAAATCTAAATCTTTCCGAAAATTAAAAGATTATATATTTTTGGTTTATTAGGCTTAGGTATATATGTTGGATTCATTAATATTTTTATTCGAATCGAACTATTGAATATAGGTATATAGTTAGTTTATAATTCAAATTTGCATGTTTTAAATAAGTAGTCTCTTACTCTCAACACATACTAAACAGTTGTTTTGTACATTCACATTCTGTTATGGTGTAATTATAATTTTACTTTTAAAGTTTTCACTGTCTGTCGTCTCTATTGAGATATTTGGAATATAATGCAGAGATACCAATTCGGAAGATTTTTTGGCAAATATTATTTATTACCGATTCTTATACCTGAAAGGACATCGAATATTATTTTTCATTGCATATGAATTAAATTGTCATTTGTTGTTAAAATTCTCAAGCCGTAAATTAATTTACTGCTATGAAATATTTATTTAGACATTGTAAGTGTATTTTTAATATAAACTTAAAAAAAGTCAAGTACGTGTCAATATTTTCGCTAAGTTA